>BSBM01000478.1:3992500-5192500 GCA_027924585.1 Larix kaempferi
CCAGATGAGCATTGCGGGCATATTGGAAGGAAAGAAATGACATGGTTTATGATGGGCAAATCGATGTTAATCCCACTTTGCCAATGTGGAAAAAAGACCAAAAATATAAATATATATTTGATGAGGTTAATGTGAAAATAAAATTACCCATGATGATGTGGCCAAGAAGGGTAAAAACAAATTAAATAAATATATATTTTGAAGAATATATTTTGTTATAATAAAATAAAAAAAGTGACAAGTCGGCCTCCTAATATTCTGGATAAGACAAGTATAAATAGAAGACAAATCTCATTGTGAAAATGGAATTTTTGTGTGGAAGATTCAGATTGTTAAGTGAGCTCTGATTTCGGGGGTTAGGAGATGTCAAGGACAGTTCAGTGGCTGCAGTGGAGAAGCAGGAGCAACATGAAGAATCTATCTTTGTATCTTTGATTTCTGGGTTTATCTTGATGAAGACTTTTTTATTTCTAATTTATGGGTTCGAATGGGACAACCGTGCTTGTGATATGATGTGTATGTACAGCAGTAATACATGATGAAGAAACTATGATATTTTGGGTGGCAGTATGGTGAATGGACAGAAAGATGCATTTGTGTATATGCTGTTTATAATATGATAGAGTGATGGTGAGCAGAATGTGACATAACTGCAGACATGTTTGATATATTGACAATAGGTTGACATAGACACCAGAATGATAATTTTCTTATGGTTAAGGAAAGTTTGATGACAGGTTAAAGATATGCATGTAGACAGAATATTTATAAGTTTGAGAAGATGTTGGACATGATGAAACAGGGACAGAATGATGATCTGATTGAATACAAGGTGCTGGCAACAGATTGATGAATGAGATGATATGAATAATGACATAACTGTGATATGTATGATATGTGACAAATATGTATTTGAAATACAAGCAGGGCCTTGTAATTATTTTCTTAGTAGGATCTAAGAAAAGACCAAGCAGAGTCTTGGAATAGAAGTTGGTGCTTCTGATTCAGTTGGTGCTGATTTACCTCATGGTTGTAGCCAGTTGAACAAATACAAAATATTACAAAACTATATCTTGTGTCTCTTGAAATGTGTTTTACTTGATGAATGACATGTGTTTAGTTAATAACTGAAATATAATTCATTGATGAATATGATATTGAAGTGAATGATGATATAAGATAAGAAGAAGAAGTTGAAATTGAATTAAGTCCTAGATCATTGATTCACCCCCCCCCTCTCAGTGATCCATTGTGTCTAACAAATATGTGGTCTATGCAAGGAAGGCCAGATGCAAAGAGCATTCTGGTGGCCAAGATGCTTAAGGGAGTTCCTGCTTACCCTATCAGCAATGTGGACAACAAATTGTGTTGGATTCGGACTCGGATAGTTCAAGGTCCCTCGTGTTACTGTGTTTTGGACAAGAGGATACAGAGGCCATCCTTGCTTATTTTGTCTATCATTCAACAATTTTAAATATGTTCAAAGAGGCAGACTAGATTGGAAGGATGAAAATCACAAATATGCTCTTGCTGAAATGAGGAAATTTAAAATGTTTATAAGCCCTAGGATGAAGGAATATATTGTATCAATAATTTCTTGAATCTCAATACAAACTTAGGAGCATAGTTAGAATGTAAATTAGCATTTAATTATAATTACTTAGGGAAAATAATAACCTTAAAAGTAAAGATAAGTACCCAAAAAAATTCTCAAGTAATCAAGTTGCAAGTTGAAAAAAAAACATCTACAAAAACATAGTAAATGGACTACTGATCTAAAATTAGTTGTCCTGATTTATTAGCAATAAAAACAGGGCCAATGTTTGGTGACACTCAATGCAAAAGGTCAAAACCTTCTATCCAATGTTTGGTGATACTCAATGCAAAAGGTCAAAACCTTCTATCCAGAATACATGTTAAATGTAGATTTTGGCTTATCCACCTAAATTTTAATCACACCAAGTTATGTAGAATATCAACAAATATCTAATATTAATGCTTATTTAAACTAAACTAATCAATTACTAGCTATGTGTGTAAGAATAGAATGGCATTAAAGAACCAATTCAAAGTGCCATGAATTGATCTAATAAAATGCAATAAACAATAATGAACAAGGATACCAAAGCAATTGCACGAAAGACACATATTCAACTGGTTGTAGAAAGCTGATGAAGAACAATAAACAGTTGTAGTAATATACATCAAAGAAGATTCATGTAACTCACTCGATGATCTCACATAAAACATTGAACGAGTATAAATAGAGAAATATTGTCAAAACGGTACAAGATGACCACCCTAATTCACGCTACTTGGGTCCATGGTTGACCTAATAGGATTGCATTCTACAACAACATACATTATAACACAATATTTTACAACGATCTTCAAATGTGCACACAGCATGATATTGCCTTGAAACTAGCACACAAGTGCTTCCATCCCAAGGGTGTGTCCATCCTAAACCAAGATCAACGGTTCAACACTAAAAATTTGCTTCATCCTGAAGCATGCTCAACATTATCCAGTTAATGTGATGACAAAGTACTACTATGAAGTTGGTTTTAGTTGCTACTTTCGAGAAACTACAAACTAAAGTCTTCAAAATCCAAGTGAAGAAGTTCATTTCCTGATGCGCTGGATTTTGAAAATGATGAGAAAAAATAGATATCAATCCAAAACCACTATTAAACTGCATGAAAGTAGCAAGAGAAAAACTAGCAAGATGAAAGCACTGTCAAAATATCCCAGTATGAAAAGCTGAGAAAGAGTGAGAAATGTCTTCCAACATCTATCCAAAATCCGACTATTTCTATTAAAAAAACGAACAGAGAACCAACTATTGAGTTGGAGAATTAGGAGAGTGGAAGCACGAGAGAATGTGCTCAGCACAACACACAAGATCCTGATGGTTCTTCATTGACATGATGCTTTGAAAAATCTCTAAACACACAAAATACAACAGAAAAATATCTTAGCAGTATCCATTTTTACTGAAATTTACACAAACATTACATTGTGTATGGAATGGTCATAAATTGAGTACAATCCATTACTGTGTACCTTGTCAAAAAGGATCTCCTCTCTTTACAAGATATTCCGACAAATGCAAAATAATGTCTTGAAATTGGTTACAGAGGTAAAAAAATAATTTTTGGAAGTTAAATTTCCCATCTAGAAAACGACTAGAGACAAATTTAAACCATATATGACTACCAAAATTCCCTACTTGACATATTCCCTCTATGGTAGTAATGTCCCATAAACTTACAATTATGAGATCAGATGCAATCTTAATTGGGAAACAAGTTTGAGAAGAGGAAAAGGAAAACGCATGTTTCCTCCCATAAATTATGGGATTTCCAGAGGGTGAGACCATCATCAAAAGTATCTCTATGTTGCAAAGTATCTTCATCTCCTTGGCCTTCTTGACAATGCCATTTTTTCACATGGAGAAGGAAATTTGCCTTTTTTTATTCTATTCCAATTTTCTGATTGAAAGTTTCATCCTAAGGAAAGACTCGATTACAAGACCAAAAGAGAGCACATGAGAGCTCAAATCGATCCCACTAAAATAATATCTTTGTGTAGACAAATAAGTAAAATTCGAATGGACATGCATCTCATTGTGCGGCTCAAAACTTAATCCCGGTCACACTAGGTTTTTAGAGCGGAAATTGGGGGCCAGTTGGAAACATAAGAATAGGAATTAACTCCATTCTCAACTGTGCGTTCATCAAGCAAGAGGCCAAGGAACACGGATGATCACTGGAAATGAAAAAGAACATCCATTGTGAATTCTAAATGGAAACTCAAACCTTATTCAAGACTATGTCTTTGTGGGGGTACTCAATGGCCTATCTGTAAACCAATCCACTTACATAGTAGAAGGAAGAAAACAAAACTAACACTACTATTTTTTTTTGTAATCCTTCTCCCTCACTTCCGGGTGACTTAGTTGGTTGTAAGTTCCATAGGGCCCAAGTATGGAATTTGGGATCTGATACCATATCTAAAGCATACCCTAGAGAAACTAAATTATTAACCTTAATCTACACATAGCCCAGGTACAAATTTATATCATAAATCATTTAATCTACCAAAAAATGTATTTTAACAATAGTAATGACATCTATAGTAACACATTTATTTTCATTTAACCATACAACTAATAAAGGAATCAACATGAATAACTATGGGCGCAAGGCGTACCTGTAATGAAGCAAATTTGGTATTAATTACTTTTAATTGGAACAACAACCCCTACATCTAAATCTAGGATCAATAACAACGCTCGAAAACAATGTGTGGGGGGAAATGGCCACGTAGCCTACCTCGCAGTCAGAGGCTGAGAGCCCCCAACCCTCATTTAGTAAAACTATGCCAGCTGATAATAATGCACCAACATCTCCTTCCCACCAATAGAAAACCCCCTTATCCTCCTTAACACCCAATCATGCCTCATGCATCAACTCAGTAGCAAACGCCACTTTTTTTCCCCTTAAGGAAGAGAGCCCTATGAAGTCCTCCCTTCCCCCTTATAAACCATTTTCCATTATTATTAAAAGTTAGGTTTAATTTGCATGGATGGCACTTGTTATCCATGCACTAATCCCCCCTTAGCTTAATGTAACCCCTAAATTAATACTAAGTATGCACCTTATTTAATTAATACTTACAACTATACTTTATTTATTACATGGGGCATTACATAAGGGGAATTAATATTGAACTGATATTTTCATGTAAATATAGTAAGTGCATCACATTCACTCAATTTTGACATAAAGTGAATATATTAGTCCAGTTCTTAAAGAGGTCACATCAACATCACAATATGTATTCAAGTTAACTTGTACACATTCAATTTTTCCTTGTTGAACTTTAAAGTATCTATCAACAAAAGTGAATTTTTCCTTTAATAGAAAATTTTCTCAGTCCAAATAAACCCAATCTGCAATTGTCGTAATTCATGAAATGTAACCTTTGGGCACGAGAAATCTAGTTCCCTAATTTCACAACAATGTATTTCTAAGAAAAAATGAGCATTGCCTTCATGAACAAAGAGTCATCCACGTACCATTGACTTATAAGACTAAATGCTCGACTAACGGTTGATTTATTGTAAATTTCTGGAGATGTGTTCTCGATTAACTTAAACACTTAATATTCAATCATTGTGTAAGGCTCCCCACACACACAAGAAAATACATTAAACACATAAGAAAAACTTACTAAACAAGCATGATCTTGTCACAATCTAATAAATACATTCCTTAAATACCAAATACAACCAAAATATATGTTTACTACATGGTCAATCCACACTAAACACTATCAACAAATTAGGAGCAAGTGAATAGATCAAATTCAATTAGTAGATGTTTATAGTGGAACTCAATCCACACTTACTTACAACAAATCAACAACCAAACCATGGATCAAACAAATTTCAAACATTCAAAATTTATGTCTATATAATGAAGACTTGATTCAATTAATATTTTGCATTCACTTAAGACATAGTTCTCAACACTCGCGATATAGAGTTCAAAGCACCCATGTCTGTAGTTGTGCTCAACATTATCCCTTTATGTTGTCAATTAATAGAATCCTTACCACATTTGTGCTCAATATTCTTCTCAAGTGTGTTGTTACTATGAGTCCAATGGATTTCTTCCATCGTTGTAAATCCAGTTTATTTCTAGGTTTCTTGACTACATTCTAGTTTTCCATTACAACCATTCTATCAAATAGTGCCCAGTATTAAATTGCTATCAAATTTCATTTCACTTAGTTGTATCATGACAATGATGAGAAATGATAAGAAAAATCAAGAAATTAAAAAAACCACACTGTATAATAGGAATCTATATGTGTAACCTGAAGTGCCTTCAAAGCTTCCCAAAGAAATGTAGCCACCATATGTTGTTCAAAATGATGCCAATCTAATGAGTGGTATTGTCACTACTACCAAGAATATATTTCTTAATAGAGGTTGGATAAAACAAGAGATGGATGGTGCCTTTTCCAATGGTTTTACAACTAACAACCTATATTTTTATGGATTCTTATTTGGGATTTTGCTAACAAGTTTGGAATATAACATGTGAATTTCATCCTAGTGTTTCTAGGTTTCCTCCGCAACAAGCCATAGCATCATAAGAATAGGATTTTATATCTTTTGCTTTCATCATGTATTATTAAAGTGGGTGTGGTTTAATAATTGGAGGTTTGCTTTCTTTGAGAATAGTTTGATGTTTATAAACTTGGAAAATGTGTTAAAGTAGAAAATGCCTATTCCATATACTATATGTGATTTTTCTACGGGCACAAAATAGATTATATGGTAGTTAAAAGACTTAAAAAAAAAGTTATTAACAATTGCATGCTATATGGTTGACAAAAGATATATCTTAATAAAGTACATTCAAAAGTTTGTTTTCCAAGTGTTTGCTTAAATATATGAATTGGTTTTTAGAGTTATAAATAAGAGGTCTTAAAGAACTAGACGTTTTTTTATGAATATACTATTGTGTTAGACTATGGTTAAGATAATGACTTTTTGATTATACTTACATCTTTGAGATGGGCACATAAACTTGAGTAATTATGTGAAGTATGAATTTACAATTCTAATTTTGTTGGTTGGAATGAACTCAAAGGCCAAATTTGCATCTAACTGAGTGGAGAAAACATGTATTTACAATCAATGAAATGATTATAAGTTGTTGTTCTCATAGGAAAGTTTTAGTTATATTTGTTTAACGATTTTGGAATTGAGTATTTGAATGTACAACAAATGCTTGAGTGGCTTGAGGTATCCATCTATACCTCTTCTACGGTGATTCTATTGCAACATTTCAATTCCAAACTAAGACAATAGAAAAGTTCCATATCATATGGTTGATAAGAGAGTTCTTTCCTTGTGAGGTGTCTTTATCCCCAAGTGAAGGCATTGATATATCTGTAGCAGGCTTAGGATCATTGAAAATTGGTTTTTATTCATTGTTTTCTAACGTAATCTTCACAAGATGCTTTGGTTTAGATATTTCCAAAGGAATAATTAGGAACTTATCAAATCAAGGTGTTGTAGAGATTTAGAGATTTAGGATAAAGGTTAACGTCTTTATTTCTCCCAACATTCATAAATAACATGATGAACTCTATGTTGAAGGTCACCATCGGCAAAGGTTTGAGAATGTGTTGAATATTTCAACCATTGATGTGTAGGAGGAACCCTACTCACGGTGCAAGTTTCCTTAGCCTAAAAATATAGCAATTAGCACAAATGTGCCACTTCCATGTCCACCTTTTTTTCTTGCATGCATAGGCACATATTAGGGAGTTATCATGCCAAGTAAAAGATGTGAAAAGTTGTATGTTTTGGAACAAATATTCATTTCTTGTTTTTAAAATGTGATACAAACTGTTGACTTCAATCAACTATCAAGATGCGAAGATCAATGATGCGAGAGTTTCTTGAAAGGGTCATTTACAAGAATTAAGGGAAGGGAGAAATTGACAACAAATTACAATGCATGATCATTAGTGAAGAGACCATGCAAGGGATCAAGAACTACCTTGAATGGGAAGAAAACCCTTTTTGGGGAAAAATACCAAGCAACTATGACAAATAGAAACTCCACCACAAGATGAAACACCCTATGTAAAAATATGAATGGTGGGAGACACCAAAGAAAGTCTAGGATGGAATGAACTAGATGCTAAAATCTGAATAGTGGGAGACACCAAAGTAAGTCTAGGACACAAATTGAGGTAACCAAGAACTAGGGAATGAACTAGATGCTAAAATCTCAAATATTGAATTCTGAATGAATAATATGTCTCTCACCTTGAAACAATTCAACATGATAGAGTACAAATTTTCTATTTCCTAATAAGACAAGTAAAACTTACTTGATAGGAACAAATCAAAGAAAATGACCATAAAAGCTAATTACAAAATTATGTTGATCATACATAAGAAAGACCTACATCCAATGATGCATATAAAACATGATAACAAAAAACTATAAATGTAAAATAGAGGTACATAAATATAAATATCAAGATATAATCAAATCAATTTTAGGCTATGAATCTAGGTCCTCTCGCAAAAATACATATAATACAATATTGTATACAACAAAATGTGCCTACCATACATAGTGTCCAATCTCTACTACCCTAATTCCTTTAGGTTTATCCTTTTCAGAAGGTCCACAATTATGAAATCTACATCAAATTCCTTATTCTCTTCTCGACCAGTTTCATCTAATACACATGGATTGAGATAAGATTGAAAGATATGTATCCTTGTAGGCTTTCTAGTACTAGGATCGATGTCAACCATAAGTAAAGCAACCCTTTTATAAATCATCTCATTTATACTATACATAAGCCTAAAAAATATCAATTTCTATTCAAATCATTCATGGCACCTGCAAGTGTGGTAGGGTTAACCCCTGGTTGAGCAGTACCTTAAAATTGACTCCTGAGGAATACCTAAATCTGATTGTACTTCCTACATTAATAATAGTTGTAGTTGTTGTAGAACAACACAATATCGATTTGCACTTTATAATTAAGTATTCAATTAGAATGTGTTGGATTTATATACCTCCTCGTTGAGAGCAGAAGTGTTAGATGCATTGGCCATTTTTATTTCAAGCAGGGTGTTATAGCCTCCTTTCAAGGAAACTTTGAGATCCGACGGTGGGCATGACGCCAAAATCTGCAGACCACATACCATAACATAACACATTTTGGTAAGGAAAGTGTTTAGAGCACAGTTGAAAATGAAATAATGACAACTTTTAAATCTTAATACTTACATATCTCCCTTTCACTTTAACGTATCCCCCTAGTCCAAGCTTGTGTTGGCCAATCTTCTCAAGTCTAGAATATGTATCCTTTGTGGTGTCTTTGAGCCAACAAAAATGGTCAAGTACATGTTTATGTGATTTAAAAATTATGGTCAAATGCAATATACAATATATAATTTCATTGTTCGTTACATTATTTTATCTACCTTGGTGGTTCTCCCGCACTTGGATGCAAGGATCCCTCTTTTCTCATCTTCTTCTCCCTGGCATCCTCTATTAGTGCAGCCCACTCTTAATGATAATGATGATGATGATGATGGTGATGATGATGATGACGATGATGGTGGTGGTGATGAAGACAATGATGATGATGATGATGATGATGATGATGATGATGACAATGATGACAATGACGAGGATGATGATGATGATGATGATGACCATGATGATGATGAAGATGACGATGACAATGATGATTATGATGATGGTGATGATGCTAACAATGATGAGGATGATGATGAAAATGACAAGGATGAAAATGATGAAGATGATGATGAAGATGATGATAATGATGGTGTGGTGGTGGTGATGGTGATGATGATGACAATGATGATGATGGTGATGAGGATGATGTTGAAGACAATGACGATGATCATGACAACGGTGATGATGATGGTGATTATCATGATGATCATGATGTTGATGTTGATGATGATGATGACAATGAAAATGACAATGAAAATGACAATGACATTAATGATGAGGATGATGATGTAGATGATGACGATGAAGATGACAACAGCGATGACGACGATGATGATGATTACGACAACAATGAAGAAGATGATGAGGATTCCCACAATGACAATGAGGATGATTAGGATGATGATGATGATGAAGATGATGAGGAGGATGAGGATGACAATGACAATGATGAGGAGGATTATTATAATGATGATGATGATGATAATGACGATGATGACAACGACGGCGACGGCGACAATCATGATGATGACGATGACGACGACGACGACGATGATGATGATGATGATGATGATGATGGTTATGATGCTAACAATGATTTTTACAACAATGAGGATGATGATGACGATGACAAGGATGATGATGATGATGATGGGGATGAAAAAAATGATGATGATGATATTGATGATGGTAATGATGACAATGAAAATGGGGTTCATGATGAGGATAATGACGCAAATTATGTTCATGACAAGGATGACGATGATGTTGATGATGATGATGACGACTATGACAAGGATGATGATGACCATGATGATGACAACTATGACAAGGATGATGTTTACCACAATGACAATGACGATGACCATGATGGCAATGACAATGATGATGATGATGATGGTGACAATGATGAGGATTATTATAACCATGAAAATGATGATGATGATGAAGATGATGATTATGATGGAGATGACAAAGATTATAACAATGGTGATGATGATGATTATCATGAAGATGATGATGATGGTGATTATGATGATAATGATGATGATGATGATGATGACGACGACGATAACGATGTTGACGACAATGATGATGACTCATGAAATGCACAATGTTGATGATTATGACTCTAACCCATAAAACCCTAACCTACCAACCTATAAATCCCCTAGATAACCCATAAATCACTTAAACCTAACCCCTAACCCTAAATCCCTTAACCCCCCAACTCCTAAACATAATACTAACTCTATAAACTTATAATATATATTATAAATTATATAATATGTACCATATATGATATTTTTTATAATATATATTAATATATAACATGGATATCAACCCATGTTCACTTAAGCTATACTGTACAACAGCGACCAACACCCAAACTATACTCTGTAGCATCAACTAGTACCCACATCCTAATCCCATGCACACCCATATAAAACTCTATACTCTACAACAACAATTGATGCTTACATATCAATCCCATTCTCTCTAGATCGTGCTCATCAATCCCACATATCAATCCCATTTGGTCAAACCCTTATTCACATCCCAAGATCGAGACCAAGAGAACAACCTTGATAGTCCATGAAATTGTGGAACCCACACCTAGTTGAGCCCACAAGATAGTGACCTAGCCCACAAAATCGTGGAACCTACACCCAATCAAGCCCACGGTACCAGTCAAGCCAGAGGAGAAGGAGACAATTCAATCCAAAGGAGAAGGAGACAAATCAACCTAGAGGAGACAGTGGTCACAACAAGAAGACAAATCAATGCCACAATGTCTGGAAAATCAATAAGTGTCTCATTTTTTTCTTATAAAAAACAATATTTATTAAACCCTTATTTTGATTGGGAACAATATCTATTAAACCCATGTGTCCTCTTAGTTAGTACAAATAGATGAAAAAAATCCATTCTAAAAAGCTCAATTTTTGCATATGGAGGATGGGGTTCAACTCATGAAGGTCCATAATTTGAGGTTTAATGGAAGCTTGTTAGCACTATTCGCATTTCCACATAAGCTTAAAGCAAACTCTTTAGCGATAATAGAGTATCATTTACGTAGTTATGGTAGTTGAGAAGTGTAGGGTGGTTTGGATTAGGAACAAATCCCATTAGCCGTCATTTTCTCTTATGCTATAATAGTTCAACTTGGGAGTGGAATCCATTGTAGATTCAAATTGTTGAGCAATGAATCACTCTTTTGTAACTAGTTCGGTAGACACATTAATTTATGATAAAAGATAAGTCCTTGTCCCGTTTCTATGTGGATTATTTTCATATTCATATTTATTGGTGTCTGGTTTATTTCTATGTTCACATTTGTGTCAATAAGATCTATGAATTTTGTTATTGTAGTGAATTATGTTAAAGGAAAGACTAGCTAGTGAAAATGTTGTTAAGATCTTTTATTCTGAAGCTGGGTTGGATTTCTATAAGGAATATTGGGTATAAAAGTTTAATTCTACATATAATATATTCTAATTACATATGAATTCGAGGTTGTGCCAATATTAAAATTCAAACTTGCTTACAATTGGGATAACTAATTGATTAATGGCCAATAAATTTAATTCATGATTGCTTCAATGGCCAAGAGAGGCATATATTAGCACATTAAGAAAATTGTATATTTATAAAATTGAATATTGAAGATGGATCAAATTGATTTCATAATAAAATATACAATCATCATCAAATATAATAAATGTTACCATTTGTGCAAGAAGAAACCTTAGATTATTTACTATTAATGGTCTTAATATAATGGAGAAATCATGTTCACAATTGGTTAATTAAGGAAAAATTGAAAGAAATTGTATACTAATAAATTATTGTGCTTAAAATCCATAGTTCCTGAAAAATAATTAAAATAACTCTATGGAAGACCATAAATTTATTTAAGTTCAAAAGGAATGGTTAGACTCCAATAGAACACCTATTTTTCTCATGTTATGCATGTACAATGCAATCTCTTTATGATGGAACGTATGTTCTAGCCTATGCAGTTCTTCATATACAATAATTGTATTAAAGAGTCATTATGTTATGGCATTGGTTAGTATGTCTCTTTGTAATGGGAAGTATGTTCTTTCCTATGTTATTCATATTGAATCGTTGTCATAAATATTCAATATGTTCTCCACTTGGTTGGTATGTAGGTTATGTAGAGTAGGGGAACCCACCTATCCAAACTAATGTAGGGTTCCAAAAATTAAAATATAGAGATCGTTAAAAAAAGGTGAAAATTGATCGGGGATATAACCATGGAACAATGAAAAAAGGAACTAGCTTCCCTTGATTTCCCAGGTTGACGGTTTTACTCCTAATGGATAATTGGTATAAATTAGGCTTGCCCCTTGGAATTTTTGGCAACAAATATCCATCTAATATAGTTGTAATTTCATATGATTTTTAGTTTATAGGTTTTACTTTTGTTTCACAAGCTCTTGGTACATACTTGGGTTTTCATTCTTGGTCATCCTATTCTTCTTAGTTTCTAGGTTTTGCATTTATTACACAAGTTCTTAGTACATACTTTGGCTTTCCTATTTGAGATCTTGGCAGTGCATATAGTACTTCTTACTTAAAATCTTATACAAATAGTATATATAACAATATGCACATCGATGGCAATGCATACGTGGATAAGTGGCAATGCATCAGAGGTAGTGCATGTTATATAATATGTTTTAGTGCTAGTGCATATGACACTTGTTACTTAACATCTTATACAATTAGTTAATATAAGAATATACACACCGATGTGCAAGTTGATATTTGTTTTAACTTTTTAAATAAATAATATGTAATGTACTATGTATATTGATGCTCATAAAATAGTAGACTAGAAAAATTATTAATTTGGAATGGAATTCTATAAAATGAACATGTTCTACAATAATAGTTGATAATACATTACATAATAAGGATTATAAGTGAAGGAATCCCCACAAAACATAACACCAATATTTTTGACAATGTTGGTCTTGGATTGAAGTAGGATACTATTTCATCAATTGAACTTGATAAAACTTTTGAAGCTAAGCCTCATAAACCCCTTTCATGCCACAATTTTTATAGATCTCCTCTTTATCCTTAAAAAACCTTGTGCTTCCTATATCGACTTCCTATAACCAAAGATAAATAAGTCTTAAACTTACTCAATTTAATGTAGTGAAACTTATGTTCCATAAATATTTACATGTATAAGATTTTTGTGGTGATTTGAGGCTAGGTGCATGGCCCATGGACCCTAAAAATTGTGTATTTTAGCATCTATGAGCCTACAAGTTTACTTGTTGTTATATTGTTTCTCATGGCTTGAGCATATACATGATGCTTGAATATCCACTTTTAATAGGTTGTTTGGATTCAATATATATGCCAAATTTGTGTTAATGATGATCACAACCAACTTAGAATTAGATCTTGTTCGATATATATGTTGATGCCACATGGAATTGTTAACATCCAAAATTTGCTCACCTTCCATGTCATCATCCTCATCATCCTTATACAACACCATCAATATCAAAAACACCATTTTCCATCTCATTCCATCCATGTTACCTAAGGAAGTGAAAAACACCCAAAAAAATGAAATTAAAACCATGCAGTTGACCATAAAAATGGAGGTCATTGCTTTTCACTCGAAAGGAGAAAACTTGGTTGCGACTATTTCCCTAAAAGGTGTGACCTAGCCCCAAAAAATTATTTATGAGAATAATTTTGTTATTTCCCACTACCCTAAAGAAGCAGGGGCCCAGATTGGAAACAACCCTTTACATGGTCCAAAGTTAGTTACGAATCTAGCTTCCAAAACCCTAATTTCTCCACTAAGAAATCAAAGAGATGGAGAACATTCACATTGGATCCAAATATTTCTCTCAAAAAATATTGTGCCTATAAAAATCCATCAGTTTCATCACTCCATAGACACAATTTCCATATTAAACAGATGTCGTTACTCTATCGAAATTATCTCGGAAATAGAAGAAGACAATTTCATGCTTTCTACTTTCGCCATTAAGGATATCCATTAATGATGGTTGGTTGGAGATTAAAGGTCCCTAAAGGAGCCACATTACAAATTCCCTTGGACAACTACGAAGGCCCTATATAATATTCATTATACTAAGGTTTGATTATGTAACTCTCTTTGTAATATCAATGAAACACATCCTTTGATTCCTTATAGGTTGTCTTGGTGATCTCTATTTGTATTGTGATTTGAAGAGTGTGGGTCGATTATTTAGTTTTTTTTTTCCCTATTGAATATTCTATTGATGTTGCAAAACCCTTTGGTGGGTTCTCTTTTTACATGTGTGTGACAAATCACACACAACATATTTTGGATTGCCACCTGATGTGTGAGGCCAGAAGCTCATCATATGGCTGAAATATACCATAGGAATTCCATATTGTTAAGAGATAAGGAATGACAACTGGACATGAGATCGGGAGTGGAGAGGGATTTCCCTCCTTAGGGACTACAAAGGCATATACCCACAGACAAAGCTCTCAAAATGGATGAGGTTTATATAATCTCATATATATATAAAAGGCAAGCATACCCATGCTCATATCAATGTCTCAATATAAACTAGGATCTATACCAAGAGGGGCCTGATCAATGCATTAATAATTGTTGGATGCAATACATCATGAGGGACAAATGAGTGGCCCAATCTAGATACATAATGGTTACATAATCATGGTCCAACCATGGTTGATATAAAGAAAATATGTTGGGACAATAGTATCCCAATGGAATGTTAAATATCAATAGCTAAAGTCCTTCTTAAATTGAAGGGGCCCAAGATATGGAAGGCGTAGAGACTGAGGAATGTCACTCCTCATAGGTAACTCAAATAATTGAAAGACTAAGTCAAACATATCCAAGGAACTACAACTGAAACTGGATCATTGTCACCAACACGGCCTGAACATCGCAAGAATCATATGGCTAAAGGGCTTCCAAAGAGACTCGAAACTAAGGGGAGTTAAGGATATATAAGGTATTCGACTGAACTGGATAAGATAGCATTCAACCTGTACAATTCTCAATGGTGTGATAATGAGTTGGAGTCGAGCACGTGAGAAACAACCAATTTAAGAGGCATTAAGGTCTCCCCTCATTCAATCTAAGGAAACCCATAAATTATGGTTATGGGGCCAAGGTGCAAGGTGCCTCTAAGTCTATCCTCTAGAATAGATGTGTTGATTTCCACAAAGGGATACCTACTGCCAATAAGGAAATGATGTTTCCTTGGTGGGAGCATGAGGGATATAACTGGATAATGAAAAGAGATAGGGGACTAAGACACCAATAGAGGTCGCTGAGAGGGGGACTCAAACTTCCTTTATTCATAGCATGAAGGCATGGTTGAGTTGGAATCATGTGTGAGACTCATGATGATATCAGGGGAGGGACACAAGTATGGGTACTATGGGACACAACTACAATGGGGGGACTCACAAAGATAAAACTGGGTACTGATGTCGAATTTGTGGGAGGCTAGCGTTAGTAAGACTCCATGGGTGACTCATCAAAAAATGATTTGAATAAATGTGACTAGGGATGTCGCCACAATAAGATCATATGCAAATTGTAGGAGTGCTAAGGAGCATTTTTTTTAATGGTTTCCTAGGTGTGTAGAAACTTTAGAGAAATGGTAAGAGGAGGAAAGTAGATAAGTGTCCAATAGATGACCAAGTGAATCAAGTGATGGATAGTAGATGGAAACAATTAGGGGTAGGACAATGATGGTAATATCCTTGAGGGATGATGAATGGAGGAAAAATAATTTAGCATGTACAATATGTATGGAGCAGTGGGCTTATGGATATGTATCATGAAACATCAAATCACCATAAAGGCCATAAGCATGGGATTCTGGAGGTTCGTCCAATGAGTGATTATGACGAAGTAGTATGTGGCTAAGTGCAAAATAAAAAAATAGATGGACTGCAAATCCTATGGAAAAAGAAATGGCATGGGCGTCAAATGGAAAAATGGGTGCTAATTGATAATTCCCATGTAAGAAAGGCTCTATTGTAGGGAAAGAGAAAATCAAATGGTGGCTGGGATGGTCCAAATACCCTAATTTAGGGGGTTCCTATAGCATAACATGGGATTGAACAAGGTTGATGAACATGATGTTTTGTAGAGGGAAAGCACATATATGCCAGTTTGAGAAAATATACTTGTAAGGAGAAGGTGCATGCTGAGACATGTGTTTCTATCGCAACCTGGACCTTCACACATGGAATCGATACCAAATCATAAAAGTGTGTCTGGAAGGTAACCAAATGTACAAGTAGCATGTGACCTCAAGAATTTGTAGAGATAACATGTGTAAAAATGTGAGTAGGAAGGGTTAATGGCATGCCCCCATGCTATGGATAACATCCATGAGATGATGAGGTGGAATGCCCCTTGTAGGGGGGATTCTCCCAATATATCGGGACCAAACAATGATAAGGATGACGATGATGAGTAGGAGGGATTGGGGGCCTACCCCCATGTTGTGGACATAATATTTTCTCATCATTTAAAAATTATCGGACAAATAAGTCAAAGGGACTCACACACGTTGATATGACCATGGAAGTATGGGATGGTAACAAGGAAGTCTCACTAGAGGACGAGAGGTAGTATATAGAGATCGCCCCCTCAGATGAGGACGTAGTGGGGATCATTTCCTTGATGATGGTGACCTACACTTTAAGATCTCTTCATCACAGATCAATCAAGATGGACCAAAATTTTTGGACATCGGTACAATGGTGTGAATAGTGACCATAAAGGTCACACAATCCATAGGGATGGTTGGTGCGCAATGCCTTGTGTTGTTTGGTAGCATTAGGGTGAGTCATATGAACCACAAGAGTGTTCACATTAGTATTCGCCTCTTGAGCATGGATATGAGTGTGAAAAATGGGAAACTCCGAACACTGATGGGTGGCATGACCCAGGATATTGCACACAACACAAGGTGTAGGAGCTCATGTTGGTGCAAGGGTAGGGGGGTTTATGGTCGTATCTGGAGTAGAATGTGGGGCTATTTTCTTGGATTTTCACCAAGTTTTCTTTTTGGTACAAGACTGGGTGGGAGGTGTGGTTTCCTTTGTAACCACGGGTGGTGGGGAATTGAAAGTAACAACCAGATGCATGGGATTTAAAACAACATGTGGGGTGGGTGGGGGGTTTGGTGGGGTAAGGTATGAAACACTGATACCTAATGTCAATATAAGAAGGTTAAGTGTATCCATCACAGGAGCTCTTACAATTCTAGGAGGAGAAAAGAATAATAGAACTTGGTGCATAGGAAATATTTCCCACGAGTTCCATAGCGATGGGTTAGAGCTAGGATGGGGTTGATTTTGAGGGTTAGATTTATTAGAAGAGACCATGAACAATTTATAGATATCCACTTTTGGTGGTATTAGAGGTAGGTCCTAGAAAGACCCCTGTTAGGAACCCATTTCTTTACTTTGTTAGTATATTGTTGTTGGGCGCATATGCTTTATAAGACGTCCCGTAGTATTTGTTGATCCATAGTTTGTGTTATTTTTGTTGGGCGCATATGCTTTGTAAGTCGCCTGTAGTAATTTTTGAACCATAGTTTGTATTGGCCCATGGTTTTGACCCATAGTATTGGCACCTAGACTTAGTATATAAGTGTGTGTTGAGGCCAATGAAGGCACCGTGAAGTTATTTGTATTGAGATTTCTTAAAGGAGGTTCCCCCCTTGAAGTGGCTTGCGATCAATAAATGCGATTCTGAGTTCTATTATTTCTGTTGTCTCATGTATTTTCATTAATTAATTGTTGTAGGTACTTCACATCTGGTATCAGAGCACTTTCTTGGGCTCGTTGGGTGAAATTTCTACCAAAAAAAATTTCGCATCTGTTGCAGGTTCGGATCTAGGAATACTCCCTATATGCTTAACTGTGGGAAGTACTTGGGCATAAGCCCTAAAACTCATTGTAAGGAGTACCACATGAACCCCAAAGTAGCTAGCCCATTGAGAGGGCCTGCCAGTGAAAAGGGAAACGACCCCTACCCGATTGACTAGTTCCCACTCGTGAGGTAAACCAAGAGTTGTCATTTATGGCAAAGCGGTTATTAGTTTTACCTGATCCGTGGAGTGAGGGGTACTGCCCCAATACGCAAGCCGTCATACAGCATTGGTGGACGAGTGAATCCCATGAACCGTTAGAAAGATGAGTATATGGGATCCATATCTATTTTCAGTTGATCAATCACAGATTTCCTTTGTCCAGAACTATTTCCGATCACTTCCGTGACGTTTCAGATCTATCTGTTGCCAATCACTTCCGCACCGTTTCAAATATGTGTGTTGCCGATCCCTTTCGCGTTGTTTCAGATCCATCTGTTGTCAATCCCTTTCGCATTGTTTTAGATCCATATGTTTCTGATACCTTCCACGTCGTTGCAGATCCATCTATTTCCGATCCCTTCTGCGTCGTAGCAGATCCATTCTGCACAAAAAAAAAAGAGTATAAAATTTTGCTTTTTCACCATATCTCCCTTGTTTTCACTCTATTTCCCTTGAAACTTCCCTGACACCCCTGTCATCCCATTCTGCATCTTTCATTCCTGATGACCCTATCTCAAATTCCACTTCCCAAAACCAGAAATCCCACATTTGTCTATTTTTAGCGTTTTCCATAACTTCTTTAATTTTCACCCAATCGCCTTCAAATTTTGCCACCGTATTCATTCCCTATTTCTACTTCCTTGTCCCTCTCTGAAAAATTTTCCCATTCTTTCACCTTGCTTCTGAAATCGTCATTTCCTACTTCCCTGTCTATTCGAAAGTGTCCAAAACCTAGCCAAACCCCAATTACCCATCAGAGTTTTTCCCAAATCCAAATTTCCCTTTACTAAATAAGATTTTGTTTGTGTTTTTCTACCCATTCAAAAAAAAAAAACTCTCGGTTATGGTTGTCACCCGAGTAGGAGCAAAAACCATGGAGGAAGCCCTTGCAACCATCCAAACCAAACTCCAGGATCTGGATGAAAAATTTATCAACCTCCATCTTGAGCATTCATCCATGAACAACAAACGACATTCCGAGTCTTCCTCAGACAATGGGTTCTCTTCTTCCAGCAATTTCCGTGGTCCGAAGCTTGATTTTCCTCGCTTCAATGGTACTGATCCGACTGGATGGATCTATCATTTCAGTCTACATAATACTTTTAATGTCTCCAAAGTTCCACTTGCATCCTTTCATTTGGAACAAGAAGCTCTTCAATGGTACTGTTGATACATCAAGGCTCATGAAGAGCCAAAATGGCCAAATTTTTACCAGCTCCTTTTGCAACGATTTGGTCGTAGTGCTTTTGATGATTTCACAGGATCCCTCACTAAACTTCACCAAATTGGCACATTGAGAGAGTATCAGACAGAATTTGAGAAACTAGCCAATCAAACAGAAGGATTGTCTAATGAATTCTACAGGAGTTGTTTTATCAGTGGTCTTAAGGATGAAATCCACTCAGAGGTTAAATGTTTTGTCCCAACATAATGATGGAAGTCTGGGGTTGGATAAGTTAGTAGAAGACAAGATTGCAGCCCAACGGCACTCCAAACCCACTTTTGTTCCCTTCCAAAATATGGGTTCTCAACGACCTCCCATCCTGCCAGCTCCTCGACCAACTCCTATCAAGCATTTGTCTAAAACAGAGATGCAGGCACGCAGAGAAAAAGGGCTTTGTTATAATTGTGATGAGAAATTCACTCGGGGACATAGATGTGTTCAGCAAAAGCTCTATCTCTTAGATGTGGATTCTCCGCCTGCCTCTAAAATTAGTGAAGAAGCTCCAGATACAATGGATGATCAGGTCGACATTCAGGAGCCGCCTATTGACCCTCCATCTCAGGAAGACTAGCTAGAGATATCTCTCCATGCTTTAGCCGGAATCACCACCCCCCAAACAATGTGGGTCAGGGGTTACTTCAAGAAGCTCCCTCTTACCATACTCATTGATTCTGGTAGCACTCATAACTTCATTGACCCTCGGATCACCAAACAGGCTGATTGTTTTATCCATCCTTGCTCCAACTTTGAATTCATGGTTTCCAATGGGGGCACCTTATCTTGCAAGGGGAAGTGTCACAACGTACGTATCTCTATGGGAGATTATAACTTGCGTTCTGACATTTTTTCCTTGGCCTTGGGCGGATGTGATGTGGTTTTGGGTGTTCAATGGTTATGCACACTTGGACCCATCTTATGGGATTTTGATGAACTTTGGATGCAGTTTTCAGTCAATGGGAAAAAACACAAATTTATAGGCTTACAACTAGGGTCTCTCTGCATCATCAGTTCACATTGCCTGGAAAAACTCCTTAAGAAGAATTCACATGGTGTCATCGCTCAGCTCCATTCCATTCAGATGCACCCATCAATGGTCTCCACTACTCCTTTGGATCTCCAACCAATTTTGGATAGATATGTTGGTGCCTTTGTTGAACCAGTGGGATTGCCGCCTTCACGAGACCTTTCCGGTAAGAATTTAGCTGCCTCTACATCTATGAAGGAAATGTTGGCTATTTTGCATGCAGTACAGATGTGGTAGCCATACCTATTAGGGAATTCTTTCTGCATCACGACTGCTCACTAGAGTGTGAAATATTTCCTGGAACAATGGGTCTCCTCACCCGCACAACTGAAATGGATTCTCCAACTCCTCGGTTATGCCAATGAGATCACTTACATGAAGGGTCAAGACAATTTGGTGGTAGATGCTCCTTCTCGCACAATTGATGCCCCAGTTTCTCTTTCAACTATTTATCTGCTTGTTCCAAATTGGTTGCAATCTGTTCAACAGGGCTACGTCTTCTCTGAACCCCATGCATCTCCATTGGTCAGGAATGCCAGGTTCCTCCAAATGTATGAGTAGGCACAACATACTTTCTTTTGGCAGGGAATGAAAAGGACAATTCAACAAATGGTGGCCGAATATGATACCTTCCAGCTCCTTTCGGTATTGCTCAAACCTATACCCATCCTTCCACGAATCTGGAAAGATATGTCTTTGGAATTCATTGAAGGGCTCCTGAAATATGGAGGGCAGGTTGACATTACCAATAAATGTTTGGAAACTTTTCTTCGTTGCTTCACCTCCGAACAACAACCTCCGTGGGAAAAGTGGCTCCCTCTCGCTGAATGGTGGGACCTTACTGCATCTAAAATTACTCCATATGAAGCAATATATGGTCAGGCACCGCCATTTCTTCTTCCATACACCCTCAACAGTGCACCAATTCAGGAAATTGACACGGCTCTTCGAAACCGCGATCAGATTCTTCGCATTTTGCAAGACACTCTTCACATGGCCTGAATTCGAATGAAACAACAAGCCGATCAACACCGTTTTGAGTGCACTTTTCAAGTAGTTGATATGGTTTTTCTTTGTATGCAACCTTCCAAGCAATCCTCCATTACACTCAAAGGGCATTTTCTTATCTCTCGCTCTATCGTAGAGGTATTCATTCAGTGGCACGAAATGCAACCAACGGCTACTACATGGGAACCACTGCTTCATATCCAGCATCAATTTCCACATCTAAAGCTTTGAGGACAAAGCTTTTTCTAAGAGAGAGGGGATGTTAGGAACCCATGTCTTTACTTTGTTAGTATATTTTTGTTGGACGCATATGCTTTGTAAGACATCCCGTAGTATTTTTTGATCCATAGTTTGTGTTATTGTTGTTGGGCGCATATGCTTTGTAAGTCGCCCGTAGTAATTGTTGACCCATAGTTTGTATTGGCCCATGGTTTTGACCCATATTATTGGCACCTAGACTTAGTATATAAGTGTGTGTTGAGGCCAATGAAGGCACCGTGAAGTTATTTGTATTGAGCTTGCTCAAAGGAGGTTTCCCCCTCAAAGTGTCTTGCGATCTATAAAAGCGATTATGATTTCTATTATTTCTGTTATCTCATGTATTTTCATTAATTAATTGTTGCAAGTTCTTCACAACCCCACAACAGAGGCATATTGAAAGATTCCAATAGCTACACTCATAAGTGATGGGATAGAAAGGCTTCCAAAATTACTTTAAACCATAGGTAAGACATGATCTAGATAAGTCAGCCCCTTGAGATCATAATAAGTGATTTTATCAAGCTTAGAAATCTCCCTTCATGGGGGAACATCATAATTCTAAACACCATGGAGGTGATGGGTTTCATAGGATACATGTAGCTACGAAAAAGGAGGATGTTGTAATATAATTAGGTGTTAACAAGCTCAATGTCAATCAAGACCATATTCCCAACCAACTGGATGAGGACGTTCTGTAAGAGACATTGCGGTTGAGCAGTTCTTCCATCATACGCATGTAATGTCATAAGGAACAATGCAATTTTAGGAGAACCTAACTTCTTCCAAACATGGGTGGACATGACGCAAGTGGAGGCACCTTCATCAATAATACAATGGTGAATAACCAAGTTTTTACGGAAACTAGAATTTGGAAAGCTACCAAATAGGGAATATGAGGTTCCATTTGATCTAGGTTAATCATCATAAGGTGAGCATCTGAAGGATTGATCACACCCAAAGCAGAAAAAAATATATATATATTTGTGTTGTGTGGGACAGTTCTTAAGAACCTCTAATGTAGACATGGCAGAAAGAAACTATGCCCAAGTCATCCACAAGGCTATAATTGGGAGTAGCTCGGGCATTGAGCGTATTGGTTACACGGTGCAAAAGGATATTGGGTATCTTAGGGATGGAGTCCAAGTTAGGATGAGGTAGGTGCAAATTTTCTTCAACTGGTGGAAGGTATTTTCGTTGATCAGTACTAGGGGTTAAATTAGTTAGGTTGTATTGATTACGCTATATCTAGAGATTAACATCAATGGACATCATAAGGAGGTGTTGGACAACAGGTTCACAGGGGTGACCTAAAGTTGACTACAGAGTTGGGTAAGGAATTATAGGCAATGTTGTGACCACCCCTTGTGATGGGAAGCGATTTTTCAAGACCATTAGTTGCATTTGGATCAAATGAGGAGGTGGAAGGTTAGGGTGCCCTTGTGGGGCATTAGCTGCTTCATGTTAGTTGTCCTCATTCCATAGTTGGTGAGCCTTATCAATATTGGGACAATGGTGAGAACAATGTCCATAAACACCACAAAAAGAACGCAGATGGTTAGTCTACAGCTGAGGGTGTTTACCTTGCTTGGGAGGTTTATTGGGATTATGATTTGTGGGGTTTGGATTACCTCTAGTGTTAGCAGGAGGGTTTAGGGTGTTGGCCCCCACTTTCCTATTGTTAGTTATTACCTTTTTTCTTCCCCTTATTCTTCTTCTTGGAGGTGGTCGACTACACTTGTTGGTTATTGGGAACAAGTTGAGCAAGTGTGTTATGTTGAACATACAATTTCCCATGAGGAAAAGGGGGATGTGTAGGGTGTAACTGCACTAGAGGAGCTAGCGGTGGACCAAGAAAAAGGTAGTAAGGATTCATGGTGTGCAGAGCCACATAGCTGGTAGAAACACTACCACGTGACATAGTACCACTACAAGAGGGTCCATGAACATGGGGGGTTGTAGGAGAAGATGAATAGAAGGTACTCATTCCTGCATGTGGATATGAGGGAGATTGATCAAGGGGGTAGTAGGGTGCAAGTGTTGCACCCTGATGATGTCACTCAATCCTATGAGGATTACCATACAAGTAACCACTCAAAGGAGGGGTATTGAGGGAATGGATTTAGATGGGATGCAACAAAACCAATTAATCCATCCACATAATGGGATGCCCCCGGAGGGTCTTTCCATGTGGATTTAGTTCAAGGGGCATTAGGAATAATTGTGTATAGGTAACCTGAATGAGCATAGATAAGTTCATACTGCAATCCTCAGTAGCATATTCAATAGGGAAAATAAAAAAATAACAAAATAAACTAAATAATCGATCCACACTCTTCAAATCATAATACAAATAGATATCACCAAGACAACCTGTAAGGAATCAAAGAATGTGTTTCATTGATATTATAAAGAGACTTACAAAGTCACACCTTAGTACAATGAAGAGGATATAGAGCCTTTGCAGTTTTCCAAGGGAAGGTTTGTGCATCTCCTTTAAGAACCTCCAATCTCTAGCCAACCATCACCAATGTATCTCCTAATTAATGGAGAAAGTAGAAAGCATGAAATCATCTCCTTCTATTTCTTGGAGAATATTGACAGAGTAACGATGTGTGTTTGATATGGAAATTGTGTGTATGGAATGGTGCCACTTAAGTATTTTCTAGGCATGAATGTGGTTGAGAGAAATATATATCCAATGTGATTTTTATCCATCTCCTTGATTGCTTAGTGGAGAAATTAGGGCTTTGGAAGCTAGATCCGTAACTAACTAAGGGAAGTGGGAAATAACAAAATTCTTCTCGGAAATCATTTTTTGAGACAAGGTTGCGCCTTTTAGGGCAATAGATGTGACCTAGGTTGCTGCTTTTGAGGGAAAAGTAGAGACCTCCATTTTTATAGTCAACTACAAAGTTTGACTTCCAATTTTTTAGGTGTTTATCACTTCCTCAGGTCATATGGTTGGAATGAGATGGAAAGGTGTTTATGCTATTGATGATCATGTATAATAATAACAAGGTTGATGACATGAAAGGTAAGCAAATTTTGGTTGATAAGAGGCATAAGTATCCTGCTCATCTCCTAAGTGTATTGGTAGTGCATGTGATATAAGATGTTGTAGTAGTAGTGCATTATATATAGTTATATGCTTTAGTGGTAGTGCATTCGACACTTGTTACTTGACATCTTATACAATTAGTATATATAAAAATATGCACACCGATGTTAGTGCATAATTGGTAATAATTAAGAGGTAGTGCATGCTATATAAGATGCTTTAGCATTAGTGCATATGACACTTGTTACTTAACATATTATATAGTTATTATATATAACAATATGTACACCAATGTGCAAGTTGATATTTGTCTTAACTCTTTAAAAAAATGATATGCAATGTACTATGTATATTCATACTCATAAAATTGTATATTAGAATAATTTTTAATGTGAAATGGTATTCTATTAAAGTGATGCAAATAGAAAAATATATGTATGTGAGTCAGATTCAAGCAACTCTCTAATAACTCTCGGGGACACAATAGGTCCTTTTGGTTTTTCAGCGCACACACAATGGTTCTATCAACATATATCAACAGGCTCAATACAATGGGATCTATGGCCTTTTCATTAATTCAGCTCAACAATTTATAGTTACAAATTACAATGGCCTCCAAGGGCTTCAAAATACTCAACATTTACACAAGGTGCTAAGACCTTTCTAGTTCCTCACCTGCTGGTCTAAGTCATAGCTAGGTGGTTACAAATTCTCAGAAAACTAATCTATTACCTTTATTCCATCCCCCAATGGGATTTTATTCTTTCTTCTTCAACTATTTACTCCTCCTGCTGCACTTAATTCTCTCGCTACTATAATTGACTCTGTTTTCTTCTCTTCTACACTTCACTATGTGTACTCCCGTATGGATTATTCTTCTATGTCTACTTTTTTCACTCTTATTTTCTTATGTTTTCTTTCTCTTTATGGGATTCTCTAAAAGCTCCTTATGTCGCCTTACTCGAATATCGAAGCTTCCGACCTTTTCTCGTTCTCTTTCTCTCTAGAGGCTTCTTCTGCATTCCAAATCCATGGCTTTTGTTATCACCCAAGATTTTCCTGGGTTGTGGTAGGAAAGACCATGGGGTAACTATTGCAAACCAATATTTAGTGGATGGAAACTAGCCTTTCCAAACACAAAGAGGGATCTCTCTTTAGTGCTTCCAGCAACGGGATATAGTTTGAATGGGCTGGGATATTGGTAAAAGTGGTGGCTAGACCTTCAAACAATGAATTAAAAGGGGTTTTTGGTTGGTTGGAGTTAAGAACAAGAGGACAGTTGGGAATGGATTCAACTTCGGTGGGTTTACTATCACCAATGACAGATTCAAACCACGACTGCAGAGGTAAGAGGCAAAGTAATGGGGTTCTTTCACATCAAAGTAATCAGTAGGTGAAGGTAGAAAAATGGGACAAGTTCCATTACAATGTGAGAGAATTTGAAAATGAATTCTAACCTGCAACTTCAAGAGGAAAAGGGTGGAATACATATTCATATGCATCTGGAGCATGTGGGCATGAATTCCAGACCATGTAATCTTGATCTTTAGGTGCTGCAGAAGAAAAAAATCAATGGAAATACAAAGAAAGAACACATACACAGGAAATAACAGACGTCAGAACACACGTCATAGGAATCTCAAGCTCCAGAATCGGGTCTTCTCATTGAATTAAGAGGCCGAGTTCAATACAGGCATAGAGCAGTAATCTCTCTGAAACAAAAACATCCAACATTTTGGTCCTCTTTAGACCTTGCCTTTATAGGCTTACAAAGCATCAAAATATCCTAACCGATTTAGAAAAAACTCAGACTAGTAATGATGAGGTTGTTTGAGCAGAGCCTCCCGAATCAACAGCCTCTAATTCTGTCATGCGCGGAGGAAGGGAATCACTTTTGCTAGCAGTGCACCATTGGGTCGTGGAAGCCACCTGCTCATCCTTCGGATCAGGCCATCTTAGGTTTATTAGGACAGGTAACTAAAACAAGTCCCTTCATCGCTATCAAACGTGCCATTTCTCTGTGAAAATATTCATTCCTGGCGATTGCGATTTGCTCTACAAAACTTCTTTCGATCCGCAATTACCTTTCTGCAATCCGCAATCCATAATGCATACTACTCGATTCAGAAGCTCCATCTTGTGCCTTTTGAAAACTGACCTTTCCGCAATCCGCAATGCAGGATGCGGGATTCGGAAACTCGATCTTTTGCCTGCTGGAAAATTGCCTTTTCAGAATCCGCAATGCGGGATGCAGGATGCGGAAACTTGATTTTTGCGTTCTTGGAAAATGACCTTTCCGCAATCCACAATGCCGAATGCGGGATTAGGAAACTTCACTTTTTCACCCCCTTGGAAAATGGCCTTTCCGCAATTCGCAATCTGCAATCCACAATGCGGATTGCGGGAATCAAAAACATTGCTTTTTATATCCTTGGAAAATTAATTTTCCACAATCCGCAATGTAGATGCAGAACTCGGAAACCAGATTGCAAAACGCATTTTCAACCAGATATCTGATCCCACCGTTCAATCCTCGCCATCGAATATCCTTTTGTTGCGGAAGAATCCCATATTATTAGTTTTTCTTGCAAAAGAGCCATATTTCCTTGTTTTTCCCCATTTTCTTGCTGCAGCTCGGTCATTTTAGCTTGGATTTGCTCGACATTTAGCTATTTTTTAGCTTCCTGACTCTTTATTTGGTGCAACTAGTCGATGGGTGACCTTGGGGATTTTGTGGGATTTTTCCTTTACCTTCCCTAGTGGAAACCATAATAGGTGTTAACAGCGGCTCCAACTGGGGATGCTATCCTCCCTGTGAGGTAGCAAGAAGATGTAGACTAGTGGCCCTTACTCTTCTCCTCTTTTTCCTTCTTCATATCACAAAAAATGAAACAAGGCTAACTGAAAATAAAAAATGGCAATGTACAATGGGGGGTGGGTCAACGGACTTGCTTTTTTACTTGAAATAATGCTTCAAGAACTGTCCATTGACGACTCCCTTGTTGACTGGTTCATTATCTTCGTCCTGCAGGAAAAAATCATTATTCCCATGGTAGGCGGTGATTGTATAGGTCCCCTACCAAAGGTTATCAAACTTTTGGGCCTGGTCTTCTCTTCTAGCATCCCATTTTAATACCAGATCTCCCACTTGGAAATCATTCACCTTAGTATTTCTTTCAAATGTCTTCTTGATACGGTTCTGAACTTTTGTGGCTTTCGCCTATACCCCTTCTCTAATTTCTTGCACTTCCACCAGCTGATTAGCTCTCCTCATTTTGGGATTTGGATTTTCTTCTTACTCCTGCAGCAGTTTCATTGTGAGCCCTCTGAGGGAATCAGGGAATACCACCTCTGTTCCATATACCAATTTGAAAGGAGAAGATTTGATGGATTTTTTAGAGGTGGTCCTATCATCCCACAGGGAAAAGGTCAGCTTGGTGTGCCAATCCCTTTTATTTTCTTGCAGCAATTTCTTGATTATCCTCACCAGACTTTTGTTGGAGGATTCTGCCAATCCATTTCCCTGGGGATAGTAAGCAGTAGAATGGCCCAATTTGATGTGGAACTTGTCATAGAATTTGATAATCTTCTTGGAATTGAAATCTTGTGCATTATCAGTGACTATATTAACATGCCACCCAAACCTAGACATAATATTCTCCTCTAGGAACTTGATGATGACTATATCTATGGCCTTCTTGGTGGGTACTGCTTCAATCCATTTGGTGAAATAGTCAGTGAAAGTCAATATCCACATGTGTTGTCCATAGGATTTGGGGAAAATTTCACCAATGAAGTCAAGCCCCCACTATTGGAAAGGGGCTTCCATACATATTGGTTTCAAAGGCAAGGACAAGAGCTTCCTCTTTCCTAAAAAAAACTGGCATTCATGGTAGCTGTCTATTTCCTTATAAGCATATTTGAACATACTAGGCCAATATAATTCTACCCTGAAAATTTTGTTAACAGTGGCCTTCCAATAATGATGTCCTCCACAGACACCTCTGTGAAACTCTTTTAGGGTCACTTGAGCCTCCTCTTCCACTATGCAATTTAGGAGGACACCTCCAGGGTCTTTCCAATAAACCCAGTATGCAATATTTCACAGCCTTCATCTTGGTGGATCTAGCTTTGTTTTTTTCCATTTAATAGGGTGCTTGCAAGTTCTGCAAAACATATAAAACATCAGAATACCAAGGAGAGGACAAGAATTTGTCTGATACCTGAGGTAGTGGATCTTGGGAAGTTCCTTCCTACATGTGTGACATCAGGTTCATACTCATTGTATCCCAATTTGACTCAGCCATGAGTTTGTCCAGCCCTTTCCCTTTAATAATATTTGTAGTTTTGATCTGCAGTTCATATTCCAGTAGCGCAGCTATCCACTTTTCCCTTCTACCTTCTGGATTTGGTTGGGTCAATATATCTTTCACAACAACATTAGGAACATAAGCTACGACATGGGAATGTAGAACATAAACCCTGAAATCCTCCAGAGTTTTGATCATGGCATAGGCTTTCTTCTCCATAATGTTGTATTTGAGCTCAACATCCCTGAGAGCTTTGTTGAAGAAAGCTATGGGCCGCTCATCCCCTTCCTAATTTTTTTGTAAAAGCACACCCGCTATGTTAGGATATTCCTATACTCCATCCTAGTCCTAGTAGCATTTTCATTATTTGCATTTTCAGTCATGCATGCACTTTTAGGGTTTGCATGCATCCTAGTCATCAGTCCCAACACCTAGCCCTCAATTAGCTAGCCCCCGGAGCTTCCTTCCACTCAGTTTCAGCCCTCCTAGAGCTTAGTTCGCCCTCCTTTCACCTACTGCATGAGAAAGGTGCCATTCCTTACCTACCATTTAGTTATCTTCAGTTCTCTCCTTGATTTAAGGCTAGACTGACTCTCAACTAACTATATCACTCCAATGGACCTCCAGTGAGACTTGACTGCCCATTCTGACTTCAGTTAGCTCCTCATACGCCCTCCACTGAGCCTCCTTCATTCAGTTAGTGCCAATTACACCTACCACACTCAGTTAGACTCAGTTTGACTGATGGTTGACAGTTACTTGAGAATTGATGACTCCACTGATGATGAGATAGACTACTAGTTGTGCTCCGATGACACTCCAGTGATCTTTTGATCACTCCATGAAGGCTAATTCGAATTGCCACCTTAGGCATTTGAATCCTCATGCATTATACTATTTATTTGTCCATATTGTGATTAATTAATTAGTGTGTGTGAATTATTTTTGCTTCTATCCGAGTTCTACTGTATTATTATTTTGTTGCTCATTATACTGCATTGACCACTCTTCTTCTATTTTCTTGCTTAATCAATTACTTTCTTGTGAGGTATACATCATCTCTTAGAACTGCTGTGAGGATTTTCACATGGTATCAGAGCATGTTGAGAGTATTTTTTATCTCCATTCCTGAGAGTTTTTTGCAGGTTATTATCAAGATTTCGAATGCAGTAGTTTCTGTATTTTTGCAGTAGTAGCAGTTGCAGATATTCTCTATTGTTTTTGCAGGTCTTCTACAGCTTCAATGTATTCAGAAGAAATACATCCTCTTTCTCCACTCAAATATGATGAATGGAAACCAAAAATGATAGCATATTTGAAGAGACATGATCTCTTTGATTGTTATTTTGAAAGAGAATTCGAATCCTCTGAAGAGAAGATTGACTGGTTGAATAAAGGTGACATGGCCTTTGGAAGAATGATGCTTGCTTTTCTTGAATACATATTGTACCAAATCATTGATGATGTTGAAACTCCAAAAGAGCTATGGGCCCATCTGGATGACAGATTTGGCAAATAGAATGAAGGATTTGGTCCAAACCCCTTCGAGAGCAAACAAAGTGATGCATTTTCCCTCCTTGATGATCTCATTGATCATGAACCAGTATCAAACACATCTCATATTGAATTTGTCCACAAAGAAGAAGAACTTGCAGATTCTAGACTCATTCTCCAAATTTCTTCTCTTTCTATGCCAGCTCACACTCTAGATATTGTAGAAGGTCCTAAATCCTCTCTTGCACTAGAGTTTGTTGGTCTACATCATGATCTATTGAATGTTTCGGAGGTCAAATCAGCTATTGGAGGTAATGTATTCACTCTCCTCAAGTAATCACCTCTTATTTACTACTATATGATCATTATTCCATGCTTTCAGAAGGTTATTGAAGAATATGGCCATTGCCATCCGCTTGGGATAATTTCTCATGCATCTACTAGTTTTGATCTCACCTCTAATGGTTCAAAGGAGATCTCCAAAAACCATGATTCAATCCTTGGATCTGATTTGTATTCCAAGCAATCACCTCTCATTTACTACTGTAAGATCATTCTTTCATGTTCTCAGAAGTTTATTGAAGATAATGACCATTGCCATTCGCTTGAGAAAATTTCTCATGCATATGATGGTTTTGATCTCACCCCTGTTGGTTCAAAGGAGATCTCAAGAAACCATTTATCAAGTCTTGGAGCTGATTTGGATTCTAAGCAATCATTATTATTTGATGGTTCTTTTTGGCATAATCTCACCCATGATGGTTCGAAGGAGAAGACAAAAGACTATCTGCACATTCATAGATGTGATCCTACCTCAGCTGATTCGAATCACAGGTTCAAGGATCATCCTCATACTTTTAGATTTGGTCTCATCACATTTGATATGAAGAGCAAGTAAAAGCACATGCTTTCTAAGCATGATCCACTTCTTCCCAAGAAGAAGATACCCCCAGACATATGACCAAGCATCACACCTGCTTGAGTTTGGAGCATTTATTTTTGTGTGTGCCTTACAGTCTATTTTGAGGGGGGGTATTTTTCCCATGAGGTTTTCCCCATTTCCTCGGTTTATTGACTATTATTATTCATTTTATTGGGTGACCTTTGGTATTAGTTACCAGGGCCCAGGATGGATTAAGCGGGGGTGTTAGGATATTCCTATACTCCATCCTATTCCTAGCAGCATTTTCATTATTTGCATTTTCAGTCATGCATGCACTTATAGGGTTTGCATGCATCCCAGTCATCAATCTCAGCACCTAGCCCTCAGTTAGCTAGCCCTTGGAGCTTCCTTACACTTAGTTTCATCCCTCTTAGAGCTTAGTGCGCCCTCCTTTCACCTACTGCATGAGAAAGGTGCCCTTCCTTACCTACCATTCAATTATCTTTAGTTCTCTCCTTGATTTAAGGATAGACTGACTCTCAACTAACTATATCACTCCAATGGACCTCCAGTGAGACTTGACTACCCATTCTGACTTCAGTTAGCTCCTCATGCGCCCTCCACTGAGCCTCCTTCATTCGGTTAGTGCCATTTACACCTACCACACTCAGTTAGACTCAGTTTGACTGATGGTTGATAGTTACTTGAGCATCGATGACTCCACTAATGATGAGATAGACTACTAGTTGTGCTCGGATGACACTCCAGTGATCTTTTGATCACTCCATGAAGGCTAATTCGAATTGCCACCTTAGGCATTTGAATCCTCATGCATTGTACTAATTATTTGTCCATATTGTGATTAATTAATTAGTGTGTGTGAAGTATTTTTGCTTCTATCCAAGTTCTACTGTATTATTATTTTGTTGCTCATTATACTGCATTGACCACTCTTCTTCTATTTTCTTGCTTAATCAATTACTTTCTTGTGAGGTATACATCATCTCTAAGATCTGCTGTGAGGATTTTCACATGCTATGGAGTGTTCCGAGGTGAAAGAGAACATCAGAAATTCCTTGTCGAAATATGGGTTGATCAGTATCGGAGCTTCTACAATTTCTCTTTTTATATCTTCAAATGCTTGCCTAGCCTCGGCAGTCCACCTGACCTGATTTTCTTTCTTAAGCATGCAGGTGATTGACCTCATGATTTTTGCAAAATTGGGGATAAATCTCCATATGAAATTCACTGTTCCCAGAAAGAATTGGATTTCCATTTTACTCCTGGGGAGATCAATCTTCTGTATTGCATCCATTCTATCTGGGTCAATTTTTATCCCATCTTTAGATATTATGTGGCCCAACAACTTTCCCTCTTGCATGGAAAAATTTGACTTTTTAGGGTTCAAGGAGATTTCAAATTTTCTGCATTTGATGAACACTTGGTGCAAATGCTTTAGGTGTTTTGCATCATATTCAGAGTATACATTGATGTCATCCATGTAGAAAACCACAAATTTGTCTTTCTCTCCTGCAAAAGCTATGTCCATAGATCTTTGGAAGGTGGCTCCTGCATTCAACAGACCGAAGGGCATCTTAGCATACATGAAGGTTCCCCAAGGTGTGGTAAAGGCTGTCTTGATCTGATCTTCTGGCTGCACCTTAATCTTATTGTACCCTGAAAATCCATCCAGCATGGACATTCTTGTTTCCCCTACAACCTTCTACAAAATGTGGTTCATTTTGGGCAGAGTGTAGTTGTCCTTTAGGGACACCTTGTTGAGATTTTTGAATTCAATACATAGTCTAATCTCACCATTCTTTTTCCTCACTTGGACTATGTTAGCTACCCATTTCGAAAACCTCAAAGAGACTATGATTTTGGCCTCATACATCCTCTTTACCTCTTTTTCTATCAACGGGAGCAGCTTGGGGTTCATCCTTCTCAGCTTTTGCCTGAATGGCTTCTCCCCTGTCTTGACTGGTATGGTATGCTGGATAATGGTTGTGTCATATTATTTCAGGTCTCTATAGCACCATGCAAACACATCAGAAAACCTTCGCATTAAGTCCATATAGTCCTTTTTGGTACCTGGGGTCAAAGATTTCGATAGTTTGACAATTTTGGGCTCTTCATCACTCCCAATGTTACGGTCTTCTATTTCTTTTGGGTCTGGAGCCACTTTGTGATCCTTGGCCGCATCATTTTCATCAAACAGTCTTTCCAGTGGAACCAATCCTTTGGGTATGTAGTTGCTTTTTAGCAACAAAATATCTTTGCCTCCCAAAGTAGATTTGAGCTCTGGAGGATCAGGCTCCCCCTCTTCCCCTTTATAGTCCTCTTGATCAATTTGGACATTGGAAAATTCCTCAGTCATCTCCAGAAATTTATTTATCTATTGGTCATCTTCAAATATTTTCCAATGCTTTGTATTTTCCGGGATAGAGGGTCTATTCCTTATATTGATCATGTGAGTCCTAGTAGGATAGGCAGGGATTTGAAACTTGCTAGCAGAGCTAGATAGAATGTCTGCTACTTCATTTTTCTCCCTGGGAATGAAAGAAATATGATGTTTTGTGAAGAAATTTCCAAACAAATCCCACACAACATTTATGTAAGCCCTTAACCTGGGGTGTTTCGCCCAATAGTTTCCATTCAATTACTGGGTGCTTGCTGGATTATCAGCTCTGCATCTCCATAGACCTTGATCTTCTTAGCTTTCAGGCCTCTGAGTACATTTAAGCCCAATAATAGAGCTTCATATTCTGCCACATTATTTGAACGGTCAAACATTAGTTTGAAAGTATGCAATTTGGCGCATGCACTTCCTTCGTTTGGAGGGATGACCCATATGACCCATGCTCCTGCTCTAGCTCCTTCTTTATTTACAGCTCCATTGAATCTCATGACCCAGTGATCTTCTTTTTGGAGGGTGACCATAGCCTTTGTCTCCAACTCCGATTTCTCATTACTTCCCTCTTCCATCTGTTTCCCATCATTCTCTGTGTTAGTTGAGATGTCAAGGCATTGTACCCCATTCCCATAATTAGCTTCACCATTTGGTCTAGGTAACTTGCCAGCTCCCATTCTTTCTTCCTCTGGACCTATATCATAGTAGAGAATTGAGGAGCCTACATATGTGTCTACGGAAAATATGGGATGGTTATTGGGCATGTCCTTGTTTCTTACTACATATGACAGCTTATGTTCCCTATACAACCTTCTTCTTTCCCCAAAGATGAGGATGGTGGCATAAAACATGTCCATGGTTCCCTTCAACTTTGCAGTCCATGACCTGGACAACAACATCCCAAACTTGGGTGGAATATCATCCACTACCACATCCATGATCATATTATTCAGTGGTATCTGAGTCAGTGAGACCACCATGTCTTTAATCATCCCTAGACATGGAACTCTTTTAGAATCAAAGGAGAACAAGTCTTTATAAGGTCTTTTGATTTCTAACCCTAGATTCTCCACCATTGAACTTGGTATGAGGTTATGGGAGGCTCCTGAATCAAATATGGCATTATGCAAGATATGGTCATGTATGTTGAGACGATATAGAAAGGGGGGACATCAATTTCTAAGGCATTTTCCACATGGGGGCCAAACCGAAGAGTGGGTTTGTCATCATACAAACTGATAGTATTAGGTTGCTTTCCTTCTCCACCATTTACTACTTTCAGAATCTGGTCTTTGTATTATGATTTTTTGACCAACTCATTTAAGGGTATGCAGATCTTAATCTTAGATATTTCATTCTCCAAACTGAAAGGAGTATGGACCCTCTCTGTTGTCTTTGTATCATCTTCATCTCTCCCTTATGGACTCTTTTTAGGAGGTTCTTCCCCCTTCACAAGGGTATCCTTAGAGATTGTAACTTTTGGGTCCTTTCTCCCAGAGATTTCCTTTCTTCGTGGCTAAGAAGAGGATGGATCAGCAACATCCTTTCCTCGGTCTACTATTAATTTTCTACTCCTCAAATTATGTTGCCTCTTGAACTCACAGATGGCATTGTGGAGCCCTCTTTGGTACTAGTCAGATTCTGATTCACCTAGTAGATCATATGACTGCAGGGAAGACCATTCATGTTCATCTTTAGTCAAATGAACTAGGGTTGGATCTAATCAAATAGATGGATTTGGTCTTCAGCCTGTCTATATTCCTCTTCTTCATCTATGAATTTCTCAACAAAAGGTGGTCTGATTGGATGATTCTCATGGGTTCTTGTCTCTCTAGGTCTTCCTTGTGGGGTAGGGGGGCTTCTGAGATTGTTATTTCGAGCTTGAGGCTCTGGTTTTTCTCTGGTAGGAGGCCTACTATCAAGGGATATCCTATCCACCATTATTTCCATAGTTCTCATCATTTGCTCAAATTTGGCTTCCATGGATTGGGATGAGGAAGGGTTTCCTGCTTCATTCCATTTCTTTTTCTCGGCTTCATTTATGTGCTTCATTTTTACTGAGGCCATCAAGTTGTCTTCTACTTCTAATGCATCTTTCAGCATATCAAGGAGAGACGTGGGAGATATCCTTTCTCTCAACATGAGGGCAAAGTCATTTTCAAATCAGTTAGAAAAATGAAGCTTGGCTTCCCCCACAGGGGGGTTTATGTCCACAAGGATATAATTGTACATTCTCATAAACTGGGCCGAGAATTCTTGGACAGTCTCAACATTTTTTTTCTTTGTATTCTCGTATTGAGTGAGAATCTGGAGAGGATTTTGCTTATCCTTCCATCTATCTAGGAAATCTCCTTCAAATATTTCATAAGTAGCAATTCCTCTATTCAAAAGGGCCTTAAACCATTTCTTCACTTCCCCTGCAAGGCTTTAGGAAAACAACCTCATCCTAACATCATCTCCATTCACCTCTTCTAGGTCTGTGAAATCATTGAATTGGTCTACATGCTGTTGTGCATAAACTTTTCCCTCCCCATCGAATCTCATGAGGCGTTGGGCATAGCCCATAGGTAGGTCATCGAGATTGGCTGGGATGGATAGAGGGGCATATTGGGCAGCCATGAATCTTGGGTTTTGCTTAGGAGAAGAGGGATTTTTAGAAGTAGTAGGAGGAGTACTCAGGGAGTGGGTATTTTGGCCAGTAGCTTTAACAAAGGGAAACATGCTACTAGTTTCTTCCTGGGCTTGTAAAATTTCCCACAAAGCACTCAGGAAATGGGTCTGGAATCCTCTCTGGTCGAACAAGGCTTCTCTTAGATCAGTCTCAGACCTAGATCTAAATGGCTAAGACCTAGTCCTTAAACTTGAAGGGACGCTCTCTATAGTGTATGCCTCTTTTTTAGGTAAAGAAAAAGGCCTAGTTAGTGGCAAAATACCTGTTTGGCCTTTCTTTGCTTTCTCAACAACCTTCTCCGGGTCTGAAGTAACCTTTGGTAGCTTGGGGTCTGGATGACTTCTAGTAGGTATCCTCCTGGGAGCCAGAATTCCTCCTAGGATCTGACTGATTCGTAAGATGGAATAGCCGATAGAATAATACACGATCCTCTTAGCGTCTGACTATTGTTCTCCCTCAGTAATCGGCTCTGATTTGATACAAAATTTTTGAAGTAAGCTTGATCTCCAGTGGAATCGCCTGTTTGAAATTTGGAGTCACCAGGACAAATGATACAACCTTGGAACCTCAAACTCTATGTTTTCCCTCAGAGATCTGATTTGATACAGTGAAAACAAGATATTCTCCCCAGCGAAGTCGCCATAATGTTATCACCCAATATTTTCCTAGGTTGTGGTAGGAAAGACCATGGGGTAACTGTTGCAAACCAATCTTTAGTGGATGGAAACTAGCCTTTCCAAACATAGAGAGGGATCTCTCTTTAGTGCTTCCAGCAACGGGATATAGCTTGAATGGGCTGGGATATTGGTAAAACTGGTGGCTAGACCTTCAAACAATGAATTAAAATGGGTTTTTGGTTGGTTACAGTTAAGAACAGGAGGACAGTTGGGTATGGAGTCAACTTCGGTGGGTTTACTGTCACTAATGACAGATTCAGACCACGACTGCAGAGAAAAAAGGCAAGGTAGATGGGGTTCTTTCACGTCAAAGTAATCAACAGGTGAAGGTAGAAAAAGGGGACAAGTTCCATTACAAGGTTAGAGCATTTTCAATGAATTCTAACCTGCAACTTCAAGAGGAAAGGGGTGGAATACCTAGTCATATGCATCTGGAGCATTTGGGCATGAATTCTAGACCATGTAATCTTGATCTTTAGGTACTGCAGAAGAAAACAATCAATGGAAATATAAAGCAAGAACACATACACAAAAAATAGTAGACATCAGAACACACGTCACAGGAATCTCAAGCTCCAAAATCGAGTCTTCTCATTGAATTAAGAGGTTGAGTTCAATACAGGCGCAGAGCAGTAATCTCTCTGAAACAAAACATCCAACTTGTTGGTCCTCTTCAGACCTTGCCTTTATAGGCTTACAGAGCATCAAAATATCCTAACTGATTTAGAAAACACTCGGACTGGTAATGACGAGGTCGTTCGAGCAGAGCCGCCTGAATCAAAAGACTCTGATTCTGTCATGCGCGGAGGAAGGGAATCACTTGTGTTGGTAGTGCACCATTGGGCCACGGAAGCCACCTGCTCGTCCTTCGGATCGGGTCATCTTAGGTTGATTAGGACAGGTAACTGAAATAGGCCCCTTTGTCGTTCTCAAACGTGCCATTTCTCTGTGAAAATATTCATTCCTGGCAATCATGATTTGCTCTACAAAACTTCTTTCAATCTGCAATTACCTTTCTACAATCCATAAACCACAATGCAGACTGCGGGATTCGGAAGCTCCATCTTGTGCCTTCTGAAAACTGACCTTTCCGCAATCCATAATGCGGGATGCGAGATTTGGAAACTCGATCTTTTTCCTGTTGGAAAATTTCCTTTCTGCAATCCGCAATGCAGGATACGAGATGCGGAAATTTGCTTTTTGCGTTCTTGGAAGATGACATTTCCGCAATCCACAATGCAAAATGCGGGATTCAGAAACTTCACTTTTTCACCCCCTTGGAAAATGGCCTTTCTGCAATCCGCAATGTGGATTGCGGGACCGGAAACTTACTTTTTTGCCTCTTTGAAAAATGGCCTTTCCGCAATCTGCAATGCATATTGTGGGAATAAAAAACCATGCTTTTTATAGCCTTGGAAAATTTCTTTTTCGCAATACGGATGCAAAACTCGGAAACTAGCTTATGGAACGCATTTTCAACTGCAGATCTGATCCTGTCGTTCAATCCTGGCCATCAAATCTCCTTTTGTTGCGGAAAAAGCCCATATTGCTAGTTTTTCTTATGGAAGAACCATATTTCCTTGTTTTTTCCCATTTTCTTGTTGCGGCTCAGTAATTTTAGCTTGGATTTGCTTGACACTTAGCTATTTTTGAGCTTCCTGACTCTTTATTTGGTGTAACCAGTCGATGGGTTACCTTGGTTCTCTGGTGGGAGTTTTCCTTTACCTTCCCTGGTGGAAACCATAATAGGTGTTAACAACTTATTCAATGCTTAACCTCCTACATTTACTAATGCATTCACAACAATCTCCTATAGCCTCACCCGGACTCAACCTCTTTTTTACAGGTGGAATCCCTCCTAGATCCACATTCAATCCTTTTACTGGCAGCATTCAATTATGCCATTAATTCTCCTTCTAGATCCTTACTCCTTCACTCCCTTTCTCTTGGATTCTTTTATTGTTGGGAACCTCTATTCCACTGCAAGCAAAAATCAACAGTTGTGTTTCTTCAACCTATTGATAATCCGACAGTTATCTATGCTCTATTGACACTTATGCGCCTTACCTACGCTACCGGATCCAATTTTTCTGGATTATTTCTTCTACCTTCTATCGACGACTATCATGCTCCATCGATGTCTCTCCATCGTTCCTTTTCCTGACCGACACCTTCATTCAATTCCAACGTTGGAACCCCTAACGTCCACTCTTATGCTGCCATGCATCGCCCTTAGTTTCATTGTCGGGATTCCCTGATGGACCTTTGCTCCATGCTACATTTTTAAAACTTCACCGCTATGTTTCCATGTGTCCTCTTCAGGATTTCTCGTCAGCACCTTCTATCACAACTTTCCATCGTCATCATTGATCTCCATTGTAGCTCCAATCTACATCTTTGTGCCGCACCGATATACTTTGTCGATGTTCCTGCATCGTCACCTTTTTTTCGATGGCATATCCAAATGGTCCACTACTTTGTAAACTCGACATACAACTCCGATGCACGCTCACTGTGGTGCATTTCCCCTTTATCATCTTCTTTTTCCAGTTGTCAGCTCCTTTGCAATCTCGACACACATCATTGATGAACACTGCACCAATGCACTCGCGGTGTTACAAACTTGGTGTACTTTTGCACACTTTGATTTACCATCCCCAATCATCAACTCCACAACACATCCTTTCACCATGCTTGATCTGACATTTGGGATCGCTCCTCCAAATCCTTATGGATAATCTCATCCTTCCATTCTCCCTTTTTGCATCCTGCTCTAGTGGCACCGAAATCCCTTTGTGGATTTCCTCTGCTTCCTGTGGATGACTACACAAATCCAAACTTCACCTGTACCAACCTACAATTGTGCCCAAAATCCTCTAGGCAGTTGCACTTATTCCCAAATTCTCCTTTGGGTGACTATGACTGCACCCAACTTTTGCACTTCCATCTTCAACGTCCTTCTTGGCACCTGCAACTCGTGCCCTACCTTGTTATCTATTTTCTCATGCAACTATGGTCTTGATGATGCTACATTAGACTGTTATAGTTTTCACTTTAATTCAATTTAACTAGGATATTTAACTAAAAGAATAACAAGCACAACAAAACACAATAGACACAAGAATTTTCCTCGGGGAAACCATAAAGGATAAAACTCTGCAACTTCCTCAAAGATAGTTTTGTCACTAATACAATATCACAAAATGGAAAATCCAAAATAAGAAGCCTTCTGCATCTCTCTCTCTTTCTCCTCTAGCGAACTTGTATTCTCTCTATTGCTTATGCGAACTTGAGTGAGTGAGTGATGTGTCCAAATGAGAGAGCAAAGATCTCTATTTTTACTTTATGTTGGGTGACCTTTTTCCTAATTAGGTCAGCTTGACTAACTTGACTGGGCTGACCTGTCCTAGGGAGACTCAATAATACCTTTTACATTTGACTTTAGGGGATCTAATGCCCCAGCTCACAATGGAGTTTTTAACTCAATAATATTCCATGACCAAATATAATAATCACATCCCCGAATAGAGGAAAAACATCTCTGCCGTAGGTACAATTAAAACAAAATAATAATATAAATATAAAATACAAATGAATATCTTCTGAAGTTACATTTACAACAACACTCCCTCTTAACTAGGAAGGTATTATCTCACCACAGTCATCATCATTCTGGACACAAATTATGGATAGCGTCATCATCGTTGGATCATCTTCAATGCTAGAACATCATCATCAACATTGGATCATCATCGTTGATGCTGCAACAATCCTCATCTCGTTGATCATTGAATAGTGACATCTCTTGAATATATCTGTCATAATAACTTCTATAGAGCCAACCCTTTTTCATGATGGATGTAGGCCTAGATCTCATCTAGGTATTCATAATCTCCACAAGTAAGCCATCAAGTAGGTACAACCTAGGACCACACATTACATTGCCACAACAATCACCTATGTCTCCTACTATCATCTCATTGTATCCAGATAATCTCATCACACACAAAGCACATCCTAGATGCACACCTCATGCCCAACATACCACCTTCATCTCCCACCCAGTGGGTATAGCCCAGGATCACCCCAGGTGTATTACGTCTCTCAATGGTCAACCTGCATCTACCAACATGGGAGCAAATCCAAGAGCACCCCAGGTGCATTACGTCCCAAGAACCACCTGTGTCTTCCACCATGCGAGAACCATCCTAGGCTCACACAAAGTGTCTTTGTGACCGGTGGACCTCTCAACGTCTCCAGCATGAGAGTACATCCAGGAGCACCCCAGGTGCATTATGTCCCAAGGACCGCCTACGTCTTCCACCATGTGAGAACCAGCTCTGCTTCTTCTCCAGCATGGGATTAAATCCAGGAGCACCCCAGGTGCATTACGTCCCAAGGACCACCTGCGTCTTCCACCATCCAAGAACTAGCTCTAGTTCATCTACGTCTTCTGGTCTCATCACTCCCTCTTTCGAGGAACCTCGATCTGGATAACACCAAGCCTCTCTTTGAAGTACTCAAATTTCACTCTGTCTAACGACTTGGTCAACACATAGGCTATCTTCTCGTTCGTCGCCACATACTAGAGCTTCGCTTCTCCTCTCTGCACCATATCCTGGATATAGTGATACTTGATCTCAATATGCTTCGACTTGTCATGGAACATCGGGTCCTCAGAAAACTTCACGCAACTCTGGTTGTCACAGAAGATACAAGTCACCTCGAACTCGAGATCAAACAAATATCTCAGTATCTTTTGAAGCCATACTTCCTCACAACTAGCCGAAGAAGCTACAACATACTTTTCTTCGACTTTACTCAGTGCCACGCATGACTGTTTCCTGCTAAACCAGGAGATCATACCAGATCCCATACTGAAGCAGCATACTGAAGTGCTCTTCCTATCTGTGTAACTGTTGGCCCAATCTGAATCAACATAACCATGTAGTTTAATCTTTTGATTCACCTCATACTTGAGCCCATAGTCAACTGTACCTTTCAGGTACCTCAATATATGCTTTGCAGCAATCAAGTGAACATGTCTTGGATCCATCGGAAATTGGCTTAGGGTGTTCACAGCAAATCATATGTTTGGCCTCATGTTTTTCAAGTACATCAAAGAACCAATCATCTATTTATACATCATGGCATCAACTATATCTGATGAAGCATCACACAGTAGCTTCAAATTCGATGCCATTGGTGTGGCCATATCCTTGCAGTCCATGATTCCTAACCTATTCAGAATCTCCACTGCATACTTTCCTTGACCAGACCTCCATGACTAATAAATAATGCATCATCCTCGGGTCCTTCATCTCAAACTCTATGGAAAGCATCCTCTTTGCATCTACAATGAGCTCATCCTCACCTGTCAAAAATAGGTCATCTACATATAGAATAAGTATCACTGGTCTTTCTCCTTCAACCTTGAAGTAAAGGTTGGAATCCGCTTTACTCTTGGTAAATCCTAAGCTCATCAGGAAACTGTCCATCCTTTCGTACCACGTCTTGGGTGCTTGATTCAATCCATACAAGGATTTCTTTAACTTGCACATATGAGAATGTTTGTCATGTGTCTCAAATCCCAATGGCTGCTCCATGTACACTTCCTCTTCAACTACACCATTCAAGAATGTTGTCTTGATGTCCATCTGTTGTACCTTCCATTTCATTACTGCAACCAATGCAAGTATAGATATGATGGAAGTGTATCTTGCTACAAGTTCAAATGTGTGCTCATAGTCTATGCTTTCTTTCTGGGAGAAGCCACGTGCCACAAATCTTGCCTTGTGTTTTTCAATGCTACCAACTGTAGCATGCTTGATCTTGTAGATCCACTTCGAAGTCACAACAGACTTCCCTTCTGGTATCGGAACTATCTCCCAGACATCATTCTTCATAATCGACTGGTACTCCTTGATCATGGCATCCTTCCATTCCTTCTTCTATGTTGCTTCTTCATAGTTGGAAGGTTCTTTCTCAATGATGTCACATAGCAGGGCCACATAGTTGGAGTATGGTCTTGGTCTCTTGTTTTCTCTATGCATCCCATATGGAGCGCCATACTTCTCTGCATCTTGTATTGCTTCTCATTCCCATGCTGGTCTTCTTGATCTTCTGGAACCACTTCTTCCATCACTGAGTCTCTAATTCTGGGAACTTCAGTTTCTTCATTTTCTTCAATAGATAGTTTTCTTGATTTGGTGTATGTCAAGTCTTCGTCACTTGTTCTTCGAAACAAGTCTCTCTTGTAGGTGATGGTACATGATCTTTCCTACAAATCAATTTAGCTGTGTAGTTAGAAACATTTCGTAATTTTCAAAACAAATTCTTATGCATAAGGACATAGGTCACACAGTCATGCAACTATCTTAGCCAAGGCTTCAACACAACATTCATCCATATCCCGCATTCATATGGTAACTTTCCAGATGCCTTCCATCTCTACCATAACATTGTTAAGAGTGTGCACTACTCTCAACATGTCAGCAAAGAGGTTTCATTCTAGATAAGTATAAATGGAATGGTGTACAGTACTATAGGCCACTTACCCATTACTTGCATATTAGTAGTATTATGTTCATCAATGCAACATGCATAATACACATCTAAATATAGGAACATAAGTATGTACACAACTAAACAATATCATTTAAGTAGTTAGATATACAAGAAATGACAATTCGAATACTTATCTTTGTCTGGTTGTTGGGTGGACTCCCTCTTGATCTTTGCTTCCTTGCAAGAACTACTGGAGTTTCTGACAATGTGCTTTACTTCATCGTCTGATTCTGAGGACCTGTGCCTTTCTTGATTATGATCGGAAATGTTGAGAAGGTATTCTATGTTGTAGATCACTTGTTCTTTGTACTGGAGTAGACTCTTTGTGTCCCTTTAACCAATGCTTGAAATGGATGATAGGTTCTCCCATAGAGAATTGATCTTTATTTTTTTTCCGGAGTTCAACTCTGTAGGAGCTTCTACTACTCCTTTCATGTAATACTGAAATTCATCTCTAGCTTCACCTTATGAGGTGGAACCTACTGAATTAACCCTTGTAACTAGTTACCTTCATTTATTACAATACATATTCTTCGTCACTTGAAGAATCTTCTTTTGTTCTTTTGCTTGCAGGTTCGTCATCTTTTTCGGTGTGAGCATGATTCCTCTTCTTGTTGATTTTGTTGGAGGATCCTTGGTTTCTAGGACAGTTTCTTGAGTAATACCCCTTATCATAACACGTGTAACATCTAATACTAGAGATATCCCTTCTAGGTCCATGATTCCTATTGGGCCTTCTGGATATTTTGTGATGATGGTCCTCCCTCTTGTTATGATTATTCTTAGTATGAGCAACTAGGGCTTGGTCATCATCATCTCTCATCTTCTCTTCTCTTGCTACTAGTTGAGCTTATTCTTGGGTGCATTCTTCCCATATTATGTTCAAGGTGATCAACTTCTTTTGGCACATATTCCTTGAATGAATGAGCCCCATGATCTTGGAAGACCATTCAAGGTGGTCATAAAAATCTCTCCTTCTACCTTTTCTTCAATTGCTTCAAGTTGTTCCTTGATTTGAGAGACCCTTGTGAAGCAGGATTGCATGGTCTCTGAGTTTAGGATCTTCACATTCTTGAGACGGTTTCTTAATGTCATCTTTCGATTGATGTTCTTCCCTTTGAATAAATTCGTCAAAGCATCAAACATATCCTTGTGTGTCTTCAAGGATGAAACATGGGGGATGAGATGATCTATAATGGAGTCTGCAATAATTATCTTGGCCTTGACCAAGTTCTTCTTGTGTCGATAGCCTTTGCTTCATCTCCCTCTAGTGCTGGAACCTCCTCACTAACATATTTGTCCAAATCATTTTCTTCAAGGACAATAGCAATCCTATACTTCCATGCTCGGAAGTTTTCAACTCACTCAAGCTTATCCTCAAGCTTGGTGTGGCGATTCATTTTGAAATGAGAACCTCAAATGGAAATAGCAGAGATTTAGGTCTTACCAATTTGAGATGCCCAACCTATTTTTGGAGTTGGCTGGCCTAGGGTTTGTCAGGGAAAACCTAATTTTTCAAAGTTGGAATTTTGAACTTCTAATTGGATAGGAATATGCGCCTCCTCAAGATGAGTTGAGAAATGTACTCCTTTTCTCAAATCTGTGGATATAATTGCAAAATATATGATTCCCTAGTTTTCCCCTCGGTAGTAGTGATGGGGCCAAAAATGAAAATTCTCAATTTTGAATTCTGTTTTCACAGGAAGATGTGCCCTCCTAGGGCGAGTTGAATTGGCCTCATTTTCAAGCTAATATGTGGAGGAAATTGCTCGGAACAGGAAGCCCTAGTTTCTCCCAGTAGTAGTGACTAGGTCAAAAATGAAAATTCTCGGAATTGAGTTCCGCTTCCTCCAAAAGATGCACCCTCCTAGGGAAAGTTAGCCTAGCCATCTTTTTCAAATTATCTGTGGAGAGAAGACCTTGAACTAGGAAGCCCTAGTTTCTCGCTACTACACAATGCCTTGTTTTTAGGTGAGCTCTAAAACCATGTTAGAGTTTGCACTTTAATTCAATTTAACTAGGATCTTTAATTGAAAGAATAACAAGCACATCAAAACACAATAGACACAATAATGTTCCTCGGGGAAACCATAAAGGATAAAACCCCGCAACTTCCTCAAAGATAGATTTCTCACTAATACAGTATCACAAAATCGAAAAACCAAAATAAGAATTCTTCTGCAGCTCTCTCTCTTTCTCCTCTAGCGAACTTGTCTTCTCTCTCTTGCTTATACGAACTTGAGTGAGTGAGTGATGTGTCCAAATGAGAGAGCAAAGCTCTCAATTTATACTTTATGTTTGGGTTACCTTTTTCCTAATTAGGTCAGCTTGACTAACTTGACTGGGTCGACATGTCCTAGGGAAACTCAATAATACCTTTTACATTTGACTTTAGGGGATCTAATGCCCCGAATTACAATGGAGGTTTTACCTCAATAATATTGCATGACCAAACATAATAATCACATCCCCGAATGGAGGAAAAACATCTTCGTCGGAGGTAAAAGTAAAATACAATAATAATATAAATATAAAATACAAATGAATGTCTTCTGAAGTTACATTTACAACAACATAGACTCCCTTAGTTAAATGAAAAGCATGTCCTCGTGCTTGAGGACTTCTTTCTTTCGACCATCTTTGTTCTCCCTTCTTTCTTCTTCATTGGTGCCATACATTGTACCAAGTGTGTGGGGTTCTCTTCATCTTCACTTTGATACTCTTTACTTTCTTCAACTTTGTTCTCATCTTTTTCATTGGCATGTTGTCAATGTTGTGCCCATCAACCTTGTACTCGCCTTTTGCAGATTCATCACTACAATTCTTCTCATTCTTGGAACCATCGACATTGATTTTCTCACCTATACCTGCAAACTCACAAACATTCAAACTGCTAATAAAGCCATGGACCTCAACTAATTCCATCTTCATCCCCTCTACTTGTGTTCCAGCAGCAAGCCTTCTTCCTTTATCATGCAGACTCATTGTTGCATTCTTCATTTCATCACTAGCTTCATTATATTCATAACTTTATTTGTCTATTTCTGCAAGTTCTTCAATGAATTTCTTCTCCTCAAATTTTCCATTCTACTCCCATGGAATTTTCTCCAAGTCAATTCACTTGACTTCCTCCATTTCAATATCTATGGAAGTCTCCACACTGCCAATTGTACCTATACGCAAGAACCCACACACTTCTTCCTCTTTTGCAACATGTATTTTTGCTTTGGAAACTTCTATCATTCCTTTTTCATATTCTATGTCTTATTCTTCTGTTATGACCATGATTTCCATCTCCCTTCCCTTTCTTGGATTATGCAACCATTTCTCCAAAGATTTTAACTCTACCTCCCATGGGTTCTTCTTCTCAACTTCTTGTTTTATTGTTGCAGCCTCCTTTACCACTCCAAGTTCCTTAGCCTCGTGTTGGTTGTCTACTCCATTCCACAATTCCTTAATCAACCTCATATCCTCGTTGATCTTCATCTTCTCATCTTCATCCATATAATCTTCTTCATCAAATTTTGCCTCAACCTCCTCATGGGTTTTCTCCTTTTCATATGTAGTTTCCTCTACAACCTTATGTATCTCGGCCCCATATTTAGTCCATAGGGATTATTCATCTATGTATTTGAACTCATCCTCATATTCATCATAATTAACTTTAGTCTCAGCACCCTGACCTTCTTCTTTTGTAATAGCTACATGGTTGTCCTATTCACATGCAACATCAACCTCACTGCTTTCTTCTCTCTTTGTGCTTGCACTGGCACATTAATTTGTTATCTCTAGCCTTTCCATGGTTGTACCTTATAGGGTTTCTCCACCCTATGCTTCATTCTATACTCCAACCTCTTATTCTTGGAGTTCTACACACTCTTCCTCTGCCAAGAAATATTCAGCAACCTTCTGCTCTTGTTGCTCTCGAGAGTTCTCCACTTCCTCTCATCCATCGAATGTCCCACAATGGACATCGTCTATAATTTCCCCTTCTTCTAATTATTAGAACTCTACCCATTCTTCATCATCATCATCTTCATATTCATCACATGCCTTAACTTGGCATGGCCTTTGTGCTTGATCCAGCACACTCACTCTCTCCACAATCAACTCATTAATTAAACTCACCTCATATGTTTTGAGGGATCTTTTCTTCTCCATTAAAATATTCAAGATCTTTTCTGCTCCAAATCTCTCTCAATCCCTTGAACCTATTCCATGGATTCTATCCTAGCCATGGTATTTTCATGATTTCATAGATCTTTTTAGGGACCATCATCCCACATGATCTCCTTCTGCTTAGGATTTTAATCTTCAACGGCCTTATGTATCCCAACTCTGCACCTTTTAAATGTGCATTCGTTTCTCCTTCAATGGTTCTACCCATCCTTCTTCTTTGGAATTGTTTCCTTCTTCCACACTAGGTAACTCTACCCAACATACTTCTATTGGAGATACCACCACTTGTTGGCCTATGCTTTGCCACTACAAGTCTTTAGACCCTAAATTGGTCCTTTCCTTCCATTATTGCTACTACTTTTCTTGGACAACTCTACCCAACTTCACTATTGGAGTTGTTCCTATTCTTCAACTCTCCTATGTAACTGTACCCAACAATTGCAATTGTTGGAGCTACAGTTCTGGATAAATCTATCACACTTCCTCCTATGGGATTTATCCCTTCCTTTACAGCTCTACCCAACCACAGGTGGAGTTGTTCTTCAAAATTTTTCTCTACTCTGCAACTCTACCCAACCGCAACTAGATTTTCCTTCTTACTTCACGTAGGATACTCTCGCTATGATACCAATTGATAGTATCATCCTCAACTCCTCCTCTTCTCACAGGATTCAACTACTATGATACGAACTTATACAGATAGAAAATTATATGCCTACGGGTTAGAGTCATGCAACTCTCCAATACTTCTTGGGGACACAATAAGTCCTTTTCATTTTTCAACACACACACGGTGCTTCTATCAATAGATCTAAACAGGATCAATACAATTCATTCAAGCATACTCATGCAGTCAATAAAACACACACATTGAACATTCTCATTAAAATTAGGCTTTATGGCCTTTTCATTAATTCATCTCAACAATTTACAGTTACATATTACAGTGGCCTCCATTGAGGGCTTCTATATACTCAACATTTAGACATGATCCTCAAACCTTTTTATTTCCTCACCTACTTGTCTAAGTCTCATCTAGGTTGTTACAAATTCTCAGAAAAATAATCTCTTACCATCACTCCATCCTCCAATGGAACCGACTTCTTTCTTCTTCAACTTCGTAGTCCTCCGGATGCTCTTCTTTATCTCAGGTCACTATTATAACCGGTTTTTTTTCTTCTCTTCTGCACTTCACTATCCATACTCCTTTCTGGATTCTTCTTCTACATATGCTTCATTCTCTCTTATTTTCTTATATTTTCTTTCTCTTTATAATATTCTCTAGAATTTCCTTCCACCACCTTACTCGAATATCAAAGCTTCCATATTTTTATTGTTCTCTTGCTCTATGGAGGCTTCTTCTACGTGCCAAATCCATAGCTTCTTCAATGATCATCCTCTTGCATTGACTGATGCATGCATATCGAGCTCCTCAAGCCTCACTTTGACTCAACCTCCTTTGTACAAGTGGAATACCTCTTGGATCCACATTCAATCCCTTTACTGGTAACATTCAATTGTGCCATTAATTCTCCTTATGGAGCCTTCCTTCTCCTTCGCACCCTTTCTTGGATTTTTTGCATCTGGGAACCTTTGTTCCACCACAATCCCAAATCAATGGTTGTTGTTCTTCCACCTGTCAATAATCTAATGGTTATATTTTCTCTATCGGCACTTATGTGCCTTCCCCATGCTACCAGATTCAACGGATGTGTACCATTTCCTCCACCTTCGATCGATGGTTTTCGTTCTCTCTTGACGTCCCTACATTGTTTCTTTTCCTGAATGGAACATTTTTTCAACTCTGACACCAGACCCCTCAACGTCCACTCTTATGCTTCCACGCATCACCCTTTGTTTTGTTGTCAGGCTTCACCAGTGAACCTTTCCTCCACACTACACTTTTTGTTGTTATGCTGCCATATGTCCTCTCTAGGACTTCTCATTGGCACTTTATGTCACATATTTCCATCACCTTCGCCACTCTCCCTCATAGCTCCAATCCCCATCTCCGTTCCATGTTGATATACTTTGTCGATAGATAGCAGGCATGTGAGTTTCAGTCATTCAAGCCAGGAAAAGCAAGCCTGACGCTGGAAGTTGCTCCAAAGGCCCCTGCGTGAAATTGGTATCATATCCAATTGATCATCTATAATCAGATTCTCATGGATTCTCATATTCCCTATGATAAGTTAAAAAATAAATCTTCTACTGAATGTTCTACTTCTTCAATGAATGATTTATTTCCCAGTCGCGATATTCAATGGATAAATCATGGTAGTTCTGAGTTTGTTAATAATGATCCTACAAAACCCTTTGAACTACCTCGAATTTCAGCAGATCAGATATATCAGGATATGTCTATGTTTCATTTTAAGTCTAAACAACTTTTTCGAGTTCGTGAAGGTGTTTCCGAAGTCACTGTAAATAATAGTTCAGCCAGTCAGACCCTTGGTCTCCTTGACCCAGCAGAAGTAAAAAGTTATAAGAAAAAATATGGAAAGAATTTTGTTAACCTTGGTAGAGCCCTCATTGGTGTTGAACCTCTGGTCCATCCTGGCATAAATGCCACAGCCCTTGTCTGCTGTTTGGATAACCGACACAATAAGTTCATGGATGCATTAATAGGCGGAGTCCAAATGCCACTCTCAAATGGAATTCAATATCTAGATATAATTCCTGGCTTTAACATCTCTCTAAATGATCCCTGGATTCATAAAGTATTAGAAGTCAAGATTTACACATCTGGTTTTGATATGAAGCCCGGGGCTTTAAACCTCCAGATTCATCACTCCCTTGCCCTCCGATTTACTAATACTCAGAATCCAATTAATCAGTTGTATCCCAGAGACCAAGACACAGATGCAGTCTTGGTTATAAGTGATCCCAGGAATGGTTCCCTTGTTCCTTCAAAAATTTCTTGGAACCAACTCAGCTTTCCTCCTGAGTGGGTTTGGATGCCCCAAAACAGCCTCTTTCTCAGTCTGTCACCACCTCCGATATTCGTGAAGACTCCTCCTCTGCCGTTATCTCTTTCCCTCCTCCAACAGCCCAGCGTGGTGGGAATCTTCTACCCAGATCTACCTCTTTTCAATCTCCACACTCTAATAATTCTTTCCGAACAACTTCTTCTGAACATGCTATAAGCAGGACCTCCTCTATAAAATAACCTTTCTTAAGACGAGCCTGCTTACATAAAGAAGTTCCTGTAAATATTCCCTTTTCTGTTGTTTGTCCTAAATGTCAGGACCTAGTCCCTCCCAAACAACCAAAAGATAAAGAAAGTTCACACAAATATCCATGTCCAAATCCTGAATGTGAACCTTCTCCTCTAAGTCAATATCCACATGAATCAAAATTCATGATGGCATCATCTCCCTCTAGCTGGTGCGAAGAAAATTTCAAAAGAGCATCTACAGGTATCACTGAGATCCACAAGGATGAAATTTCTGATGCCACATCCCAGTTAGATCACATTTTGTCTGTCCAGAAACCCCACATGGATAAATCTGGTCTAGGATTCTGCCCACTCTCTAGCCAAACCAAAAAATTACTAGACCTACCTGCTCAAGAAATGGAAAAAGGTGAGCAATACAGACCTTAGGCCAGAGAACATAAGATCCAACAAAGAATGGCACTCCTGCCATCCAGAATGAAGCCTTGTACCAGGAAAGACATCAAAGAACCCTCTTTGGCCCAGAAAGAAATAGTTGAGATAATAAAGTTCGGCCATGCTCCTTTTGATCCTAAAGATAAGATCATGAAAAATCTATTTTATTGGGATCTCTACACTCATCCAGAAGCTGAAGGATTCTGGAAACAAACATTGCCCCCAGGAGAAAGGAGAAAGATGTCTGAAAGATGGCACTTTGAGATGGATCTAAGAAATGAATGGATTTCCTTCTATGAATGGCGGAAGGAATTCAAACAGACACTGGCAATGATGCAGTCCTCTGCAAAGGCTGAGGACAAGAAGCTTGAGTCCAAAGGAGAAAAGACTCAGAGCGGCCATCTATGGAAAAGTCTCCAGGGTGAAGAAATCTACACAGAAGTAAACTTTCCACCCTTCAGGCCCATTAAGCTTGAATATGAAGAAGGATCAGCACCTGCATCTCCCATCCTTCTAAATAATGATAAAGCCGAACAAGCAAATTGGTCAAACTTGGCATTAAAAGGATTGGCCATCCAAAACATAGAAATACAAAATAGAATGCCAAGATCTACACAGGTTGATTCTCTGCAATATACTTGCAGAAAAATTCATGATGAAGTTCAGCATATTTGATTGAATACTGTTGAACATATCCTAGTCTCTTCTCAAGAAGTCAGAACGGAAAATGATTCTTTAAAGGATGATTTGACAGATTCCATATCCGACTTAGACAAAAATGTAGGAGAAGCCTTTTGCTACATAGCAGAGAAAGTTATTTACACTGCCAAAACAGTTGGCAAGATCCAAGTAGAAATTGCTAAGCCAAAAATTGATTCATCTAAGCTTAGCTGTCCTGGTGAATTATCTCTTGCTAGTTCACTACCTATCACACCTTCTGCGCCCCTCACTCCAAAGACCTCTGGCAAAGAAGTCATTCTCATGGCTGTAGAATCCAGTTGGAATTATAATAAGCCGCGCAAATTTGTGCCTCCAGATCTCCACAAAGAAGATTCAGGTTTCCAGGAATCTTTTAACCCAAAGAATTTTTATTCATGGAATTTGGATGATAAGAATGAAGGTGAGATATTAGATATGGTCAATAAAATGATGATATGCTTTCAAGCTTATATGTCTACAGGCAAACACGACCATGCAGAGGTAGTAAACGTTATTGTCTCCGGCTTCAATGGAAATTTGGGTGTTTGGTGGAATGTCCATCTCCCAAATGTTCAGAAAATGGAAATACAGAACAACACTAAAAATGGTGAACCAAATATCATTGGTGCACTCCTGGCCACGATCATTGCAGAATTTTGTGGCTATAGTGCTACCATTGCAGAAAAACATAAACAAATTCTGCTGCAACTCAGAATCAAGACAGTATCCCAGTATCACTGGTATCATAAGCAATGGATCAGAAGAATCTATAAGATTGAGTTTGATAGAGCAGAAGAAAGAGTTTTCAAAGAAAAATATTTTGCTAGCTTACCCTCGGGGTTCCGGGAACTCCTGCGAGAAAAATTTGAGGAATATCTGTCTCTCCACACATGGGAACAGTTCAGAGCTGCTGCAGAAAAAATCTTCCTGCAATATTGTGAAAATAAAAAGCTCGATAAAGACCTCTCCCACTCGGTCTCTTTTCGTGGCGGTAGGGAAGTATGCCAGATGTTCGGCATTGAGCCTCCAAAAAAAGCTCACAAACATCACTCTGGCCATAAAACAAAAAATACAGATAAAGTAAAGTCTTCTAGCAGATGGAAGGTAAAACATCCTCCAGACTCAAGAAAAGAGCCAGAGAAAAGAAAAATGAAATTCTTCTATTGTGGCAAAGAAGGCCACTCTGCTTCTGAATGTTACAAACAAAATCAAGATTATCAGAGGAAGCAGAAAGGAACAAGGACCTGGTCTAACAGAGAAAAGGTATTCCCCAAGGTAGAACCTTTTGATGATAATCTCAGAGGGATACCTAGAAGAGCCCCTCCAAAAAGACACAACTTGATGCATGTAGTAGCCTCAGATGAAGAGAACACAGATGAGATCACTGAATCAGAAAGCAGTGAACCAGAAAATACTGATCTCATGCATGTCCACCAGATGTACAATAATCCTTGCAAATGTGGTGGAAAATGTACTGAATGCCGAGAAGAGCAAGTGACTTATGACTCAGATAGTTCTTTGCAATCAGACGAACAGAAGTTGTTTGCTGCTTGGACTAAACCAAATATTAGAACAGAGTCTTCCTCTTCCTCAAGCGACTCGAAAGCAGCAAATTGTTTCATGGCTGGTACCGATGATGAAGATGAAGAAGATCATAAAAGACTGATAAAGAAAGCTATTTCCAAAATGAAAGAAGGCAGTAAAAAGGATGACTTGGTAAATAGCTTTAACAAGATTTTCTTGGACGACAAGAAGGGAAAAGGAGTACAAAGCCCAAAGCATAAATTTAGGAGAAAATATGTCCAAGATACAGAATTAGAGAAAGAAAGCTCAGGAGAAGAAAAATTTAAATGGTCATGGAAAGCTGCTAATCTCCCGAGCATGGAAAAGAATGTATATCCTCTCTTGGCTAAAATGCAGCAAGAGCCACAAAAGATTGACCTGGCCACCCTTCATAAAGAGCATCTAAAGCTGGTACAGGAAGTTAAAGAACTCAGGTTCTTGATTGAAGAAATGAAACAGCATCCAGGATCATCACAGTCAAAGCTTGAACAGTCTGAAGAAGATATGCATTTAATGGTTGCTGTACATCAGCAAACTATAGTCAACTTGCATATCAAAATACATGAAGATGAAGTCAAATTGCTTGCACTCATTGACTTCGGAGCAGACCTGTGTTTCCTAAAAAGAAAGTATGTTGATCCTCATTATTGGGAACCTTGTCGAACTCTAGTTCGAGGATTTGGAGGAAGAAAAGCAATCGAGTACAAAACCAGTTTTGGAAAGGTATGTCTTGGAAATTTTTATATAAACTGTATCTTTCTACTGGTTGAAGATGACTTTACTCATGAATGTATTATTGGAACTATTTTGCTATCTACTACTATTCCTCATGGTGTCAAGCATAATAGTAGAGGCCAAATTGGTTATCATTTTACTGTTAAAAGAAAAGAAATATTTCTTCCACTAGTGTCATCTGAAGAAAAAACTCACTCAATATGGACCCTAGAAGTAAATACTGTAAGGGAAAAAATAAAAGAAAAAGGGATCCAGATTAGAGCAATCAAGAAAGCTGAGCACCTATACAGGCTAGAAGAAGAATTCAAAAATCCCGGTGTACAGCAAAAAATTGAAGAAATAAGAAAAGAATTTGCTGACAAGGTTTGCCACACGTCTCCTAATGCATTCTGGCATAGGAAACAGTTTTGGGTAAACCTAAAATACAGAGAAGGGTTCTAGGGAAACCCTAGTAGAAGCAGAGCCATCCCAATGAATAAAGAATACAGACAACTCTGCAAAAAGGAAATTGAAGATTTGCTGGAAAAAGGACTCATCCAAAGATCAAGAAGTCCATGGTCATGTGCAGCAGTCTATGTCAACAAACATTCAGAGCAGGTTCGAGGAGTTCCTAGAATGGTCATCATCTACAAACCTCTGAATGATGCTTTGGAATGGATCCGGTATCCAATTCCAAACAAATCTGATTTGATCAAACGAATAGCAGGAGCCAAAATCTTTTCAAAGTTTGATCTCAAGTCTGGCTTTTGGCAAATTGGCATAAAACCAGAAGACCAGTATAAAACAGTCTTCAATGTGCCTCATGGACAATATGAATGGAAGGTAATGCCATTTGGCCTGAAGAATGCCCCTTCAGAGTTCCAGAGAATTATGGAGTCTGTTCTGGAACCATACATGGACTGGTTGATGGTATATATTGATGATATTTTAGTATTTTCAAAATCCATTGAAGAACACATAAAACATCTCAGAACACTATTGCATGTTGTACATAAGAATGGGTTCGTTCTTTCAGAAAAGAAGATGAAATTGTTCCAAACTGATATTGAATTCTTGGGACAGAGAATTAAACATGGAAATATAGAAGTTCAGAAGCATGCCATTGAGTTTGCAGAAAAATTCCCTGATGTAATCACAGATAAAAAACAATTACAGAGATTTCTGGGATGCTTGAACTATGTTGCAGCGTACTATGAAAATTGTGCTCAAGATAGAAAGCTGCTTAATAAAAGATTGGGAACAAACCCTCCTCCATGGTCAAAAGAGCACACTGAAGCAGTACGAAGGATAAAAGCAAAGGTGAGAACTCTTCCTATCCTTCATGTTATTGATGAAGATCTCATGAAGATCCTTGAGACTGATGCTTTAGAAGAAGGCTGGGGAGCAGTGCAGGAAAGACTACAATGGCAAGGATGAAGAAATAATATGGTTCACTTCAGGAACTTGGAACGATGCACAGAAAAAATACCATACTATTGATAAGGAAATAAAGGCCTGTCTAAATGCAATTCATAAATTTGAAATTCATCTAATGAATAAGAAGTTCTCAATAAGAACAGACAGCCAAGCAATGAAGTTTGTATTGGAAAATCCAATACGAAACTCTACTGCTAGGAGACAACGCTGCGATGTGTCCAGTCTACGTGGATCCAACAAAGTAGAGTGTTGGACGAAAGACGACACAAATTCCAGTTAGACCAGTAGTGGTCTATTTTTGGTAAAGATGCTCCAGGAGTACCAAGCGGCGGGTAGGAGCAAAGCGGAAAGAAAGTGATTGGTCGCACATGCGAAAGAACCACTACCTGAACCAGTCGCATGAGACTGTTAGAGGAAGAACAGCTTGGTGAAAGTGACCTGTTGGAATGCGTGCGACAGGAAGGCCAATAGAGATGTGAGCATGTGCTATGGGAAAGCCACGATGGAATATTTGCTACCAAAAGACAGTAGTTTGGTTAAGGGAAAACCATGACAATTTTGTAGACCTAAGGGTTTTTTCCTTTGAACTGTAAAGACATGACCTATGGGCATGATCTATAAATAAGGAATTTTTGTATGGGAAAGGGTTACTCTTCATTTTGTATTGTTCTCATTATTGATTTGATAAATCTCTATGAGGAACATTTTGTAAAGGCTCTGCAAGCTGTGTGCGCTGAGGCCTATCGAGAGAGAGAAGAGAGTCTGCAGCTGAGTGTGCAAACAAAGAACTGTTGTACCCTTCCCAGAAGAATAATACAACAACATTTCTTGTGGACATAGCCTCCATCCGGGGGGTGAACCACATTAAACCCTGTGTAGTGTGATTGTTTACGTTTTGCACTTGTCTGTTTCTTACGAATGAATGTCTGAGTTCTCATTTATCAGTTGTTATGTTAATGCTTTTATATGTATTCACCATAGGAGAAATATGGGAATAATATGTTAAGTATTGTGTGAATGGATTAATGATGAATGCTCAGTATTCTAAGTCTGCGAAAGTATCATTTAATGGAATAATCGCAAGTGTATGTAGATTTTGGGTTGTATAACTCTTTAGACACACCGCACTGGAAATGCACGGCATTTTATGGTTCGCCTGCTTGCATTTGTTATAAATCTAAACAATCTAAGGCAGTAGATGAATGATTAAGTGTTAAAGTAAATTCTTCATAGTGGTTAAGTTGGAAGAGGAATCGTATAAGTTAGTTGCGCTATCCTATTATTTGTATTCCACCCGAACCACGCAGTCCTTGGATGCGCTGGTTGCGCAAGCTGTTAAGTTTGTAGAAATGCGGACCGCGACGCAGACTATCGTCGAGCACTCTTCAGTTCATAGCGCGAGCCCCGCCGCACGCTGCGCAATATTTCTTCCCAAACAACTCATCACATCACTGTGGAAACCTGATTCCGCAGTTCCCCCATAGCTACACCTCGGGTGAGACCTCAACCTATTCACAGGTTGTTGCCGAAAGGGCCGGTGAGAAGGGGTTTTGTTGGTTCCTTGAAACCGCGAAGAACCTGGGTCTACATTGGAAACCTCTAGATCAGTACTTAAGCCAACACATTATATTAGGCTTGCATATTCCACAAGGGGATGAAATCCCCTATCAAATAAACAAGTCAACTCACTCTAATATAGAATAGATCACTCCCTCCTGAAGTAGGAAATGTGAGAGCACCCTAGGGCCAATCACCACTAGCATAGCCCTATGAGTTGTTCTCTTACTGCCCCTGCCAAGGCCATTCACCACTAGCATAGGCCCATGAGTGAATGTATCATCACCCCTTGGTTAAGTCGAAAAGACTAGTCCAGGAGAATTTATGCTTGTTGTTTCAACCTGGAGAAACATCAACACTCCCTCTCAGATTGTGCATCACTCCAAGATTTCTTAGTAAGAATGTATGTACTTTGCATCTCGATTATTCGACTCCTAACCAAAATGGCTATCTGGAGAAAGCTTGTGCCTGGGCCATTCACCACTACCATATCTCGGTGAGTGAATGTATCATTTACCACTAGCATAGCCTCATGAATAAATGTATACCTGATGTTTCTCATCTGTATGTCTAGGCCATTCACCACTAGCATAGCCCCATGAGTTAATGTTTGCCCCATATTGCTCATCTATATGTCTGGGCCATTCACCACTATCATAGCCCCGCGAGTGAATCTCTACCCCATACTACTCATATGTATAACCATCAACACTCCCTCTCACTAAGGGAGGCATTCTCCATCATTACAAGCTTGTCTATGAAGTGTACAAACTTCACCTTAGACAAAGGCTTAGTGAGAATGTCATCTATCTGCTCATCTATGAATATGTACAAGATATTCACTATCCCTTATGCACCATGTATCAGATGAAGTGCTATATGATCTCTTGATCAAATAGTCCTACAAGAAGCTTCTGAAGCCACACTGCTTCATGACCTACAACACTTGCTACGATATACTTTGAATTTGTTGTACTGAGTGTGACATATGTCTAGTTCCTACTAAAGTGGGATATCATAGTTGATCTCAAGCTGAAGCAACACCCTAAGGTGCTCTTACTATTCAATGCGCTCCCCATCTAGTTAGAATCAATATATCACTACAACCTCTCTTCACCACCTAATATATCTCTCAAACCATATCAAATTGTACCATGTAGCTACCTCGACACATGCTTTGTTGTAACCCAATGTACATGCATCAGCTCAACCATAAACTGGATTAGGGTGTTCACTACAAAGCAAATATATGTCCTGATGTTAACCAGATCCAATCAGCTACCTGTACATAGTGGGATCCACCAAATATGAATATGGAGCATAATCACTCAGCTTCTTCATATTTGTATGCCTGCTTATAGTGGGATCCATCAAATCTAAATCTGAAGCGGAATCACTCAGCTTCTTCATATTTTTCATCATAGGTGTAGCCATGGATTTGCAATCCATCATCTTGAATCTCTCAAGATCTCAACAATGTACTTCCCCTAACTGAGGAAAAACTCTCATGGTCTCTGCCACACCTCTAATCCCAAGAAATAATGCATTTGGCCAAGATCCTTCATCTCCTCCTGTAAAATTAGTCACAGCAGATCTAATGAACAAGTAAATCAATCACAACAGATGAACATAGAAAATATGGTGCAAAACTGTGCAAAACATGCAGCAGTGCTCAATATCCCAATAAAGGTGAATGAATTACAATACAAACTGTCACAATGACTAAGCAATTCGAATTGCCTAAGGAGGTCATTCGAATCACTGAATGGAGTAGCTTGACTCCAACTAGGAGTCCTCATCATCAATCAGTAGTGGTCATCAATGCACAAGAACCAGTCATCCAGGTGTCAATCCGAGTCGAACTGAGTGTAACAAGTGTAACTGAAGTGTATAGCACTGATTAAGGGAAGGAGGCTCAGTGGGGGGCACATGGGAGGCTAACTGAAGTCAGAACAAGTCATCTAGTCAATCTGGAGGTCCAACGGAAGTGAAACAGTCAGTCGGGAGTGAAACTAGCCTCAAATCAGGGAGAATCGGAGCTAACTGAGTGTAACTGAAGTGGAACTGCAGTGGTAGGTGAACAAGTGCGCCCTTCTCTGGCAGTAGGTGAGAAGTGGGCGCCTTTCAAGCTAGGAGGGATAAAAATCTGAAGTAAGTGGCTCCTGGGTGCTAGAATAAGGTGGCTAAGGAGCTGGAGGCATCAACCTGGTGACTGGGATGCATGCAAAGTGCATGCAAACCCTAGAATTCGCATGCAAACCCTAATTGCATGCAATATCCTGAAAAAGATGATGTGGATATCTGAACACCCCCCCTCAATCTAGACTATGATGTGCAAAAAATAATGTGGGGCCCTGGTAACTAAGACCAAAGGTCACCCCAATACAATAATCCAAAAAAAATGCTGAAAATAAACTAAGTGAGGAAAGAGGGAAAACCCAGTGGGAAGAAAGCCCCCCCTCAAGCTAAAGCATAATAATGAATCAATCTATCTCCACCATGATGGAACTCACCCCCAACAGTGAACGGAGGTAAGAGAACTTCTTCTCAGTGAAGCTCTTGGTGAAGATGTCTACAATTTGCTCATCAGTAGGGCAATATTGCAGAATGATGGTGTGGTCATGCACCAACTGTCGAATGTAATGCATATGAATCTCAATGTGTTTGGTCCTCTGCCGCTGAATTGGATCTTTGGAGATCTTGATAGCACTTTGATTGTCACAAAATAGGACAGTCGAAGTAGTGCCACCAAAACCAAACTCGGAAAGAATACCCTGCAACCAAACTGCCTGAATGCAGGGATTGACTGCCCCTCGATACTCTACCTCTGCTGAAGAAAGTGCAATGGCTGCTTGCTTTTTGCTGGAACAGCAAATAGCACCATGACCAATCATGAAAACATAACCGGAAGTGGACTTCCGATCAATGCTATCACCTTCCCAATCTGAATCAGTAAAACCAATGAAATCAAGCTCAGAATCTGCAGCATAATGTATGCCAAACTGTCTCGTACCTTGCACATACTGCAAGATCCGCTTGGCTGCTCGCCAATGAAGCTCATGTGGCTGCTGCATTTATCTTGACACGGCACTCACGGCATATGAGATATCAGGCCTTGAGTGTGTCAAATAAAGTAGTGAACCAATCAACTGTCGATACATACTGCAATCTGCAAGCGGTGTAGAATCTCCCTCCTCAAGACTGATTCCTGAGAGGAATGGGAATGGGGATGCCTTACATTCAGCCATATTAAACTTCAATAACAGGTCGGAAGCATATTTTTGCTGAGATATAGTGATCCCATCAAAATTTTGAGCTATCTCCAAGCCCAAAAAGTGACTCAGCAAGCCCAAATCGCTCATGTCAAAAGCTAGATTTAAGGCAGTTTTTAGCTTGTTTATTGAAGTAAGAGTGCTACCAGTAATGAGAAGATCATCAACATAAAGTAAAATAACCAACAAATTACCTTTAACCCACTGAAGATACACATTCGGATCAGATTTGCATCTTTGGAAATTCTGAGAAAGAAGGAAGGAGTCCATCTTTGCGTACCAAGCTCTTGGGGCCTGTTTTAACCCGTACAAAGATTTCTTCAATCTGCAAACCAATGATGGATCTGATGTATAACCCTCTGGCTGCTGCATATATACCTCTTCAGCAAGGTCTCTGTTGGGTATGTTATATCTCTTCACATGGTCGCTGCGTGTACAACACGATCCCTACGGCACCTTCGATTCGCCTGCGCTGGGCGCGTCCGGAGGGGGGGGTTTAGAGGGGGGGGTAGCCCGACAGGGCCCACCCCCTTCGTTTCGGACCGTTAGGTTCCGAAACGACACGGAGGGGGCCGTTAGGCCCCCGGAGTCCACGCGGAGCGCAAAATTTTTTTGGGTTGCTTTTTGCTTTTTCGCGATTTTCGACCCATTGTACTCTATCTAATTCCGGTAAAAGAAATTAGGGTTGTAACCTAATTCGGGTAAACGAATTAGGGTTTTAGATGCTGCAGAATACCATTTATTGTATTGTACATGTAAAATAAACATATAATGAGAAAGGAGCTATGTGGCTCTAAGTTTTGCTGGTTTTTTCCCGGTTAAGGGTTTCCAGGTGAAAATCTCTGTGTAATGTGTGTGCCATTGTGTATTTTCTGTAAATGCTTAAGAATCGATATATGTTTGTACTTCACTGTTAAGGTTTAAAACTTACATTTGGTATCAGAGCAATTTTGGGTTCAGAGGGACGCCTTTGTTTCCAGGGGTTTGGCTCGATCTTGGATTTGTGATAAACCTAGTTTCAGTGGGAGCTTTGCAGCGGTGATTTATTCTTTGTTTAAAGAATGGCGAGCATTTCTAGATTCGAGATTGAGAAATTTAATGGTCATAGCTTTGAGCTATGGAAGCTCAAGATGGAAGATCTTCTGGTAGATAGAAAACAATGGATCGCAGTAGATCTAGGTACCATGCCCTCTGGTGCGGTAAAAGAAGAATGGGAAAAGCTGGAAAGGAAAGCAAGGAGCACTATTCGTCTTTGCCTTGCAGATTCGGTATTGGTGAACGTATCTGGAGAAGACACTGCAAAGAAGCTATGGGATAAACTGGGAAGTCTGTATCAGTCAAAGTCCCTGGTAAATAAGTTATTTCTGCGAAAGAAATTGTACCTTCTGAGGATGACTGATGGAGACTCTGTTTCAGAGCATCTAAACGCCTTCAATACTCTGGTAAGTCAGTTGAAATCTGTTGGTATTAAACTTGATGATGATGAAAAGTGTATTAGTCTGTTGTGCTCTTTGCCAGATTCATGGGATAATCTGGTCATAGCTATTGGGGGTAATGCAAACACACTAAACTTCGATGATGTGGTTGCATCCCTACTATCGGAGGAAATGAGGCGGAAATCCATAGATAGTTCAGCCAAGGATGCCTTATTTGTAAGAGGTCGCCCTGGAGACAGATCTAAAAATAAGTCTTCAGGTGGTAGATCTAAATCTAGAGGGAGATCTAAATCTCCAGGACCTTCTGTAAGAAAATGCTGGAAGTGCGGAAAAGCTGGGCATTACAAGAAGGATTGTAAATCGAAAATTACTGATAAAAGTAGAGGACCTAATGACGCTCCATCCGCAGATGGGAAAGAATCTACAGAGGAAGGAGGAGATGTGTATCTGGCATCTTCAAGTACACATGCAGAGCATGATTCGTGGTTGATTGACTCAGGTGCGTCTTATCATATGACTCCCCACAGGGAGTGGTTTTCTGAATACGAAAAGTATGATGGAGGAGATGTATTTCTGGGAGACAACTCGGTAGCGAAAATCATAGGTCGAGGAAAGGTCAAGCTACTGCTCAAAGATGGAAGGGTTAAAACTCTTCCCGGGGTTCTGCACATTCCAAAGTTGGCTAGAAACCTTATATCTGTAAGTAAAATGGATGATGCAGGTGTGAAAACTCTATTTGAAAAGAACACATGCAAAATGGTTCGAGAGTCATTGGTGTTGATGAGGGGAGTTCGGATTGGAACTCTATACAAGTTGTTGGGAAGCACCTTCAAAAATGGATGTAACAGCACTATTGTTTCTGAGGGTAAAAATGAAGGAGACAGAGTCCTTGCTGTCTCTAGTGAGAAGACATCGCTATGGCATCGAAGGCTGGGACATATTGGAGAAAAGGGTCTTCGACTATTACAAGGTAAAAGTATGGCTGAAGGCATGTCTGATTTCACATTAGATTTTGATTTCTGTGAACATTGCTTATATGGTAAACAGAATCGAGTAAGATTCTCATCTGGTGTTGTAAGAGCTAAAGGAATCTTAGAGTTAATACACAGTGATGTTTTTGGACCTGTGCCTGTTCCATCACTTGGTAAATCTGTGTATTATGTTTCATTTATAGATGATTTCTCAAGGAAAACTTGGATTTATTTCCTGCGTAAGAAATCTGAGGTTTTTAATAGATTCAAAGAATTTAAGGCTCTTGTAGAGAATCAAACTGAGAAGAAAATAAAAGTACTCAGAACAGATAACGGTGGAGAATTCTGTGAAAGTGAATTTGAGGAGTTCTGTAAAACGTGTGGAATAGCAAGGCAAAAGACTACTCCATACACACCTCAACAGAATGGGGTTGCAGAAAGGATGAACAGGACATTGATGGAAAAGGCAAGGAGTATGCTCAGTGGTGCAGGGCTAGCACAACAATTCTGGGCAGAAGCTGTTGACACTGCGTGTTACCTAGTGAATAGGACACCCACATCAGCGTTGGTTGACAAGACACCTCATGAGGTTTGGACTGGTAAGAAACCCTCTCTCTCTCATCTCAGAGTGTTTGGGTGTGATGCTTTTGTACATGTTCCAAAGGAGAAAAGGAGCAAGTTGGATAATAAGGCGGAAAAATGTATCTTCATTGGTTACAAGGATGGAGTGAAAGGTTACAAGCTGTGGAACCCAGTAAAAAGGCAAACAGTTTACAGTCGAGATGTGATCTTCAGAGAAGTTGAAAGCACTTCCAGGATTGAGGATGTACCAAAGGAAAAGGATTCAGAGAAGCTACACTTTGATATCAAGGATGAAAGAGGTGACTCTTTTGAGGAACCAGATTCGTCTGAATCAGATGAGGAGGCAGAATCGTCTGAATCAGATGAAGAGGCGGATCCACAGACTCCGGTATTGAGGAGATCTGACCGAGAAAGAAGGCAAGTTGAAAGGTACAGTCCCCCTGATTTTCGTTCTAATTTTGTGTTATCTATTACTGATGATGATCCTAGAACTGCTAAAGAGGCAATGGATTCAGAAGATAGTAAACTATGGAAGAAGGCCATGATAGAAGAAATGGATGCCTTGGACAAAAATGAGGCATGGGATCTGGTTGAGTTGCCAGAAGGAAGAAAGCCTATTGGAAGCAAATGGGTATTCAAGAAGAAGTTAAATGTAGCAGGTAAAGTGGAGAAGTACAAGGCTCGACTAGTTGCGAAAGGTTACTCCCAAATTGAGGGCATCGATTTTGGTGAGATTTTTTCACCTGTTGCAAAATTGACTTCTATTAGATTTCTTTTATCTATTTCTGCTGCTTTTGATCTTGAAGTAGAACAGATGGATGTAAAGACAGCTTTCCTACATGGAAATCTTAATGAAGAGATCTATATGAAGCAACCAGAACGGTTTGTGGTGAAAGGAAGAAAGGAGCTTGTCTGTAAGCTGAAAAAGTCTCTCTACGGTTTGAAACAATCTCCCAGAATGTGGTATCAAAAATTTGATACTTATATACTGGGACTTGGTTTCTCAAGAAGCAAAGCTGATCACTGTGTTTATTTTAAGCTAATTGGTGATCATTTTATTTATGTAATATTGTATGTTGATGATATGTTGCTAATTGGAAACAACAAAGAAATCATCAAGGATGTCAAGAATCAGCTGTCATCTGAATTTGACATGAAAGATCTTGGTGCTGCAAATTTCATTTTGGGCATGGAAATAAAAAGAGATCGTGAAAACAGGAAACTCTGGTTAAATCAGAGGAAATATGTTGAAACGATATTGAAGAGATTTAATATGCAGGAAAGCAAACCAGTGAAGGTGCCCATTCCTGTAGGTGTAAGGTTATCTGCAGAACAGTGTCCCACTACACAAGAAGAGGTAGCGGACATGTCTCATGTTCCATATGCTAGTGCAGTTGGCAGTCTGATGTATGCCATGGTCTGTACTAGACCAGATATAGCCCATGCAGTGGGAGTTTTGAGTAGATACATGTCAAAACCAGGAAAGGAACATTGGACTGCAGTAAAAAGGGTCTTCAGGTATTTGCGTGGCACTACAGATTCTGCAATCTGCTACCAAGGAAGACCCGGTCTAAACAGAGAGATAGATATACAAGGATTTGCTGATGCTGACTGGGCTGGAGATCTTGATCACAGAAGATCTACAAGTGGCTACGTTTTTAATCTATTTGGAGGAGCAATCAGTTGGATGAGTAGAAGACAAGCTGTAGTTGCACTCTCAACTACAGAAGCTGAATACATGGCAGCTACCCATGCAAGTAAGGAAGCTGTATGGTTGCAAAGATTGTGTTCAGGTATTGGTTTTGTTCAGAATGCAGTAAAAATTGGTTGTGATAGCTCAAGTGCAATATTTCTGGCAAAGAACCCTGCTTATCACTCGAGGACAAAGCACATTGATGTGCAGTACCATTTCGTCAGAGACATGGTTGAACAGAACAAAGTGTTGCTGGAAAAGGTTGACACTTTGGTAAATGTTGCAGACTCTTTGACAAAGTCTGTGAGTACTCAGAAGTTCTCTTGGTGCAAAGAGAACATGGGCATTGTTGCCCTGAATTGTTGAAGTCATAAATTTCTCCTGTATGTGAAGAGAACAACAAGTGGGAGAATGTTGGGTATGTTATATCTCTTCACATGGTCCCTGCGTGTACAACACGATCCCTACGGCACCTTCGATTCGCCTGCGCTGGGCGCGTCCGGAGGGGGGGGGTTTAGAGGGGGGGGTAGCCCGACAGGGCCCACCCCCTTCGTTTCGGACCGTTAGGTTCCGAAACGACACGGAGGGGGCCGTTAGGCCCCCGGAGTCCGCGCGGAGCGCAAAATTTTTTTGGGTTGCTTTTTGCTTTTTCGCGATTTTCGACCCATTGTACTCTATCTAATTCCGGTAAAAGAAATTAGGGTTGTAACCTAATTCGGGTAAACGAATTAGGGTTTTAGATGCTGCAGAATACCATTTATTGTATTGTACATGTAAAATAAACATATAATGAGAAAGGAGCTATGCGGCTCTAAGTTTTGCTGGTTTTTTCCCGGTTAAGGGTTTCCAGGTGAAAATCTCTGTGTAATGTGTGTGCCATTGTGTATTTTCTGTAAATGCTTAAGAATCGATATATGTTTGTACTTCACTGTTAAGGTTTAAAACTTACAGTCTCCATGTAAAAATGCACTCTTCACATCCATGTGGTGCACTTCCCAGTGCTTGGATGCGGAAATAGCTAAAACAAGGCGGATGGAATCCATCTTTGCAACCGGTGCAAAGGTCTCAGTGTAGTCCACTCCTTGGACTTGGGAGAAACCTTTTGCCACCAACCTTGCTTTATATTTGCTGATAGTGCCATCAACAGCAACTTTAGTACGGTAGACCCATTTACACTTCACTAATTTTCTTCCAGGTGGAAGAGAAACTAGCTCCCATGTGTTGTTCTTTTGAAGAGAACTGTACTCTTCATCCATGGCACTTTTCCATCTCAGATCTCGGTGAGCAGAATAGTATGATGTAGGATTTGAACCAACCATCAAATAAAAAATCTTAGGAAGAAATGGATCAGCAATAGAAAGATCCATACCTGCTCTTTGAAAGTCTGCTCTTGTTCGTCTCGGATCAGCAGGATTTCCAAGGTTCGAACCAGCAGATTGTAGAGTGTTTTGGGTCCACTTTGGTAACTGAGGAGGATCATAATGGTCGGATTCCGAACCTGATATGTCATGATCATAATATGCTACTACAATATCAGAAATATCAGAACTCATACCTTCATTATCGCTGCACGGATCTTCTTCTGGTGAAGGTGGTGAATCGACAGTCTTCTCCTCGACTAGTTGCAATTCTTGAAGTGGTTCTTCAAATTGCACACTGCGCTCTATGAATATATTTTTAGATCTGATATCCATGAGTTTATATGCTTTTGATTCTTCCCCATATCCTATCAGTATGCACTCGGTACTTTGTGGATCCAAAGCTTGTCTCTTCTCGGAAGGAATTCTAGCCCATGCAGTAGAGCCAAAAACTCTCAAATTTGACACATCCGGTTTGTGACCAAAGAATGCTTCGAAAGGAGTCATACCTTTCACGGATGAATGTAGAACATGGTTCTGTATATATGCAGCAACATTGATTGCTTCAGCCCAAATATTTGCAGCCAAACCTTTTGATTCAATCATGCATGTAGCCATATCTTTCAGTGACCGATTTTTCCTTTCCGCTACACCGTTCTGCTGGGGTGTGTAGGGAACTGTATGTTGGATCTGAATTCCGATTTGGGCACAAAGTTGTAGCAACTCAGATTTAATATATTCTCCACCATTATCAGATCTAAGAGCTTTGATCTTGCTCTCAGTGGTGGTCTCAACAGAAGCCTTAAAATCCTTGAATTTTCCAAGCACTTCTGACTTGTTTTTGAGAAAGAATACCCATGTAAAGCGGGAAAAAACATCAATAAATGTCAAAACATACCTTGAACCATTTAATGACATAGGCGGCAGCGGACCACTGATATCAGAATGGATCAATCCCAAAATTGTAGAAGCTCTGCTAGCTTTGCCGCGGTCGAATCTATGCTCGGGGTGCTTCCCAATGATGCAACCAGTGCATATTCCCTTCGAGGAACGGAGTTGTGGAAGACCATCTACCATGGATTTGTTTGATAACAGCAGAAAATACTTATAATTAATATGTCCAAATATTTCATGCCAAATCCTACTAACCTCATTACCATGTGTGCGAAGAGCAGTGGGTTTTGCAAGCGGAATAAAGTGTGAAAACTCATAGCATTTTGCAGTGTGGTTTGCCTTTCCGACTGCAACTAGTATTCCACTTTTGATATCAGAAATTTCAACTGTATTAGGGCTGAATGTAACTTGCTTCGGTTCACTAGTGTGTGTCATTTGATACACAGAAAGAAGATTTGAAGCCAAGGAAGGCACATAGAGAACATTCTGAAAGCTTCCATGATCTACATGAATCGTACCTTTGCCCTTTGAAGAAATTTTTGAGTCATCTTCCAAATGGATGGGGATGGAGCTGTTTGGATCGAATGAGGAAAAAGAATCAATATTTGCAGTCATATGATTTGATGCACCCGAATCTATCAAGAGAGTAGTGGGCTTCGAAACCGTTGCCATGAGTGATTGTCCTCTTTCATGATCATCATTCCTATCCTTCTTCCTTGCACCGTCGGGAAGAGTTATGTTGTTCTTTTCCAAAAGGAGGGCCATTTGATCTATAGTCTTCTTCATACATGAACTTTCGGGACGAAAGCAACGGTTGCAATAAGTACATTTATATTTTTGGTTACCTTCTTTTCCCTTTTGCTTGAACTTCGAACTGGATGGTGCATCCGTTTGTTTGCCCTTGTCTTTTTACTTGTGAGGCTCGAATTTGGGCTTCTCCTTCTTTTGCTTTCCTTTACCATTCGAGATCTTGGGTCCTTGAACATATAGGGCTGAATCTTTGGAGATTATGGACCCCATTTGAATCAACTTGTCATGCTCTTTTGTGACGGACTCAATGAAGGCATTCAAGGTAGGCATCTTCCAATTCGGGGTAGTTAGCCGACCGGAATTGAAAGTAGAGACAAATACTGAATAATCTTTCCTAAGCTTGCTTAGAATGGAGAGGATCAATTGTTTATCCTCTTTGATAACTCCACTGTTCTTCAATTGCAAGTTCAAGTTCTTGAATTTTGTGAAGAACTCATTAATGGTCTCGAAATTCTCAGGACTAAGGGCAATCAATTCATTCTCTAATTGAAAAGCCCTAAGCTCGTCCTGCTTTCCAAATAGTGTTTCAAGTTGCTCCCATATGGCTTTTAGAGTCTTCAATCCTCTGAGATGGAAGTGAAGATCTTTGTAGATGGAGAGACAAAGAAGACCATAAGCTTCATCAAGCTTGTTGTAGTGTTTGGTTCTATCTGACAGATTGCTTGGATCCAATTCAAGACCAAGAGTGACTCGGTAGTAACCTTTTGAACGTAATATGATCTCCATATCATCTTTCCAATCAAAATAATTGAATAGGGTGAGGATAGGCTTTGAAGAAGAGTATTCCATTGCTAGGAGTGAGTCAAACTGATGTAGAAGGAGATTGCATGCACAGTGTAGCGAATGCAAAAGATGGAGACAATAACCTGCAAATCACAATAAACCAAGAACAATGAGGTCAAACAATCCACCCTTTTAGAGTTGCATCACACCTGGGATTGGAGATCAAACAATTTTGAATGGGTCCAATGTATCAGATCTAGGAATTATGTGGTAACTCAAGCTTTTGGAGTGGTATTGGATGTATTTTCAAGCTTTGCATGCACAGGAGCGAATGCCCTTGAGATATCTCCTGCCAAAACTTTTTGCAATTTTTGAGCAATTCAGTTAAATCTTCTTGTAAAAACACCTGTAGAAAAGAGATCTTGTCCCTGCAATGGCTCTGATACCATGTAAAATTAGTCACAGCAGATCTAATGAACAAGTAAATCAATCACAACAGATGAACATAGAAAATATGGTGCAAAACTGTGCAAAACATGCAGCAGTGCTCAATATCCCAATAAGGGTGAATGAATTACAATACAAACTGTCACAATGACTAAGCAATTCGAATTGCCTAAGGAGGTCATTCGAATCACTGAATGGAGTAGCTTGACTCCAACTAGGAGTCCTCATCATCAATTAGTAGTGGTCATCGATGCACAAGAACCAGTCATCCAGGTGTCAATCTGAGTCTAACTGAGTGTAACAAGTGTAATTGAAGTGTATAGCACTGATTAAGGGAAGGAGGCTCAGTGGGGGGCGCATGGGAGGCTAACTGAAGTCAGAACAAGTCATCTAGTCAATCTGGAGGTCCAACGGAAGTGAAACAGTCAGTCGGGAGTGAAACTAGCCTCAAATCAGGGAGAATCGGAGCTAACTGAGTGTAACTGAAGTGGAACTGCAATGGTAGGTGAACAAGTGCGCCCTTCTCTGGCAGTAGGTGAGAAGTGGGCGCCTTTCAGGCTAGGAGGGCTAAAAATCTGAAGTAAGTGGCTCTCGGGTGCTAGAATAAGGTGGCTAAGGTGCTGGAGGCATCAACCTGGTGACTGGGATGCATGCAAAGTGCATGCAAACCCTAGAATTTGCATGCAAACCCTAATTGCATGCAAGATCCTGAAAAAGATGATGTGGATATCCGAACACCTCCATCATCAACAAATTGTGTTGCAACTACTCCCTCTATGTTGGAGCACCATGCTCCATCTACACCTGAGTATCCTACTCCATCTTCATCTGGACACTCTGCTCCCTCTTCATATAGACATTCTACTCCCTCTACATCTGAGTATCATGCAATGAAGAAACTTGTTGTCTTCTGCACTATTAATACCTATGTATTCATCTGTGTCATCTTCCACCAAGTGGGTCTACTGAGGCAAGTCTCCTGCTCACTCAAGAAAACCGAATATCATCCATGACTCTCTCTAAGTCTACAAACTGACTCATCCCTGATGCTAATCTGGACTGTATGCTTGATCTTATATACCCTCCTGGAATTCACCACTGACTTCCCCTCTAGTGTTGGAACTATCTCCTTGAAAGTATCACTGGGAGCTGTATGCCTCTCTACATCCCAATAGGCCTCTGGATATGACTCACTAGATATCAAACGCTTGACTCTCACTGTGTACTAATCACCACAATAGATATAACTCACTCCTAACTTACAGTATATATGACTCACTTCTGTCACTCACAAGAGATATGAATCACTCTTGTCCATTTAAGAGATATGGCTCACTCTTGACTTACATAATATATGACTCATTTATGTCACTCTCAATAGATATGACCCACTCTTTTCCATTCAAGAGATATGAATCACCCTTGACTTACATAATATATGATTCACTTATGTCACTCACAAGAGATATGACTCACTCTTTTCCATTCAACAGATATGACTCACTCTTGACTTACAGAAGATATGACTCACTTTTGTCACTCACAAGAGATATGACTCACTCTTGAGAGAATAAAATATCGTACTAGCTGCCTCTGCACATAATAAAATGGGAAAATCTTGGTCATGGATCATCGCTTTGACAACCTTCATAATGAACCTATCCTGCAATACATGGCAAAATTTTCCACATGAGTTAACCAGTAACATTTATGCAATTATTATATTCATCAACAAAATATCAATTCAATTTAAGTAAAACTCATTGCTTAAAGAATTAAATACTTATATTTTTTGTGGACTCCCTCTTCATCCCTGCCTCCATGTAGAAGTAATTGAAGTCCTTGGACGTATACTCACCTCAAAAACCTCTTCTTTGTCAAGTTCTTTTCCTGAGCCTAGAACTCCTAGAACCCAATATACATACACTAGATCCAAGATCCCCTTCGGTGTAACATCACTGCTCGAAAAGATCCTTGACATTCTTTCCAAGTGTACAACCCCTGCTAATATCCTCAATCTCTACTTGAAGCTCTATAATACCTCTTTGTGTTATAGGTCAAATCTGCACTTCTCCGTCCGTGATCACCTTGAGTTGTCGATCACACAAAAGGACAACTTGGATTGAAGAGCATGATGACCTTGGATGATACCTTGACCTGACTTACCCTTCTGCAAGCTAGCAAAACCCTGAAAAACCTCATGTTTTGAGCTGTGCGCTAATCTACTCCAGCAAACTGGCGCTCATGCACTACTCCACAGGCTCAATAGTAGCGCACAGTTCCTACTATGCACAACTCCACTTCAGTAAACTAGCGCACACCCTCAAAAAAGTTGCAAACGCTAGTTGTTAAACATTGAAGTTGCATACTATGCGCTACTCAACTGTGAAAAAATCGCACACACCTTAAAATATGATAAAAAATATATTAATTTGATGAATTGGGATTAGTTGCAGTTGGTTTTGCAACTTTCCCAACTTCCATTACAACCACCTCTCGATCTAAACTGCCTTCCTTGTCCAATAAATACAAGGAGGATTGAGGAGAGGGGTTAGACATTGTGGTGATTCTCATTCACAAGAAGAGAAGTTTGTATGAAGGGTTGTTTTGCTGGAAGATTTCAAGTCAGAGAAGAGTAGGATCCCAGAATCCGGTTACACAAGTATGCTGCATTGATCAGGTATAACTTGTAATCATTATATGCTTTTGACAATAAAGGTTGAAACATTCCTTCCTGTCCCAAATATAATGCCTAATGGATTGTGTATTTATTTGGTTAAATGCTTGATTGTTCTTGATGTTTGAATTGCATTTCAATTTTATCATCTTTATATCAGTCAAGATACGCTGAGGAAGGTATCTTTATGTTGTAGGTCTATTGAAGTGGAAGATGAAGTTGAATATTGAGCGCAAGATCGACCAAAGCTAGGATCAAACGTCAGTAATAAGGTACGTCTTCAAGATCTTTGATCTATTTCCATTCATAGATGTTTCTGTAGCGTAATCATTGTGTTTACCTGTCTCCCCTTAAGTTGATGGTGTCCCTTTCCTCACTATAGGGTGAATTTCCTAAACAACAGACTGGCGACTCCGCTGGGGAGTCGGTTGTTTTTCTACTCTAAGAAACCCATTTTGTTGTCTTTCCAATACTTTTTGATCCCTTTAATTCTCTGAGGGGCCTTGTAGGTCATCCCTACCTGCTGTCTTTTGTCTGACTCAGCCTTTAATACCTCTACAAAACTTGATTTCTGACCTTTCCTGACATGTGCACTACTCTACTATACCTAGAGTAGTGCATACCTGAGTTTGTACGCTAGTTTATCTACTGCATAGTAGCACACACCAGCCAGAGTGCGCTAGTTTTCCTACTACATAGTAGAGCACATTCCTGTAGCTTTCTGTTTGATGTAAGGTTTGGTTTTCCACATGTTTTGGTTTGGTTTCTAACTTTGTTATTGGCCTTCTTAACTGGTCTTTGAGGTTTGTAATCCGTCTTTGAGTCTCTTTAGCCTCTTTTGAGTCCCTTAGGTCATCTTTTGGTCACTTGATTACTTTTGAAGTGTCTTGTTCGTTTGTGACTCTTTTTGGAGACCGTGCATTGTTCCTTAGTGAAAATAGCTGCTCGTCCATACCCTAGTAGTGTGTTGCAGGTATACAAACCTCTGTGTTTACCATTTGTTGTTTGTTGCAACACTTGTATGCTCTTTGGGTGTCTCATCCTTTGATTTAGGGTTTTGACCCATTTTTTGGAGCCTTTGGGATGTCTTCCAAAGCTTTTTGAGTCCCGAAATTTCTTGACCTCACTATCATTTCCAGTCTCAAGTGAGTTTGAAGTACTTTAGTTTGCTTCATCTTTGAGCTTTTGTGTTAGTAAGGTTGTCTCTAGTTCGCTTTCCTACCTACTACTTGGCTTAGTGTTCTTGTTTAGGGTTTGGTGCTTTGGAGCATTCTTCTAAGTTTGATTGCCAGTTGTAAGCATCTTTCATCCTTGTTTTCTCCCCACTTTGTTTCCAAGTTCAAGAGCTTTTTCCTTCGAAAAAACTTGTAAGACAAGTCTTTGTCGGATCATTGATTCGATTGTGAACTTTATAGCCATTTTGCCATACTTACACATCTTTCATAGGTCTTACTTGCTTCCGCTTTCAAGTTATTTTTCGTTCATATATAATAGAAAAAGCAAAATAAGTTTGGTAGCTTAGAGTAGTGAGGCTTATAATCTTTGTAGAGTGGCATAAGTTTACTTTGTTCAGAATTTGAAAAGAAAACAAAAAGAAAGCTTTGTTTAGGTTTGCTTACTCTTCATTTTGGAAAGAATATAAAACGAAAATAAAAAAGTCTTTTTGTTGTTGAAAGTTGTTTCATTTCATGCACTTTACTTTCTGTTGCAACCACACCACACAATGCACTGCCCCACTGAGTAAAAAAGTAACCTTAAAAAGAATCTTAATAAAATCAATTAGAAATGATTTTCTTTCTAGGGATACATGACACCAACTAGTCTAGGCTAGAGTTTCGAGCTTAAAACACCTTAAATTGCTCGAAGCTTGTTTCATTACTCAAAAATTGTAGTGCAACTGTCATAGGTAAACCCATCTGTATCAAATATTCCTGGGAAACTCTACTAAAACCAGAGCTAAGCACGAGGCCGTGGAAGATCGGATTTGTTGAGGATATCCCCTCACTTTCCCTTCAACCATAAACCAGGGTCGATTCGCGTACGGGGGTCCATCTGGACTTCGGGCTTTGCTACCCTACCCACATGTTTTGATTAGGCTAATGACTGTCCCCCCAGGATATTTCGTACTTATGGTAGACTTAGTATTAGAGCTATAGGATCATACACAGGTGACAGCAGGGGATTATAGCTGCTGTACCTAGGACAGACGTGGGAGGAAATCCCTTGCAGGTCTTTGGGAGGGCGGTTGGGTGATTCCAATGCTTGCACCCTTAGTCATTGTATTGTGGACCCCGAGTAACTATTCTTCTTCCTTCGTTGATCTGTTCTAGGCCCTCATCATCCTAAACTCTTCTCCGAAAGGCATCTTGTTTTCCTGGTTTGCATACTTAGGATTTTTTAGTGGAATGTTTTTTGCCCCCTAGTCTTAGTGGCCACTAGGTTTTTGCTTGGTTTTATTTTTATATATAATCATGGAAGAACAACAACTTCGTAGGTCTAAAAGGTTGCAAAACCTTCTCCCACTTAGAGTGGAACCACTACCGCCACCCAGACGACAGAGCACAGACCCCAGTGGTCCTTTGGAAACTACTGGTGAAATAGAGGTTCCTGAGGAACCACAACCCGGGACTCCAGATCAACAAGATTTTAATACAGTCGAGATTGAGGATCTCACTTCTGGTGAGTTTAATACTCCTTTTAATCCTACTCTGACTAATTCTAACATTCTGCTTCTGATACCCATTGGTTTCCAGCAACCTAATTATAGTGCATATTTGTTCACACCTGGGCATATTATGACTAATACAGGAGGCGAACAGGGAGTTCCACAGACTCCCACAATAGATATGAAAACAAATACTGTAAATCCAACCTCCACTGTTATACCGAGTTCGACTCAGTCAATCATTGTTTCAACTCCATCTTTCAGTTTTAATACTGGTACGTTAGGCATTCCGATCTCAACAGCTTTGACATCCGCCTCTACTCCTACTTTTGGACCCAGTAATACAGTGAATGTCGGTCCACCTCTTGCAACTCAACAGCCATACCATATACCTAGTACTTGGATTTCCACACCCAATGTAGGGCCGAACGCTTATGCAACTATACCTGTCATGAGTACCATGACTGCGCCGTCCACCTCGACTACCCCTGGTTTTAATACCTTTGCAGGTTTCAATATGAATCAAAGTAATATACCTGCTGGAAACAACCCTTTTTCTTTATTTTCGGGAGGAGGGGGTAACATTCTTAATCAACAATATGGCGGGGCTAACACCCAGCCTCAGTGGACAAATGTTTAGAGTACTAACCCACTTTCATTTGGATGGGGTAATTTCAACAAAACTTTCGCACAACAACAAATGGCTGGGGGAAACCCCTACCAGCAGATGGCTGGGGCCAACCCCTACCAGCAGATGGCTAGGGGAAATAACACATACAGAGATGCAATGTGGAGCAGAGCACAAAGGCTCGCTCTCATACATAAGGAATGGCCAAACCAATTCAATTATTAAGTGAGAACTGATTACAATATATAGGTGTAGATAGTCACAACAAACCAAATCATAGATCCAAGATAGGTGGATCTGAAACCTCTACATGCTAATCATAGAAAGTACACATCAACCCAATAACTAGATACCTGCCTAGCATTTCTACATTATTCCAACATACCCCCTTAATGTAGAAATGGATTTTCTACAACACCTAATTTCTGTCTAAGGATTTCAAAGTGAATTCTGCCAATGGGTTTTGTAAATATATCAGCGACATTATCACTTGTATTACAATACAGAAGTTTAATTTCCTTAGAATCAATCTTTTCTCTAACAAAGTGATGTTGCAGCTCAATGTGTTTTGTTCTTGCATGATAAACTGGGTTGTGTGCTAGCTTGACTGCACTTTGATTGTCACAATGTATATTTGTGGGTTCTGCTTGCTTTTCTCCAACATCTTCAAGAATCCTCCTCAACCATACAGCTTCACATGTAGCACTAGACATGGCTTTATATTCAGCTTCTGTGGATGATAGAGAAACAGTTGGCTGTTTCTTGATGCTCCATGCTACGACCCCTGATCCAATGTTGAATGCATATCCTGTAGTAGACCTTCTGTCATCAACGTTTCCTGCCCAGTCAGAGTCAGAAAATCCTGCCAATTGAACATCAAACTTATCAGTATATAAAAGACCAAAGTTCATTGTCCCTTTCAGATATCTAAGGACCTTCTTTGCAGCCTTCCAATGGCTTTCATTTGGATTAGCCATGAATTGACTAAGAATGCTGACTGCATATGAGATATCTGGCCTTGTAGTAGTGAGATAATTCAGACTTCCCACCAACTGTCTATACAAAGAACCATCTACATCTTTTGTTCCATCTTGACTACATAGCTTCACATTCTGTTCTAAAGGAATTACTAATTCTTTGCACTCACTCATATGGAATTTGCTCAATATTTCCTTCACATACTTACTTTGAGTGATCATAGTTTTACCAGATTCTTTCCATACTTCAAGTCCCAAACAATAGTGAAGTTCACCAAGGTCTTTCATTTCAAATTCCTGTGACAACTGATTTTTGATTTCTGCAATCAACTTACATGCATTTCCTGTGATAATGAGATCATCAACATATAACGATATTAAACAAACATTTCCTTCCTTATCTTTCTTCACATACAGGTTAGGATCACTTTTTCTTTTTGCAAAGCCTTTCTGATTAAAGAAGGTATCAATCTTTATGTACCATGACCTAGGGGCCTGTTTTAATCCATAAATGGCTTTCTTTAACTTACATACCAGATGCTCCTGACCTTTCTGTACAAAGCCTTCAGGCTGGACTAAGTATACTTCTTCTTTTAGTTCACCATTTAAGAAAGCAGATTTTACATCTAATTGATGAATATTCCAATTATAAGTTGTAGCTAATGCAACCAGAATTCTAATTGTGTTTAGTTTTGCTACTGGTGCAAAAGTTTCCTCAAAGTCAATTCCCTCCTGTTGAGCATAACCTTTGGCAACTAGTCTTGCTTTAAATCTATCAATGCTTCCATCAGATTTAAGCTTATGTTTAAACAACCATTTACATCCTATGGGTGTTTTGTTCTCTAGTAATTCTGTTAACTCCCAAGTCTGATTCTTCATAATAGAGTTATATTCTTCATTCATAGCTTCAACCCATTCTGCTTTATCTTTGGCTTGTTTATAATTCATTGGTTCATTTATTGCATTGGACATTAAAGCATAGTCATCATACCTTGAAGGAGGACGAGTCTATCTTGAAGACCTTCTTAGTCCTACATTGCCTATAGGGGTACCATCCATTATCCTTCTACTTTCTGCTGTATCTTCATCTGAACTGATAGAAGTGCTCATGCTGTTTATGCTATTTTGACTGCTGCTGCTGCTTCCATTGCTTCTGCAATTCTGTTCCTGCTCCTTCTCTTGTGGTTGTTCCTCTTCCTGCTGCTGAATGATGGAATTTAATTTCACATATTCATTAGTAGAAGTATGTCCTTGATCATATTTGTCACTTGTATCCGCATGTTCATGGAACACTACATCTCTGCTTGCAATTAACTTATGAGAGCTAGGTTGAAATAGCTTATAAGCTTTATGATCATTGTGATATCCAACAAAGATACATTCAAAGGATTTAGCATCTAGTTTCCTTCTATCATCTTTTGGTATATGTGCAAAGGCTTTACAACCAAAAATTCGTAGATGCTTAACTTCAGGTTTATATCCATAAAAGACCTCAAATGATGTTTGCAGATCTAATTTCTTTGTTGGACTTCTATTTTTCAAATATACAGCAGTATTAACAGCTTCAGCCCAAAAACCATTTGACATGTTCTTACCTTGGAGCATACTGCGAGCACATTCAACTAGTGTCCTGTTCTTTCGCTCAGCTACACCATTTTGCTGAGGAGTGTGGGATACTCTAAATTGTTGCTGGATTCCATTTTCCTTACAGTATTTCTTGAAAGCTCCAGACACGTACTCACCTCCATTGTCAGATCTGAGAAATTTAAAGCATTTTCCTGTCTGCTTTTTGACCATGATTCTGAACTCCTTGAAATATTCGAAGACATCTCCTTTTCTTCTTATAAAATAGACCCATGTGTATCTAGATCTATCATCAATAAATGTTAGAAAATATGATGCACCTCCTAATGATCTAGTCTGCATAGGTCCGCATACATCTGTATGGATTAATTCAAGTAGATCAGTTTGTTTCTTCTCATGATGTATTGGGAATGCATCTCGGTGCTGTTTTCCAAGTGCACAAGCACTACATTCTAAATGCACATTCTTTATAACAGGCAGACCTTCAACCATTAATTTGTTCTGAAGCAACATAAGATCATGATGATTAATGTGGCCATACCTTTGATGCCAGAGTTCCTCTGTGGTGATGGTCGTGGATGCTAGTGCTTGATGACTGCCTTTGCACACATCCAGCTTATATAGTCCTCCACATATTGAACCTGTAGCAACAGTCTTGTAGTGGTCTCGAATGTCTTTAATATGACATTGGTACTTGCCAAACTCTACCTTTAGGTCATGTTCGGTTATGGTTGAAACAGAAATAAGATTCTTTTTAATACCAGGAACATACATAACATTATGTATCTGTTTCAATTCACCATTAGATAATTTCACCTTTACTTTTCCATAACCTTGGACCTTGAGTGACCTATTATCACCTAAATAGATGTGAGTGTCATTAAGATTCTCATTATATTCTTCGAACCATTCACTCCTACAAGACATATGTGCAGATGCACCTGAATCTATAAACCATGCATTCTTATCATCTATCTCAGCAGACAGAGCATCCTCAGAAATAAATAACCTCATATTTCTAAATTCATTTTCAGGAGTGTCTGTGTTTGCAAAATTCCCATTATGATTTGCATTGTGATTTCCATTGTGGCTTCTACCTCTATAATATTTCTTCTGATAATGATTTCTATTGAGGTGTCCTGGTTTGTCCCAATGATCACCGTCTACATTATTTCTAGAATGATCAGTCTGAACCATACCTTTATGTTTTGAGTGAAATTTTCCTCTGTCTTCATTCCACGATCTGCCTCTATCTCCATGCCACTGTTTGCCTCTATCTCGGTTCCATGAACTGCCTCTGTCTCCATTCCATGGCCTGCCCCATGGTTTGCTTCTGTGCATATGTCGACCTCTTGCAATCAATGCGAGGTCAGAACCTCGAGCCTCGAGATCATAAGTTTTCATCCTCTCTTCTTCTTGAAGCAAAATACCTATGAGTTCTTCAAAATTTGGGGGTTTTTCTCTTGCTGCAAGTGCTGAAATAAACACTTTGTAATCAGAATGCAAACCTTTCAGTGCGATAGTTACTTGATCAGTACTATCTACTGCTTCACCTATAGCTACCAAGTTATCACTCAGATCTTTGATACGAGAAATAAATTTACTTACCCCTTCATTTGCTTCCATCTTGATCGACAACAGTTTGGTCTTCAGAAACAAGATGCGATTTGCATCAGTTGTTTTATATAATGTTTTAAGCGTATCCCATGTCTTTTTAGACGTGTCACAATTTCTGATGTGAGGGATAATCTTGTCTTGCACAGACATTCGCAGAGTCACCTTGGCTTTGGCTTCCCTTTTGTTCCAATCTGGAACAAGTGCAGGATCTGCAAGCTTCAACTCAGTGCCATTCACAATCGTCCAGCCACCGAATAATTCAAGAACAGTTTGCAGCTTAAATTTCCAGTTGACATAATTTTCTCCATTCAATTTGGAGGCTTCATTGATATATGTATCAGCCAATGGTTGTTGGGAGGCGGCAGCCACTGCAGTTAAACTCAGAATTAAAAAAAATGTAGTAGATACCTTTACACCACTGATTTGCAGTCAAAGAATGCAGTACCGCCTTCGGGAATATAGCACTGGTGCGCCAGAAGATGGAAAAAATACCACGTAACTCCTGAATGTACCGTGCCCTAGCAGAAGATGAATCCGCGGTAGTGATGAAGTACCGCTCCCAAGCAAAGGATGAATCCGCGGTAGTTATGCAGTACCGCGCCCTATCAGACTTTCTACATGCGGTAGTCTGAGTTCACAGGAAACAAAAATGCGTTTAAAACAAAAAATCACCTTTTCCAATGTCTGCGTCCCGAGGTGAGTTTCTAAGCATCAGTGAGCTGATAGGTGGTGATGGACGCTCTCCTCCGGCAGGGAAAATTGCTACTTCAAATATGGTAATCTACGCCGGCCCTCTGCACAACAATTCACAGCGATCCACGTCGGCAACAATTTCTCCTCTGGTCGTGCAACAGCTCCTTCACCTACACTCGCAGGAAGATAGCAGGTCACACGACTACCAACAACGGCTCCTTCACTTATACACGCAGGCAACGGCTCCTTTGGTTGGGCAGTAGTTCTTCCTCCACGCAGACAGGCCGCAATGGCTTCTTCAGGGATTGCTAGCAACGGATTGAGGCAATGCCCATTCACGGCCTCTTCACAATTTGCATTCACGACCTCCTCACTGGCATTCACGGCCTCCTCACAAATGGCCTCTTCACAATGGGCATTCACGGCCTCCTCATAATTTGCATTCACGGCCTCCTCACTGGTATTCACAGCCTCCTCACAAATGACCTCTTCACAATGGGCATTCACGGCTCAATACAACAGGCTCTGTCTTCAGCCTCTCAAAGATCAAGAAGTGGAACTTCATTTGCATTTACGGCCTCTTCATAATGAGCACTCACGGCCTCTTCAAATGACACTCACAGCCTCCTCACAGTTTGACATTCACGGCCTCTTCAAATGGCACTCACGGCCTCAATACAACAGCTTGTAAAAAAAAAATTGCCTCTAACAACATTCCTCGGCTCCTTTTTCAGAAAACGTTTCTCATCAAGGCAACAATCTCCAGCAAATAGCTTCAATTTCAGCTCAACCTCACAGTCTGCTTTTCCTCCACACACAGGCCGCTGGGTGAGTTCCTCCAACCTCAGCTCTGATACCAAAATAACACATACAGAGATGCAATGTGGAGCAGAGCACAAAGGCTCGCTCTCATACACAAGGAATGGCCAAACCAATTCAATTATTAAGTGAGAACTGATTACAATATATAGGTGTAGATAGTCACAACAAACCAAATCATAGATCCAAGATAGGTGGATCTGAAACCTCTACATGCTAATCATAGAAAGTACACATCAACCCAATAACTAGATACCTGCCTAGCATTTCTACATTATTCCAACAAGGGGCAACCCCAACCAACAATTCATGGGTCAGACTATGGGTGGTTCCCCCTTTATGACCCCAGCTTATCAAATGCCATCTTGTAGACCTCGTTTACCATTTCTGGCAACTCTAAATTTGCCAGACCTTTCCAAGTTGACGAATGATCCAATGTACCATAACGCTACATGGCCACCAGTTCCTACCAAGTTACCTTCGGACATTCCGAAGGCAAAACTAGTGAGGAACCTGGTGATCATGTCACCACTTTCCATTTATGGTATTCTTCGAACTCATTGAATGAAGATTCTGTTAGGTTGATACTTTTTCAAAGAACCTTAACCGGCACTGCGGCTAAATGGTACATTGAGTTACCTGCAACTACGTTTTTTAATTTTCGGGATCTTGTGACAGTTTTTCTGAACCACTTCCAGCTTCCTGTTCGGTATGATGCCGGGACAGATCTTTTGTCTACATTTAGACAGAATAAGGCCACTCACTTATCTGATCACATTCAGGAGTGGCGAAGACGAAAGAGGCTCATTAAAGCCAATATAACTCCAAAATTTCTTCTAGAGTGGTATCTGAAATCACTCCTTACATTTCTAAAGAAGTAGCTACTTCTGGAGTGTCTACAGAGGAAGAAGCCATTTTACAGACCCAGCAGCTAGACCTTGTTTATGCACAGTCTGGGCTACTTTATGAGATTATACCAGACGCACCGCGATCAAACACTGATCTTGGAAAACCTAAACCTGGACCACATGCTGACGGCATAGTGGGTTCAGTAGATTCTGCAGCTTTCGAAGCATTAACTAAGCATGTTCATGCCTTATCCGTCAAACAATCGACTATAGAAGTAACCTCCGTCACAACCTCTCCTTCTACTTCTGAATCTGTGAACCAAGTTCAGAACAATCAAAAGGGCCCTCGACAGCCCAACAACAAAAAGAAGGGCAAGAAAGGAGAGGGGAACCAGCAAAATCCCAAGAACAAAGAGAATGCCGAGGAGGGTAACAAAGAAAAGAAGAAGGTTAAGTTCCCTTGTAAGCTTTGCAAGCAGGATCACCTCACTCACCAATGCCCTCTACTCGAAGAAGCCCAGAAGCTGCTTCAAGAAAAGAAACCTGCCATACTTAAAGATCCATTTCCTAAGGGGCAGGGTTCAGCTTCTGGCACCTCCAAAGTTGGGGGCACTACTCATGCTTCAGTTGATCAAACCTTCATTAATATGGTTAGCGCGGATGCACTTTTGCAAACATGAGCAAGAAATTATACCCCGGATGTGCAGAACAAAGATAAAGAGATTCTTGAATCTTCCACTCCTCTCCACATCCCAGTGGATTCGTTGCCCAAGATTCTGAAAGGTGTCTTGAAACGGGCCTCGCACAATCCAAATGCCCGAGCTACTTCCAACTACAATGTGGTTGAAGATCTAGCCCAGACCCCTTGTGCTATGTCCACCTTGGAAGTTTTGGAAAATTGTTCGTTACAACGAAACGCACTTCTGGAAACGATTGGAAGTATGGAATCATCCAACATGACTGCGCACTTTGATATGTCTGATATCAAATATCGGTTTCCGTACCATGTTTCCCTACAGATAGAAGTGGTCCATGGTCCTATGACCATTAGATGGGCTGTCGTAGATGAGGGTGCATCGACATGCGTGATGTCCATTTCTTGCTGGAAAGCTTTAGTCTCTCCCGAGTTAGCCCCCTCTAACACACTGCTTACTGCCTTCGATGGCAGGACTTTCCGTCCACACGGATTTCTACCATCATTTGAAATAACACTCATCGGTAAGAGAGTTGCTGTAGAGATTGAAGTTCTAGATGCTCTGCTTGATTACAATATGTTGTTAGGTAGGAGTTGGACATATGCCACGCGAGCCATTGCATCGGTGGTTTTCTGAGTTGTTATGTTCCCCCACGAAGGCAAGATTGTCACGGTCGATCAACTTTCGTTCTCTCGGCAAAACAACCAAACTTCATCGGATTCCACTATTCCTTTAGTTGATCAATCTGCCCCAGTAAGCGAGAGTTTAGGAGCAGGGCTTTACGAGTCATTAATAGGCACTTTTAACCTTCCCTCTCCTGTTCTTTTCATGCATTCTGATGTAGATACTTCTACTGAAACTTTCATAGTTGGTCTTAGGACTGATCCATGGATCCTTCCTACTGTATCGGAACCTTCAGTGCCTTTAACCATTGCAAAGACAGCATACATAGAAGCACAACATGCTGTAATGGAACATATCGTGACTCCGCCAGCCTCTACTGAGTCAGATATGGACTATGCTCCTGCATGGTCATTGAATTCTACCCACTCTTTCGATTGTTTAGACACGGTCTTACTGTCTGATGAAGCCATTTTGGAAGCCATGATGGGCCTGGACCATCCATGGGAACATATGCATCACATGTCTTACCTGCTTCCAAATCTAGACAAGATAGAGAGGAGAATTCTCTATGAGCCCCGATGGATTTGTTGATTTGTCATATTTTCCTTCTACTTCAAGCGATGTTTACGCTGAAGGGAATATGGCTAATATATCGAGAACAATCCCGATTAACATTTCCACCAAACCCGGGGTCGTGGAAAACATTTTTATTGGAGCAAACTGTTCTCCAGAAGAGATCGCTCTGTATACCAAGCTTTTTAAAGAATTCCATGACATTTTTGCCTGGTCTTATGAGGAGATGCCAAGCATCGATCCATCCATCGTTAAGCATGTCATCACAACATACCCTAATGCAAAACCTGTGAGACAAAAGCTCCATCCTATGAATCCTCGAAAAGTAACCGCCATTAAGGCAGAAGTTGAAAAATTACTCAGAGCCATATTTATCTACCCGATTGACATGATGGAACGGGTTTCAAACCCTGTTCCTGTTGATAAAAATCAAGGTACCATCCGAGTTTGTACCAACTTCCAGGACTTGAATAAAGCTTGTCCGAAAGATAACTATCCCACACCATTTATCGACCAAATCATAGATGCATGTGCGGGACACAAGATGTTTTCTTTCATGGATGGATTTTCGGGATATAATCAAATCCAAATCAAACCCGAAGATCAACACAAAACAACTTTCATTTTCCCATGGGGAACCTTTGCTTATCGGAAGATGTCGTTTGGCTTAAAGAACGCTAGAGCTACGTTCTAGCGAGCTATGTATTTCCCTTTTCATGATATCAAGCACATAGTTGAACCTTACTTGGATGACCTCCCGGTGCGATCTCGAAAGAGACAGGATCATCCAACTCATTTGAGACTTGTGTTTGAATGATGCAGACAATATAAGATTTGACTGAATCCTAACAAGTGCGTATTCTATGTCTAGTCGAGACGTTTACTGGGTTTTATTGTATCCAGTCGTGGTATAATGGTCGACTCGTTAAAAGTTGAGGCGATTGTAAATCTGCCTCCTCCTCACACCTTGTGACAGCTTCAAAGTCTGCAAGACATGTCTAACTTCTTGCGATGATTTATCATAAACTATGCCAAGATCACAAAAGGTTTTATGAGACTGCTTAAACAAGATACCTACTTCATGTGGGATGAGGCTGCTCAAGCATCATTTGAGGACTTGAAAAAGGCACTACTTTCAGCCCCCTTGTTAAGCCCACCTGATTATGCAAAAGATTTTCTCTTATATCTAGCGGCGTCTGTTTTCACAATTGGCATAGTACTAGTTCAGGAGGATGACACGCTCCAAGAGCATGTTGTTTACTATCTCTCACGCACATTGATAGCTCCTAAGATTAAATATTTGCATGTTGAGAAGTTAGCACTAGCTGCGGTCTATGCGGTATAGAGGCTTCGTCACTATATCCTTTTATGAACAACTACTGTGATAGCAGAAGTCAATCCTTTTCAATATGTTCTCACTCGACGCATCATCGGTGGGAAGTACAATAAATGGATTGTAATCTTACAAGAGTTCGATTTGGTCTTTCAATCAGCTAAGTCGAAAATCACTAGTGTTCGCTGAGTTAATCTCAGAGTTTTCAAGTGACTTAGAGCATATCGAGGAAGAATCATCATTCCCGGATGAACATATCTTCCTTATTGCTTCCTCTAACCCATGGTACAAGGATATTTAAGTATATCTCCAAACTTTGAGGTGTCCTACCACTTTTTCTAGAGAAGAACGACGCAAACTAAAAAGTCATGCAAAAAACTATCTCATCATCTCTGATACTTTGTATAGATGTGGGATAGATTCCATCTTACGATGTTGTTTGACTTTATAAGAAGCAGAATCAGTATTGAATGATGCCCACAGTGCAGCCTATGGGGGTCATTTTTTTGGGTTGGAAACAACCCAGAAAATACTGCATGCCGAGTATTTTTGGCCCACAATCTTTAAAGATTGTGTGGAAGCTGTGAAACGTTGCCGTCCGTGTCATTTTTTCATCGGGAAAATGAGAGCACATCCATCTCCTCTTCATCCTGTGATTACGGCAGGTCCCTTCACAAAATGGGGGGTTGATTATATGACTTGCAATCCAGTTTCGGTTGGAGGACATCATTATATCATCGTTGTCGTCAACTACTTCACCAAGTGGGCCGAGGCAATGCCTACTGTCAAGGAAGATGGAGAAACTGCCACTTATTTTGTATTCAATCAGATTATTGCAAGGTTCGGCATACCAAAAGAAATTGTGACTGATCATGGCATTCATTTTCAGAATAGCATGATGACCGATCTATACACAATGTTAGGTTTTTGGCAAAAACATTCGTCTTCATATTATCCACAAGTGAATGGACAAGTCGAAGTAGTTAACAAAACTTTAAAGGTAATTCTGTAAAGAACTGTTAATGCGAGTCAAAATAACTGGCACATCATGCTATACCCTACTCTTTGGGCTCACCGAGCGAATGTAAAGACTACGACCAGGTTCTCTCCCTTCCAGCTTGTGCATGGGATAGAAGCAGTCGTTCCGATTGAATGGGAGATTCCTTCGTTAAAATTGGCTGTTCAATTACTACCGGATACTTCAGCACTAGAAGAACGTTTGTTGCATTTAGAGCATCTAGATGAGAAACGCCACGACGCGCTCACAACAAACAAAGTTCATAAGAAACGAGTCAAAGGACAATATGACAAGTCTGTCATACCTAGGGTGTTCCTTGAAGGAGTTCTTGTTCTACTTTGGGATTAGGACAAGGAACCTCTAGGACCTGGCAAGTTCAAGTCCATGTGGCTCGGGCGTTACATAATTTATAAAGTACTGAAGAAGGCTGCTTACGAGCTAGTAGACTATGAGGGTAATAAGCTTCCTGAGCCTAGAAATGGGCTCTACCTGAAGAAGTACTATGCTTAGGAGATTTTGTTTTTTCTTATAACATAGCTATATATTTTGTAGAGCTAGTTTTTGCTTGTGCTTGTTAGTTAACCTTATGTGTGTTTTCATTTCATGTATCAGATGTCGACTAAGCATTTCTTAGGATTTGCTGATGGCGTCAGTCGCCAAACTCGACAATTGGCTTCAACAGCTTGGGTCATTTACTCACCCACTAGCCAACTGTTCTCTTTGGGGGGGGGGGTTGTTTGGGTCCCACTACGAACAATGTAGTTGAGTACAGTGCAGTTATAGAACTTCTCTGAGATGCTCTTACTCATGGCATTTCACATTTGGAGGTAAGACATGATTCGCAACTAGTTGTATTTCAGTTAACAGGTGTTTACCAGATTAGAGATCCTGTTTTGCTATGACAGTTTTTGTGAGTTAGATTATTGGAAAGACAGTTTTATTCCATTATATATCAGCACATTCCAAGAAATTTAAATGCATTAGCTGATTCATTTGCAAATTATGTTTTAGATTGGCATTTGTATCATACATTTCCATAAATAACATTTCACACATAAATTTAAACACACACACATGTACATAACCGATACTGTATATATATCCGATACTATATCAAAAAATATAATATGACTTTTAGATCACAAGTCTACCACAAGTCATGTCATATAGTACAAAACTGGGCTTGGTGGCCTAAAAAATATACATAAAATATCCATCTCCTATGGAGAAGGAGGGGCCTCATCAGCATCTATTTCCTCCCGATAACATATGACCAACCTAGCTATCTTCCACAACACCCTAAGCCATGCTGGGGGCACCCCAACTACATCTTCCTGCATATCAATAGGTATCCTCTACATGCGGCATGCAAGAACATCATGAGTCAACCGACTCACTTTTAGCTCTATGGTCCCTAACATAGCATCAGCTGCACCCACATCAGTGGGCCTCACGAAGATAGTAGGATGTCCCTCAGAACGAACAGGTCCAATATCTGCATTTGACACTTGTTTAGTACTTCAAAACTCATCACAAAAATCATATAATTGAAAATTTGAAAGAAAAAAAATTAAATAATTCTCAAAACAAAAACATACCAATATCTCCCCAGGCACCACCTGGAGGAAGTAATAGCTCTGGATCATGGCGGAAGTCTAATCCAGCATACGGAAACTGCTCGAATGCCGACACCTGTCTCTCCCACCACCCCCAGAAATCATCAGTATGATAGAAAAAGTGACTTTCGGGCCACCACCCTGGCAGAGAAAAATGTCACCCCAATAGCCCAATCTCGGCTCACGAGGATTGGCTGGAGGTAGAGGCATGCCCAAGCTAAGAGCAGGTACCCTCTCAAAGAAGAAGGTACATAAAATGCCTCCATATCCAAAGTTCTTCATACTCCCGGACTTACAACCCGTGAGTTGAAGCTTCATATTTGCCAATAAACTAGTGCACCAATCGTACACATGACCTTGCAAACATCTGACATTGATATCCATGGAATGCCTCGAGGCTAAGTGTTGTGTGGCACTTCCCGACATTCGGTTTAACATAATCACAATAACCTTTAGAGGGAGGCTTTCAATGGTATAAATTAGGATTTGACTTCCTGATTTCTCGGCTCCCGCCACACAGTATGCATACAAATATTCTTGCACCAACGTAGCTTCCACATTGCGAGAAGATCCCTTCAAATTTACCGCATCTCCCCTCCTAGAGAGTCCGATAATGAAGTATATGTCGTCGACAGTAAGGTCCAGGGTATGTCCTCGGATATCAAATGCATTGGCATCTACATCCCAGTATTGAATGAGTCTTTGAAGCAATTGATTGAGTGCCCTCATGTTCACGGTTCGGTAGAACTTTAACAAACCACATCTTCGGAGTGCATGGAGAGTGGTCGAGTCTTGCATTGCCACCCTATCCATATCCTCATGTTCTCTCTCCCTCCAAACAAGTAGCATCCTGCCACAAAAAGATCAATTTTTAGAGTCTCGACACTTTTTTATTCATCTCCAGGGGTGTGCGCTACTCTACTTCCACATAGTCACGCATGGGCGCTACTGTGCATAAGCAATAGTAGCGCATACCTCCAGTATGCGCAACTTTTCCTATTGCAAAGTAGCGCACATGCTTTGCATGCTTTGAGCATGGCCTTATATTTGATTTTGAGCTCAAAAATTGAGAATTAAACTATGGAAATGTAAGTTAGGATGAAATTAACTTACTTGGTGGAGGAAAAATGTCGATTGGTTCCTTGAGTTGATCGCCATGAAGGATTTAAATCCAAGGGTTTGCTCCCAATTCTTGCCCTACAATGCCAAAATGAAATTTGAGTTTTTAATTTGAAATTACATATATGAGTTTGATTTTAAATTTTTACCCACTTTGGTAAAATCTCTATAGTTTCAAATTATATCAAATTGTGATATTTAGTCAATGAATAGCTACATATGGTACTGAGGTAATTTTCAACCAGTGGTTCTCAAATTTTCACTAAAATTTTGTAGTATCAATCCTTTAAGAATAAATTTCTTGATGCTAGACCTTTTCAACTAGCTCATGGTTAAAATTACATATCATTTAAGATTTTTTGTCGCGATTACTAACATGTTTGTTGAAGTCCTAGTTTTGGCAGATCATGAGTCATGATCCTAGAAGCTTTCATTTAAGTCATTTTAAGCTCTTGTTTGGACTATTTAAACCTAAACAAGATTGCCGAGAAAACTTGTCCTCTTCAAGCTCGTTAAAGGAGCTGAAGGCTCATCCACTTAGGTATAGAATTACCCCTTTTCCGAGCCTTGGTGGATCATTTACGGAAAAGGCATACTCTAGGTATACTCTTGTATAAGCTAGAAGAGTTCTTCTTCCATTGTTTTACACTTTTTCAGGGGAGGAGACTAACTTTACGAAAAAGGACCTTTTGGAGCCTTCTTTAGGGTTTTCAGGCTTTCTAAACATGAAAACACCAAGCGAGCATTCACCTACTCGGGCTCGATGTGAAATCCACGAGAGGGTAAAAAGAGGATTGTTTAATTTTTTCAGACTCTATAAACAGGAAAACACCGATGAGCATTAACCTACTTGGGCTCGATATTAAAATCCACGAGTAGGTGTATAGAGGATTGTTTAAGTTTTTCAGACTCTATAAATAGGAAAACACCGGCGAGCATTAACCTACTTGGGCTCGATATTAAAATCCACGAGTAGGTGTATAGAGGATTGTTTTAAGTTTTTCAGACTCTATAAACAAGAAAACATCGGCGAGCATTAACCTACTTGGGCTCGATATTAAAATCCGCGAGTAGGTGTATGGAGTTATTGTTTAAGTTTTTCAGACTCCTTAAAATTGAAAACACCGGCAAGCAAGAACAGATCTCGGCTCGATACTAAAATCCAGAGATCAGTAATATAGAGTAATCTTCTATCTCTTCTTCGAACTCTGTAAACAATGAAAAAGGTCCTGAGTCTTCCTCCCATGGGCTCGTTAAACATTTTACATGGTTGGATCTACTGAGTTTTCATTCTTTCTTGGACTCATTAAAATAACAAGAAAGGTATTCTTTTATCTAAAAAGAATAAGGGATCAGAAGGATGTATCATATATTCAGTTTCAAAGTCAGTTTAGTCAGTCCTATCCTTTAACACAGCACCTACTTGAGTCTATCATGTCGGTTGGGTTTAGTTTTTGACCTTAGGGTGAACTTGATCTCCGAGTTGTTTACTACCCCGGTTGGTTATTCTTCCAACCATATGGAGGGCCTGCTAATGTCTCCTATGTTACAGGTTTATATCATTTTCCCCATTATGTTGAAAACTTCCTAAGTCACTTTGTGTCGTGCTCACTGTCCAAGGATATAGCCTATGTCGGCCATTTTGTAGTTTACCTTGACCTCATGTGTCGGCCATCCTAGTGTCAGTCTTGTTACATATATTACTCCATACCATCTCATACCAGTTGAGTGTCCCTCGTGTTGGATGATGGAGGATTCCTTAAGGCCTACCTTCCAACGGACTTCTTCCCATCGACATCAACTCATCTTGCTCTGGGAATGAAGTTTAGAGTTTCAGTTAGTACCTTGGATATTGCAGTCACCAGTGGCAATTTTCCTCACTGTTGAATCATGAGAATACATCAATGTCTCTTATTTGACAGGATCCTCAAGTGTTTGACTCCAAGTCCACTTATTCACACTTGTTGGATTGTACTAGGTACCTTGGGCCCCATCATAATTATCGGTGGAAGCCCTCGCGTTTGTTAACGGTATACATCAAGGATCGGTAATCAAACAATACCCCCATGTTCGACTATCTACTCATCTATTCACATGGTTAGGGTTTGTACCTTGGGTTGTTTTGGATGAAGACCTAGGTATGTTGATGATATCACCTCACTATGATATCTCCCACGTTGCGCAAGACTGAGCCTCACTTATATTCGGCTCTCCATGAGACATAGATCTAGTTTGTTGTTATGGCTATGATCTCTCAGTTTGACATGAATCCACGCTTGTATTCCAAGTGGCCATGCTATATATACATCTCCTAGTTATGTATTGGAGATCATGTTGTATCACAATATACATCTATATGATGGCAAGATTGTAATTGCTCACTGACATTGATCTGTGTTTCAGGTGTTTCTATGACTTGGTTCTGCGGTTTCTTGCTCCTCCTCTGACTTGGAATTATAATGTATTTCGTCCATTGTTTCCCTCTGACCTCACACATTAGGGGGCATCTGTTATAGGTCAAATCTGCACTTCTTCGTCTGTGATCACCTTGAGATGTCGATCACACAAAAGGACAACTTGGATTGAAGAGAATGATGACCTTGGATGATACCTTGACATGACTTACCCTTCTCCAAGCTAGCAAAACCCTGAAAAACCTCATGTTTTGAGTTGTACGCTACTCTACTTCAGCAAACTGGTGCTCATGCACTACTCCACAAGCTCAATAGTAGCACACACCTCCTGCTGTGTGCAACTCCACTTTAGTAAACTAGTGCACACCCTCAAAAAATTTGCAAACGCTAGTTGTTAAACACTGAAGTTGCATACTGTGCACTACTCCACTGTGAAAAACTCGTGCACACCTTAAAAAATGATAAAAAATATATTAATTTGACGAATTGGGATTAGTTGCAGTTGGTTCTGCAACTTCCCTAACTTCCATTACAACCACCTCTCGATCTAAACTGCCTTCCTTGTCCAATAAATACAAGGAGGATTGAGGAGAGGGGTTAGACATTGTGGTGACTCTCATTCACAAGAAGAGAATTTTGTATGAAGGGTTGTTATGCTGGAAGATTTCAAGTCAGAGAAGAGTATGAGACCAGAATCCGGTTGCACAAGCATGCTGCATTGATCAGGTATAACTTGCAATCATTATATGCTTTTGACAATAAAGGTTGAAACATTCCTTACTGTCCAAAATATAATGACTAATGGATTGTGTATTTATTTGGTTAAATGCTTGATTGTTCTTGATGTTTGAATTGCATTTCAGATTTATCATCTTTATATCAGTCAAGATACGCTGAGGAAGGTATCTTTATGTTGCAGGTCTATTGAAGTGGAAGATGAAGTTGAAGATTGAGCGCAAGATCGAGCAAAGCTAGGATCAAACATCAGTAATAAGGAACGTCTTCAAGATCTTTGATCTATTTCCATTCATAGATGTTTCTGTAGCATAATCGTTGTGTTTACCTGTCTCCCCTTAAGTTGATAGTGTCCCTTTCCTCACTATAGGGTGAATTTCCCGAACAACACTTTGTGATAGTTGGTATGCAAGTGTAGACTTATCTTCTTTTTCAAGACTTCTTCATACTTATCAATCAAGACGTTTCAACATCAAGTTTTGTCTTCTTCTTTGGTGGATGCTCATCAATATCATATTTTGATGCATGCTACTTTCCCTTTGTTTTATTTTGAGGACATTGATAAGCATAACAACCAAATGCATGGAAATTTTAGCACTTGATATTTGAAAGATCCTTATTCTTCTATTCTTGAACTATCATGTGCCTGGAAGCACTATTGTCCACTAACCAGGTATCACTATTATCTGTAATAGTGCCATTAAGAATGGAGAAAAAGAATACTGTATTTCATCTGCAATATCAACATCGTCCAACCTATATTCTACTATGGGACTGGACACCATCTTGATAGAAATCTAAAATCTGATTCAGAAACCGTAGTCCCAACAAAAATTAGGTCAAAATTGAAATTCGACAAAACTGAAATCTAGCTCCATAGAAAGATGCTCCCTACCAAGGAGACCTTTAAGACACTTAATTCAAGTCCAAAATTAGGCTTGAAAGGTCCAAACTTGGAAGCCCTAATTTCTCAGACTTGTTTTTTTAGACCCTAATTTTTAGGGCCTATTTTATGGGACACTGATTTTTTGGGCCTACTTTTTTGGACCCTAATTTTTTGGGCCTATTTTTTCGAACCCTAATTTTTTCGTGCCTACATTTTTGGACCCTAATTTTTTAAGCTTATTTTTTTCAGCAGTTTTGTGCTACGGCTGTCTTCAACGCTAGGCTGATACCATGTTGAATTTTTAATCTATTTTTAGATCTTTACAAGTATTTCACAATGAATTCAAGCATTCATTTCATCCCACAGAGTTCATTGAATAGTGTCGCATTGAAAATATCAACTTAAATTGCAGCAGAAACAAAGGATCACAAAAAGATAGCCATGCACAAGAGACACAAGAATTTGTCCTAGGAAACCTAATAGGGATCAAACCCAGCCAACTTTTCTTAGAAGAAATCAATCTAATTCAAGTACAATACCCATTCATCTAAATGATCCCTAGCACATAAGAGTGTGCCCTTCTTTCACAAGAAACCCTAGCGAATATCTAGGGAGGAATAGCAAACCTTTAAGAAGAGAAAGAACCCAAAATTATTTTATCCTTTCCTTTTCTAGGCCTTCCTTGAAAAATGTGCATAAGTGTAGAAGAGATGTGATGATGTTTTTGATAAGAATTAAGTGTGTGAACACTTTATTTATATTCTTTTGTTCACTTGAATTTTTCCTCTTGGGGCCAACTTGTTCTTTTGGTCTTCATCTTTCATTTTATCTTTAGGCCGACTTGTCTTCTTGTCTTCAATTTTCTTCTGGGAATTATTCAATGCTATATGGGACTTCTTCAATCGTTGACTTGACTTCTTGGTTATTTATTCATCATAGAAAATTCGTCCTTGTTGATTTTCATCTCCTCACATGCACGTCTATTCACGCATAGAGATCTAATGTTGATTTAACCCTACTCTAAGAAGTCCCATACACATTGATTTAACCCTAATCTAAGAAGTCCCAGACACTTCTTAGAGCCTATGTCAAGTTCAACATTAGATTAGACTTGTATATTCCACAAGGAGATGAAATTTCCTATCAAATAAACAAGTCAACTCACTCTAATATAGAATAGATCACTCCCTCATGGAGCAGGAAATGTGAGAGCACCCTGGGGCCACTCACCACTAACATAGCACCATGATTCATTGTCTAACTGCACCTTCCAGTGCCATTCGCCCTAGCATAGCCCCTTGAGTGAATGTATCATTCCTCCTTGGTCAAGTCAGTAAGAACAATCCAAGAGAATGTTTGTCGAATGTTTCAACCTGGAGAAACATCAACATATATTGATGCTCATAAAATAATAGACTAGAAAATTTATTGATGTGGAATGGAATCTATAAAAGGAACATGTTCTACAATAATAGTTGGTAATAAATTGCATACATAATAATTGTAAGTAAAGAAGACCCCACAAAACATAACATCAATATTGTTGACAATGTTGGTCTTGGATTGAAGTAGGATATTGTCATCGATAAAACTTGATAAAAATTTTGAACCTAATCCTCATAAACCCCTTTCATGCCACAATCATTATACATCTCCTCGTTATCCTTAAAAAATATTGTTCTTCCTAATCTACCATGGTCTTGGCTTTTTATCATCTTCCTAGAACCAAATACAAATAAGTCCTAAACTTACTCAATTTAATGTAGTAAAACTTATGTTCCATAAAATATTTCCATGTACAATATTTTTGTGGTGATTTGAGGCCAGATGCATGGCCCATGGACCCTAAAATTTGTGTATTTCAAGATCTATGAGCCTATGAGTTTACTTGTTGTTAGATTGTTTCTTGTGGGCTTAATCCTATACATGATGCTCGACTATCCACTTTAATAAGTTGTTTGGATTCAATATATATTCCCAAATTCTATTAATGATAATTGAAACGAACTTAGAATTGGGTCTCCTTCTATATGTATGTCAATGATACATAACATAAGTCTCATGCTCATCTCCTAAGTGTAGTGATAATGCATGCTATATAACCTGATTTATTGGTAGTGAATGGTATATAACATGCTTTAGTGGTAGTGTATATGACACTTGTTACTTAACATCTTATACAATTAGTATATATAACAATATGCATACCGATGGTAGTGGATAAGTGCATAAGTGGTAGTGCATAAGAGGTAGTGCATGCTATATAAGATTATTTAGTGCTAGTTCATATGACACTTGTTACTTAACATCTTATACAACTAGTATATATAACAATCTGCACACTAATTTGCAAGTTGATATTTGTCTTAATTCTCTTAATAAATAATATGTAATGTACTATTATATTGATGCTCGTAAAATAGTAGACTATAAAAATTATTAATGTGGAATGGAATTCTATTAAAGGAACATGTTCTACAATAATATTTGGTAATACATTACATACATTTGAGGCCAATTGCATGGCCCATGGACCCTAAAAGTGTCTTTTAGGATATATGAGCCTATGAGTTTACTTGTTGTTAGAGTGTTTCTCATGGCTTAATCCTATACATGATGCTTGACTATCCACTTTTAATAGGTTGTTTGGACTCAATATATGCCCAAATTTTGTCAATGATGATCACAACCAACTTAGAAATAGATCTCCTTTTTTTATATATGTTGATGCTACATTGCATAAGTCTCATTCTCATCTCCTGAGTGTAATGGTAATGCATGATATATAATGTTGCAGTGGTAGTGCATTCTATATAAGATCTTTGTGAAACCTATAGTTCATCACTAACAATACTATACTAGTAAGTATTTTAATTATAAATCCCTGAAAGTGCATGTGAATGCTCTGTATCATGATCTATCCATTGAGTCAAATAAGGTCTCAGAAGTTATAGAGAGAGTGTTTTCGAAAAGGTTTCAGAAACTTAAAAAGTATCATACTATGAAACTCTAAAAAGTCTCATGCTCTTCCACTTATATGAATATTGTATTTAAATATGGAGAGATGAAAATAATGAGATGTTAATATAAAATAAAAAGACACTTAATATAAAATTTGAGAGTCCAAAGCACTACTTTATATCTTGGAATAAACTCTAGCATTATCGATGTAAATGATTGTACCTCATTGATTATTATTTTTGTATTATCATGATAATTTAGACAATTGTTTCCCTTATTAGAGACATAAGGAGCTAGTCACATGATAATTCTGTGTGAGAGGTTTATCCAAACATCAACATAACAATATAGAATTTCCTTCTAACTATTCAATGCATCCAAAATGAACTCATAGGTGTATATCCAATGCACCCTATGTTGAACTTATAAACCTCTAAAGAACATGGGCATGATCTAGAAAGTAATAATGTGGTACAAAGTTAGAGCCAATAATTTTGATGGTGCCTATTCGTATGCTAGAACTAGGATAGGAATTGTCCTAAAGTCACCAAATGGTCAAACATCAACATACATTTTTATTCCATTTTATTCTTACCTACAATAATAATCTTGTAGGATATGAGGCTTTAGTATTGGGTCTCCATTAACATCATTTCTAAATATTAGGCAACTAAAATTCCTCGATGATGTTGAACTATTCATGAATTTGAACTAATCATCTAGAAGTGAGGTGTTCATCGTCACGAAGGTTGTATAATGGTGCACAAATATGTTTGGTTCTAAATAATAGAGATAAATGTTGGACAACAAAGGTAAGTTAGACACCATCAGACATATGACTAAAAGAAATGGTGTAGAAATTATTACCCTAGTCAAATTTTAATTATTAGTATATTGCAACTTGACTACTGTAACTTAACGCTAATTTTAATTTTTGAATGGGAGGGGACAACTAAATAGATATATGTTAGATATTGATTTAGATAGAGATTTTATTTCTAAAGAAAAATGAGAAAAGGAAATATCAAGTAATACATCAAGAACCACTAAAGGTGGTAATGTCGAAAGAAAATTTAAAAAATGCATAGATTTGTTTCTTGATGAAGGAGGGTCGTGTTCTTATGAAAAATATACTGATGAGATAAGGTATTTTCATGGAAATACATGCATTATGTGAAGAACTGGAAACTAAACCCACTTCCTTTGTTGGACACTGATTTTTGTATCAAAGGGAGAACATATCAAATTGCTCCATCTAGTTTACATGGGCTGAGTATCTTCTCAATGGATGGTGTAAACATTACATACAAGTGTGAATTTGAACTAATGGACTATGTTGGCCCAACATATGATTATAAACATAAGTTATGGCTATTCAATTATCTATCAAGTATGCCCAAGTATGGAATTTTTGTAAATTATAACAAAATAAAATAAAACAATCAACATAAAGGATATTCTGTATATATTGTTGGAAGGCCAAAATCTTTAGGAAATGTTATCGATTTTATAAACAGTTTGTGTCCTAGAATCATGAACAAGCTACCCAATTGCATGTTTGAGGAGCATGATGGAAATAGTGTTGTGGTTTGTGCAATAAAACCAATAGCTTCAAGGAAAAAGTTGTTAATCAATTACAATTTGACTAAAAATAATGAACTAGGTAATTATGATTTACCACGTATATTCATTATTTACAGAAAAATGTTTGAATTTGATCTTTTGCAATTATTTTATCTTATGTATATTGTATATTATTAATATACCCTCATCCTATATATTGCATATTGGAAACGGCATTTTCCATATGGAATAATATTTGTAAATATTTCCTATTTGCACATTAGAAGAAACAGAAGAAATTTGTAGAGCCCCATCATGAATGAATTTTCACCAGAATCCTATTATGCAGATTGTCCACCTTATGATGTTTATGTTGATTCAACACATATTTTCACCATCTGAATCAACCATGACCAATGGGAACAAAAATCAGTGTGATTGCATACATGATTTTGAATGTACCATCCACATGTGCATTCACCATTGTTGATATGTCAAGTAGACCAATAGAATTCTCACCATCCTCCTTGGCACCTACTTCTCTGTCAACTACAACAGGAAGAGCATGCTTGGAAATTAAACACTTATGGCAAAGTGAACCATAAGTTCCCCATGGCATCATTTTCGTTTGACCACTTGGCCAAAATTATCTACTGCATGGTTAGATAATGTTTCAAGTGATAGGCTACTTGGGTGCACCTATGGGGAAGATGATTGTGTATATTTTTTTAATGATGATATTTAGGAATGTAATAAATGTTATTCAAATGCAAATAATAAATTGCATTCTTGATTACCTTGACTAAGATGGTTTGAGTCTCTTTGAACTCTATTTTTTTATTAAAAGCGTAGGCTCTTTCTTCTCTATTTTTTGTTAAAAGCACATGGCCCAAATGCAACTCTTATCTCATTATGTAGTCAATTTTTTTTTATCTAATGTGTATCTTAAAATGTAGTTTACATAATGGGAATGAAGGTAATTGAAAACATTTATCCCTATTTGATAATATGCATATTTTATCTAATTAACATACAATTGTTTATGTTATAGGTTGATCACGAGAAAGGAAATTGAAGTGAAAAACTTCCATAAAATCTTATGAACACCCACAATATTTCTAAAACACCCACAAATATTCGAAATCCCACATTTTGATAATGAAATAGTATATTGATGATAGATTATGTTTACATTACAATGAATGGCCCGCTTAAATATAGCTTGGGAACCTTTATTGAGGAGTCGCATCTCCTCATAAATTATAAGATATTTGTTACTAGTAATTATTGTAATTTATTAGATATTTTATTATTTTATGTTTGTAACATTGCCTTCCCCTTAAGGGAAGCTTTGTCCTCAAAGCTTTGTTTAGTGAAGAACTTATTAGTTTTTTTTTCGTAACATCTTCTCATGTCCCTCTGAAACTGTAACTCTGATACTTGATGAAAACATGGCGATATAATTTTTGAATCCCTAAACTGAAAAGTCACATTTACTGGGAAGTGATCCATCCAATATTTACCTTCATCGGAGTTGAATGTTGGTCGCCTTGTTGGGTAAATATTCATGTTTTTTGTTTAGGTTGTAGATTTTGTGTTCCTTCGCATCTAAAATCATAACTTCTATGTTTATGTTCTTTTTGACCCTGTTGTTGGTCAAAATGACTTTTATAATTGGGATGTCGATAAGGATTTTTTATTGTTCGTTTTTCTGGTGGATTGGCTTCTTTTTGAACTGTGATGAGGACCGAATTTGTTTTTGTTTCTTCTTCCTCAACTTGAATTTGTTTTCAAGAGAGTCTAGATGCTTCCTTTTGGATTTGCACACTCTGAATCTTCTCTAACCTTTCATCTTGCAACTTTTTTTCGTCTTTTAACTTCTTGATTTGTTCCTCTAGTTCTTGATTAAAAATTCTCAGGTGTTGGTTTTCTTCCTCTTTATCCAGTAGTTTTCCTTCGGTATCTTCATTTGATTGTTTTGTCCTCTTAGTATTTTTTAACTTCTTGATTTTTCCAATTAATGTCTTGTTATGGTTTCTTAATCGATATATTTCTTCAATGTTATTTGATAACGTGCTTTTGACAGCTATAATCTCCAATTTGTGCATATTTTTAGTGTCATTCTCTTTCTTTTGGAGTTCACTAATTTGTTGTTGAAGGCGGCAATTATCGGCTTCTAGGCATCTTACTTTTGAATGAATTTTCTTGACTTCGTCATCTTTCTCCTTGATGATTTTTTTCAAACATTTTATTTCTTCTTCTAAATCATTGTTACTTCTATAAGGTGATTCCTCGATGTTTTTTGAGTTTCTGATTTTGTCTTCAAGGTTTTGATTGTGACTTTTTAGATGTGATATTTTCTTATCCTTATTTGATAACATTTTTTGGATCTCTCGCTTTTGATCTTTTAAGCTACAATTCTCCTTCTATTCTGCTAAATGATTATGCAATTATTGATTCATAATCTCAAATTCAAGATCTTTATTGGTCGCTTTATATTGCTCTAATTCGTCCAATGTTGCCAATTAGAGGAAATTTGAGGTCTAAAATGGGCCTTATAAGAAAACGAGCCATCATATAAGAAAACGAGCCAACCATCAATTTCTTGATGAGTTGGAATTCAAGAACCAATAGAATTTCAATAAAATGAGTCAACCATAATGGTTGACTTGAGATATTTGTCTTTAAAAAAACTACTTTTTTTGTTCGTATGTTCAACATATCTCCCTGTTTTTTTACTCAAATTTCGAGCGAGAGCACTCGTCGGATGCAGAATCTAATTCTGCATCCAACGACTACCCACACTGCATACTTTTGATGGACCTCATTTCCCCCAAAACAAGAAATACTTGAAAAAACGTGATCATGATGTCATCATCACGTTTTTTTTAGGTATTTCTTGGTTTTGGGGCAGTGGGGTCTGGAAAGAGTATGCAGTGTGGTTACTCGTTCAATGCAGAATTAAATTCTGCATCCAATTAGTGGTCTCACTTGAAATTTGAGTAAAAATACAGGGAGATATGTTGAACATACGAACAAACAAAGGTAGTTTTTTTCTTTCTTCCTCCAAAATTAATAAATATTATTTTATTATTTAAACTATTATTTCATTATTTCAACTATTATTTTATTATTTTCCTTAGGATGCCCATTTTAGACCTCAAATTTCCTCTAATAGCTTGTAGCTTTGACTCCAATTTTGATTTTGAATTCGCCATAAGTCGATTTCTTGGATGATAACTTGGTCTTCTTTTGACTTCAAATTCTTCAATGATAATGGTCTTCGACTTAAAAAGAAATTATTCTTTAGACTTGAATTTATGTCTTCTTATTTGGTCTTCAATTTCAGAGGGTAATAATCTTCAATAATTAGATTTTTCCCACAATGTAATGAACAAACTATATAATAAATAATATTCAATATGATTCTTCTTGTAAAAAATATTCTTTTGATGCTCTTCTAATCTTATTTTCCCCTTTATTTTTGTAAAATGGTGTAGATTGGGTGGTTGGGAGGAATGACTGTTACCTTCCCCACCCAAGTTCAAATCTATTTTTTGTTTGTTGTTGGAGAATAAACCCAAACCCACTTATTAAGAAACCATGTGTGGAGAAACCACGTGTGGCTTCCTCCCACTTATTAAGAAACCATGTGTGGTTTCACTTCTTTACTTTTACTTCTTCTTTTCCGTTTTCCTTTTTTTCTTTTTTTCTTTTTTTCTTTTTAGGACAAGGTCCTATTTTTGGGGGAAACCCTAATATAATGGTTTAAAACTTGAATCGGAACCGTGTGTAAAAGCTTCTTAACCCCAGTAATTCTAAAATTCCCACAAATATTTGAAATCCCACATTTTGATAATGAAATAATATATTGATGATAGATGATGTTTACATTACAATGAATGGCCCGCTTAAATATAGCTTGGGCACCTTTATTGAGGAGTCACATCTCCTCATAAATTATAAATGATATTTTTTATTAGTAATTATTGTAATTTATTAGATATCTTATTATTTAATGTTTGTAACGGAAATGATCACAGCCAGTTCAAATCATCTACAACCGTTTATTTGTTATTATGATCAATTTGTATTGGTGTCCTAATTCAATGTTTGTTGTTGTGTATTGATGTTATGTTTTTTGATTCTTTGCAGGCTCCAACATAACTTTGTCATGATCGTGACAGTTTAGACTTCTTTAATGATCTCAAACCCCTTGATTCTATTAGAAAATAGGTTCATGAATGGGTTGTTCAAATTAATGGATTGATGGTGGATAAATTCACTCCAACAAGCGATCAAAGAATACAATTCTTGATTTCAAGAATGCAGTAGTTTATAGTATGTGAAATATGAAGTTGGATTTGATTAATTGCTTTAATGAATAAGACATTGTTTTTTTTATGAATTCGAGTATATGAATGATAGAGTTGTATTTTTGTAGTCATTATTGAGAACAGATGCCCTGCACATTGGAAGTATAAAACATGAATCTTTTGTTGAAGCCTCTATTCCTACTACACCTGCTATTGATTCATTTACTCATGGTATCATTGCTAGTACCCCTAATTATGCACCTAGTGTTGGTGTTGTCCTGTCCTCTACAAACCTATATAGCATTACCCCTACCTATACTCCTTTATCTGCGTCATCAAATTTTAATATGAGTCCCAATACATCAAGAATAGTTGTCAAGAGCAGTAAGGAGTTACCAATTTATTTATAAATGGGCCATGAACTGGTCCCAATTATGAAGGGATTCAAACTCCATAATAATTAGTAATCCATAAACATATTTTCATTTTATACAATGAATAATATTTGTATGTTGATATTATATTTATAATCATAATATATTATTACAATGCCAGGGAATAACTTGTTCTATCAAGCATTACAGTAAAAATTGTTTGCTCTTTTTGCACCAACAATTAGAACAAGTTATAAATACCAAAAAAAAACCATGAAAAAAGAGTTGATGAAACACATGACCACATTATTTTATCATGTACTCAACCAAAATTTGGTCGAAACTATGGTGGGGAAATACTTGAAATTGGTGTGGGACAATTACCACACTAGCCTCAGTCCCTACCCCAATTATGAGTGTCCTGGATTAATTCCCATATAGGAGTGGGCTATACCAATTAAGAATGCTCATGAGAAGAATATGAAAAAAGGGGATCTTTGCAACCAAAATTTGGAGAGCCACAATGGTAGACATAATAATATAACATATAATGAAATTATAACTATACATTGACCATATTGATTAAATCACATTAGCATGCACTTCACACTTTCATAGGCTCAAAGACACTGTAAATGCCACACAGGATAGATTGGAGAAGGTTGGGAAACACAAACTTGGCCCAAGGGGCTATGTTAAAGTAAAGGGGAGATATGTAAGTACTAAGATTTAAAAGTTGTCATTATTTATTTTTCCAACTATAATTTAAAATATTTCTTTACTAAATTGTGTTATGTTATGGTATGTAGTCAATAAACTTTTTGGTGTCATGCTCACCACCGAAGATCTAAAAGCTTCCTTAACCGAAGGGTATAAATCCCTAGTTGAAATGAAAAAAGGAAAGGAAGATAACACTTATGTTGCAACAAAGTGGTATGTAAGTTCAATATTACATTTTGAATAGTTAATTATAAACAAGTTTAGATATTTTGGTCCTGTAATAACTGCAAATGTACCATGAATGAGGTCATTAGAAATTATATTTTTTGGTTCATATATAATATGAATGAGGTGATCTATAAATGGTTTTCTATAATTGTAGCTAAAGTGGAACCTACTTGGAAACCTACACAAGGATGTATCTTGCATTCTCAAGAACCAATGGAATCAAAAAGCTAAGAAGAGCATCAAGAAGAATATGCCAAGTCAATTTCTGATAAAGCAAACAGTCAAGACGGGTTTCATTCTGCAAGGTGGCCCAAGATCAAAACTTGTTGCTCCTGGGAGGCAACATCTAAATCCAACCATGCTAAGGGTTGGTGTGGACCAGGTCGGGTGTGATCCCTAGGTGATTTTGATAGCTTAGATGCCCTTGGGTTGTGGTTTCTCATACCAAAGGCTGGCCCAGGAAGTCATAGGGAATTGCAGCAAAAAAAAAAAAGATGCCAAAGTTATAATTGAGGATCTTCCAAAAAAGAAGAAAAAACTGGAAAGAAATAGTGTACTAGTAGAGATTAAATGTTTTGTATGATCAACGTCGAAAGTTGTATAGTGAGGTACTATATGTATTGCTTTATATACCATATAACATTGTTATATATTATTTTTCTACTTTTATTATGCTTATTTTCTATCGTGGTGTATGTGCATTGTTTAATAATTAAGTTATTAAGTTATTAATTTAATAATAATTAGTTAAATTGTATTTGTAGTTGACCAATACGATCCCCTCATAAAGGAACTATACATTACAAAGGAATCACTAATCACCGATACCCAAGTATGAATCACTAATCACTGATACCCAAGTATGAATCACTAAAAACAAGGACAACCATGAATCACTAATACCCAATGACAAATAAAAACATGGACCTAGCTACTATGGACCATATATAATTTTAGCAAAATTACAACCAATTTATTATACTTTGGAGCTTCCATCAAGTGCCCATTTGCATAATATCTTTCACATGTCATGCTTAAAAAATTTGGAGGGATAGAATTTTACAACTTCAAACACTTCTCCTCCTTAAAAATGATCATGGTCATGTGATATTTATTCTAGAAGACATTTTCGGATAATATAAATAAGTTTACATAGCTTAGAGACCACTATGATTCATGTTGTATTGCATTTCCATTCAATTATATATATATATATAGTTGTTTATCCATCTGAATTCATATTGCAATGAGTGTTTAGTTAGTACATATGCCTATAAATGGTAGCATATATTTCATGTTTATTAACTCTTTTTTCTACCTCAACTCAACAAATAGCTAAGAAAGATCAAGTGTTTACTCACATACCAAAAATTATCACACATAAATGTGGCCATATTAGGGACTTGGTTGCCAAATATCATCCTTAGTGTTTTTAGGGCACTTTCTTTGTTATTAATTAGTTGTTATCTCTATTTAGACTATCATTTAGCCCCAAAAAATATGAAGCCCTAATTTTTTAATAGATTGCATTTTCCCCCCATTTCTATCACTCCTAAAAAATTGCATAACCATTGAAGATTCTTCTACACATTTGTGCAATTATTAGTCCACACAATTGCACAATTAAAGAAGTACATGATGTTAAAGTCACAACATCATGATTCATTCTCCAGGTCAATCTTGTGTGTCAAGATTGAGCCTTGTGTGTCGAGGTAGTGCCTTATAGGATCCTGATTTGGACTCGGGAAACTTGGAAAATAATCTTGAGTTGGACTTAAGAATGGTTAAGCTTCATGTGTTGAGGCGAGTGCTTTGTTTGTCAAAGTAATGATGTTGTACAATCTTGCTAGTCAAGGCTAAGGTCTTGTGTGTCAAGACGGATCCTCATGTGTTGAGGTGGTGCCTCATGCCTCATGTATTGAGGTTATGCTTTGCATGTTGAAGCATGTATGGTGTGTGATGTACTACTAACCATGGTTGAGCTATTAAGTCTCCTCTAGAGACTGGCCACCTCTAGAGTGAATTACTTTAGCATATAACCACTTGGAACGATAGTAGGACAATATGATCACATCATTAGGAAAATCTCCATAGTATATTTGATATGGTAATTAAGCTAGCACATGTGGACAATGTAGATAAGACAAGAGATAAAAATAAAATGTGATAATTTATGAGAGAATTTGAATTGCACATAAAATAATTAATTAAGAGAGAATTTGAATTGTTAAAATTCAGTGAAGACTTCAGTAAATCAAAGGAGAACTCCAATTGATCACTACATTGCTGTTAACAAGAAAGAATCAGTTAAAGAAAGTTAACTAAGTGATAACAAATAAAATATAGTTAACTAAGTGTTATTGCATGATGACACTTATGTGAAACAAAAAGATGACACTTATGTTAAACTAAAAGATGACACTTGAGTTGCGACACTTGCATGACAACACTTATTTAGCCACCTAAATAAGTGGGAAGGCTTTCAGTTAAGGGGTGATTTCAACCTAAGACTCAGTTCAATGAGTTAATGCACTACATGAGAAGTGGGGCGCTCTACTTCATGCAATATTGATACATCCATATGGAGAGAGATTTATTCATGAAGTCAAAAGATAAAAATAGAAGCCGATGCATGTGAAGAATATATAAATATGTTATACAGGATTGATGAATTCAATGTGAAGCGAATCTCTTGTCCCTTGAAGGAAAGGCGTTTCTCTTTGTGCGGGATATTATTCTAAGTCTCGCTTATTTATGTTTCTCTTGCTTTGTAATTGCACCGGGGGTTCTTGATGTAAAAGACATTCTCTGCTATCTATCAATATACTAAGGAATGTTTTGTTGGGGTTTTCTCCTTCAAGTCATAGAGGATTTCCCAAAGTTAAATTTATGTGTCAAATGTGATTGCTTATGTTCATGATTATTATTTGATTTCAAGTACTATTGTGTTTCCGAATTAAAGATAAAAAAAATTAACACATGATGCATAGTTTATGCAAGTGCACAACTTGTGCTTATGTCCTATTTTAGCGTAGTTGACTTAGAAAGTGGATTTTTTAGGTCAATTTTCTTGTTGGAGGGTATTATATAACATGTAATTTTTTTTCATAAAGAAATGACTAAAAGAAACTCTTATTTTGACTCAAAATTGCTCAAAGTTAAGGAATTTACACTAATATTGGATGAAAGCATTTATCACAATTTATTTTCATTTTCATTTATTGTTGATCAATTTTCTTGTTTGAGGATACTATATAGCATGTAATTTTTTTTCATAAAGTAGTGACTAAAAATAGCTCTTATTTTGATTCAAAATTGCTCAAAGTTAAGTAATTTACACTAATAATGGATGAAATAATTTATCTCAATTTATTTCCATTTTCATTTATTTCCTTTCAACAATTTACACTTCAACATTCTCCCTTCCAACAATTTCCATTTCATTGTTTCACACCATTTGTGCACACATCGAAGGACACAAAACTTTTTGTGTATCATGGTATTCTCTTCATCATGTGATTTTAGCACCTAGGTGATTATGAAATTATTGACAAAGCTCCCTACCTCCTTCAAAACTCCTTAAAATATAGCAGTCTAATTTCATGATTCAAAGTTAATACTTTTAAAATTAAACATTCAATCTAACTGACTAAATCCTCACTTGAGGTACCAAAAGCATTTAGAGTGTAGGTTAGTAGGACCATGGATTTAGGAACCTAAACAACACTTCATGGTCATTTCTTGTTGAAACGTAGACATTTTCTAAGGAGATTGAAGTTCGTTCTAAAAGTGTTCTTTACTAGCGCAAGGGATGTGTCATATTTTTAGTGTCAATACTACACTTGAACTAGAAAATTTGCATGAGTTTTCAAACTCATTCAAATATATATGTTGATTAATTTGTGAGGATGGTAACCTTTTTCCCACGAATTGAAAAGATGAATCATATTAACCCATCATGGATTTTCCACTAGGTGGATTTCTCACGGGATTGAGTGCACCCAAGATAGATAGTTAGTGCCCCCTTGGATTTCATTTCCTTGGGCATAGTTTACTATAAATTCTCATTCATACATTCACTCTCTTACTCGTGAGAATTAATCATCAACCTTTGATACATCTAGAAATATTAGTTACATATTGCATATTAGTTGTTCTTTATTAGTGTCTCAATAGTGTTCTTTTTATTGCTTCTTTAATTAAGAAAACTTGATACCAAAACCATATGTTTACACCACCTACATAATTTTTTCCATTGGATGATACTTTGGAAACCTACTCATATTGCACACAACTTCAAAAATGATTAATTGATTACACCTAGGTCTAGATGTTTCGATGTATGTGAAACTATTATAAGCCCTTCCCATCTTAGGTTCTATTTTTGGATCTATGATCTCTCACCTTCATATATTGCATAATATAGGTGCATCAACTCTCGATACATCTCAAGTTCTTCTACAACCATGAAAGGATTAGGAGGATCTATATGACTACCATTACCACCCCCTCCTACCCCATCCTCCTCCTGTATAACTACTATGTCTTATTTATGACCTTGGGCAAACATAAAGCCACTTGTAGGATGATCATGCCTACCAAATTCCTATAAGGTTCCCTATGTTCAAAAACCCATACAACCTTCATATTTGGGCATAAAAAATCGAAAGATACACGTTCAAAATATGCGATTAAACATGGACGATTGCCCCATTGAAATAGATGTGATGCAACTAGAATGACTAAAACCAATTTAGTTGTGATGGTGAGTAGTCTCAATGTCTATTGTCAATCAACATTTCTAGAAGAGGTAAATGAGACTCATAATTTTGTAATTTGAAGTAGTTTAGGCTCAAATGATTTTGCACAACTCATAATGTTGCATTGTTGGAACAACATTAATAAGGGAAACCAAAAGCAACCTGAATTTTTGTTTTTTTTGTAAATAATCAAAAGCAACCTTAATTGACTTGTCAAGCATCGCAAGTAAAGAATAAACATTAAATGTATGTCTCTTAAGGGACATGCTTTTAATTTTCAACGTTTAAAGAATATCGCTTAAGGTACATTTTCAATGTCCAATGAACGCCTCTTAAACGATGTTTGTAGCCCATGAAGCATCACTTAAGTGGTGTTTGTAACATCCATCTAACGTCGCTTTAGCAACATTTGTTCAATATTACAATGTCACAAAAGCGATGCAAGTAAAATGAAATTGAACTAACATTTTCCATTTTTTCCTTTAATGTTTAATTGACATAAAAAAAGGTCAAACTTGTGTCGAATTTGAAACCGAAATGTAGTAGTGTGACTACCATCTGGAGTCATCAAGGCAAATATATGGAGGACATTCGTTTATTAGTTGAGGAAGAAGATGATTGGGATAAGTATATATATATATATTTGAGACATAATCATTTCCATATAAAAGATGATAAAGATGAATTGTCCTAGTCTAAGAATGCAATTGTGGGTTATTACATAGCCAAACTAGATTGCAAGCATTTAACTGAGTATGATGTGATGGAAAATACTAAGGCATTATGCAAGGTTATTTGGAAATTTAAATTTCCTCTTAAGGCTATAATATCCATGTATTATTTACTTGGGAAAACTTGAATAAAAGAAACAAATGTGTCAAGCATGAAGTTGAGGAGATTATCTCTCATTTATTAATAATTTGTCCCTTTATTGTTCAATTCTAGATGGAGGTTGAGTCTCTTATAGGTTTATGTGAGGTTTGTAGAGGGTAGTATACTATGCAAATAATTTGTCCCTTTATTGTTCAATTCTAGATGGAGGTTGAGTCTCTTATAGGTTTATGTGAGGTTTGTAGAGGGTAGTATACTATGCAAGGAAGTTAAGGAGATTATCTCTAATTTATTAATAATTTGTCCCTTTATTGTTCAGTTATATTTATTGTTCAGTTATAGGAGGTTGAGTCTCTTATAGGTTTATGTGAGGTTTGTAGAGGGTAGTGTATTGGAGAAAACCTCAAACTTTGGTGTGAAAATCCTTTAGTAAAAAAATTCAAAGTGTTTTCCCTTATTATATCTTGGGGTATTTTGTTCACTTGGAATTCTGGTATAATCCTCTTTATTCATGCAGATCGAATATCTTGGTAATTTCGCCCACTTGTTACGGATTGAATCCCATTTTCAACTTTATTTGCCCTCTCTATATATATTGTTGTCGATTTAGGTTTTGATCATAGCTCAAACGATTTTGGTTTTTTCCAAATTTCAGGAATCCGAGCCTTTGGAGCAAGCAATCGAGGATTTTGGGTTTTCTATGCCAGATCTCAAATCTGCAAAACGATTCCCTGCCTTCCTAGGGCAGCAATGACTCGAACTAATGTGCAGTGAATCCATGCATGGAGTGTATTTCAGAATGTGGAGTAAATCCATGCATGGAGTGAGTCCATGCACGACATGACTGTCCATCTGGCACAGTGGGCAGCAAGGAGTCGAGGTCGAGGTAATGTGCCGTAAATCCATGAACTGTGTAACATGGGAAACAATGAGTCGTGGAAATCTGTAGTGAATCCATGCTAGGCAGGCGATGAGTTGATTGCAATCTGTGAATAAGAAGAGGTGAAAATCGAGATTTCTATTCGATTAGTGTTTTCATTCAAGCAAGAATTTCTGTTCCAATCCGTGTATTAAAATTCGATTGCAGAATTTCCATTGAATGGTTTCCTTTGGCGCCCAAACACAGTATGCAATAATGGTTTCGGTTTGTCAAAGCGTTCACCCAATTGCAGAAAAGTTAGGGTTTATAATAAATGTGTCCTGTAACTATGACAACATTTTCATTTTAATACGTGGTCTCCATGCACGGTTGAACTTGAAATCAAGACAAGTTTTATATTCAACGAATGGAATAATCGGTCCATAAAGGTTCTCTTTTTCTTCCATATGTGCAGGAAACTCATACACACATACTCGTCCATTACATCACAATCGAGAAACATTTGTATTTGTGAGTCTTCAGCATTTATGATAGTTGTTATGTGTGCAGGCGGACTCTTCCCAAAGAACGCACATTCGAAGCAGCATCTGAGCATTTCTTTCGTTATTGGATGTTACTTTACTTGCTCCTCGAATAGGTTCGACCACCTTCCGTCCGTCCGTGCGTTATTCAACTAGACTTTTCATATGGTCGGCTGTGTGTCCGCGGGAATGGTTGGCTTCAATTCGACTGAAGTGTTCGGCTTTATGTCGACTGGCCAACATAATAAACTCTATTGAGTTAAATTAAGAATAAACTTCATTGAGTTGGGAAGTTGCATTTCATTACACCATATGTATTAGAATAACATGATAGGTATAGGTCGTATTATTCTCTGCACTTTTGATTATATTTTGATTATATTTGTGTTATTCTCTTTTTTATATGGAATGGAGATTGATCTTCATGGATCCTAGATTGCATGAAAATGACACAAGTGATTTTATAATCTTTGCTTCAGAACAAGTGTATTGTGCAATTAGATTTCCTTTACAATCTTAGTGGGTCTTAGTGGTTGGTTCATATACTTTATAGAATGTTTGTGTTATTTGCATAATATTGGCATTATATGTCTTGCCATCCCCTTTGCTAAACTAGAAAATCAACCTATGTAATTTTACTTCCAAAGAGCTTTCTCAACGATCCCTTAGTATTTGAACAATAAAGTATTGGTGGCATTTGCATTATTTGGGGACTTTGCATGGTCGTCACAACTCCAAATAGCGGTAAGGTAATTCCAGTTCAAAATATTGTGCTTGTAGAAAATATTTCCTTGTTTACATGGGTCAATAATATGCTTGTATGATCTTTGATAATCTTGTTTTACATTGTTACAAAATTGTTATATATCTTATTTTAGTAAGGAAACATAGTTGCATCTACAATGTGCAACTTTGACATTCAAAGTACTCAACTAAACATGAATTTGTATATTTTAGTATAACTCAATAACTATTAAGGATGTGTTTGCTTATCTTTAATTTTAGGTCATTTAGATTTTGAATAATTTTAATGCCAAATTTATGAATGCCTTCTACTAATGTTGTATTCAAGCATGGTTTTTGCAGTTTGCGGAGAATGGGAACATTTTTGTTAGTGTCCATATTGCACATGAGATTGATGTTATAATAGACAAGCTCTCTGGCAACAAAAAAATGGTGAGGATCATGTAGTAAATAACTATGATTTTTCCAATACCTTGAGTGGTTCAGAAGTTGTAGATGGCATACATGATTAGGAATCCTTCAAGACATTATTTGAAACTGACATGGATGAATTATTTTCTGAATCCAATGGGAAAGGGAAGACTACAAGGTTGATAGATGTTGCAAAGCTTGTAATTAGTGTGGAGGATACAAGGATTAGAATTCATCTAAAGAATCCTTCTAGTAAGCGTAGAATATTTCCTATAAATCAATCACAATGAAAAAACAGGACCAAAAATCCTTGACATTGATGTCTATAGTTTTTCTGGCTCTAGATAGCAATTCCCAGGTTGCCCTTTCCTCGGTAAATATTTCAAGTGTTTCCTCCAAGCTATCCCCAAGTGACTTAACAATAAGGGGTTGTTAAAACAATGGTTCAAGGTTTAATGCACTTTCCATATGGGGAACTCTCTTTATAAACCTAGAATTTTATTATTTTTTCTCACTTATATAATGTTTAAGCAATTTCTCTATGGATTCATGAATTATCATTACACCAATGAATTCCAAAACCTAAGTATAAAACACAACACTATGGTATTGTAAGATCCTTTTTCCTTTAATATTTACCTTAGCCATCCAATTGAAGCTCTTTATTTTTCTTGTTGTAGCTTGCACGGTCTAGAGTGATATAATTATCTTCAAAGGTAGGAAGCTCCTATTAGTTATTACATGATCTCCTTCGCAATAAACTTGTTATTCTCAATTTTTTCCATTGTCTACGTAGTAAAGATGTAAACGTAATAATCAATTTCTATATCATTTACATTCTCAATATGATCATTAGTATGTTTTTAAGATTGCTCTCCTTTGTAATCATTTGAGGACCTCTTACTCTTAGGGGTTGTGGGAATGGAATGTTTTATTTCCTTATTATACTTATTGGGGTCCTCAACACCATCCTTATTTATTTTATTATTTCCTCCACCTCCAAACAAAGTAGAAGTATATTTCCTATCTGAAGCCAAGGCATTTCTAGCAGAATGTTTAGCGTAGTTTCCTCTCCAACTAGCTCTAAATTTTACACTCTACTTTCCTTTAGGGAGTTGCTTCAAAATGGATTTATTCTTCTCTTTCTCTTAGGAGGATCCTCTTCTTTGATCGTGTATTGGGGCTAACCAAGGTATAAACATCATCCTTTCACATACTTGAAGGGATAGAGTTAGGAGCAAAATTTTTAACAAGTCATTTATCTTCAATACTAACATAATATATATATACTCGAATCCCTCTACCTATACTTCACATACTGGGAAACTGTTGCTATAGTAAATGGCTATCATATGGGTTGTGACCTCTTCCCAAAAGGGGGTTGATTCCATAAATCCAAATAATAAGGGGGTTGATTCTGAAAGAAATTGAAACATGATTAAATTTTTAAATATTATAATGAAATCATTGAAAACCTAAACAAAGGGGAGAGAAGGAATCTGAGAGATGACCACGACTTCCACTATAGGAAGAAAGGATGGCTCTTAATGGTTTCATAGGAAAGTGTGTGTACTTGTTAGTGAGTGTGTAAATCTTTTCTAGGGCATGTTCTTGTTGGAAGAATCTTCTTTGAGGGTTGTTGCTAGAGATTCAAGCCCCAATTTTTTTTTCCTTTAAAGCATAATTTTTCTTCCCCATTTTGTGCACCTCACAACTGTTTTGTTCATGGCTATAGTATCAAGCATATTAGTGGGGATTGAGAGCAAAGAGGGAGTGCATATATTTTCAAAAAAATGCATGCAAAATGGTGAATTAGCTATAGAAAATATTAAAATATAGATATTTGTAGTATATTAATGCTAACATTAAAGCATCAACCATATAGTACACAATAACATCATATCTAGCATTTATGAATTATATCATTGTCATCAAATGATCACCCCTAACATCAACCTTCAAGTTTCAAATTTCAACAAAGTTTGTTAGCAACAAAATGTAAGAGATAACATCAACCATGATATGAAATAGGGCATCATGACCAAATAGTTGTAATATGAAAACAACAATTCAAACTTCAATTGTCATATAATGTTTACAAAAGAGAAATAATTATAAGTTATCAAAGCTAGATTCTAAACTCAAAAGGATAAATAATTATTCTATCTACTAAAATTTATTAGGGCTCTTGCCATGGGCTATGAGTTGGTTTCAGAGCCTAAGTTTTATGATTGGGTAGTTACACACATGGATTGAATAATGTGGCTCTAGATGAAGTAAGTTGTCTGCTAAAAAGGAGCCGCAATTGGCTCCTTCGGTGATTTATGTTATGGAAGACACAGGTGACATGTTTGATACAAAAGGTCAGTCAAGAATCCTTGGTTTCATTAAGTGTAGGTAAAATGGCCCACTCCAAGACAAAATCAAGTTTCTTCATCTCCATTTTATGACATGACAAATGGGCATTTGACAAACAAACCATTAATAAACTTATTTTGTATTTCATCCCACATAAATGGAAACTGAAATTGATGCTAAATACAATGGATGTTTTTTCATCCATCTAATATAAATGCCAACCAAAATTGATGTTAAAGATATAATAGAATTGATGCAAGTACCCTTGGCCATTGGAGCAAAGGTCTCCTCATAGTCAGGTCCCTCTCTTTGGGAGAATCCTTTTTCTATGCACTAAGCCTTTCACTTTAGTTTGCTCTATGTTTCATACTTCACCTTGTCCAACCATTTGGTATCAAATAATTAAATTTCTCTTGATCTCAACATAAGATCCCAAACTTCATTATTCATGATGAAGTTATACTCCACCATTACACCTTGCAATATCTCTTAACTTATTGCCTCATAATTGGATGGCTTTGCACCAATGATGGAAGACATCAATGCAATATAATTCATAAAAATTTTAAGAGGATGATTTCCTTAAAAAGAGGCCTTTGCAATTCTAACTTGCTCTTGTGGATTTTGTAATGTTTGGGTCAGCCATATAATGTACTTAATTGAACTAGAAGGTATCGAAGCATTGATTCCACCTCCAAAGGCTTGCATATTTGGTTATGAAATCTTTCATTTATTTGAATCAACATTTGTGATGTCAAGTGTTGCTTCCTCAATCTCATATTAATATTGAGTTTACTTGTCGCACCGATGAAAAATTTCATTGTTGTTTTTCAAGAATATTCCCAGAGTATGGTGAACTTATATGTACTGTGATAGTTAGAGTGAGATACCAAACTACCACCAAATGAGGGCTTGTTATGTGATAATTTATTAAGATTTATCTCCTATTTAGTATTTTTTAAATATGTTTTCCTATTACTATATATGGTTTTAAACTTTATCAAAAAATTCGCCAAGACTTCACAATATTTTATAATTTAGTAAAAGATTCGCCTAGTCCTTATAAGGTTTTATGATTTCGTGAAAGATTCGCCAAGATTTTACAAGGTTTTATAATTTTAGTGAAAGGTTCGCCAATATTTTACATGATTATATAATTCAATGAGATATTCGCCAAAAAATTATATATACATAATATAACATTAATAAAATAGCCTTCATATTTTCCTGTATATCATGGGGATTCGCCCAATTATTATACATAGAAATTTAGGGGGGGTTCTTAAAATTTTCCCTGGACCCTCATATACTCTATCCATCAAAAAGTGTGGGCTACAGATAATCATCATGAATTTACAAAACAAGATGGTCATTCATTTCATTACATTATAACATCATTTTATTACATTACGTTCCTTCTTAATTACAATGTCAAACATCCTGGATAAATTGGTAAAAGGTTTCAACTTTTTTGTTGCCAAGATAAGTTGTAGAGAGGAACAATGGTGAATGATCATATGATATAATAACTTCAATATTCTTAAGATAGGAAGGAATGATATAACCAAGTTGTCCCACAACTCTTCACAAATACCCTTGTGGAGAAACTAAAGTAAATAGAGAGCTAATCGGCACAAAAGAACTTCCAAAGGTAAAACATGTAATGAACATGATAATCCCATTTAATGACAATAAATATGTCATGATATGAAGGATAGAGAATATGAAATTGCTTTTACACAAACAAGGGTTAGCAAGATCATATAGATATTGAGCAAAATATGATACCATGTTAGAATATTGAGCAAAATATGATCAAATAAAAAATGATACCACTTATATAAGAAAAATATAGGCAATAAGCAACTAAGTCTTAGGCATCGGTTGGTTTCTTGATGTCACCATAACAAAATGCTAGAGATACATACCCGTAAAAATTTCAAAACATCTTCCACACAAGAAGGTTAGAGACAAGTAAAACATGAACAAGAGACAGCCTCTAGAAACATGATGATGAAAACTGAAACTAAACCCTAATGCAAACAAGACATGAAGAAAATGACAGGAATCATAGATGAATAAATGAAAAAGCGAATAAAACTAAAATTGATCACCAATGACAAAACCTAGTAGTACCTAATCAGAATATATGTAAACCCTATGTATGAAACGGTGAAAAGAAATCGCTTGACAGCAAAAATTTCAGTTGAAAAATGGTGTACGTGTTGGAATATTCTCCCCATCATTTTTGTGTTTTGCATGTTGCATGCATCCAGTCATCATCATGGTGGACCTCCCAGCTCCTGGAGCTTGGTTCTAGCTCTCCACAGCCTATCTACAGCCCCCAGGGGGCCTCCCACCTACCAAAGGCACCCTTCTCCAGTCTCTTGCATGACTAGTGCACCTTTCTCACCTACCAGTCAGTTATCACTCAGTCTTTCCTTCATTTAAGGCTAGATTGACTCCCCCACTGACTGTTTCACTCCGATCGACCTCCAGTGAGACTAGTTTGTCCATTCTGACTCCAGTTAGCTCCTCATGCGCCCTTCACTGAGCCTCCTTCATTCATTTCATGCCTACCTCACTCAGTTAGATTCCTCATGCGCCCTCCACTGAGCCTCCTTCATTCAGTTAGTGACTACTTCACTCAGTTAGACTCAGTTGACTGATTGTTACCTCTGATGACTGATACATTGACTGGATGATGACTCCACTAGCATTCAACACACACTCTGAGTTAGGAATTCGAATGCCCTACTTGACCTATTTGAATCCTATATTATGCTCCTTATTGTTCTATTGTATTCATTCACTTACATTCTTATTCATTGTATAATATTGAGATTATGTTCTATTCTACTGTGTTTATGAGTGATCATTGAGTGTCTCCTTCTCTTCTTCTTTGCAACATATTTGTGAGTTTGATTGTGAGTTGCTATCAGATCCTTGCATATTATTACATGGTATCAGAGCGAGAAGCATCTATTCAAATTGCAGCAGTTGCAGCATTTCTTTGAGCAGCTATATTTTCTTAAGGTAGTGTTCAGTCGAAGTGTAGCATTCTCCATCAGCACAACTTTTCATGTTTTTGTAGGTTTCAATTTTTTTTTGCAATTGCAGTAGTAGATTCGAATTGAACAACATCTTTTACGTATCTGGAAGGAGTTCCTTCTCTCACTCCATTCAACTATGATGAGTGGAAGCCAAAATGGCATCATATCTGAAGAGACATGGTCTTTTTTATGTGTGTACTGGTACTAAGAGAGATTTTTCTTCCGATGAAGAGAAAGAAGATTGGTTTGGTGCTAGTGAAAGAGCCTCAGGAAACATATGTCTTTCTATGTTTTCCAATATGGAATACTACATTGATCTCGATGAACATCCAAGTGATCTATGGTCTAGATTTGACATATTATTTGGAATTCAGGAGGAAGAGGTTGATTTTATCCATGTGGAAAGCAAGCCCAATGAGACTTCCTGCAGTTATCTCTCTTTTCATGATTCGGCCTCCTTCATCTCATATGATGAAGTTGTTCAAGATGAAGTCGAAGTACAAGATATGGTTTCAGTTGTTCCGTCTTCCTATCTGATTTCTGAGAAAAATATATCGGCTACTACTCTAGAAGTTGAAGAGATCTTTGAAATCTCTACTTCCCGTGAGCTTGTTGATGTGCAAGATGATGACCTACTGATTTTTCTGAAGAAAAAGACAGATATGGAAGGTAATGCATTCGCTCCTCCTCATCATATGCTTTCTTTGATTTCCTATTTGGTCATTGGCACATGCTTTCAGAACTTCACCAAAGATAGAATACTCTACCATTCGCTTGGATTCAAGTCTCAAGCATATCCTTGTGATTTTGGTTTTGATCTCACCACTATTGGTTCAAAGAAGATTTATCTCACCACTATTGGTTCAAAGAAGATCATTAAAAACCATTCCCAAAATTTTGGATCTGAATTGAAGTTCAAGTCATCACCATTATATGGTTCATTTGGTTCTTATCTCACCCTTGTTGGTTCAAAAGAGATATCAAAGAACTACATACACTTTCATGGAGTTGATGCACCTGTTGATGTGCAAGATGGTGATCTACTGCGTGTTTTGAAGAAAATAGATTTGGAAGGTAATGCATTCGCTCTCCATTATCATATGCTTTCTTTGGATCCCTATTTGGTCATTGGAACATGTTTTCAGAGTTTCACTGACGATGGAAGACTCTATCATTCGCTTGGGTTCATGACTCATGCACCTTTTTGGGATTCTGGTTTTGATTTCACCCATGTTGGTTTAAAGGAGATCATAAGAAACCATCTTTCAATTCTTGGATCTGATTTGCTTACATCCACCAGTGATCTTGTTGAACATTCACCATCATCATGTCATAGTTTCTTTGGTGATAATCACACCTATGTCGATTCAAAGGAGATATCAAAGAACTATCTACACATTCATGGTTCTGATTCTACCTCAGTTGGTTCGAATCACATGCTTCGTGATGAGCTTCATATTATTTTTTTGAAGCATGATCCACTTCTTCCCAAAAAGAAGATACCTCCTTCCTTGATTGATGATCAAGAGAGAGATGCATCTTCACATGATATTTCAGATTCAGAATTTGAAGATGAAGATGGGAGAATGCTAGACCCAGATCCACAAGAACCTGAAGGTCTAGCAACTGATGATGAAGATGAGCGAATGGGAGATCCAGATCCACAAGAACCTGAAGAGATATCACCTGATATTCCTCCTCTTCCTCAATGGGTATCCGCTACACTCTGATCTGCCGGTGATTTGGTTGGTGATCCACATGATCATAGAAGAACCAGATCATATTTTCAGCATGGAAGGTTTCATCCTTCTCACATTACTGATCCATTGCAGATCGATCGATCCTTCTTCAAAAAAGGAGGACACTTACCTCCTTAGGGGTGAGAGATTGTATGCTTCCCTTGCATCCTTCAGTCTACTTTGAGGGAGGGATTTCTTCCCACTGGGTTTTCCCTCTTTCCTCACTTAGTTTATTTCAGATTAATTGTACGGGGTGACCTTTGGTCTTAGTAACCAGGTCCCTATCTTGTTGTTTTACAGGGTGACCTTTGGTCTTAGTTACCAGGGCCCTACTCTTCAGTTATTTCCTCATAGTATAGCTTGCAGGGGGTGTTGGAATATTCTCCCCATCATTTTTGTGTTTTGCATACTTGCATGCAAATCTGCATGCATCCAATCATCATCATGGTGGACCTCCCAACTCCTGGAGCTTGGTTCTAGCTCTCTGCGGCCTGTCTACAGCCCCCAGGGGGCCTCCCACCTACCAAAGGCACCCTTCTCCAGTATCTTCCATGACTAGTGCACCTTTCTCACCTACCAGTCAGTTATCACTCAGTATTTCCTTGATTTAAGGCTAGATTGACTCCCCCACTGACTGTTTCACTCCAATAGACCTCTAGTGAGACTATTCTGTCCATTCTGACTCTAGTTAGATCCTCATGCGCCCTTCACTAAGCCTCCTTCATTCAGTTCATTCCTACCTCACTCAGTTAGACTCCTCATGCGCCCTCCATTGAGCCTCCTTCATTCAGTTAATGCCTACTTCACTCAGTTAGACTCAGTTGACTGACTGTTACCTCTGATGACTGATACATTGACTGGATGATGACTCCACTAGCATTCAAGCCACACTCTGAGTTAGGAATTTGAATGCCCTACTCAGCCTATTCGAATTCTATATTATGCTCCTTACTGTTCTATTGTATTCATTCACTTACATTCTTATTCATTGTATAATACTGAGATTATGTTCTATTCTACTATGTTTATGAGTGATCATTGAGTGTCTCCTTCTCTTCTTCTTTGCAACATATTTGTGAGTTTTATTGTGAGTTGCTACAGCTGTCAGATCCTTGCATATCATTACAGTACGTGCCTTCTGTGAAGGTTGGTCGCGAGGGTATGTTCCTTCTTTGAAGGTATTTCATGGGGGTACATGTCTTCCGTGAAGGTTGGTCGCGAGGATATGTGGATTCTATGAATGTGGGTCATGTGCATATGTTCCTTCTTCATTTACTAACTACATACTTATCTATTAAGTCCCTAAAACTATAGAACCGTCGAAGGTGAAGCCGTCTAGAGTCAAACCTTCAAAAATATGAACCAAAAACATGAAAAACAATATCTACGACTATAGAGATAGATACTTGATGCTAGGTTAGTATACAATATATTTCAACTCAGATCTACATAAAAATACAAGAAAAACTTGAAACAATTACAAAAATTAAACAGATAGGGTTAAGGTTTGAAAAAAAATCTCAAACACGTATAAAAATGCCCAGATCTAAATAAAAACACAATGTATAGATATATCTGATGGAAAATAATCTAGATGTGGAGGGCCCCAAAAAATTTGAAGAACTTGGTGCTTGTAAAAAAAATTAACAAAAACTTACAGAAGAAGGTAGAGCATAGTAACCAGCCCTCATACCATGTTAGAATATTGATAATATGCATCAACATATAACAATATGTTTTCTAACATTCAAATCAATAGCAAGAATCTACTAGTCTATCCTTCTATCCATACAAGCAACAATAATCAAAGTAAGTGAGAGATAAGAGAAAAGAGATGATAAATTGGATTTACATGGTAAAACCCCAAATGGGGAAAAATCCATGGGAAGGTATAATCTTATTTATTCTTCAGAAAATCTCCATCTTACAATACATGGAATCCTGACATAAGAATCACATCTCTCTCTCTCTTCACATCATGTCACAATGATGTTTCTCCAACATACCCCAAAAGGGTCTCCTTCACCTCTATTATATTATCTAGAGGTATTCCAAAGCTTTACATCCCATAATACATGTGGGATAAATGATTTACCACCTCCCTTATATAAATAATGGTAATAAAATATTTCATTACATGATCCATGTGGGATAACTCCATTTTATAATATTAGAGTTATTTATTCATTCTTTGATAGATACAACCAACAATACCTCACAAGTCATCATTGCATTCCAACACTCCCCCTTAATGATAATTAGGGAGAAGGAATAAAAATGGAGTAAGGTGGCATTGCATTAACCAAATATACCCCAAGAAGTTGTTTTATCCACCAAAAATGGCCCCAGAGATAGGGACCCTTAACCTTTGGGGCATATTTATAAAAATGAAGAAGAATCAACACATTTGTAGAGACCTAAAATGAATGAAGGAACTTTTCTTCGAATAGTGCGAAGATCTGTGTTGTTCATATACCCCAACAAACCAAATACGGACAACTCAAAAATCCCCCATACCTTTCCTAGTTAACCGATAATGAAAGCACATTTCAATAGAAGCACCATGACACAGAGACTATGAGTTGACCAGAGCTTCAACTTCACATTAGACTTTTATAGAGTATGAACAGTGTAAAAAAATGTGGGAATTTGTCTTCTCATTACATTAAAAAAGTGTGCAAATACCCGACCCCACTTTCCCACCACCTTGTAGTCGATCCCAAGTTAGAACCTTCTCATTTTATGCAATCCACACAATCAACTTTGTTTTGGAGGAGCACACACCTTACACAACTTACTCCACCACCACTTATAATCACCATCTTATGGGCCGAACAAATCAATATATCCCAACCTCGGAATATACTTATCACCTCTTCATTATGTGCCCAAATTAACTTATCAAGGGTCAAATGTAATATGATATGAGAACTTAAGATTTCAATAATAAATCAATCCCAAACAATTGAAAGCTTACCACCTAATCCAAGATCTATAGACTTCATCCAACATTAATACCAAAGGGTTTTTTTTGTAGGATTAACAATCAAATTGAGAGTGGTTATCCCTATTAGCTCCAAATGATGAAATATATCATCAAGGAGAAAAACAAGCCTACTACACCTTATTATTGCATATTATCCAATCCTAATTTTAGAACCATCACTAACCTTCCAAGCCGAAAAATAACATTTAACAGGAAAAGATAATGCTAGTGCCTTCCACTGATTTTGACACATTATGAATACTCTTTCTTTCCTTTCTTATCCAATCCATCAATGAATCAGGGGTTATGTATTTTTCACTTAGATTTTTTCACCAAACACTATCCTTGGTTATCACATTCCATAATGACTTAGAAACTAAATGTTGTCCAAAGAGATAGATATATTTTAATCCCCAACCCCATGATGCTTTTGGAGCTACCAGTTTCTTCCATTTCACCTAATGAGATCCTTTCTATTCATTGTTTCCCTACTAGAGGAAATTATAACATATTTTTCTAATTTTATCCATGATACCTTTGGAATATGTGCCAAGGTATGCTAGTAAACTAGAATGGATTCCAAAATATGACTAAGACTAATCACCCCCCTCTTAACAACTAATGATTACACCAAAGGCTTATTATTTTCTCTATTTTATACACCATCCAAAACTTATCATCTTTTCCATAGCAATTAGGCTTTAGTGAGAACCTCAATTACTCAACCCCTGCATTCAAGTCCAAATGGGGATCAGAAAAGTACCTTTCAAATTGAGAATTGAGAATCACATATAGGAGAAAAGTATAAAGTGCAGGTTTAGCATTATTGATCTCCATCCTAGTGGCCTTATTATAGATTTGAAGTATGCCATGAAAAATAGCCCCCTCGCTACCAAAACTAAAGCACAACAATAGAAAATCATCCACCAACAATAATTGAGATAATGCTTCTCGTCTCCCAATTTGCACACCTTGGACCAATCTCAATCTCCTAGCTTCATTAATGGATCTACTTAAACCCTCTACCACAAGTAGAAATAGATAATGGGATAGGGTATAACAACCTTACATGATCCCTCTAGAAGGTTTGAAATTATTCATGTGTCTTGCTTCTATTGTGGGGAACAAACAATTATGTTGAGTTCATGCCTTTGAAATTAATCCTTTTGTCTTGATTATGAAAGGCATGTTAAAAATTTTCAAATATATGGAGACTCAATTGTGGTGATCAATTGGATTATGGGGAAAAATGTTTGCTACAATTCAAAAGCAATCCATATTTGTGATGATCTTCATATTTGCTATAAAATATTTAACATCATGTCTACAAGGAGAGGAACTCATTGGTGGTTGGTTTGGGCAAGGATGGAATCTTTTTAGTTTGCACATTCTTCTTGGGAGGTTGAGATCATTCCCCTTTTCCTTGTGTTAATTGTTGTTGTTGTTGTCTTTTTTCCACATAATCTCTCAGAACTTGTATGTTGTGCCAACCTTGTGTAGTCAAGATTTTCCCACCTTTCAAAATTCTAAAAGATTTGTCTAGTTCATATTTAGGGGTGTAATTTACTGAATCTCCCATATTTTCAATCAAGCTCTTTAATATGGTAATAGTTGCAATTGCATGCAATAGCTCATTCATCAACTCATCTGTTGTAGGTGGATTTTCCCTTTCGGTGACTGAAATAAGGTCAGGCATTTTCTCTTGGACCATTTGATCATATGATTTTTATATGTATGGTTGGTACTCCTTATTCTAAGGAGGTGGAAGTCCATTTCCTACCATAATATGCATTGTTTTAAAGAAAGAATTGATTAAAGCGGAAGACTATGTTATCATTTCTTTGAGTATCCCCAAGGAAGTGAACTTATGTATGCAATTATCTATTTTCATATGATATCATGTTCTCTCATATATACTCAATGATTCCAACTTATTTGGAGACAATGTGTTCAACATTTTTTTGGCTATTTTGGCCACTTGATATTTGTCATGGATATCTGCTTGATTTTTCTCCATGTATTCATTTGCATCTCTGAAAACTATATAAAAACCTAGGAAGAATTGAGGATGAGCTCTAATTTTGGGAAGATCACCAATTATGTGAGTCCACGTTAATTTTTTTTATTATGGATAGCTTCTCAACCATTCTAGTCTGAGTTGAGGCTTCCCGATGCCTAGCTCACCAATCTTCTACTTGTGTTTTAAGTTGAGCTATAAGTATATTGAGGCCATGGTTCTTTAGCTCTGCTTTTCTTAGCTTCTCCCCTTGTATCTTAACTTTTAAGGTTCTCGTACTTTTTTTCTATAAGATATTTTATGTTGGAAATTTCCGTCAAATTATCAAAAGATTTGGTCTTCCATTCACATCGCTCTTGATATTATTTTAAATTGGATATTTGTTCATCTTGAGTTGTGTGTTGACTAGTAGGGGGTGGTAGCTCCAAAATTCTTTTTTCTTCAGCTAGTTTTATCTTGAAGGAGTTAAGATGTACATTGGATTCATCCAATTGGAGACTCATATCTCTTGCACTTGCCTATGTTTTCTCTATCTCTTTGATTCTTTCTTCATTCACATCCCTCTCAAAAATCAGAGATGTATTTTCTCTCCTCAAAAATTGCAATTCTTCCTGAAGTTGTTGATGTCATGCAACCATTTTCATATTTACCGGAAAAGATTGAGGTTCCTTAGAGTCCTCTAAATCATTAATTTCTTGGTCCTTTTCATCTAGTAAGGTCATCACGTCAGTTTCACCTTATGTTACCTGTCCTAGTTTGACCACAAAATTCTACAACCAGCAATTTTCATCCTCCAAGCTTTTTACTTTAGCATTTAGAAATCGATTTTTTGTTTTAAGAGCTTCAGTTTGCTTCTTGTACCCTTTCATTGTAGAAGAAGGCTAGGGATATTTTTTATACACTATGATGTTTGATCCCTGTTCAATTGATATGTCATCCTCTAGTGGTAGATTTGAAATATATATTGTAACTTGTGAGCTCTTCCATTCATTAGGATGAAAGTCTCTATATGCTTTATCTGCTAGGGGATCCATAGCGATTATGATCAATTTTTTGGTGATAGGATTGAACCTTGGCATTTACCAGGACCAAGATCATGAGTCTAAAGATTCTATAGTTGGGAAAAATTATGGGAGCCTTTCCCCCCTCTATTGTTCCTGCTCTAAAAAAGTGAGGGGATTTTTTATCTCCATTGATTGAATTTTCTCACTTCCACCCATTTGATGTGTCATTTAAGATCTTGGAATAGTAGAATAGGAACCTATAGTACCTCTTGTGATTACAACAGATATAATTTCATTAGACTCAAAAATGAAAGGAAAGGGATCAATGGGAGTTTCCCCTCCTTTATATTGAATTTCATGTTGTTGATAAAAAAATTGTGGGAAGATTGTCATCCATTCTCATTGATTTCTTTCATCTTCTGGATTTGATGCAATTTCACCTAACTTAATCCTTTTTTCCTTGGGCTCTTCTTGGATTCTTTCATCATCCCTCCTCTTCACAGTTTCTGAAATTTCCTCAATAGCTTTAGACCCTACATCTTCAACCTTCTCTTTCTCTTTTTGACATGCTTCTTCCATGACTATGAACGCAACTCCTGTAGGTTTTCTTGTGATCTCATATGTAGGTTTATCTTCATCCATGTTGGTGTCACACCCAAAATCTCGCCATCATGAGACCTATGTAACCTCAGATCCTAAATCCCTGAAGTCCCATGATCAGGCTAGTCATTTAGAGCAAGTTGATGTCCTTTATCCACACTCCTAATGAGGTCGGCGCAGGTTGCCTTCAGGAAGCATGCGCCGGAGTTAGTTTCATGAGATAAAGGTAGATTTCAAGCGAATTCTAGAAGTTGGATGAGGTGGATCTCTATCCCTAACTCCTAGGTGAGCTGGCCTTCAGTTCCTTAGCCTTTGGGAAGAATCCCTTAACCCTCTCCCCATGATCCTCAACCTACTCTATCCACTTGGTCCTATAAGTATGAGAGCCCTCTCCATTCCAAAGGGAGGAACTCTATGGTACTCTTATGCTGGTGAAATTAGCTCAGTAGTTCAACACCCTAGTCTTGGAGGCACCTACTTCTCTCTAGGAGCTTTGGTTTGGCTTCTCGGAAGGAGATTGCGACGTTGGGGCATCGGTTGTAATCCTCTCTTCTATTGTATTTCCCACTTTTTATACAGTAATATAAACGCTTTCCATAAATGTTATTATGTTGATGATATTTATAGTTTACCTCATCAACTGTTTACTTAGACTAGTTAGTGTTTAGGCATGTTTTATTGCTTGTATTGTTCCTATGTGTTTTGACAGGTCTTACAACCATAGATCTGACGACTGTGGAACTCGGAACAACAACGAGGAGAAAGATCTACGAATCTAAGGTAAGATGCTTAATTACTCGATCTCTAACTAGATATAGGAGAGTAGTTTCATATTCTGTCTTATTTGTTCTAGACTTACATTGAGCTAGGGAGATCATGCCTTAAGTCCGCTTTTGGTAGATTGTCCGATAATAGTTGGGACACTGAATGGTGATTACAACTGGATTTAATGGTTCTCAATTTGACTCATTAACTTTTGTACTTGTAGAGTCCCCTTGGATATTTTCATCATGATATGTCTCTTTTGTTTTGGATATTTCGGCAGTTTCCTCCTAGTGTTCTTCACCTATATTCTCTTGATTCAACGCAACGCAGGGGGTATCTCAGGCTCATGAATTTATGTGTTTTTGGTCCCACTTTGAGATACTTCAAGAGGCTTTCGATGACTTGTTTATCGTTATCCTTGGTTTTCATGTGTTTATGCACTTCCCTCAGCTCCTAGACCTAATCTTTTAGGTATCTTTTCAAGTGGAATGAGTTATTTGTTGCCCTGCGCATATTTCCCTAGCCCTTGTTCTAGATCAAAACCCATATATAACATGATGGGCATAGTTTTCTAGTACAATTCTACTTCTTTGGGAGGTGAAGGAATATGGACATCAGGGATTGAAAGCTCTTCTTTTTCACTACCTTGTTCAACTTCTAATACAAGAACGACCTGTCATGTCCCTTCTTGAGGTATTGACTTCATTATAGGAACATCTCCATCATCATCATGATAATCTTCATGCAATTTTTCAAATTCCTGATCTTCAGGAATAGTAACATATGGAGCATTCTCTTTCTTCATATATTTTGAATTCTCCACCAAGATCTCCTCCTAATCTTATATGCGTTGACATTATGTTGAACATACTCATCATATGTTAAGAACTCGTGTCAACCCTTCTCTTTACTTTGTTAGTATATTGTTGTTGGATGCATATGCTTTGTAATTCGTCCCGTAGTATTTGTTGATCCATAGTTTGTATTAGCCCATGGTATTGACCCATAGTATTGGACGCATATGCTTTGTAAGTCGTCATGTAGTATTATATGTTCCATGGTATTGACCCATAGTATTGGGCATAGAGTTAGTATATAAGTGTGTGTTGAGGCCAATGAAGGAACCGTGAAGTTATTTGTATTGAGCTTGCTCAAAGGAGGTTGCCCCCTCGAAGTGTCCTGCAATCAAAATAAATATTTTGTGATCTCATATATTATGCATTTATCAATTAATTGTTGCAGGTTCCTCACATCTGGTATCAGAGCACTTTCTTGGGCTCGTTGAGTGGAATTTCTGCCCAAAAAAAAATCGCATCTGTTGCAGGTTCGGATCTAGGAATAATCCATATCCGCTTAACTATGGGAAGTACTTGGGCATAATCCCTAAAACTCATTGTGATGAGTATCACAGGAACCCCGAAGTAGATGACCCATTGAGAGGACCTGCCTGCGAAAAGGGAAACAACCCCTACCTGACTGACTAGTTCCCACCCGTGAGGTAAACCAAGAGATGTCTTGTGTGGCAAAGCGCTTATGAGTTTTACCTGAGCCATGGAATGAGGGGTTCTACCCCAATACGCAAGCCGTCAGACAGCATTGGTGCCCAAGTGAAACTCCTGAACCGTTAGGAAGCCGAGCATACCTGGGGTCCATATCTATTTTCAACTGCACTGTTTCTGATCACTTCCGCGCAGTTGCAGATCCATTTGTTGCTGATCACTTCCAAGTCGTTGCAGATCCAGCCGTTTCAGATCCAACCATTTTCGATCCATTCCGAGCCTTTTCAGATGCATTCTGAAATTCATTTGAGATCCATCAGTTTTCTCTCCATTCCGATCTGTTTCAGATCCATTCTGAAATCCGTTTTAGATCCATTCTGAAAGCCGTTTCATATCCATTCTGGAAAAAAAAATGATTTTTTCGCCATATCTCCCTTGTTTTAACTCCGTTTCCCCTGAAACTTCACTGACACCCCTGCAATCCTATTCATCATATTTCATTCCTGAGGACCCTATCCCAAATTCCACTTCCCAAAACCATAAATCCCACATTTGTCTATTTTTAGGGTTTGCCATAACTTCTTCGATTTTCTCCCACTCGCCTTCAAATTTTGCCACCGTGTTCATTCCCTATTTTTTATTCTTTGTCTCTCTCTGAAAAATTTTCTCATTCTTTCACCCGCTTCTGAAATCCTCATTTTATGATTCCTTATCCATTCGAAAGTGTCCAAAACCTAGTCAAACCCCAAAGTTTTTTCCAAATCCAAATTTCCCTTTACTACATAAGCTTTTGTTTGTGTTTTTCTACCCATTCACAAAAAAAAAAATCATGGTTATGGTTGTCACCTGTGGAGAAGCATAAATCATGGCGGAAGAACTTGCAGCCCTCAAAACCAAACTCCAAGATTTGGATGAAAAATTTCTCAGCCTCCATCTTCAGCATTCAACCAAGCACACTAAGTTCTCTTCTTCCAGCAATTTTCGTGGGTCGAAGCTTGATTTTCGTCACTTCAATGGTAATGATCTGACTGGATGGATATACTGGGCATAACAATATTTCAATCTGCATAATACTTTTGATGTCCAAAAAGTTCCAGTTGCATCCTTTCATTTGGAACAGGAAGCCCTTCAATGGTACCGTTGGTACATCAAGGCTCATGACGAGCCAAAATGGACATATTTTTGCCAACTCCTTTTGCAACGATTTGGTCCTAGTGCTTTTGATGACTTCACAAGAGCACTCACTAAAATTCGCCAATTTGGCACTGTGAGAGAGTATCAGACAAAATTTGAGAAATTATCCAATCACACAGAAGGATTGTCTGATGAATTCTACAGGAGTTGTTTTATCAGTGGGCTGAAGGATGAAATCCGCTCAGAGGTTAAAATGTTATTTCCCAACACAATGATGGAAGTCCTAGGTTTGGCTAAGTTGGCGGAGGACAATATCACGTCCCAACAACGCTCCAAATCCACTTTTGTTCCATTCATAAATATGGTTTCCCAACGACCTCCCATCACGCCAGCTCCTTGCACCACTCCTATCAAGCATTTGTCTGAAGCAGAGATGCGGGCACGTAGAGAAAAAGGGATTTGTTATAATTGTGATGAGAAATTCACTCAGGGACATAGATGTGTTGAGCAACATCTCTATCTCTTAGATGTGGATTCTCTGCCTGCCTCTGAACTTGGTGCAGAAACTCCAGATACATTGGATGATCAAGTCGACATTCAGCAGCGGCATGTTGACCCTCCGTCTCCGGATGACCACCCAGAGATATCTCTCCATGCTTTAGCCAGATTCACCACCCCACAAATAATGCGGGTCAGGGGTTACTTCAAGAAGATCCCTCTTACAATACTCATTGATTCTGGTAGAACTCATAATTTCATTGACCATCGAATCGCCAACAAGGCTGATTTTTTTTTCCATCCTTGCTCCAAATTTGAAGTCATGATTGCCAATGGGGGCACCTTACCTTGCAAGGGGAAGTGTCACAATGTGTGTATCTCTCTAGAAGATTATAGCCTACTCTCTGACATGTTTGCCTTGTCCTTAGGAGGATGTGATGTGGTTTTGGGCGTTCAATGGTTACGCACACTTGGCCCCATCTTATGGGATTTTGCTGAACTTTGGATGCGGTTTTTAGTCAATGGGAAAAAACACACATTTACGGGCTTACAACCAGGGTCTCTCTGCATCATCAGTTCACATCGCCTGGAAAATATCCTTAAGAAGAATTCACATGGTGTCATCGCTCAACTCCATTCCATTCAAATGCACCCATCAACGGTCTCCACTACTTCCTTGGATAGATATGCAGGTGTCTTTGTTGAATAAGTGGGCTTGCCGCCTTCAAGAGACCTTTCCGATAAGAATTTAGCCGCATCTACATCTGAGAAGGAAATGATGGCTATTTTGCATGCAGTATAGAAGTGGAAGCCATACCAATTAGGGAATTATTTCTGCATCAAGACTGATCACCAGAGTCTGGTAAATTTCCTGGAACAACAGGTCTCCTCCCCAACACATCTGAACTGGGTTATCCAACTCATGGGTCATGCCTATGCAATCACTTACAAGAAGGGTAAGCACAATCTGGTGGCGGATGCTCCTTCTCGCACATTTGATGACCGATTTTATCTTACATCTATTTATCTGCTTGTTCCAAATTGGTTGCAATCTGTTCAACAGGGCTATGTCTTCTATGAACTCCATGCTTCTCCATCGGCAGGGCACTCTGGGTTCCTCAAAACGTATGACCAAGAACAATGTAACTTCTTTTGGCAGGGACTGAAAATGACAATTCAACATATGGTGGCTGACTGTGATACTTTCCAGGTCAACAAGGGTGAAACGACACTCCTTTCGGGACTGCTTGAACCCTTGCCCATCCCTACACAGATTTGGACAGCTATTTCTATGGATTTCCTTGAAGCGCTCTGGTGGTACAATACCACATCTAAAATGACACCATATGAATCAATCTATGGGCAGGCACCGCTAGTTCTTCTTCCATACACCCTCAGCAGTTCCCCGGCTCAGGCAATTGACTCGGTTCTTTAAAACCGTGATCAGATTCTTCTCATTTTGCAGGACAATCTTCACATGGAAATAATTCGAATGAAACAACAAGTCGATCAGCACCGTTCTGAGCACACTTTTCAAGCAGGTGATATGGTTCTTCTTCATCTACAGACTTCAAAGAAATCCTCCCTGAAACTCAAAAGGTGTCAGCTTCTCTCTCAATCTATCATAGAGGTATTAATTCAGTGGCACGGAATGCAACCCGAGGATGCTACAGGGGAACCACTCCTTCAAATTCCGCATCAATTTCCACATCTAAAGCTTTGAGGACAAAGCTTTTTCTAAGGGAGAGGGGATGTTAGGAACCCATGTCAACCCTTGTCTTTACTTTGTTAGTATATTGATGTTGGATGCATATGCTTTGTAAGTCGTCCAGTAGTATTTGTTGATCCATAGTTTGTATTAGCCCATGGTATTGACCCATAGTATTGGACGCATATGATTTGTAATTCGTCCCGTAGTATTATATGTTCCATGGTATTGACCCATAGTATTGGGTATAGACTTAGTATATAATTCTATGTTGAGGCCAATGAAGGCACCATGAATTTATTTGTATTGAGCTTGCTCAAAGGAGGTTGCCCCCTCAAAGTGGCCTGCGATCAATAAAAATATTCTATGATCTCATATATTGTGCATTTATCAATTAATTGTTGAAGGTTCCTCACATCATATATTTCCTGTAGAGGAGCTAGGAACTCCGTCTCTTCTTCAATGACTAGGGATCCTTTTGGCCTATAAAAGGTATAATAGGGTGGGACCTTGGTAGTCTCTGGATTAAGTTCAGCAAATGTTTGAGCTATTAACTTAGTGGGATTTTTTCCTCCTTGAATTATCTTTTGTACTTCTTCAAACATATCTTTGTTTTCCAACCTCTCAAGTTCAGGTTTTGACTCATGGTCTTGTGTATTTTGGAGCTTCATTCCCTTCTCTTGTCCAATCAGGAAATGTGCATCATATCTCCATGTTGTATCCAACTACAATTTCAGTATTTTGAATACCTTCCTGACTTGTTCAAGAAATTTATTGTTATTTATGACATGCCCTCCCAAGTCTATGGAAAATTCAGTTCTCCCTTTCTTCTTAGACTTAAAAAAATGAAGGTTGTCCACCTCTAACATATGCCTTACATATTCAAGAACAAAGGTTCTGGGAGTGAGCATTCTAGGCAGTCTTTATGGAGGGAATTCAGTGCCATATGGCCTGATGACAGTGTAATATTCTACCAAGTACCATTCTCCTCTCCTGACTACCTCTCCAATTTGTAAATAAGGCCTGATTTCCTAAGGCATGTACTCGTGTTCTCTTCCAGTAATCAAGGTAAAAGATTTGTACATAAATTGAAATACAAAGCAAAACCAAGTAACCCCCTTTTTTCCCCCTTCTTGACCTAAGGGATCCAGTCATATATTATGTTGGAAGCATTATTTTTAGTCTTCTGAATATCCATGGCTTTGAAATGATGAGACTAATTGAAGATGAGCATATAGACAAGGTGATAATAATATCTAAAAATCCCAATTTCATTGAAATCTGCCAACTAATCCCTAATGACTGTTGTTATGGACTCTACATAATTATATTTGGGTGCACAATTGTAGTTATATTGATCATCCATTGTTTCCATTCCCTCATCAATGTCTTGGTGAGAATCCCTTCCAAATATCAGGGTAAGGGAGAGACAGTCTCTTGGTTCCAAGGTGACAAATTTGCATGCTTCCACTGGCTAGGGGGGACTTCCAATTTATTAGGATTTCACACAAGTTGACCCAATATCTTATCCATTAGAAATGGTTTCATACCTATATAAAGAGTGGCCCGATCTTCAAGGGATATGAACCCCCCGACGAAGGAAGTACCCATCATTTTAGCAATTGAGAGTGTTGAGATTTTGAAAATATCAATTTGACCATCACTAGCATTAACAGTTGATGTGGCGGGATTATAATTAGTCACACATAGGTGAAAAAATTCAAGAAAGGAAACACCTCAAGGAATAGATGTTGGGAAAACTCAGACTTCCAGAATCTGCACTTGGGATTTTGGGACAATTTCCCAAGGGAATCTCCTATTAGCTATCAGGATGAGGTTTTGGTTAGACTAGGAGGAGATACATTAGCCCATTGGTCAAAATAGGGCCTAATTTTGGATGATGATACATCAGAAACATTAGACTAGCATGAAAGGGACAGATGGGATGAGCTTGTGGCAGTGACTTTCTTCCTTGTCATTTAAAGGTTTTGGGATAACAAAAAGGAGGATAACTTCATAAACAAGCATGAAGGAAGGAACACAACAAGACACAAAAATCTGCAATTTCTAGTCAACTGGATGGACATGGAAACACTTTGAAAAAAATCAGTCAGAGTAGAGGTGTTTTTAATTACTTGTTCCCACCAAAGATGCCATGCATCAATTTTCTGAACTGGTTCTTATTGTCTGCAGCTCAAATTTCAGGGTCTATGTAGTTGCTGATTATTTTTCTTAGGAGCTCCTTTAGCACATAATTTGAATGAGGTTCATACACATATTTTTGAAGAATCTTTATCTAATTTGTAGTTTATTAAGGCCATTTAATTCTCCTCTTTTCGAACATTAATGCTATATTTATGGTGTCTTTGGATTTCTAGAGCTAGTAGTAGGAGAAAATCATTTCCATTATTAGAGCTTAGATCTAGATAGGTCTTTTTAACCTATCTCAGCTTTTGTATTTCAACTTGAAAATAGAGGATCAATGAGCTCTGGAAACATTTTCCGATGGAATATCATTTTTATGGTGATTCTTCAGCAGCGAAAGAGGTCCCCTTGTGCAAACAACCCAGATCATTTGGCAATGTAACCTAACTCGATAATAGCCATTAGTGCATAGTGAATCATATTATATTCTTTATTTCACCAACCACTACGAACGGCCCATATATCCCATGGGAAAATATTCCATCTCATCTCATCCATTGGCACATGAGTCCATTTATTATGAATTTTTCTATTTCCATCATTACATACGGTCGAGATTACCCATGGGAACTTGCTCAACCTAATCCTAATTGTTCGAGCATGACCCCTTTAATTATACCACTTAGCATTTTAAATGTCACAAATGGTCTAGACAACACTCAAGAACATGCATGATTGAATCGTGTTTGTTGGCACACAAGGCCCCTTATCATTTCTTGTGCAAGTCCCTTCATCTCAGACAGTCTATATCACCGATAGGAAATTGTAGCATCAAATATTCACCATTGGTAGGGAAGCCTCTTCTTTATACCTTATGTAATTTCCCTAGCTACATATGGCCTAGATTGCTTACATGAAACTACGAGATCTAATCTTAGCCATTGGAGTGGATGTCCCCTCTTTACACCTTTTGCAAGTTACTCTCCCATGGACAGTCAAGATTGTCTATAGGAAACTACACGATCCAATCTGGGCCATTGGTGCACGAGCCTTTTGCTGATCCCTTGTGTAAGTTCCATTCTCGTGGATGGTCTAGATCTTCTCAAAGAACTAGCATGATCTAATCGCAATTGTTGGCACATAATCTCTCTTTTCATCCTTGGTGTTAGTTATGCTCCCGCAAATAGTCGATATCACCTGTGGGGATCTCCAAGATCTAATCTTGGTCGTTGGAGGGGAAACCTCCTCATTACACTTATTGCTACTTTCACTCCATGAACGGCCCAGATCATCCCTGAGAACCTGCACAATTTGATCGCCTATAGGAAGTTTCTAGATCTAATCTTGGCCATTAGTGGACGAGCCCCATTATTATTCTGCCTATCATTTTAAATTGTCATGGACGACCCAGATCATCTATGTGAACCTGCATGATCTAATCATAGTTTTCGGTGCACGATTTCACTATTATTTGAATTTTTGGTTTTCTCTTGACCCTTCCATTGTTTCCACATGTACAAAAATTTACACATGGATGGTCCATGTTACACTCCTTTTCCACGTGGCTGGTCCACGTCATCCTCTATACATGTGACAATTGTGGTTCATGCATCAATTGTGGGTTCACATTTCACTCGAATTATCTTAGACATGACCTACTCCATACATATTTTCTTAGCACCAAATCCCATGCTAAATTTTTTAATAGCATATGGGTACTTTAACCACAAATTTCTTAGGAACTTTTCTCCAAACAATTTGTTGACAAACTAAAAAAATTTCATAGGAACAGTGGCCTCTCCTTCCTCATGGGGTTCTATTTTAAGGGTAGGGAAAGTAGATGGTAAGGAGAAAGAGCAGTCACTCTTTCCCCAAGTAGGTTTATTTTGGAGTTCTAGGAATTTAGTAGATCATATATGAGTTTGGTGAAGGCGAAAATCACTGAAATATTGTCTTCCCATTCAAGGAATATGGGGGCTGGACGGAGGAGGAGCACCCGTCCTTTCCTGATACCGTCCAAGAGAATTCATAATTCACATACAAAAAACAATTGATATATATAGATGTTACTAATATATTATCATTATAAATTTTTCCAAGATGTATGGTCCAAGCAACCCTTTTAGGAAGGAACGGTTGCTCCTTCCTCAAAGAGACCTATCTTGGGTTTTGTGGACAACACGTTCCTTGTATGATTAGGAATTAGTCACTTGTGTGATCTATCATTTTTCAATGAACATCCATATATATATGGACCCTTTGAGAAAGGAATCTTTGCTCGTTATCATATTGATTGATTTATACATAACAAAACAAAGGAAACTCTGAGGGAGAGTACCTCCTATCATGGATTTGGATTTATTTTGGGGAGGCACCATATTTGACCCCTTCATGAAGGAACAATCACTCTTTCATCATCGATCCATTATCAAAAAACAACAACAAAGTACATCTTCAAGAAAGAGCACCCATCCTTTCCTAATCCCTTCTAAGGGAATTCATAATTCACTAAGATAAATAAATTGCTAGATAGAGATGTTACTCATATATTATAATTATAAAGGTTACTATCTAGTCTGAGAGACCCTTTTACGAAGGAACGGTCACTCATTTCTCAAAGAGACCTACCTTGGGGTTGTGGATCACATGTTTCTTGTTTCTTGTATGATAAGGAATTGTTCACTCATACTATCTAACTTTTTTCAATGAACTTCCAAATGGGACCCTTTGAGAAAGGATTCTTCGCACATTCTCATAATGATCGCTTTTCACAGAGAGAGAAGCAAACTCTGATTAGTGAGAGGTACCTCCTTCTATGTTGGATCTGTTTTGGGGTAGCAACATATTTGACCTCTTCAAAAAGGAACAATTACTGTTTCTTCATAGATCCATTATCACGGAAAAAAAATAGCAAAGTAGACCTTCCAAAAGTAATAGTTATGTCTTCTTTGATGGATATTTGCATAGAAAATCGCCACATTGGATCTATTTTAGCAAGGAATAGTGACCCTTTACCAATTCGAACCTTTTCCAATAAATGTCCATATGGGACCATTTGATAGCTTTTTTAGGTAAGGACGGGTCCATCCTTAAGGGTCTGATATACTATAACCCAAGGAATCTCTATATGGGATCTTTTGAGGAGGAATTGTCTTATTATCATCGCAATGATCGCATTCCAGTGAAAACAACATAGGACCTTTTGAGGATTGAGAAGCACCTGCTTACCCCATGATCCCTTCTGAGGAACAATTATATTGAACCCCTTTAGGAAGGATCGTCCACTCCTTCTGCAATTGGTGCCTTCTAAAAAAATAACTTATTACATCTTCAAGAGGGAGTTGTTACTATATTTCTGAATGTTTTCTTCTTAGCGAGGAACACATGTATCATGTTTGAATAAGAATTGGTCACTCTTTAACCAATCACTTCTTTCCCTTTTAGGAAATATTTCTTTTTTCGTTCACATTAATCGTCTTATAAAGAATGATAGCATACAATAATATTATTCTCCTAGAGAACATATATATTGATAATTTATAGTGGAGAATATTATTCTATTTTCAAATTAACTAATTTTTTTTAAATTATATGTATTTTCATTGTGTTCCTATTATTTTGCATTTCAGAAATGTCTTCTGAAATGGATCTAGGTTCTCAGCAATGTGTGGACCTACTTTTGAATGGATTAAAAGTTCCTAAGGGAATCTATTTTCCATAAAGAAATATATTGCATAATATTGCCATTCATGATGGATGTATCGTTATAAACATTACCAAGGTTTTAAATGCAGATCTTCAATTTTTGTATCCATCAGAAGGTGTAGATACATTGTCAGAGGAAGTTGGTGGTTATATTCAATGGCATACATCTGAAATCGTTAACTGCGTTGAATCTTCTCTTCAACAAAATGAGGTGAATGATATACTAGTTTCCACTTCCAGGAGTGTAGAACAGATTATTCCAAGTGGTGATAGATCTTCTTTTATCAAGAGAAAAGTTAAGTTTTTACATAAATGTTCAAAATGCAAGGATTGCATTTCCATAGGTTTCGTAACAAATGTTAATGAGAAACATTTTGTTGGAGGAACGTTTTTGGGTGCTTTCTCCTTTGTTATTGTGGTGGATGAAGTGGTGTTTTCTTTTATGGCATACTCTCTAGGATTAAGTAGTGGAAATCTTGTACTATGTCCAATTAAAAAATTAAAATATTTTAATACAGGTATATTATTTTCTATTGAAAACAATAATCAGTATGAAGCTACAGAGAAAGTATCAAGTCAAAATCACAATATCAAGTTTGTGGGAGAGAAGGTTAATTTTATACATCAATGTTCTTTAAAGACATTATATTGCTCGGGGAACGGTGTCAAGTGTTGTTGAAGGAGATGTAGTACAATTTAAACCACTAGATGGTAGTGATTTTGGTATTTTAGTTCATAAAGTCTTCTGCAATTGTGAGGATTGTGGTTTATTTGAAGGTTCTCTTGTAAGATGGAATGCAAACCATTTGCTTGACCTTAATGATGCTCCTTTGGATGTCATACTAAAAACGAACATGGAAGAACACATGGTCAATTTTTGGAAGATTGTTGAAGAATGTCCTTTGCAGACGATGCTTCCAAGTACTTCCAATTGTGAATATATAGATTTCAAAGTTAAGACAACAAGGCCATACAATTTAGTAAAGCGGAAAGCTGGAACTATAATTTCTAAAATAAAGTCAAGCTCGTCTTATCGGATTGGAATTGATGTAGCTACATTCTTTGCAAACATTGGCACTGAACATTGTTGTTCAAATATTTGTATATAAAAAATTTCGCTTCAATCGATAGTTGAATGTGTGAACCAATAATAAACATCAGGAAACCCATAATAAATATATTGCAAATTGTCACCAAATATATTGATCTCACACATTAGCTTCACACAGAAAATCCAAAGTCTTATCTGAGTATTGTTCATGACAAAATGGATAAGTCAAAGACTTCCATTCCAAGGATGGGTAAGAAGGCAAAGGTTTTTGGTAATGTTATGAATCTTCTCATATCATTGACTAGTATGTTGACTCATGCGCACAAGATTGGGGTATTTGGCCATTTCAGTCTGTCATTTTTAGTGATGGGATCAAATTTCACTATGGCATCCTTGGCTAAATGCTTAAGGAGTCTTGAAGAACCAATGGTTGATATATATGGAGATTTGGTTTACAAAAGCGGAACATATAAGCACCAATTGCATGATGCTATGTTGTAATCAAAGTCATATGAAAAGTGTGTGATCTACAAACAAGATTTTATGCAACATGATATATGTGTTGATGATACAAATCTATGCATGCCATGTAAAAAATTACCACCCATATTATTGTTTCAAATGGATAATTGTTCAGGCGATAAAAAAAATCGCGTTGTCTTTGCATTTTATCTCTTTTAACAGAAAGGAGATTGGTCAAGATTGTTGAAGTTGGATTCCTCATGGTTAGACATGCCCATGAAGACATAGATGGAACTTATGGGAGGTTATCAGCAAAGCAAATGCGCAAGGATATATTTTCACTCTCAAATATTATGGATACATATAAGACATGTGAAGATCACAATTTATATGTCCCTTATCTAATTGAGGAATTTTATGATTTTAAGAATTTTGTGAAACCCCACCTTTTGGACAGCAATGCCAAGATCATCAGTATCAAAAAATGCCAGTTTTTTAGATTTCTACTCATAGATAACATTCCAGCCATGCAATGTATGGCATCACTTTGGGATGAAAAGTGGTCATCTCATATTCATATGTTGCGTTCATTGTCGAATGGTAGTGCAAAATTACCGGTGGGGCAGCCTAGGTTATTAAATCTACAAATAAAAAAACCTTCAAACATGGACGAAATTTAAATAAAAAAGGAATAGAAACATACATTTATTTCTAGAAGCGAGGGATTGAGAAACAAGGTGAACAATTTTGGTGTCCCAAGTTAAGTTATTGGGAGGCTATATATAAAGCTTTGGACACTCCCTTCAAGAGTGTTGATCTATTAGCAACTAATTTTTGGTCATCAACAAGCCAAGATATACATAATAGTGCACCTAAAAAATATTCACATGAAATTATGGATGCCTACTTGAAGGAAAATGTTCCTTCATTTGAAGATTTCTATGTTGGACCCACATGCAACAAGCCTAGAGATTAATTCATTCCAAGAGTGGATGTTATAAAGGGCCAAATGGTCATTGTGCATTAACCAAATCCAGATTGTGCAATATGGTTGGGTAAGGTGATTGGTGATATTTATCATGATTCAGATGCTACTCTTGAGTCTTACAAATGAAAGGTGCAATGGTGGAAACCAACAGGAGTATCAAAGGACCTCAAGGTATTGTATAAAAACTATTTAAATAAAAACGAACAATGGGTTGTTGGTGCAGAAAAAAAAATATGATGATCGATGTAAATAGAATCATATGAGCATGGTCACCAAGGGTGGGATGGACAAGAGCGAGAATAAAAATAAACGAGAAGGTCCTTGCAGCAGTTAAGGCACAATGAGAGAAGATGGGGCATAACATCGAGAGTGGGATGGATGTTCATATGGATAGAGGTTGATGGGTTCTTAGCCCAACAAAGTATTTCAGCTTATATTTAGGATGAGTTGGAGAAATACTATCAAAATTTTACTCCATGTGTAGTATTTTTCACAATTTTATGAAGATAGAAGCTTGCAGTAGGGTTTTAATATTGTCATGATTTATACATTAGATTGTTTGACATAAGTTGTATTTTGGATAATATGTTGGAACTTATTTATGTTTTGAATTATACCTTGGAGGTTATTTCTTATACTTTAAGTTGTACAGTTATGGTAGTAATCTTAATTGTTATTTTAAATAAAATAGTTGTAGAAAGGCATCTATGATCTCATGCAATATAAATACTTTCTTATTATTGTATAAATACTTTTATTTTAAATTATGCGTGGAGTAATAAGAATCGATGATTCCTCGAATGGGATGTCTGGAATGAATGAGGCCCATGTGGCAAGACCAATGTAGGACCGGGTGGACAGAAGATAGGACATCATTGTGTCAGGAGATGGGATGTCTAGCATGAATGATGCCCATGTGGTGATACCAATCGAGGCCTGGGTGGACAGAAGACAGGAATTTGGTGTGTTACAACTATGGGACTCTCTCCCCTAGTCTAGATAAAAGGTGGGAGGATCATCTTCCTTGGACATTAAACGAATAATATTGAGCATCAAAACAAATCACTATCGGTATCGTTTTGTAGTCGAGGTGGATTGTAAGCAGTCGAGGTGGATTGTAACATAATGTTGGAGGGAGGTAATTCTGAAATCTCACACGCGACTCACGAGGGAGGACGAGCACGCCGATGGAAATGATTCCCATCTTCATTACTCAAGCTTGCGATGAAAGCTCAGCATGCCTGGAGCCAGAAGCGATTATGGTGAGCGTTAGAATAAAGGAAGACGACGATGCCATGAACCTCTCGTTCCGGTTTTTCTCTCACTAGATCAAAAGCTATGTTTTCTATTTTGTTGTGTGTGGGTATTTGACTCCCCTCACTCCTGGTGTTATGTCACACCGTGGTGGAAATTCCCGCCCCTCTCTGACTGGTTCGACTCACACGGCTAAGGCTGCTATGGAAGCAATAAATTTCTACAACGTTGAAGTCTCCAAGGAGGAGCAGGAGGATATGGATGTGGTGGAATCAGAGGTTAAGCTGGTTAGCGTCTACCAAGAATATTATGAGGTTGACAAGGAGCTTCAAGGGATAATTTCAGACTTGGGTTGCACTAGAACTCAAAATTCTCAATTTTATAGGGCTCTGGACCTCTATTGGCACATGAAATATATGGTAGCCCTGGGTATGCAGTTGAATGACGAAGAATTTTTCCACATTAAGCAATGATTACAGACCTTAGAGGTGTGAAACACCTACCTCTTGAATTTCATTACATCAATGGCTAGCCAATTGGGGGGGACCTTCGAACATACAGTTGATAGGGATCCTCAAGTTGCACCCTCGGAAGTTGCTTTCCAAAACGGTGTGAAGCAACCCAGGATTAGGGACTAGCATAGTCTTATAAATATTGTTTTTATGTTTCAGTTTCAGGATATTTTAGTTTCTTTCATATCTAGCTTCGGGAGTTCAAACTTTGAAAGATGGTATTTAGAACAATTTCAGTGGCTTTTGACCTGGTTTCCCAACAAGGAAGGCATAGTTTTTTTTTCACAAAACTATGGAAGTTATGAATGACTATGGATGATTGTTTATATTGTTTTGATATGCATACCTGCTATGCCACCTCGGTACATTTTTCCATATATTAATATAGTTACTCTTACTTACAAAAAAAAAAAATTATGTGTGGAATAAATGAAGTGTCAATCATTGTATACATTGTTTCTTCTTCTTCAAACTTCTTCAAAATGCATATTTTATCTCGTTTTTGTATATATTATTATTGTAAAAATCCTTGACAAAATGGTCTAGGAGGCACACTAAGTATAATATATAATATTGATATTGAATATTATAGACATTGCATTGTTCAGATTCAAAGGTTGCACCTTTCAAAATGAAAAATTGCATTGTTTAGATTCAAAGATTGCACCTTTCAAAATAAAAATTTGCAATGTTCATATTCAAAGATTGTACCTTTCGAAATGAAAAATGCAATTTTCAAATTGAAATTCACACTTTTTGAATTGAAATTCACACTTTTATAATAAAAAAGTGCATTTTTGGAATAAAAGGGTGCACTTTTGGAATTAAAAAGTGCACTTTTAGGATTCAAAAGTAGTCCAAAAACACACCATTGCAATTAAAAACACACTTTTCAAACCCAATATTGCTACTTTCATAACCCAATTTTGCACTTTAGAAAGGTTGATATTGACACTTTGAAAGGCTAAATTCACACTTTTTTAGTCCAAATTTTGTCTAAAAAATCTAAATTTAATTAAATAAGCGTTAACTTACCAATGAAGAATTCTAAACATCATAGAATCCAAAGAATTACTAAAGAAAAAACAAAACCAATATAGTACCTAAATTTTCCAACAAGTTATTGGATTTTGAGTTTGGCAATTAAAAAAAATTGTGATTATTCAACATGGTTTTTCTCTGTTAATCTATTTCTAAAAACACGTAATTCTTATTCTATATGTACAACAAGCCTTGTGTAAATTTGTCCATGCATAAAGTGAAATAATCACTTTCACATCACTACATTATAAGTGCATTTCTAATAAATCCACCCATAAATAAAAATCTCTCTCGATTTCATCAAACATATCTTCATAAATAAAAATCTCTCTTAGTTTCATCAAACATATCTTCAAAAGTGTGAGACTAATTTGAAGCTTCAATGTATAGAAATGTATAGTTAAAACTCTATCATAACTATAAATATTATGTATCTTGTATTCATAAATACCTTAGTCATTTTATAGTTGACCTTGTCGTTCTTTATCTCAATTTTCAAAGCTGGGCATACATCATTACATGACCAAAGTTCTACTAACATAACTATAGTAAAGTCTTTCAACTCGTTTTTTTTTCAATAAAAAAATAAAACAATTCAATATAATGACACCTGAGAAATAGTTCTTCTTTCCTAACTAATGTATCCAACATAACAAGGTTCCTACATAATGGTTGCAAAACACTAAGGCCCCCAAAATGAAAACTAAGTTCAAAATTGTTTTCAACTTGTTGAATGTATTTTGATGCATCTAAAATTCTTTCAAGAACACCACATGCATGGCGAGAAAGAGACTCTATTTTCATATTTTGTGTTCCTTTTACATAGGTATACTCTTCCATTATGTTACAAAAGTTGGAAAATGTGATATCATTATTTTATAATGCTTTAGAATATTGGATGTGGTAAGATTTTTATTATTAAGTTTTTCATCATGACTCTAGAAATATGTAACCATTGCATCTAAAGAAGTTTTATTGGTTTTCAATTTAGAACAATAATCTTTCAATTTTATGGTATTGATTAGATGGTTCAATGGAATAGAAAAAAAAATGTTTCCATCTAATAGCTTATCTAATACACAAGTAACTTGTTCAATGGTTAGCCCCTAAAGGGGATGAAGATAACTAGTTCTCAAACTATTTATATTATTTATGTTGTAGTTCTCAAAATTTGGTTGGCTAAGAGAACAATTTAATGTGCCTAGTTGGTAACAATTAAAAAAGAGTCTCATTTATCCCAAGTAACTTCATAAAGATATAAGAGAACATTTTTTCAACAAAATTTGTAATTAGATAATTGAACAATAATCACAACATTTCATCATCATCCTGTTAAAAAATCATAAATATAAACTAATAAGAATTCAATGTAAATATGAGTTATATTATGAAATTAGATAAGTCAATATACACTAATAAGAATTCAATGTAAATATGAAAATATGTGAGTTATATTATCAACTTAGATAAGTCATGATGTTTAAACATTTGGATTAGCATCATCTATTTAGAATAGAGAGAGATAGCCAATTGAAAAAATAATTAAAATACATTGCCTTTAGTTGCCTTAGATTTTCCAATTCTACTTTTTTTAATTCATCGTTGGTAATTAAGAAATGTCTTGCATAATGCAAAATCAATAAATGGAGTTTTGTAGAACACCTTATTTGTGAATCACCACACTAGGGGCAACTAGTGGATCCAAGAAATGAGCACTGCATTCTTTAAACTTATACTTTGCCTCTACATATACACTATATTTAAAATTCGCTAAAAATAATAGCTACTTGAATGGTGTATTTTCCATCAGCTATCCAAAAGTTGATGTTCTTATCATTTATATATGTCTCATTTACCATTTTTAAAGGGCTTTCCACTACATTAGCCTCCATGCTATAAAATGGAATCAAAAGAGCATCATGTAATGATGTTTGAAAGTTATTAGTGATGCTTGAACATTTAAATCATTCTTTGATTTAAATTTATACAATTTGGGGCTTTTTTGTACATTTTTGGACATCCACCTTTCTACTGAAGAAACTTGAAAATAAATAGCAATCCTTAAAGGATTGAAGAATTTAATCACACCAGTCTACAAGCTTCAATGTCCGAGATTCAACTTTCCTATATTTTTCAAATTCTGCAGTAAGTTTGAAATCACTTTCTATGATGCTTTATTCTAGGTCAATTAAATACACGCTCCTAAAAGAAATAAATTAAGCATCAATTTTATCAGGTGGTTTACCTCTTTGTTGCAAATATAGAAGTACGGATGATGTTCCCTTACATCATACATATGAGTATTTTAGAATGATATTAATACATTTTAAAAAATATGTGCAGCTCTTTAAACTAAATTTAATGATCTCTCATAACTATCCAACTTAAAGTTTGAATTTTTATCAACTCTAGCAAATCCTTACTTGAAATTCCAATTACTCCACTTGACCAGAAACTGATTTTACTTCATTTTACATAATAACATCCATTTAAAATTTGATGTGACTCTCACTATGAGCATAGCAATTAACAAGTATTCCTAAAATTTATGGATCTTTTCCATTTGTGCATCCAAATAGATACATATATGAAAGCATATTCATGGGAGATTCTATTTAAACATACAAATGTTCCATAAACTCTTATTTACTAGATGTATTGTACTTTCTTATCCCACTGTCTGCACAGAAATCAATCCTTCCACAGGGGGTGAAATAAGGAACGAGGAAGAGACGGGGGTAAATAGTGGTTCCCATCCCATGCACGCACTAAGGAGATTCATTAAGCAAGTAGGGCTACGAGGTCTAGGTCTTCAGGAAAGGTACTACGTGACAATGTGTTGTATGTGATACTATCTGTAAGATGGCTGGGTTCATCCTATCCTATCCTGACCCGATGAAGAAGAGAAGTTATGTAGCAGTAAGTACTGCTGACTAAGCAATTAATTATAAATCAAGTGGTTTAGGGGCTAAGAGGTAAAGGCTGTTCACCTGAAGTAGTAGGTCATTCTGAATCGTATTGTATCGGCTCGGCCAGACCACTAGTTCATAGTGTTACCCATAAGTTCATAGTGTTACCCCCGAATTCCTGGCTTAAGTTCAAACGCAGAAAGTGTTATTGAAACTATGATTTTAGTTTAATGACATTTTTGTTTCTTGGCTTCTAACATTATGCTGAAAGTGGCATTTCATTTGATTTGGAGCCAAGAAATTCTAAAAACAATGATAAGAAATTATTAGTATAAATCAAAATTAAATCCAAATTACAAATATTATCATATAGTCTTCTATTAAATTTTGAAAGGACCATATAATCTAACCATTTGTAAAGGAATATAAATAACATTTAAAACCGCCATACCAAATGGAGGATGCATTGTTTGTGTATCTTTTTCATTTTTTTTTCTTCAATGTTTTCCTTGACATTCTAGTTGCGCCAAGTTCCATAGTTTCTAAAAGCAATAGTAAAAGAACTTTGTCTATAATTCAAATGATTGAAAAAAACATGAAATAACAAACATTATCAAACTTTATATTACATATGTTTCATTCACACGCACAGGAATAAGGAAGTTCATGTCTTATGCAGGATTACTACCTAGATAAGGATATATCAAAATTTACCCACTCTCAAATTGCATACTAGAATAATGTCTAACCATTTGTAAATGAATATAAAATAGATTTTAAAGTGTCATGTCAATTGTAGGAGATTTGTGTTGTGTATTATTTGTATTCATTTTTTTCTTTGATTCTTTCCTTGGAATTTCACTTGTTCCATAGTTCAGGGCGTTTGAAAAATATTGTATGAAAATATCGTGATAGCTTCAAATGAATAAAAAAACATGAATTAACAAATATTATCAAATCCTCTTCTATGACTTCTCATTTAATACACATGCAGAAGAATAAGGAAGGTCGTAACATATATAAGCTTAATAAAAGAGAAGAGGTAGATAATACTTCATCAATTAACATTCACATACTAGCATATCGTCTAACAACGGAGTATAAACTAGTTTTGAAACTGCCATACCATTTGCATGAGATTTTGATTTTATATTCCTAAGCTTCTTCTTTATTGGATGCTTTACTTGGAATTTTGCTAGCTTCATAGGTCATGATTTCTGAAAATAAAAGTAAGAAACCATTATTATAATTTCAAATTATTGAATAAAACATGAATATACAAATATTGACATTCCATGAATCATTGTACTTGTAACAAAATGAAAGCTAGTGACCACTAGTTTTCCTTCTGGCACAAGAACTAGCACATTGGCCCTAAGCAATAGTTTCATACTTATGCTTTTCCTTAAAGGAAATCTAGCGACCAAAATATTTCCATCTATGAGAAGAACAAGTGTATAACATAGAACAACATCAGATTTGAACACATCTTTTGTTTCATAATCATTAATCTTCTTGGCTTATTCCAAATCCAATATATAGGCACACACAAATGTATAACTCCAACCATGGTGGTTGTTAGGACAAAGTAAACCCTAAGCAATGATTTCATACTTGTGCATGTCCCTAAAGGAAATATAGTGATTGCTCACTTTCCATATATTAAAAGAATAAGTGTAGAAGCCATAAAAACATTAGATTTGAATACATCTCTTGTTTCATAATCATGGATCTTCTTATCTTATTCCAAATCCAATAACTGGGCACAGGTGAAGGTACATCTCTAAATAGGATGATTATTAGGAAAAAGGAAACCCCGAATCATTGATTGCGTCCCTTTAATTGTGCCAGAAGAAAATCCAATAGCTGCTAGCTTTCCTTCTAGCACAAGCATAAGTGTAGCGATGACATGCAGCGATGACAAAAACATATGGATACTGACTTTGCTTCCACTGAAATCCCAGAGAATGGAAACCCTTAGAAATAGTTTCATTATTGTGCTTCTTCCTAAAGAAAAGCTAGCAACCACTAGCTTTCCTTCTAGCACAAACACAAGTGTAGAGCCAACAACAACATTGAATTTAAATACATTTCTTATTGCAACATCATGGATCTTCTTAGCTTGTTCTAGTGCCAATAAAATGGTACTCACAAATATAGAACTCTAACAATGGTGCTTTTCAGGACAACAACACCCCTAGAGCATTGATTGCATCATTTTGATTGTGCTAGATGGAAAGCTAGTGACTGCTAGATTTCCTTCTAGCACAAGCATAAGTGCATTGCCAACAACAAAATTAGAATACTAACCTTGTTTAGGGTGAAATCACCTCCTTCTTTGTCAAGAGACCAACAATCATGGACCATCATGTAGGAGAATCAGAAGTAGGTTTAGGGACAAGCACATTCGAATTGATACTTATATCTGTGTCAAAAGTGCATGAGAGTACAAAGGAAACCCTGTGAAACAGTTTAATATTTATGCTTCTTTCTTAAGGAAATCTAGCACATGTTAGATTTCCTTCTAGCATAAGCATAAGTGCAGAGCCAACAGCACCATCATATTTAAATATCCCTCTTTTTGCACCATCATGGATGTTCTTAGCTTGTTCCAAAGCTAACAAAATGGCACACGCAATGGAAAAACTCCAACCATGGTGATTGTTAAGATGAGCATGCCCCTACAACATTGATTACATCAATTTTATTGTGCCAAAAGGAAATATAGTGATTCCTAGATTTCCTTCTAAAACAAGCACAAGTACATTATCGACTACAACATTAGAACACTAACCTTTGTTAGGGTGAAATCACCTCCTTACTTTGTATAGAGACCAATCATGCAAGCGAATTAGGAGTAGGGATAGGTAAAATCATGTTCAAATTGATACATGTAATTGTGATAAAATTGCATGTGAGGACAAAGGAAACCCTGAGAAATATTTCCATATGTGTGCTTATTCATGGAGACTTAGTGGCCGCTAGCTTTCCTTCCAACACAACCACAAGTGCAAATCAAACAACAAAAATAGATTTAAATAAACTTATTCTTGCACCATCGTGGAAATTCTTATCTTGTTGCAAAGGCAATAAGAGAGAACATTCAAAGGAAGAAAATTAATTATATATGGTGATTCTCAAGACAAAGGAACCCCCATAGCATTGATTACATCTTTGTGCTTCTACTAAGATGAAATTTATTGACTTCTAGCTTTCTTTCTAGCAAAAACACAAGCACATTGCCGACAACAAAATCAAAACACTAAACTTAGTTAGGGTGACATAATAATTCCCACACCTTGAGAAATTATTTCATAATTGTGCTTGTCCCTGATGGAAAGCTATTGGCCACTAGTTTTCCATCTATGAGAAGAGTAAGTGTAGAACCCACCACAACATCCAATTTGAATACATCCCTTGTTTCATTATTGTGGATATTATTATCTTGTTCCAAAGCCATAAATGGGCACATACAAAGGAATAACTCTAACCCTAGTATTTGTTATGACAAAGAAAACCCTAATCAATGATTTTATACTTTTGCTTGTCCCTGAAGAAAAGCTATAAACCACTACATTTCTCTATGAGAAGATTACTTGTAGAAACCACAACATCATAATTGAATAGATCATTTTTTTCATAATTGTGGAACTTCCTATATTTTTCTAAAGCTAATAAATGGGAACACAAAGAGGTAGAACTGTAACAATGGTGATTTTAGGACAAAGAAAACCTTAAGAGACGATTCCATACGTGTTCTTATCCCTAAAGGAAATATAGTGACTATTAACTTTCCATCTATGAGAAGAACAAGTGTAGAAACCACAAAAATATCATATTTGAATACATCTCTTGTTTAATAATAGTGGGTCTTCTTAGTCTTTTCCAAATCCAATAAATGGGAACATATAAATGGAGAATATGACCACGGTGATTGTTAGGACAAATGCACCACCAAACCATTGATTGTGCATACTTAAAGATTGCATCCTTCTAGCACAAGCAACCTTACCTGGGGTGAAATATTGGAGAAAGGAAACCTTGAGCAATAGTTTCATACTTGTGCTTCTTCCCAAGGAAAGCTAGCAAGCTGTAGCCTTCCTTCCAACAAAAGCACAAGTGCAAAGCCAATAACAACATCAAATTTAAATAAAATTATTATTGCACCATTGTGGATCTTAATATATTTCTCCATAGAAACTAAAAGAGTGCATACAAAGGCAGAACACTAACCAAAGTGATTGTCAAGATGAAGGAACCCTCATAGCATCAGTTACATCCGTGTGCTTATTCTATAATGAAAGTTGGTGATTGTTGGCTTTCCTTGTAGCACAAGCACAAGTGCATTGTGACAAAAACATTAGAACACTAAACTTGGTTAGGGTGTGACAGGTAATAACTCTCGGATATCAATTTCATTCACCAAGCATTGAATATACACAAGTTTTTCTGACCTTTGGTTTTCAGTTTCCAAAAGGTTCGTTCAACACTCTTTGTCTTCCTACATCTATTCGTCTTCATTTTATTTATTTACATATGTACATAATATGTGGAGCTATAATCGAAGGATTAATCTTTCAACATTCCCCCCCTTAATCTGAAGGAGATTTTGAAAGACCGAGCATGGTTCTAAATGTTTCAAACTTTTCTCGTCCAAGTGCTTTGGTGAATATATCTACAGTTTGATCATTAGTGGAACAATGATGTAAATGAATTGTCTTGGCCTCTACATGATGTCGAATTAGATGATAGTTTGTGTTTATATGTTTGGTTCGATCATGGAATCTCGAATTCTTGGACAATTTGATTGTAGAAGTGTTTTCAATCAAAAGTGGAGTGGAGTCTTCTTGTTTCTCCTGCAAATCTTCAAGTATCTTCCTGAGACACACAATCTCTTTGGTTGCTTCTGCAGCTGCTACATATTCTGCCTTTGTTGTTGAATCTGTTGGAACAGATTGTTTGTGTGATCTCCAGGAGATAGTTGTTGATCCAAGACTCATCGTGTATCTAGAAGTGGATACCCTTGTTTCTTTGTCACCATCGAAGTCTGAATTAGAGTACCCAATAAGTCTGAAATCATCCACCTTAGAATATATGAGTCCAAAGACTTGAGTCCCTTTCAAGTATCTTAGAACTCTCTTTACTGTAGACCAATGTCCTTCACAAGGTTTGTGCATAAACCATGAAAGAATGCAAATTCAACTGCAGATTTCCTTTAGTTTTTAAGTTAAACTGTGGGTTAAAATGAACAACATAAGAAATATCTGGTCTTGTGGTAGTAAGGTAGATAAGGATTCCTACAAGCTGTCAGTACTTGGTTGCATCCTCGAGTTCTTTTCCTTCACTTGATGTGAGTTTTAGCTTTTGTTCCATTGGAGTTGAGAGCGGATTGCAATCTGTCATTCCAAATTTGTTCAACAGTTCTCCAATATACTTTTTATGAGCAATGAAAATGTACTTAGGATGTTGAGTTACTTCAATTCCTAAGTAATAGTGAAGATGTCCCAAATCAGTCATTTCAAAGCCTTTCCTTAAGTCTTTCTTTATGGATGTTATATAACTTTCATTGTTCCCTGTCATCAAAAGATCATCCACATATACTACAAGAAACACAACAGATCTTCCAACTTTCTTTACAAATAGCGTTGTGTTGTCAAGATTGTAATGTTTGAAATTCATCTTTAGAATATGCTCGGTTAGCTTTTCATACCATGCTCGAGGTGCTTGTTTCAGGCCATACAAGGACTTGACAAGTTTGCATACCTTGTGTTCTTGTCCCTTCACAACAAAACCTTCGGGTTGATACATGAAGACATTTTATTTCAAGTCTCCATTCAAGAATGCAGTCTTTACATCCATCTGATGAACTTTTCAACCATTTTGTGCAGCTAAGGAAAGTAAAGTACGGATGGTGCCCCATTTTGTTGTGGGAGATAACGTTTCTTGTACACCCACTTACTTCTAATTGGTTTGGTTTTGACTGGAGGATAAACCAGCTTCCAAGTTCCATTCTTTATGAGTGCATCATACTCATTCTGCATGGATTCTTTCTACTCATCACGAGTAGTATCCTCTTCAAAGGAATTTGGTTCAATGTTAGCAGAAAAATTCAATTCACAATCAATTGAGACATCCATGTCATCACCTGAGTTCTCTGCATTTCCTCCATATTCTTGTCTAGTTGAGCTTCTTGTTCCCGTCTTTCCTACTTCATCTGCACAGACATTTTCAAGTGTCTTTGTGGCCCATTTATGAATCTTCCTTGATGGTCTAGGTTGATCAGTTGGTGGTGCATTATTCTCTTCTAGGTTCAATATTTCAATCCTCTCAATTACATCATCTAGTTGAGTCTCTTATTCAGTTGAAGTGGCAGGAAATTCTTCTTCATCATTCTCTTCATGAGGGGTTGTTGGTGTTGCTTCAAATGTAAATTCCATGGATTAATCCAAGATAGGGATCCCCCCTTCAATATGTGGAATTTCATTATCACATTCATAATATGTCTTTAGATGAGCAAACCTTTCCAGATGATCAAGTTGTCTTTGAATAGACTTGTCATTTTTATTAGTTTCAATAAAAATGGCATCTATGGAAATAACAAACTTTTTTTTTACCTCATCATAAAGATGATATGTCTTGGACGTTTCTGAGTACCCCAAGAAAATACATCTTATGGTTCTAGCACCAAGCTTGTTTCTTTGCTCCTTTGGTATTAAGACATAGCAGGTGGAACCAAAAATTATGAGATGCCTAACCGAAGGAAGGTGGCCAAGCCACATTTCATGTGGAGTCTTATCTTCTAGAACATGAGAAGGACTTCGATTTCTCAAATATGTTGCGCATAGGACTGCATCACCCCAAAACATTAGCTTCACATTCTTGAAAAACATCATTGATCGTGTTGTATTCATTAAGGTTCTATTCATCCTTTCTGCTACACCGTTTTGTTGGAGATTGTAGGGAACTGTAGTTTGATGTGTAATTCCATGTTTGCAAAGATAGTCTTCAAATGTCTTAGATGTATATTCTTTACCATTATCAAATCTGAATGTAACAATACATACTTGTGCTTGATTTTCTATCAATGCATGAAACTTCTTGAAGTTTGAAATGCTTCAGATTTTGTCTTCAACAAATACACCCAACACATTCTACTATAATCATCAACATATGTCATAGTGTACCTATTACCATTTGCAGAAGGAATAGGCATGGGGCCACATAAGTCATAATGAACCAATTCTAACTTTCTACATGCTCTGAATTTTGACTATGGAAATGATTGCTTACTATGTTTTCCTAGTATGCATGCATCACACTTGTTCATTTGCTTAGGAATGGTGGAAAAACCAAATATGCCATTCTTTCTTAACAATCTAAGATTGTTGTAATTAAGATGACCAAATCTAGCATGCCATAATAAACTGGATAACATATTACCTTCTTCATGCTGAGAGATATAGGCAAGTTTCTGAATTCTTGCAGAAGAGCCTCTCAAATTGAATAGATGTCTATCTTCATAACCAGTCATGACGACCTTGTTGTCAGAGGATTTTCTTATCTCCATAATCTCATCAAACATGTGGATGGAGTGTCATTTCTGTCGAATCTACACCAAGGACAACAAGCTTCTCTACAACTGAGGAATATAGAGAGCATTCTTTAATATGAAATCGGGGAATCCAGGAAACTTTAGCCTGATTGAGCCAATTCCCTGTGGTTTGAGGCTAGATTTATCTGCAAAATATACTATTCCATTTGCAATGTCATTCAATTCTACAAATCAATCTTTTCTAAAAGTCATATGAGATGTTGCACTAGTATCAAGTAGCCAACAATCTTTGTAAGGTGAAAGAGAAGTCATTTCATTAATTCCAAGATTACAATGTGCAACAATACAATGAGCAGAATTAGAGGTTTTACCACCCTCTTGGTTTTTATTCTTATCTTCTTTATTTTGTCTACCTTTGATGGGGTTCCAAGATGCCCAGCACTAATCTAATTCATGTCCATTCTTTCCGCAACATTTGCACTTCACATTTGATCATTTGCTTGAGTTGTTTCTTCCTCCTCTTCCTCTGAAATTTCTTCTTCATCTACCTCTTTTGCTGATATATCGTCTAAAAGAGTCTTTAGGTATGTTCTTTACTTTCATAGAAAAGCAAAGAGATTCTGTAGTACTTTCACTTGTCTTCTTCCCAAAAGCTTTCTCTCTGTCTGCAATCTTTTCTACCAGAACTTCAAAGGTGAGGTCTTTGAACTTTTCGCTTGCTTGCAAGAATTGAAGGTAGTTTGAGTAAGTGAGATGCGACGAGCATGGGGTCATTCTCTTTTACTTCAAGACTGAATAATTTTAACATTGATTGAATGACTTCCATTTCAGAGTGTGAATCATACAGATCTTTTAGATTGTTTAAGGCTTCATAACATGTCTTTGCAGGAAGAATATGTTGGCTCACATCTTCACTGGCAGTGGCAGAAATCATATCCAATGCTTTCTTGTCTCTGGACTTCCAAATAGAAAGCTCTTTCTCTGATGTTGGAGGCTTTGGAGCTGAATAGATGACAGTTCCTTCGTCGGTGAGAGTGGTATTTCCTTCGTTGATGCCATCCCACAAGTCATTGTAGACATACGCAGCCTTGATCTTCCTCCACCATTCTAGAAATGTATCCTTGCCGGTGAGTTTATCACCAAAAACCAATGCTATAGAATACATCTTCTTCAATCTAGAACCTTGTGTTCATGCAGCAGGTAGAATGATCTCTCCACTAGACAGGGTAACGTAGTAGTTCTTGGACAATCTAGGAGCAAAAAATGGGGTCGCAGAACTTCTTCATGCAGCAGGTACATGATACGGTAACTCCACGATATGGTAGAGACAATCTACAAGGTAGAATTATCTCTCCACGAGGTCACGCAGCAGTCATGTGATCGCAGCTCGCGGGTATCTCATCCCACCACGCCAAATCGCAGCATAGCTCACAAATGGGGTGGTCGCAGCTCTCACGCAAATGGCAGCTTCACCAAGATGGAGGTCCCAGCTTTCACGCAGATGGAAGCTTCACCAAGATGGAGGTCGCGTCTCTCACGCAGATGGAGGTCGCATATCGCGGGAACTTCTTCATTCTCAGCTCTCAACGCATGCAGTTGAATACCATGCAGGTTTCAGCTCTCAACGCAGTGGTTCGCAGTCTTCCAAGATAGGGATCTTCTGTATGACTCGCTCAACAACTCGTCTTCAAGGCTGTGTATTCACAATATTCACCGCAAGCAGAAGTATTGTTCGGCTCACGCAGAGATGTAGGCTCACGAGGAGGTGTAGGCTCACGCAGAAGGTGTAGGCTCGGAGATGTAGGCTCACGCAGAAGGCTCTCTCAAAAATGGAGAAGGCTCGTGCAGAAGGCTCCTCTCAAAAATTGAGAAGGCTCACGCAGAAGATGACGGTCGACTGCAGCAAGCAGAGAAGCAGAGCGAAAACAATGCATACCACAGACCTGCAGGAGTTAGGGAAGCGCTATGATACCACTGAACAGGTAATAACTCCCGGATATCAATTTTATTCACCAAGCATTGAATATATACAAGGTACAGACCTGCAGGAGTTATGGAAGCGCTCTATACCACTGACAGGTAGGTAATAACTCCAGGATATCAATTTTATTCACCAAGCATTGAATGCATTGAATATATACAAAGTTTTGTGATCTTTGGTTTTTAGTTTCCGAAAGTCCGTTCAAGACTCTTTGTCTTCCTACATCTATTCATTTTCATTTTATTTATTAATGGAACTATAATCTGAGGATTAAGCTTCCAACATGGTGAAATAACAATGTATCATAGTAATTATTTCATATGAGTTTTTGTTGGCAGCAGGCTTTCCATCTATGAAAAGTAAAAAAACATCATATTTGAATACATATCTCATTTCATAATCATGTATTTTCTTTGTTTGTTCCAAATCCAATAAATGGGAACACACAAAGGTAGAACTCTAACCATGGTGAGTAGAACAAGGGAAACCCTAAGCAACGATTTCATAATTTTCCTTATCCCTAAAGCAAAGTTTGCGGTCGTTATCTTTTCATAAGTGTCAAATCCACAAAAACACCATATTTGAATACATATCTTGTTTCATAATAGTGGATCTTCTTAGCTTATTCTAGAGCCAATAAATGGGCACACACAAAGGTAGAACTCTAACCACATTGATTGTTAGGATAAATACACCCCTAAAGCATTGATTTTATCCTTTTGATTGTGCCAGAAGGAAAGCTAGTGGCCGATAGATTTCCTTCTAGTACAAGCACAAGTGCAATGACAACATCAACGTATGAACACTAAACTTGCTTAGGGTAAAATACTAGAGAAATCCAACACTAAGAAATAGTTGTATCATTGTGCTTCTTCTTGAAAGAAAGATAGCAACTACTAGTTTTCCTTCCATCACAAGCACAAGTGTAGAACCAACAATAGCATTGGGTTTAAATACACTTCTTATTGCACCATCATGGATCCTCTTACCTTGTTCCAATGCCAATAAAATGGCACACACAAAGACATAATTCTAAGAATGTCACTTGTTAGGACAAAGGCAACCCCAAAGCATTAATTGCATCCTTTTAATTGTGCCAAAAGAAAAGCTATCAATCATTAGATTTCATTTTATCCGAATTTTAGGGGGCATATGGTCTAAATTTGGATGTATAAGTCATAAAAGCATTAAATGGAGAGGCCACCCTCTCTCATTCATCATAAAAGTATTAAATGGAGATGCCACCCTCTCTCATCCATGATTTTGGAATCTTCCATGCATCCCATAGTTTAGAATACACACATCCATGGTATTTGGTAGCCCATGTTTTTGTTCCATGGTATGGATTCAAGGCACATTATAATAATATTATACAAAGGGCTTTATGCCTTCTCAATAAAGCAAGCTATTATTTTTGGCATCCTACTTTTCTCTTATTTTATTGATTTATTACTGGGTTATTGGTTCTGAGTGCCTTTCTTAGTATAGTTTGAGAGGTGAGGCTCAAAGAACCCTCTTTGAGCCTCACCCCTCCATGTGGCATATTTACTCTATGTTTCTATGTCTAGAATTTTCACAACCCAGATTTCATTGTTGTGTCTTTCTCACAGCTGATCCATTGTCCACTTCAGCTTTGAGAATACCTTTCTCCTCCTCTCTCGGCATTCAATCCTTCCAGGTCTTAGCCCCCAAGATCTGGATCATCCTCTAGCACAAGCACAAGTGCATTGCCAACAACAAGATCAAAACACTAATATTATTTGGGATGAAATCACCTCCTTACTTTGTCTAGAGATGAACAATTGTGACTCGTCATGAAGGGGAAACAAAAGTAGGTTTAGGGCCAAGAACATTCAAATCGATACATGCACTTGTGCTAAAAGTGCATGAGAGTAAAAAGGAAACCTTGTGCAATAGTTGCATACTTGTGCTTCTTCCTGAAGGAAAGCTAGCAATTGCTCATTTTCCTTCTAGCACAAACATAAGTGCAGATCCAACAACGCCATCATATTTTTATATCCTTCACTTGCACCGTTGTGGATCTTCTTAGCTTGTTCCAAATCTAATAAAAGAGCACACATAATGGAAGAAATCCAACCATGGTGATTGTTCAAACAAAAGCACTCACAAAGAATCGATTGCATTTTTCTAATGTGCCAAAAAGAAAGGTATTGGATGTTATATTTCCATCTAGAACGGGAACAAAAACATTTCCAACAACAACATCAAAACACTAACCATTGTTAGGGTGAAATCACCTCAATATCATCAATCATGGCTCGTCAAGCAGGGGAATCAGATGTAGTGTTAGGGAGAAACTTGTTCAAATTGAGACATGTTCTTGTGTTAAAAGTGCATGTGAGGACAAAGGAAACCTCGAGCAATAGTTCCATGCTTGTGCTTCTTCTTGATGGAAAGCTAGTGACTGCTAATTTTCCTTCCAATACAAACACAAGTGCAAAGACAAAAACAACAATAGATTTAAATAAACTTCTTATTGCACTATGATTTATCTTCTTAGCTTTCTCTAAAGCCAATAAGAGGGAACACACAAAGGTAGAACACCAACCATGGTGGTTGTCAAGACAAAGGTTTCTCAATAGCATCGATTATATCCTTCTTCTTGTATTAGGATGAAAGCTAGTGACCACTAGCTTTCTTTCTAGCACAAACACAAGATCACTGTCGACAATAGTATAAGAACACTAAACTTGGTTAGGGTGAAATTGGAACACACAGAGGAAAATCTCTAACCATGATTATTTTTAGGACAAAGGTAATCCTAAGCAATGATTCATACTTGTGCTTGTCCTTGAAGAAAAGTTAGTGGCCACTAGCTTTCCATCTATGAGAAGAACAAGTGTAAAACCCAAAACAACATCAGATTTGAATACATCTCTTGTTTCATAATCGTGGATAATATTAGGTTGTTCTAGAGCCAATAAGTGTGCACACACAAAGGCAAAATCTAACCATGGTAATTGTTAGGACAAAGGCACCCCTAGAGAATTGATTGCATCCTTCTGATTATGCCATAAGGAAAGCTAGCAGTCACTAGCTTTCCTTCTAGAACAAGCACAAGCACAATAATGCCAACAAAATATGAACACTAAACTTGCTTGGGGTGAATTATTGGAGAAAGGAAACCCTGAGCAATAGTTCATACTTGGTCTTCCTCCTCAAGGAAATCTGGTGGCTACTAGATTTCCTTCCAACACAAAAACAAGTGCAAAATAAATAACAAAATCATATTTAAATAAGCTTATTATTGCACCATCATCGATCTTCTTAGATTGCTTCAAAACAAATAAAAGGGAACACGCATAGGCATAACACTAACCATTGTGATTGTCAATACAAAGGGACCTCAGGGCATTGATTGCATCATTCAGATTATGCCAGTAGGAAAGTTAGTGACTGCTATCTTTCCTTCTAGCACAAGCCCAAGTGCATTTCCAACAACGATATAAAAACACTAAACTTAGTTAGGATGAAATAAACTCCTTGGTTTGTTTAGAGACCAACAATCATGGCTCATCAAGCAAGAGAATCATAAAATATTTTAGGGTGAATCACAATTAAATTTATACATGCACTTGTGCTAAAAGTGAATGAGAGTACAATTGCAACCCTATGAAATAGTTTCATATGTATGCTTCTTCATGAAGGAAAGCTAGCAATTGATAGCTTTCCTTCAAGCACAAGCACAAGTTCAGAGCCAACAACAACAAAATATTTAAATACACATATTATTACACCATCGTGGATCTTATTAACTTGTTCCAAACATAATAAAAGGGCGCACACAATGACAGAAATACAACCATGGTGATTGTCAATACAAACACACCCCTAGAGAATTGAATGCATCTTTCTAATTATGCCAGAAGGAAAGCTAGTGACTGCTAGATTTCCTTCTAGAACAAGTACAAGCACATTGCGAACAACAACATCAAAACACTAACTTTTGTTATGGTGAAATCACCTCCTTACTTTGTCTATAGACCAACAATCATGGATGATCATGCAGGGGAATCAAAAGTAGGGTTAGGGTGAAGCATGTTCAAATCGATTTCATATCTATGATAAAAGTGCAAGTGAGTACAAAGGAAACCCTGATAAATAGTTTCTTAATTGTGCTTCTTCCTTATGGAAATCTATAATCCACTAGCCTTCCTTCCAATACAAGCACAAGTGCAGAGCCAACAATAACAATATATTTAAATAAACTTCTTATTGCACCATTTGGATCTTCTAAGATTGCTCCAAAGCTAATAAAAGGGCACACAAAGGTAGAACACTAACCATGGTGATTTCCAAGACAAAGATACCCATGTAACATTGATTACATCCTTGTGCTTCTACTAGAAGAAAGCTAGTGAACATTAGCTTTCCATCTAGCATCATTGACAACAACATCGGGACACTAAACTTGTTTAGGGTGAAATCACAATGCCCCATACACCCTGATAAAGTATTTCATTCTTGTGAGTGTCCTTTATGGAAAGCTAACGACTGTTAGCTTTCCATCTATGAGAAGGCAAGTGTAGAACCCACAAAAACATCATATTTGAATACATCTCTTGTTTCATAAGTGTGGATCTTATTGGCTTGTTCCAAAGCCAATAAATGGGAACACACAAAGGAAACATCTAACCATGGTTATTATTTGGATAAAATCACTCTAGGAGGATTGATTGCATCCTTATGATTGTGCTAGAAGGAATGTTATTGGATGATAGCTTTCCTTCTCACACAAGCACAAGCATAGTGATGAAAACAACATATGAACATTAACCTTGCTTAGGGTGAAATTCTGGAGAAATACAACCTTGAGAAATGGTTGCATACTTATGCTTCTTCTTGAAGGGAAGCTAGCAACCACTATATTTCCTTCCATCACAAGCACAAGTGCAAATCCAACAACAACATCAAATTTAAATACACTTCTTATTACACCATCATGTATCTTCCTTGCTTGCTCCAAATACAATAAAATTGTACACACAAAGGCATAACACTAACCATGGTGATTTTCAAGACGAAGACACCACAGTAACATCGATAACATCCTTGTGCTTATGATAGAATGAAAGGTAGTGATCGCTAGCTTTCCTTCTAGCACAAGCACAAGTGCATTATCAACAACAACATCATAACACTAAACTTGGTTAGGGTGAAATCACAATGTGTGGCACCCTTATAAATGGTTTCATACTTCTTCTTGTCCATAAAGGAAAGCTAGCGACCACCAAATTTCCATATATGAGAAGAACAAGTTTAGAACCAACAACAACATCATGTTTGAATACATCTGTTGTTTCATAATCAAGGATCTTCTTAGCTTCTTCCAAATTTATTAAATGGTACACATTGAGGCAAAAATCTAACCATGGTCATTGTGAGGACAAATGAAACCCTAAGGAATGATTTCAAACTTGTGATTTTCCCTCAAGGAAATGCAATATCCCAAGTTTAGACTCTCCACATTTACTATGTTTGATTTGATGTTGAGCTGGTAGGATCTGGAGCAACAAGATTATTTAGAGTTATTATGTTTTGATGTTGACCTAGTAGGCTATGGAGCATCAAGACTATTACATTTATTATGTTTGATTTGATGTAGAGCCGGTAGGCTCTGGAGCATCAAGATTAGTTACATTTATTATGTTTGATTTGGTGTTGAGCTGGCAGACTCTGGAGCATCAAGTGCAATAAAGGACATGATTAATTATGTTACTTATCTTCTTTTAATATTTCTAACTATTGGGGAACATCCAAATAAAGAGAGACCAAGCATACTAGCTGAGATGGGATGACTCTTTAATTAGTTACTAAATAAAGGTAATAGAGAGATAGGATAGAATGTGAGGATAAACCTATAATAAATAAATTTAAAAATAAAAAATAAAAAGATAAAGAGAGGTGGAAAAATCTAATGGCTTTATGGAAAGAGAATAAAAAGAAATAAATAAAAACAAACAGAAGAGATATTTTTCCTAAATAAAGAGAAATTAGCCAAAAGTAAAAGAATATGAGCTTTTTCTCCCAAGAAAATAATAAAATGGCAGAGAGTGGACATGACAAGGGGTAAAGGTCCCTAGTGCACTGGAAAGTTCAATTGTAGATCCTTGAGCGCTAAGTTTCCCATGAATAAGTATATGGCTAGTACAGGAAGGACTGTGTAAGGGGGTGACATTACATGATTCTACATAGAGCTAGTAAAATACCTTGTGACTACTCTGTAGCTAGTAAACAAGATAGATAAACAGTACCCTAGGTCTCTCTTCTCTAGTGTGCTTGGTTTGGCTCGGGGGTGACTTGTGGAATGAACAAGGAATTGTTCAAGGTCTAAGGTTGGGAGGAACATGGAAGTTCCCCAAACAGTTGGAATTTTAAAGTCTAATAAGTACCCTAACTCTGATTATTTATTTATTATTTCCGTTCCACAAAATTTGTTAGTATCCTATGTCTCTTTTATGCAAGACTTATATTAATTTATAGTCTAGTCATCATTAATTACTTCTCTCGCATTATGCCTTAATGAGACTAATACTTTAGGCTTATAATCTACTGGTTGTCTATAGTCATGTGTCTGGTTAATTTGTTTATTCAACAAATTGAAAGACTTATAGTTATTAGGAAAGTTAGATTTAGCCACTGTAATTTTTAAGAAGTTTATTTATTTAGGTTTAACTATTTTCCTGTCTAAATAACACTTATCAGATTTGTATTTGAATTATACATATGTAAATAGTTTAAGTTATGTTTATTTTCCTTATGTTCAGATCTAATGTAAATAATTTATTTTCCTTATGTTCAGATCTAATGTAAATAATTTATTTTATGCGGTAAGTTTTAATATTATGTTTTACTATTCTAGATTTAATTAATTTATTGTCAAACTAGGGTTTATCTAGTTTGTATTTGATTATACATGTGTAAACTACTTCTGGTTTTGTTATTTTAATCAAGCTATGTTTTCATATTGAAATACTTCGGGTTTGTTATAAAAGTTAAACATAGTTAATGTGATAGATTACATGTTTATTTAGTTTATGTCAAGCTAAAGTTTTGAGTTGCATATGATTATACATATGTAAATATGTTCCAAGCTCTTCTTATTTTAATCATGCTACACTCTATTATAGACAAGATATCAAAATAAGGTAATTGATAAAAGTAGGAATATTATTATTATATTAATCAAAGTATAAAATAATATTGGGAATTTATAGTCCTAGAGAGAAAACTCTCAACACACATCTGGTTTGGAGAGGATTCATGAACGAATCCAGGGACAATCCCTAAACCAAACCACATGTTAAATATAGTACATAATATATTTATATAAAACATGGGATTAATAATAAAAGCAAACATGAAAATTGTAGACTAAATATTAACAAAAAGATTACAAAATATAGTAAACAAATGCTTTCTCGTTTATAAACATTGCACATTAACGTAGGGTCAATGCCCAACTTTTGGCATAATCCAATAACCATAAAACATATATCAATGATTTGTTCAAGGATCGAACCCTCGGCATCTACGCCCTATATCCTTTGCAACGCATCACAATAATGTACAAGATTCCAAGATCGAGCCTTATGGCATCGTCCTATGTAGAATCAAAACATCAAACAATTAATGGATGAGCCTCACGACCATATCTGTTTAATTTCCGACAAACACAAATTTCCTTTGCATAAAAATAAATTTCCCAAGGACGGAGCCTCTGGGATCACCATAAGAAAACCGTAGCATGTAAATAAAATCCAACAACATTTATGGCTATTTGAACCCAGACCTGAGTCTATGGGTTTTTTTCTAAAAGAAAATAAACAAATAGCACTTGACAATATAATTACACAGTCAAAATTTGGGGATAAGCTACGCAACATGCCAAAAGGGTTGTGCCATTCATGCATACCCTATTAACCTACAATAATATCATAAAAACAATATATCTATCCTTAATTCAAGGTACGAGCCCTATTTACATTAACCAATTTTGTTTATGCAAATAAAACATATCCAAATATATACACTGTAAATGAGTCATGTGGAACCATAACTTAATTCTTTGGAAGAGTTCTAATTTTTCTAAACAGTAGTTGTAGCATTCATACATGGAATAGATGGCTAAAAATCATAGACAAACAACCCAAGGTTCATACACAGGCTTTTCCTTTTTTACAATTACAAAAATTGACAGCACGAACTAGGCACTGTATACAAGCCAGGATTTATACAAGTCTAGAAAAATCCATAATGTAAACAAATTCATAACGCATGTAAGGTACCCTATCTATCTTTCCATTAAATTAACGTTTAGATTTCACAAGTGCCAATCATGGCCAGTTAACAAATGTGTGAAGCCTATAACTATTTCATCTCCCTATTCATTTTAACACTAATAAGAATTACAATTGCCATCCATGGCCAGGCTGGTCAAATCCAAACAAAAACTTATAGCACCAAGTACCCAAGAAAATTTACACTTAACCTCTACATCATGGATGCTAACCCATGCCCCGGAGATGGGTGAACTGGAGATGGCTTGAGCTTACGCATTTGGCGCACGCTCTAGGTGCAAAAACCCTGAGAGAGTCACGATTGCGTCCAATCCCACAAGGCACTTGCAAACAATGTTGCAAACAAAACAAACAATGTTGGAAACCAAACAAATTAGGGAACCTTGCTTTGAACAACAATAATAAATCAATTGAAAAAAAAGAGGGGTCCATACTATGTGAGCTGTTAACCAAGGGAACGGCCACGACTACTAGTCTAGATTCATCTCCAAGCACAACACATGGAGCAACATTGGAGTAGTATACATGTTCAGTGGGGAAAAATATTAATAACACGAAAAATTACAACAAAGGATAACCATGAGCATACCTATGAATCGAGCCATGACATGGTAGCATGGACTGAATCCAAAATGCTAAAACCCTCATAATGTTGGAACACTGGAAATATCTCCCAGTTACATTTCACTCATAACAAAATCAAATAGCATGAACATGGGCATCATAAACATGTATTTTGAGTGGCATGGTGTAACAACCCTCATATACGAATATAGGAATATTTGATATAATATGATATAATGTAATATAGTATAATATAAATAATCAAAAGAAAAATGAAAAAGTAATGGAAAACAAATTTTGCATAAAGATAGAAATTAAATAAGAAATTAAGAAATTGGGAGAAGGAGGGGATAAAAGGAGGAGAAAAAGTGAAGAGAGGGATCTTTTTGTTTTTTTTGGGCAGTTGGAAGAGAAGCTCTTGAGGAGAGGAAAGCAAGATAGCACTGGCATAGGGTTCATTGTTGGGGGCTTGGGGGCCTCAGCCTTTGGCTAGGGGTTGGTTGGGTGGAGAGTCGTCCCCCCACCTTCAGTTGCACTATTGGAGATGTCAAGGTAATGGTAACTGCTAGGTCATCTAACCAGGTATAGCTCCTTAATTTTCATAGCATATTTTCTATTATTATTGATTAGATCCAGTTTCTTTTGTTAGATCCACTTTATTTATTTTCTATTTCTATATTTTATATGATTTTACATGTTATCAGATTCTTGTGTTGGATCAGAGATCTGCATGCACATTTAATATTATTTTGTTATTTAGTGGGTTTATGCGTTTTAGGGTTCTTACATTTGGTATCAGAGCAGGGTTCAAACCCTCAAGACCTATGGGATTTTCACAGTTAATCTTAATTAATAAGGTAAAATGTTATAGTGGCTCAAAGTGGTAAATCTATGGATCTACCTTTCAGATCCGGTGCTTATGTCAAATCTAGATGCAGGTTTGCGTTAAATCTAGTAGCTTGCACAAAAAAAAAAAAAACTAAATCTCTGTAAAATTTAAGGATTCAGGTTAATGGGTGCTGGGATTTGAACCCAGATCTCATGGCACAACAAGAGCCTTACTTAGGCTACACCCATGGCTCATCATAAAAACCCTAAGAACTTGCATACCCTCTCATTTCATCGATTTAGTAGAGGTGGAGTTATTAAATACATCTTACATACAATTATGTGGTTACAAGGTAGACCTATTGTGTTTGCATTGGCTCGGAAACCAATGAACCTTTACTATACTAATCTACTGCATATATTTGCATTTAAACTATTCTTAAAAGATTTGGAAATCTAATTTTGCATTGGGTTGTTTGCGGTGAGTTAGCGTTGGTGTGGAGGAACACTGCATGTATCCTCCCTTATCATGGGCTCTTCTGCATGTAAAGTCCCATCATACCATCAAGACCTCACCCAACGCTTCAATAACTGATCGGATAAATTACATGGGTTGAACAGCATCGCTTCCATAACTGATCGGATAAACTACATCGGTTGAACAACATCTCACGAGACTTGACCAGCCCTAATGATTGTTTCATAGTGTACCTGCTTGTAACTATAAAATTTTCAAAATGCAAATTCATTTAGATTTTCAATAGCATAAATTAATTTAGTCTCCTACCTTGTACTAGGTTATGAGCCCTGGTTTCTTATAACCACAAAAGGGCTTTTGTAATCAAGGAACCCTTTTTATCAATGCAATGGACACATTCCACTTAATGTAATCTGAATTGAGAAATCGCTGGGAGATGAGGCAACTGAACTTGCCATTAGTTTATGAAAAATTTTCCTCGAAAAGCATAAATTAATCAGTGATAAAAATAAAATAAAACGGCATTTGAAGGTTGTCGTGATACTGCAATATGATAACATTAAAAGATGCAGCATTTATGCTACCAAATGATTCCTAGACACTGCATGATGATCTAATATTCCTAATGTTAGGATAAATCATATAAACAAAATGTTAAAACCAATTTTCATAAATAAAATTGATTAAAACCAACCCCATCCAACCAATCCATCCAGCATCCCTTTGGAGAGGGAAGCTGCCAAAATATTGAAATGTATCGTGGAAGCTATTCGGTACCTATTTTCTCAAAGCATTAATCATAGAGATGTAAACCCATCCTGCATATTTATATGTAATCATAATCGTGTAATCCAAACTTGATTAATTCCTTAGGAGGTAATGTAGCACATAACTACCGATTACTATGTGTAAAAACATATCCAGGTGAACCATAATTAGAGTTGCACTTAGTATAGGAGTCACCTTATTAAACAATGCTTATAGCAAGGATGGGGTGTGTATTCATTTCAGCGACAGTTTATTTAGGATCTGTCTCCCAGCTACTCGTGCGTTTTACCTTTATCACATCCGTTACATTTGGATGCAAGTATGCAACAGTTGCATCTAACTCCACAAAACATATTGATGCCCTTTGAATCCATGAGGCGTGGTGGCTTCAAGAATCCATTACATGTAAAATTCGTATTACTCTCCATTACATATTACTCTCCCATACATCTGTTACATATTATCTCCATTACATATGGTATCTCCTTCACATATTACTCTCCCATACATATGTTACATATTATCTCCATCATTGAGAATAAAATGTATTACTCTCCATCATTATGCAGCACATTTCCCGATCTTACAATGTGGAACCTGAATTGATCGATCAAAGTTTGGAAGTTTAACAACCCATGATGAGCCATAGTTTTCAGTCTCTGATATAAGTATTTGAACCAATTCTGGATGTAAGCTTAATGATTAGGAAATGTAATATTCTCTATATTCTCTGGATGTAAGCTTAATGATTAGGAAATGTAATATACCGATCTACCAACTATGAATTAGGTGTTAGCAAAATGTTAAATGGGTGTCTACCCTAGCTAGTTATGGTGCATGCTCATGCTTGGATTCTCTGTGGTGGTGATGGCTGAGATCAGGCAACCGTTACACCATTAAGCAGTAGTGATGGGGGAGATTAGGCAACCATTACACCATTAAGCGGTGGTGACGGCTGATATCAGGCCCTTCTGACCTTTAAGTTGTGTCAATACCCACTTACAGGCAACTTCATGCCATGGTGTAACACCCTCTGGCCGCCAACGGCTCTCACTACAAGTAATTGTGAAATATTAACACAAGTAGAATTTAATATATTGATAACATGGGAGTCAATTAATTTAAAAAATAAAAATAAAAATGGTCAGTCTGATTTCTAGGCGAGAAGCGTTTCGAAATGATGATTTCTGCGCATGAGTCTCTAGATTCATGCATGAGATAGCCAATGCTCCCTTCAGAAACCCTAAATCGAGCAATATAGAAGGGCAACCCTCCTAGAGAGTCTATTTCCCTTCCGTGTTCTGTAACTATATCTTCGATGTTCATGTTGGCAGTGAGGGGCGTGGCCCTTAGCCATCCCTCTACATCTGTTTTCGATGACCTCTCTGAGGGAGAATGGTGACCCCTTTTAATTAAAAGGGCTTTTTGTTGAGGAACGACTCTTTTCTTGAAATTCTTCTCCTTTATACGCCTTCCACATATCCGAAAGATGACTCTCTTCAGGTTGAATCCACAAAATTGGTAGATCGGAGTATGTACAGGTTTCTCTTCCATTCTTAGTTTTCTTCCATTTTATAAGTTACAGTGATTGATGCATTTCCTTTTAGGTTATTGAACATTGGCCTTCCCAACTTTAGGTTATTGGACTACGGGTCTTTCGTCTCATTTTAAATTCAAATCCGTAGTCTAATGCCAACATCGAATCAAGCCACCATAAGTTCCCAAGTCCAAAGCTATGTGGTAAAGCTCCATCAATTAGAGAACCATGTATAGTCATTGCCACACACCTGATCTCATATGTGCACCTGGATAGACCTCACCCATAAAACATTGATTGCAGTACATTTTCCTCATATAAATTATAACATCTATTTTGCAAACAGTAAATCAATCCATTCAGTAGCATTAATCTTTAAAGTTCTGGTGATAGTATGTCATCAAATTGATTCCTTGCAGAATTCTAATTCCTGAAGATTTCCTACTTCTTAGGCCTACTCATAGGGCATATTATGCTTAATTAGAATGTATGAAGTAAATGATGAGGTGCTTAAAGAGCAACACAAACTAATTTTCTAAAAGCACTGTATATCAGAACCTGAATTGATTTGCCTATGTGCAGTGAGCCTTCGACTGCAAAATGTTATTTACTCAACATAAATAGTATACCCAATTAGCCTTGGAAGTTGTTTATGTTTGATTAGAAATATGTTGCAAAAAATTGTCCATATGTTTTAAGTTATCCATCACCATCTTCATTACATTACGATTTTGGACAGATAATAAAACTATAGGATAATTCCACTCAGAAAGCCTTAACTAGTTTATTTAATAAACAGTGAACATGTTGTATTCAAAACCTTTCCAAGAAATATCATAAAGGGAAACAATACAGCTTTCTTTTGGCTTGGGAGAAAAGAAAAAAAACTATGCTCTATAAGGCTTAAAACATTAACTGCTTCCAGCTACATATTTAGCCCCTAGGATGTTGTCTTAATGAACAAAAATGTATCTGAAGATACCAACACAGGAGGAAATCGTCCTTACATAAAAGGCCGTGCAATTGCAACATGTTGCCACCATATTTGTCAATGGAAGTCTTACATAAACTTTTTTTCATAAACCTAGGCTTTACAAGAGAGGAATTTTGTGTTGTAACATGGCTCATCAGCTGGGCACTTGATGGGGAGCATTGTTCTGAAACTTATGATCATTCCAATGGAGCTAAACTAGGAATCGACCTACAAGTTTGCAATACCACTGGAGATGTTGTTAATGTTCATGATGTTGGAGATACTATTAGATGTTGGAAGCCAGCTGGGAGGGAAATATTAGGTTTGAAATGCAAAGAGCTTCGTGATACCGGAAGGATCATATGGTACTATGTTCCGGCCAAAGTATCTCCAGAAAACAGGTTACTTCTTGCAAGCAACGGTTTAAAAGGTTGAATAATTTGTGCATGAGAGGTCACACAACATATATGGTGGTTACCTTTATGGCAAGAATCTGAAGTTTCCATTTACATACTTTTGTTAAATGTATTGGCCTTTAGTTAATTACAATGGCCTTTATGCACTGGAACAGTCCATTGGGATACTCTATAATCATTCAAGATTGATGTTTTATTGATCTAATTGTAAATCTATCAAATATGTTGTTTTCAAATTGTCCCAAGGCCCTAGCATAATTTGTTAGGCTTAGTTAACGCCTCTATCTCAAACAGATACTAGAGGAACTTGTTTTTAAATGGGACGGTCCCAGTAGGAGCCAAATTCTGGACTATATGAAAACATCCCTTTCCAATGTAGCTATGCAGAGGAGAATCCAAGGAATAAAATTGCACTCTAGGTAGCAGCTGTTTAATGGTGTAGTGAGGAAACGATGCCATTAACTCCGATAAGACAGCTGATTAGCTCTACGTTGACATGTGTCCATTATTTATATTATTCATATGCCTCTTTTACATTCAGCAGCATCGGTGTCTCTTTCAATTTCAAGAATCAAATCTTTCATTTATTTATTTACTTTTTATTCGAGTTTTGATGGTCATTTCAACGATCAACAACAGAAAGGTTAATTCAACTTGACCTCTCAGTAGATTGGCAATATTCTGTCTCAAATCCAAATCCAACTGAATTTGATTGAATCTAGACAAAGTAGCTTTAATGCGATTTTAAATTTAAGAGTTTTATGGAGTCTCGTGCATTGCAGTGCATAAGCTTTATTGGCCAATACCTGCTTTTTCAATGGCTGATTATAAAATTTAGGTTTAGAAAATGGGCCCAAATCCAAGGGCACTGCTAGTAATTTCAAAATTTATCCATAATTTCATTCCGTTTGACCTGAATGTAGAAATAAGAAAGAATAGCCATAATATCATATGAGATTGTAAAAATAAAGACTTATGACAGTCGAATCGTTTCAGAGGGTTGCGTGGCTCAAATATCGGATCCTTAAACTTTCTAGAGGCCACTTGACAAATTCCAACGAAACTGGTGTAATAGCTAACAAGGCCACAACTTTAATTTTCCTAAGATACAAATTGATAGACATGGGCTTGCACAAGTAAACAAATTCAAAGGGATAAGGATATGATAGCTCGAAGAACGAAATCATTATGAGTAGAATGAATGGTGGAATTGGAGATGAAAATTATAGACTTCCACGAAGCATAATTTAGTTGTTGCTTCCTCATGAAATGTTATATTCAATTTAAGATGCTCAAATCATACTTGTTTCATGTTTCATAGCTTAAGCATTTTAAAAGGGGATGACTGGTAATATACCTATAATAATATATAATTAATATTTAGGGTTAATATAGATATTAAGTATAATAATGACATAGTTAATATTGAAGAGACTAAACAACGTTTTAAAGACATGTCCCAAGTACTTATTTTGTATAAATGTGTGATGGACTTGAATATATTGGTATGTAATCCCAATCCAAACCTAATGTCCAAGTCAAACTCCAAGTTCCAAGTCATAACGAAACATCACTTATACACAAGCCATTAAGTGTCAAGCAAAGCCCACCCATGGTTAAACCTTTCTGCACATATTCAGTTCCAAATTAGTGTGGAAGTTTCCTGAGCAAACTTCCCATATATAGAACACAAGTCGACAGCTACGCAATCACATCCTTGACTAAGTTAAAGTTCAATAAGATGAGTATAGTCTAGACTCAGGCACTTGGGAGAACGCAAACACTATGCGTCGCGAGTTTCCTTACCCTTTTAAGTACACTTGAGCTTATAACACTTGGATTGGTTCTATTAATTCATGTTGATATCTAGTCATTATTTTACAAGATCTAGGCTTAGGAGACATAGGATACATATTTCGTGTTGAAACTAAGATAGTATTTTATAGTTTCTTATGGTTTTTGAAGTTGGAGAAAATATGTTGCATATTTTGTGACGATACTCAGTTTTTTTATGTTGCTACTTAGTTTTCATGATGCATATTTCATGTTGATTCTGATTTTATTATGGTTTCTAGATGTATAGGACATGAGGTACATGATGCATTGATTGTTGATAATCAATTGGTAATTTATAGTTTATTTTGGCATCTTGAAACGAAAGTTATGTGGTACATGATATGGTGTTTTTACATGTTGTTCTTAGAATGAGGCCTTCATGGTCATGCATTATTCATGTGAAATTTGATGATTGTTAATTCTAGCCATGAAATTTATAGCCACGGGTGGTGCATATGATACTTCTTGATGTTATTTCATGACGTGTAGACATAAAATGCTATTATAGCTTATCATTGCATCTAGAGATAAATGACATTTGGCACATAAATGGTATGAAAGCATGTTGTGGTTAATGTTGGTATTTTACAACTATGTTATGTGTTAGTGAAGAATAAGAGATTATATCAGATAATTGGTATGACATGATATCGTTTCATGCTAACCCTTATTGCTCCCCGTAGAATGCATATTTGATATGATGATGGATTATGTGAGTTGTTACTCCACGTTGATAGTACTAATGTTGAAATATGGTAGCTTATCATGGCATATTAATGAGATTCTTAGTGAAATTATGAAAGTATCATGACCAGTTATGTTATAATGGTAGCACAGAGCACCTAAATGCATTAGATGTTAAAATTGGCATGACTTATCATGACAATGGCTTATGACGCAATGTATTGCAATATGAATTGGTGGCTAGACATTCTTGTTAGCACATGAATCAAGGTTGATCCATGATATTATTATATTGAGAAATGTTTACTAATTATTATTCATTAAGGAAAGTGCCAGTTGTTCCAGGTGATCCACTCAAATAGCCTGATGAGGCTAAGTATTCTATGATTTCGTGGGAGCCCATAACCACGAATGAGAATGGCTACTATAAATATATTATGGGTTGGGGGACAAGCCCAACAATTAGCTCTATGCCAGCAGCGCTTGAATTTTGTACCAGAAGTTGGGAAGGTGGCAGTGCCACAGATACTTCCCGGAGAACTTCTGATGTGACCAAAGTCCACGGTTGGAGACATACTCACCGGGAGGGAGGTTTATGGAGAAGGACGTCTGATGCCTGGGGCTAGTGCCTTGAGGGTGTTGTGGAGGATGTTTAGGCTAGCCTTCCAAGATGCCTGGGGTATAATGATCCTAATATGCGCAGTGGAAGCGTGGTGGGCCCATGACCCATAAGTTCCAGGATCGGGGTATTGGGAACTAGATGTCAGTTAATACCGATGAGGCCGTACTATTACCAGAAGTTGGGAAGGTGGTAAATGCCGCGGTAACTTCCCGGATAACTTCTGATGACTACTATATGATGATTCCGGTTAGAATCCGATGAGGCGGTATTATTACCAGAAGTTGGGAAGGTGGCAATGCCGCGGTAAATTCCTGGGGAACTTCTGATGCCTACTGTATGATCCGCAGATGGGTTACAGTAGAGGGCCCATGCCATGGCGAGCAGGACCATCCGGAGTTGAAGGGGAGGTTTATGGAGGTGGTGGATGGTATGATTCTCGAGGAGAGGGTGAGTAAGGAAAGAGGAAGTAAACAAATGCACAACTATTAATTATTAATTAATTATCTAATGATTTTGTATGTATGATGCATAATTGTTTTTATGGTTGCATACTAGACTCATAGGGAATTACTTAAGAGCATGTTGTAACTTAGGGCGTTTGATTGTATTAGTGTGGTTTGGAGACTTCTATGTGGTGGCCACACATATAAGTCTCTTAACTTCACAGTAGTACTAGCTACCTATATATTCTAGTATTTACTTGATTGATTGATTGAATAAGTATTGTATTTATTGCTTGAATATTATAACTTCGGGACGAAGTTTCTTGAAGGGGGGAAGTATGTAACAACCCTCATATATGAATTTAAGGAATATTTGATATAATATGATACAATGTAATATAGTATAATATAAATAATCAAAAGAAAAATGAAAAAGAAGTAATGGAAAACAAATTTTGCATAAAGATAGAAATTAAATAAGAAATTAAGAAATTGGGAGGAGGGGATAAAAGGAGGAGAAGAAGTGAAGAGAGGGATCTTTTTGTTTTTTTTGGCATTTGGAAGAGGATCTCTGGAGGAGAGGAAATCAAGATAGCACTGGCATAGGGTTAATTGTTGGGGGCTTGGGGGCCTCAGCCTTTGGCTGGGGGTTGGTTGGGTGGAGAGTCGTCCCCCCACCTTCAGTTGCACTATTGGAGTTGTCAAGGTAATGGTAGCTGCTAGGTCATCTAACTAGGTATGGCTCCTTAATTTTCATAGCATATTTTCTGTTATTATTGATTAGATCCACTTTCTTTTGTTAGATCCACTTTCTTTATTTGTTGTTTCTATATTTTATATGATTTTACATGTTATCAGATTCTTGTGTTGGATCAGAGATCTGCATGCATATTTAATATTATTTTGTTATTTAGTGGGTTTATGAGTTTTGTTATGTGAGCCGCTAACCAAGGGAATGGCCACGACTGCTAGTCTAGATTCATCTCCAAGCACAACACGTGGAGCAAAATTGGAGTAGTATACATGTTCAGTGGGGAAAAATATTAATAACATGAAAAATTACAACAAAGGATAACCATGAGCATACCTATGAATCGAGCCATGACGTGGTAGCATGGACTGAATCCAAAATGCTAAAAACCTCATAATGTTGGAATGTTGGAAATATCTCCCAGTTACATTTCACTCATAACAAAATCAAATAGCATGAACATGGGCATCATAAACATGTATTTTGAGTGGCATGGAGGCCAATACGATCCATAATGGAGCAGGCCTAGATTTGGAATGGCCTGGAGGAGGCTGAAGCCTCTCCCTTCAACCCTCAAGCGACCAGGAACAATCTTGAATAAACTATGTTTGGTGTAAAGGAGCGTCGGTACAATAGTAGTTAATGAGACTTTCAATAGAATGTTGAAATGGAGGGCAGAGTACAATCAGGCCACCTACTAACTTAAATGGCATCCTAGTCATGTAAATTCGCTATCTTGGTGATGGAAGTATGAGGTAGAAACCTTAGATATAAACTTGTGAATGTGTTTTACCATGGATTATATGTTAAGTCCTAACACTCGGACCACACCCAAATTCCACCACAAGCAACATTGGATACATCACGTGGCACCTGCATGAAGACAAGAGAATGTTAGGCCAAGATAGGTAAGCTACAAAACCATCCTTGGGCCACGATATCCCAAGCTAGGCCAACATTGAAACTAAAATAATAAATGAACAATTAAAATCTATATGCTAAGTACATGATTGTAAACATATACTCAAAACGGATCAAAATCACCAACCTTATGTTAAGTTGATTCATGCCTCTATGGAGAGTCGAGGTCACAAGGTTATCCTCGTGATATTAAATGAAAACAACGATTTATATCTATTATCCCTTATACGTTTGGAAATGGAATTAAACTATATGGTTTATGCTAGTTAAGGCCGCTATAAATAAATGATGTTTATATGGATAAATAATGAGTAAGGTTTAACAAATAAATTGTGGTTTCACACAGTGTGATGAGCATTATTATGGTTTAATAATATTTGTTTGCCAAGTCTTGACAATAAGCTTGAATGGATAATATACATATGTATATGTATTATATACATACAGATAATGAAGACATATGTGTTCATAAAAGGGACTAAGCTGTAAATAAAGCTCGATGAAGACATACAACTAGTGGAACTACAAAACAAAGATTCTGTCATAGGAAGTTATGACCGTAAATAAATATATCAAGCCTTAGTAAGAATGAATTGGAAGAGTAACAAATCTCCATTTGAATGGTGAGAATAGTAATTAGTCTATTTAATATCATCTATTGACGATACCAAAAAAAAAAGGTGTGTTGTGGTGTTATTACAAGTGGTATCAAAGCAGAGTGTCAAACACTTTGCGGCCTATGGGATTGTCGGTCACTGTTGTGATAAAAGTTGAACTAATATACTTTTGTTGTATGCACATTGACCTGATTTCAGAAGTCCAAAACCATGAGTGTTGAAAGAGTTTCTATCTAGCACGACAACCTTAACTCACCACCTCAAGGAGAAGAAATTTATGTCGAACTAAATGAAAGTAAAAAAGAAACTACCCCTTCTAAATTGTTGAAGACAATGTAGAGTTTGAAGGGTGAATTTCAAAGTTTTAAATATGAGAACATGAGGCATAGGAAGGTACAACAGGAGGTAAGTGAGGTCATACTGCAAACCTTAACTGAAATCAAGAATGGACAGCAACCAACACGCACTGTTAGCAACAAAATCAAAGGTCCCTACCATGAAAGAAGAACTAGGAGCCAAGAGGCTCGGAAAAAAAAGGAATCCAAATTTAATTCTGACTCATCCTCCTCTGAACCAAAAGGACTACTACAGCAATAGTTCTTCTGATACTTCCTCACCCTCTCCTCATAAAAAGAAACATAAAACTGCCAACAGTGAGGGCTACAAGGAGAGTTTAAAAATATCAAAGCTCCAACTTTTGACGGGGAGTTAGACTCTGGAGAAAAGGCTGAGGAGTGGCTAGGGAGTGGTTGTTGGGAATGAACAAATACTTCAAAGTGCATGACTACCCCAGCAAGATGAAGGATCGGTTGGCCATTTATAACTTGAATGGGAAGGCTACCAGCTGGTGGTGGGATTTGAAACTTACCAAAAAAATGAAGGAAAGGAAACTTAGGTGGAAAATTTTTAAGAAACTATTTCAAGATAAATATATGTCTGAAAGATTCTTTGATAAAAATATTAAAGAATTCCATGAGCTAAACATGGGATCTATGTACATGAATAATTTAATAAAAATATATTTGGAACTGTTGCACTATGTGGCATACATCAAGGATGAAAAGGTGAAAATACATAAATTTTTAGGTTGTCTTTCGTCCTATTTCAAGGACAAAATTGAATTTGATGCCCCAAGACCTTGGATGAGGCCTTATATAAGGCTAGACTCTCTTATGAGAACAGCCAACACATGGTTGAAAACATTAACAAAATCAAAGAGAAGTGTAAATCTTTCTCGGACAACGGGGAAATGGGGTTTAAACCACCTCCTTACCAAAAAAAAACTAACAGTTTCCCAAACAATCAAAATTTTGGAAAAAGTGAAGCTCAATCTAATTCACCAGCCCACAGTGTAAACAGACCAGCAACAGTTGCTGGAAATAAATCAGCCTTGTTACCGGTGAAGTATTTGGGATGTCAAGGCCCCCATTTCAACAAGGATTGCCAACAGAAAAACAACAAAGTTTTGAACAATTTGCAAGAGGATGTGATAGTTGAAGACATTGCAAAAACACCGAGAATATGTGCTATCTTGGAGGGAATACAAGAATACCATTAGTCAACAATGGTCGAAATTGAAGGTTAAATTTCAATGAAAACTATTTCTATTTTGATCAACCCAGGAGTTTGTCGTAGTTATGTATCTCCTAAAATTGTTGAATTTTGTAAGTTAAATAAAGAATAACACAGCAAGCCATGGATAGTACAGCTGGACACCGGTACTAAAAGAAAAATCTATGATTTAGTCAAAAGTTGCAAATTAGACATGAATGGTTTCCAAACAAAAGCAGATCTGAACATATTACCATTGGGTTCTTATGCCGTACTGATAGGCATGGATTGGTTAGAACAACACCATGATATACTTAACTGCTTAAATAAAACATTCACATGCATTGATGATAATGGAAATTAGAGAATGGTTCAGGGGGTACCTAAGAAAATTTATGTCCAACCAATTTCAGCCTTACAAGCTAAGAAACGTTTGAGAAAGGGTTGTAAGCTCTATGCCATTCATATCCAAAGCCTTGAAGAAGAAAACAAACGGGAAATTGAGAGTTATCCTACATTAAGTGAGTTTAAGGATGTGTTTCTGGAAGAAATACCAGGGCTACCACCTAAATGAGACTTGGATTTCTCCATAGAACTTGTATCAGGAGCAATAATAGTTTCAAAAGCTCTATACCGCATGAGTACAACCAAGCTAGTGGATTTGAAATTGCATCTCCAAGAACTAATTGAGAAAGGTTATATCCGACCTAGTGTGTCTATGTGGGGAGCACCAATCCTCTTCATGAAGAAGAAATTTGGTACAATGTGGATTTCCATTGATTACTGACAACTGAACAAGTTTATGATCAAGAATAGATATCCACTTCCTAGAATAGATGACTTGTTTGACCAACGCGGGGGAGCAACGGTTTTCTCTAAAATTGATTTGAAATCTGGATACCACCAAGTAAGGATTCGGGAAAAAGACACAAGTGAAACACTAGATTTTAGGACCCATTATGGCCACTTCGAGTTTGTAATGACGCCATTTGGGTTGACAAATGCACCTGCAACCTTCATGTGCATGATGAACAACATTTTCAGCAAATACTTAGATAATTTTTTTCTGGTATTCATAGATGATGTACTGATTTATTCTAAATATGAAGAAGAGCATGCAAAACATCTCAGGATTGTTCTACAAGTGTTGTGGGAGCAACAACTCTATGCTAAATTCAGTAAGTATCACTTTTATAAATGACAAATTCAGTATCTAGGACACATAATTTCTGAGGAAGGTGCTGTTGTCCAGAAAATATTAAGACCATCATGGAGTGGCCTAATCCTACTTGTGTGTCAGACATTAGATCATTCTTAGGATTGGAGGGATATTATCGGAAGTTAATTGAGAACTTTTCTTGAATTGTTTATCCCATGACATCCTTGCAGAAGGCGGAGTCAAAACTCAACCGGACAGACAAATGTGAAGCGAGTTTTCAACAATTGAAACACTTATTGACTACTGCACCCATCTTAAAGGTAGTTGATCCCGATGGGGATTTTTTTGTTTACACTGATGCAAGTAAAGAAGGACTAGGAGGAGTCCTTATGCAAAATGATTATGCCATTTGCTATAAATCCCGGAAATTGAAAGAGCATGAAAGAAACTATGCTGCATATGATCTTGAGCTAGTTGTCATCATCCACACTTTAAAAATGTGGAGGCACTACCTAATGGGAAAACGATTCATTCTTAAAACCGATAACATGGGATTAAAGTATATTTTTGAACAGCAAGACTTAAACGCTAGACAAGCTAGATGGTTATCTTTCCTAAGTGAGTATAATTTTGAGGTCAAACACATAAAGGGAAAGGAAAATAAGGTGGTTGATGCGTTAAGTCGCAAAATTCATATGTTATATGAGATAAAAATCAGTCAAACGAGTTCTGATTTGCATGACAGAATCGGGACAACAACTAAAAATGACTCATTTTATGCAAAATCTATCCAGAAAATGAAAGAAAACAGGTTGGGACAGCAACAAAAAGATTATAAAATTGATTAAACAGGTTTGTTGTGGTCTGAAAACAGACTATATGTGTCCCAAACAAGAAATATCAGACCTAAAATACTGACATAATTTCATAAACATCCCTACTCAGAACACCCTGGGTACCAAAAGATGATTTCAGTTGTAAAGAAATATTATTTTGGGCCAAAATTAAATCCGATGTGGCATTGTTTATAGCTAAATGCCAAGAATGACATCTTGTTAAAGTTGAACATCAACACCCAGCTGGCTTACTTCAGCCATTACCCATTCTGAAATGGAAGTGGGAAGTGATAAGTATGGAATTTATCATTGGTTTTCCAAAGAGCAAGAAGCAAAATGATTCCAGTATGGTGGTAGTTGACAAATTATCTAAGGCTGCACACTTTATCCCAATAAGCAAAATGATTCCATTATGGTGGTAGTTGACAAATTATCTAAGGCTACACACTTTATCCCTATTAAATACACCTATAAAGACATCCAGATTGTAGAAATTTTCCTGAAGGAAATTTCAGATTGCATGGCATACCTAAAACTATTATTTTAGACAAAGACACAAAGTTCACGAGCAACTTATGGAAAGCATTAGTTTCAGGGATAGATACACAGCTGAACTTTAGTACTTCCGATCATCCACAAACAGATGGACAAATAGAACATACTAATCATATATTGGAGGATATGATCTGCATGTATGTAATGCAACTTAGCTAAAATGAGTCCATTTGGGGTACTTTATGGAAGAAATTCCAGAACATCGATAACTTGGGATAGTTCGATGGATAGGCTTGTGTTGGGGCCATATTTGTTAAAGGAGTTAGAACAGTTGGTAACTAAAGTGCAACGGAATTTAAAAGAGGCACAAGATCGGAAAAAGAGATATGTTGATAAGAACAACAAAGATAAAGAGTATCAAGTTGGGAACATGTCTACTTGAAATTCAAATAAAAAAGAAGCTCATTAAGTTTGGGAAAATGCGGAAAGTTAGCTCCCAGATATTGTGGGCCTTTTGAAATATTGGCTAAGAAAATCCCAATGGCCTGTGAACTTGCATTACCTTCTCATGTGAAAGTTCACAATTTCTTCATGTATCCTTTCTTAAAAAGTATGTTTATGATCCTAAACATGTGATTGATTGGGATTTGTTGCAGGTAGAACCAGAAAGGGAGTTTATGCCAGAACCCCTTCGTATTCTGGACAAGAGAGAAGCGCAGCTCCGGACGTGGGCCATTTTCCAGTTGAAAGTGCAATGGAAGCATTTAGGGCCTGAAGATGCCACATGGGAAAATAAAGATTCCATGAAAGAGGCATACCCCTTTCTGTTTCAGAATTCATGATTAAAGTTGGTAACACCGGGACGGTGTTGTTTTTAAGGGGGGTGGGATGTAATATCCCAAGTTTAGACTCTTTGCATTTACTATGTTTGATTTGATGTTGAGTTGGTAGGCTCTAGAGCATCAAGATTATTTAGACTTATTATATTTTGATGTTGAGATGGTAGGATCTGGAGCATCAAGACTAGTTACATTTATTATTCTTGATTTGATGTTGAGCTGGTAGGCTCTGTAGCATTAAGACTAGTTACATTTACTATGTTTGATTTCATGTTGAGTTGGAAGGCTCTGGAGGATCAAGTGCAGTAAAGGACATGATTATTTATGCTACTTATCTTATTTTAATATTTCTAATTGTTGGTAAACACCACCTAACGAGACATCAAGTATACTAGAGATGGGTTGACTCTTTAATTAGTTACTAAATAGAAGTAATATAGATATAGGACATAATGTGAGGATAAATCTATAATAAATAAATTCAAAAAAAAAAAACAATAAAGAGAGTGAGAAAAATCTAATTGCTTTATGGAAAGAGAATAAAAAGAAAGAAAGAAAAACAAAAAGAAGATATATTTTTCCTAAATAAAGAGAAAGCAGCTAGAAGAAGCTTTTCTCCCAGGAATATAATAAAATGGTAGAGAGTGGACATTATAGAGAATAATGGTCCCTAGTGAACTGGAAGGTTCAGTTGTAGATCCTTGAGTGCTCAGTTTTCCATGGATAAGCATATGGCTAGTCCAAGAAGGACTGTGTAAGGGGATGAAATTACAGGATTCTACAAAGAGTTGGTAAAACACCTTATGGCTACTCTACAGTTAGTAAACAAGATAGATAAACAGTACCCTAAGTCTCTCTTCTCTAGTGAGCTTGGTCTGGATCAAGGGCGACCTGTGGAATGAAAAATGAACTCTTCAAGGTCTAAGGTTGGGAGGAACGTGGAAGTTCCCCAAACAGTTGGAAGTTTAAAGGGTGATAAGTACCCTAACTCTGATTATTTATTTATTATTTCCGTTCCGTAATAGTTGTTTGTATCCTATGAATTTTCTGCAAGACTTCTATTAATTTATAGTCTGGTCATTGTTAATTACTTCTCTTGCATTATTCCTTAATGAGACTAAGACTTTAGGATTCTAATAAACTGGTTGTCTATAGTCATGTGTATGGTTAATTTGTTTATTTTGCAAATTGAAATACTTCTAGTTATCAGGAGAGTTAGATTTATCTGTTCTGTTTTGTTAAGAAGTTTATTTATTTAGGTTTAGCTAATTTCCTATCTAAATAATGCTTATCAAATTTTTATTTGAATTATACATGTGTAAATTGTTTAAGTTCTGTTTATTTTCCTTATGTTAAAATCTAATGTAAATAAGTTATTTTAGGTAGTAAATTTTACTATTCTATTTAACTATTTTAGATTTAATTATTTTCTTCTCAAATTAGGGTTTACCTAGTTTGTATTCAATTATACATGTGTAAACTATTAATTTTCTATCTTTAATTTGGAAATGCAAAAGTACTTGAAATCAAATAACAATCATACACATAAGCAATCACATTCGACACATGAATTTACCCTGGGGAAACCCTCTATGACTTGAGGGAGAAAACGCCAGCAAAAACCTTCCTTAGTATATTGATAGATAGCAAAGAATGTATTTTACATCAAACACCCCCCAATGCAATTACAGAATAAGAGAAATATAAATAAGAGAGACTCGGAATAATATCCTACACAAAGAGAAGCGCCTTGCCTTCAAGGGAGAAGAGAATTCACTTCACATTGAATTCATCAATCCTGTATAACATATTTATACATTCTTCACATGCATCGGCTTCTATTTTTATCTTCTAACCTCATGATGAACTCTCCCTCCATGTGGATGCAACAATCTTGCATGAAGAAAAGCACCCTACTTCCCATGCAATGCATTAATTCACTGAACTGAGTCTTAGGATGAACCCGCCCCTTAACTGAAAGCTTGCCCACTTAGTTAGGTGGCTAACTTAAGTGTGGAAACTCAAGTGTCATCTTTTATTTTAACATAAGTGTCGTCTTTTAGTTTAACATAAGTGTCGTCATGCAATAACACTTAGTTAACTAGATCTTCTTTGATATCACTTAGTTAACTCTCTTAACTAATTCTTTCTTGTTAACATCATTGTAGTGATCAATTCGAGTTCTCCTTTGATTTACTGAAGTCTTCACTGAAGTTTAATAATTTGAATTCTCTATTAATTAATTATTTTATGTGCAATTCGAATTCTCTCATATCTTATCACATCTCATCTTTATCTCTTGTCTTATCTGCATGGTCCACATGTGCCAGCTTAATTATCATATCAAATATACTAAGTATATTTTCCCAATGATGCAGTGATCATATTGTCCTACTATCATTCCAAGTGGTTATATTCTAAAGTAATTCACTCTAGGGGTGGATAGTCCCTAGGGGAGACTTAATAGCTCAACCATGGTTAGTAGTACATCACACACAATGCATGCTTCAACGTGCAAATCATCACCTCAACACATGAGGATCTATCTTGAAACTCAATACCTTAGCCTTGACTAGCAAGATTGTACAACATCATCACTCTTATATACAAAGAAATTGCCTCAGCTCATGAAGCTTAAACAGTCTTGAGTCCAACTCAAGATTCTTCTCCAAGTTTCTTGAGTCCAACTCAGGATCCTATAAGGCACTACCTCGACACACAAGGCTCAATCTTGACACACAATATTAACCTAGATAATGACTGATGATGTTGTAACTTTAAGACTCCCTCTCAGTGAGGAAGGAAATTTCTTCCATGCCAATCTTGTCTCGGAAGTACCTATACTTCATCACAGATAGATGCTTAGTCAACATATCTGCAATATGATCACCAATTGAAATTTACTGAAGTCTTATGGCACCTCTCTGGACCATGTATCTAATGTAGTGATATTTCATCTCAATGTGTTTCGATCTGTCATGAAACACGGGGTTTTCTAAGAGATTAATGTAGCTCTAATTGTCAGAGCGAATGACTATAGTCTCAGGCTTCTTACCGAACAACTCAACAAGTAGCTTCCTAAGCCACACAACTTCTCAGAAGGCGGTACTAGCTGCAATATAATCTGCTTTTGTAGTACTTTGGGCTATGGATCCCTACTTTCTGCTGGACTAAGAGATCATAGTTGATCCCAAGCTAAAACAAAATCCGGATGTACTAGTTTGTTCCACAATACTTCCACCCGAGTCGGATTTGGCATATCCAAGTAACATCACTCCACCACTAGAGGCATATCTGAGTCCATAAGCAATAGTAACTCAAAGGTATCTAAGCACATGCTTGGCAGTGACCCAATGTCTATGTCTTGGCTCAGACATGAACTGACTCAAGATACTCACTGCATAACATATGTCTCGTCTACTATGTATCAAATACATCAAGGAACCAATGAGTTGTCTATACATGGTAGGATCCACTAGATCCGATCCGGAATATGACTCATGTATCTTCTTTATATTAGACACCATTGGAGTCGACATGGACATACAATCCATCATACCAAATCTTTGCAATACATCAACTGTGTACTTTCCTTGAGAAAGAAATATCTCATCTTTCCTTTTCCAAACTTCTAGACCAAGAAAATAGTGCATAAGACCTAAGTCTTTCATTTCAAACTCAAAATTTAGCTCCCTCTTACACCGAGCTATCTATTGCTCCTCTCCAGTAAGGAACAAGTCATCAACATAGAGAACCAAGATCAATGGTTGGTTCTTCACAACCTTGAAGTACAGGTTGGGGTCAACTTCGCTTTTGGAGAAGCCCAATCTTAAAAGATAGTTGTCAATCCTTGAATACCAATCCCTCGGGACCTGCTTAATCCCATATAATGATTTCTTAAGTTGCATACATGGGACTCCTTCCCATGAATTACAAACCCTTCATGTTTTTGTATGTAAACCTCTTCCTCAACCTCACCATTGAGGAATGCAACCTTCACATCCATCTGGTGAATTTTCCAACCCATAACTGAAGAAAGGGAAATTATGGTTCGAATAGTAGTGTACCTGGCTATAGGAGAGAATGTCTCATCATAGTCTATCCCTTCTTTCTGTGAGAAACCACGGCCCACAAATCTTGCTTTATACTTTTCAATACTTCCATTAGCTGCATGCTTGATTTTATGAAGCCACTTCCCACACATCATTCTTCATGATAGATTTGTAATCTTCTACCATGGCATATTTCCATACTTGTTGCTTTGAGGCTTCCTCATAGGTAGAGAGTTTTGAATCACTGATGTGACTCATCTTTGCTACATATCCTGAAAATATTTTAGGTCTCTTTCTCTCTTTGGATGAGCCTGGTGGTGCACCATGCTTTTTTGCCTCTTGCAGAATGTCTTGACACCATGTAGATCTCCTCTTAGCAGGAGGTTCATCAAGGGATATTTCTATCAGTTCTACTGGTTCTTCAGGATCAAGTGGACCCATGGAATCATTTGGCTTCTCCCTCTCACCATCTGAAAGGGGAGAATCAGAAACTGGATCCTCCATCATAAGAGTATCATGCTCCTCCATATATGAATCACACTGAAGTTATTTGGAGCGCTTGAAGCTAGCCTCTTCATGAAATTTTAAATCTCTGCTGACTTCAATGTTTCTTTGTCCTAGAACATAGATTATGTAGGATTTGGAGGATTCACGATATCCAAAAAATGTTCCTTCCTTTCTGGATGCCTCCATATTTGTCCTCTTCTCTTTTGGTATGTGAATTTAAACAAGACAACCAAAAATATTCAAGTGTCCAATATATAGTTTTTCACTAATGAAAACCTCCTCACGAGCCTTTTCTCCCAAGATAGCATGAGGGCTTCTGTTATGAATATAAACAACAGTGTTGGAAGCTTCTTCCCATAAGGATGTGTGCAGACTGATCACACATCATGGCTTTTGCAGCCTCACATATTTTTATGTTCTTTCTTTCAATGACCCCATTTTGTTGGGGGTTGTAGGTACATTCAACTGTCTTTTTATTCCTACATCTCAACAAAATTCATTGAGGTCATGGGACTCAAACCCTCTTCCATTATCAAATATCAAGGCACAAATGTGCTTTCCATTCTGATTCTCAAACAGTGCTTTAAACTCTTGAAACTTGTTGAAAATTTCACTCTTTGCTTTCAGAAAATAAACCCATGACTTGCCAGAGAATTCATCTATGAAAAGTACATAATACAAGTAACCCCTCAATGAGGGTGAAAACATAGGAAAACATAGATCAAAATGAATCAATCCAAGGATCCCCTTGGATATTTTGGTACTACATGGAAAACTCTTCTTAATTTTCTTGCCAAGAGCACAACCTCTACAAACACTATCAAAATCGGATTTAAACATGGGCATACCTTTCACCATCTTTTGCAATTTGGGTAGTGCTTTGAAATGGACATGACAAAGCCTTATGTGCCACAACTCACAATGACTGATTTTGTCATAGATCATGGCTTGAATGAGTTTTCAATGAAATTTTTAGAGACATCCTTCTCTAACTCCAATCACAGATGCAGAGTTCAAATCTTCATGCTTAGGCCACATGAGCACTTTGTTGTCCATAAAGATAACTCTGAATCCTTTATCTTTTAGAACCAAAATAGATAAGAGGTTCTTCTTCAATCCAGGGACAAACAAAATTTCATCCATATGCAATACATCTCCTGAATCCAATTGAAAAGAAGTGGATCCAATGCCTTAGATCGAATAGGTGGTATTATCTCCAAGCTCCACCTTACAGGGAAACTTCTTTTCCTTCAGATATGTGATAGTGCTCCTATATCCAGTCATGTTCTTGGATGCACCATTGTCTACCAACCATGTCTCAACACTAGTGGGAATGGATCTAGAAAGGGATGAGACAAGATAGTACATGTTCTTTGTCTCTTGATCATCGGATGATTATTTATTGTACGTTCATCTTCTGTAGCAGTAGAAGCATTAAACCCACCCTTGAAATTTCCTCTTTGCTTTGCACAAAATTCTCTTGCATAGCAGCCCTTCTTATTGCAATTGAAACATTTAAATTTAGACTGATCAAATTTCTTGAAATCATTCCCCTTTTGATGAGAGAATTTCTTGTGAGATTTCTTACTTATTTTCATCTGTGTCGCAAGAGCAAGGTTCTCTTCTTTGGAGGCAGTATACTTGCTATGGATTCACCATTCTTCTTGAAGGAAATGATGCCACAGTCTCTCAAAGTTAGGTTGCACTTCTCGACCATTTACTGCATCCAATAATGTCTCCCATGTATATGGAATACCATCGATAGAGGTTTGAATGAGATCATCAGCATCGACTGTCACACCAATGCTCATGAGTTGATCTCTTACTTGATAGATATTTGTGAAGAAGGAAGCCACAAATTTGTCCTTTTTCATCTTTAGATTTCAAAGCTTTTTCTTCAATGCCCTCTTTTGACTGGGCGCCTACTTCTCATAAATATTTGCAAAAGTATCGAAGCATTCCTTTGTGGTCTTCAACGGAGTAATCACAGGAATCAAGTTGTCTTTCACGAAATCATAAATAATCATCTTTTCCTTGGCTTGATTCTTCTTGAAGTTGGTGCGCCCTACATTAGTAGTAGGTTCTTCAATAACATTGGATACATAGCCATCCAAATCATGCTCTTCCAGGATATTCAGGATCCGGGCCTTCCAAGTATTGAAGTTCAAAGTTCCTTCAAGATAGTCTTCCAGTCTTACTGAGATTAAATCCATAATTCTTCAAGTATTATGCACACTTAGGATCTACATAGGCTGAAGCTTGATTGTTGAACTTAGCTCTTCCGTGCCCTGAGATCTGATACCGTGTTAATTTTTTATCTTTAATTTGGAAATGCAATAGTACTTGAAATCAAATAACAATCATACACATAAGCAATCAATTCAACATATGAATTTACCCTGGGGAAACCCTATATGAATTGAGGGAGAAAACCCCAACAAAACCTTCCTTCGTATATTGATAGATAGCAGAGAAATTATTTTACATCAACCACCCCCAGTGCAATTACAGATCAAGCGAAAGATAAATAAGAGAGACTCGGAATAATATCTTGCGCAAAGGGAAGCACCTTGCCTTCAAGGGAGAAGAGAATTCGCTTCAAATTGAATTCATCAATCCTATATAACATATTTATACATTCTTCACATGCATTAGCTTCTATTTTTATCTTTTGAATTCATGATGAACTCGCCCTCCATGTGGATGCAACAATATTGCATGAAGAAGAGCACCCTACTTCTCATGTAGTGCATTAACTCACTGAACTCGATCTTAGGATAAACTTGCCCCTTAACTGAAATCTTGCCCACTTAGTTAGGTGGCTAACTTAAGTGTCGTCATGCAAGTGTCGCAACTCAAGTGTCATATTTTAGTTTAACATAAGTGTCGTCTTTTAGTTTAACATAAGTGTCGTCTTTTAGTTTAACATAAGTGTCGTCGTGCAATAACACTTAGTTAACTAGATCTTCTTTGATATCACTTAGTTAACTCTCTTAATTGATTCTTTCTTGTTAACATCACTGTAGTGATCAATTTGGGTTCTCCTTTGATTTACTGAAGTCTTCACTGAAGTTTAACAATTCAAGTTCTCTCTTAATTAATTCTTTTATGTGCAATTCAAATTCTCTCATATCTTATCACATCTTATATTTATATCTTGTCTTATCTACATCGTCCACATGTGCCACCTTCATTATCATATCAAATATACTAAGGATATTTTCCCAATGATGTGATCATATTGTCCTACTATCGTTCCAAGTGGTTATATGCTAAAGTAATTCACTCTAGGGGTGGACAGTCCCTAGGGGAGACTTAATAGATTAACCATGGTTAGTAGTACATCACACATTGACACACATTCTTTGACATGAAAAGCATCACCTCAACACATGAGGCACCACCTCAACACATGAGGGTTTGTCTTGACACTCAAGACCTTAGCCTTGACTAGAAAGACTGTACAACATCATCACTTTGGCATACAAAGCACTTGCCTCAACACATGAAGCTTAACCATTCTTGAGTCCAACTCAAGATTCTTCTCCAAGTTTCCTAATTCCAACTCAGACTCCTATAAGGCACTACCTCGATACACGAGGCTCAACCTGGAAAATGACACATGATGTTGTAACTTTAACATAAACTACTTATGGTTCTGTTATTTTAATTAAGCTATGTTTTCATATTGAAAGACTTCTGGTTTGTTATAAAAGTTAAACATAGTCAATTTGATAGATTACATGTTTATTTAGTTTTTGTCAAGATAGAGTCATTGAGTTGTATATGATTATACATACGTAAATATGTTCCAAGCTCTTCCTATTTTAATCATACTACAATCTATTCTAGATAGGATATCAAAATAAGGTAATTGGTAAAAGTAGGAATATTATTATTATATTAATGAAACTATAAAATAATCATGGGCGTTTATAGCCCTAGAGAGAAAATTCTCAACACACATATGGTTTGGAGAGGATTCGGGAATGAATCCAAGGACAATCCCTTAACTAAACCACATGTTAAATATAGTAAAGAATATATTTATATAAAACATAGGATTAATAATAAAAGCAAACATGACAACTATAGACTAAATATTAACAAAAAGATTACCAAAGATAGTAAACAAATGCTTTCGCATTTATAAACACTACACATTAACATAGGGTCAATGCCCAACTTTTGGCATAATTCAATAACCATAAAACATATATCAACGATTTGTTCAAGGATTGAATCCTCGGCATCTACGCCCTATATGTGCAGGATGCTAGGATCGAGCCTCATGGCATCATCCTATGTAGAATCGAAACATACAAACAATTAATGGATCATCCTCACGTCCATGTCTGTTTAATCTCTCACAAACACAATTTACCCCTGCGTAAAAATAAATTTCCCAATGACAGAGCTTGTGTCTCACCACATGAAAACCATAGCATGTAAATAAAATCCAATGGCGTTTATGGCTATTTGAACCCAAACCTGATTCTATGGGTTGTTTTCTAAAACCAAATAAACAAATAGCACTTGACAATATAATTACACAGTCAAAATTTGGGGCTAAGCTACGCAGCATGAAAAAAGGGTCATTCCATTCATGCATGCCCTGTTAACTTACAATAATATCATAAAAACAATATATCTATCATTGATTCAAGGTACGAGCCCTATTTACATTAACCAATTTTGTTTATGCAAATAAAACATATCCAAATATATACGTTGTAAATGAGTCATATGGAACTGGAACCAAATTCTTTGCCAGAGTTCTAATTCTGCAAAACAGTAGTTGTAGCATTCATACATGGAATAGATGGATAAAAAACATAGACAACTGACCCAGGTTTGATACACGGGCTTTTCCCTTTTCACAATTACAAAAATTGATAGCACGAACTAGGCACTGTATACAAGCCAGGATTTATACAAGTTTGGAAAAAACCATAATGTAAACAAAGGCATAACGCCTATAAGCTACCCTATATTTCCATTAAATTAACTTTTAGATTTAACAAGTGCTAGTCATGGCCAGGTAACAAAGGCATGAAGCTTGTAACTATTCCTTCTCCCTATTTATTTTAACACTAACAAGAATTACAATTTCCATCCATGGCGAGGCTACTCAAAGCCAAATACAAACTTACAGCACCAAGTACCCAATCAAATTTACACTTAATCTATAAATCATGGATGTTAACCCACGACCCAAAGATGGGTGAACTATAGATGGCTTAAACTTACCCATTTGGTGCGCACTCCAGGTGCAAAAACCCTGAGAGAGTCACGGTCGCATCCAATCCCACAAGGCACCTGCAAACAATGTTGCAAACAAAACAAATTAGGGGACCTTGCATTGAACAACAATAATACATCAATTGAAAAAAGAGAGGGTTCCATACTATGTACCAATTACTTAAGCTGCTAACTAAGGGAATGACCACGACTGCTACTATGGTTTCACCTCCAAGCACAACACGCAGAGAAACATTAGAGCAGTATACATGTTCAATGGGGAAAATATTAATAACATGAAAAATTACAACAAAGGACAGCCCTGAGCATACCTGTGAATCAAACCAGTACATGGTAGCATGGACTGAATCCAAAATGCTCAAACCCTCACAGTGTTGGAACGCTAGAAATCTATCCCAGTTACATTTCACTCATAACAAAATCAAATAGCATGAACAGGGGCATCATAAAACTGTATTTTGAGTGGCATGGAGGCCAATACGAGCCATAATGGAGAAGGTCGAGCTATGGAATTGCCTGGAGGAGGATGAAGCCTCTCCCTTCAACCCTCAAGCATAAATGACCAAGAAAAATCCAAAATACATTGTGTTTGGTGTAAAGGAGCGTTGGCACAACATTAGTTAATGATACTGTCAATCGAATGCTCAAGTGGAGGCCAAAGTATGAACATGCCACCTAAAAACTTAGATTCTAGCCTATTCATGGAAATACACTATCTTGGTGATGAAAGTATGAGATAGAAACCTTGTATATAAACCCGTGAATGTGTTTTACCATGGATTATATGTTAAGTCCTAACACGAGGACCACACCCAAATGCCATCACAACCAATGTTGGATACATCACGTGGCACCTGCATGAAGACAAGAGAATGTTAGGCCAGGCTAAGTAAGCTACAAACCATCAAAGGGCCACGATATCCCAAGCCAGGCCAACACTGAAACTAAAATAATAAATGAACAATTAAAAGCTATATGCTAAGTCCAAGATTGTAAACATATACTCAAAAGTGATCAAAATCGCCAACCTTATGTTAAGTTGACTCATGCCTCTATGGAGAGTCGAGGTCACAAGGTTATCCTCGTGATATTAAATGAAAACAAAGGTTTATATATATTATCCCTTCCACGTTTGGAAATGGCATCAAACTATATGGTTTATGCTAGATAAGGGCACTATAAATAAATGATGTTTATATGGATAAACAATGAGTAAGGTTTAACAAATAAATTGTGTTTCCACACAGTGTGATGAGTATTAGTATGGTTTAATAATATTTGTTTATCAAGTTTCACTAATAAGCTTGAAGGGATAATATACATATGTATATGTATTCTATACATACAGATAATGAAGACATATGTGTTCATAAAAGGGACTAACCTGTAAATGAAGCTCGATGAAGACATACAATTAGTGGAACTAGAAAACAAAGATTATGTCACAGGAAATTATGACTGTAAATAAAGATATAAGGCCTTAGTAAGAATGAATTGAAATAGTATCAAAGTTGCATTCGGATGGTGAGCATTGTAATTAATCTAGTTAATATCGTCTATAGACAATACCCAAAAAAAAGTGTGTTTTTTGGTGTTATTATGGGAAATCTAGCAACTGCTAGCTTTCCATTCATGAGAAGAACATGTGTAGAACCCACAACAACATAATATTTGAATACACATATTATTTCATAATCATGGATCTGCTTAGCTTGTTCAAGAGCCAATAAATGGGTACACACAAATGCAGAATATAACCAAGGTTATTGTTAGGACAAAGGCATCGCTAGAGCATTGATTGCATCCTATGTGATAGATATCGACCTACACTTCCACTTTAAATAGGAAATGATAAGATTAGTTACTATTTTTACCTTTTATAATCTTAGGTTCTTCTTTCTCTTTCCTCATCTCCTCATTTTTGGGTTCTTATGAAATTTGGGTTTCTATAAAAAGGGGTTGACTTTATTCTAGAGTGGCCATGAGGATGCATATGCTCCTAGAAATAGTTATTGCTTGAGCTTCCAACCTCGCAAATTTGTGATGTACATGATAGGAAGGATATTGGCCATGTGTACTGATTCTTCCACATATATTATATATGTTTTCCTCTATGCAAAAATTGCAATTGCTACTTTGAAATTATCTAGATGCAATATAGTTTTCTTCATTGTCTCATACAGGTAATGCCACTTGTGAATAACTTGTAAGATAAATAAGTCAATATCTTCCATGCTATCTCCAACAATGTGGGAATATTTCCTATATTATGGGATACTATGCCAATATCAGAGACAACATGTCAATGCAGGCCATTGCTTAATGTGTAAAGGTTTCCATGAATTGAAATCACTGAGAGATTCTCGCATCTTCCTCTAGCCAATGATGCCTCTGAGTGAAAATTGCCTTAGATTGCTCCATTATCATGTAGCAAACCATTGAAACTATGGTGTGATCAAACATAAGAATGAAAGGTGCCAAACTAAGTGATGCCTCCCAACAAAAATTTCCTCAAATTCGAGGATGTCAACTATCAAGTCTAAATCAACTTTGAAGATGATACCTTTAAACATGAGTATGGGATTACTATATGCACTATGGTGGTATAGAGAATAACGTAACACCCAATCGATGTGCCTGAAAAATACTCGATCAAGCTTGAAATCATAAATATTGATGGGGGCACTTGTAAAGGGGGATTGGATAACCGAGCTCCACATCTTAATGATTCCCTCATTTGTTAAAGGGCAATATTTTCAAATAAATTACATAATGATCCCTTAGAAGGTGAATTTTATGAGGTGATTGGATGAGGCATACCATTAGTGTAAGATAACAAGTCACATACTTGAATGAAGGGTGTCATTAAACTACAATGAAACAATATTGTTTTTCAAGAACAGTTCAGTGCCCAAGTCTGATACAATGATCAGTCAAAGGTAGAATGTGTACCATAATTTTTCCACTCAAATATTGTCATCCAACTTCGAGAACTTTTTAATTTAATCTCACCTTTTTCCAGCCACCTTACAATGTATGTCTTTTAAATTTCGATATAGTCTGCATTGAAGAAGCTCATATAAATAGTGTTTAAGACAAAGTAGAACATATATAACATATACTTTTTCATGCCTAATGGTCATTATATTATGGGCTATGATAATATTAATAACATGTAGATCAAAATAACATGTGAATCAAGGTCACACAGACAATGACACCTTGTGGCTCTTGTTTAATGGTATCTTCCTTTTATTGTGCATGCAGGAATTCAAGTATGCCAATACCAAGGGGTTGAGACAAGGTCTAGAATGGGCACATTTTTCATTTCAAACATTAGCGAAAAATACCCAGACAAAATGTTGCTCACATGATTTGTCTTATCATATCACAAGGTTTTAGATAACGCTTTGTTCTCCGTTCATCATCTAATTGAAAGTAGAAATGAGGGTATAGTACTTGAGAATGAGGCCATGTATGGAATTTTCTTATCGACATACAAGCTCACCACTTCTAGCTCTAAGTAGTATTCAATATTTCTTTTATTTATCTTATGCTTATGGTTTAGGGTTTATTAATGATATACTTGGGTTTAAATTTTATGGATGCCTCAAGTAGAAGTTGTTTCTTTCAATCACGAAATTTAAAGGTGTAGCTAGATGTCTATAAAGATAAGTACTTGTTAGTCCAAGCCATACATTGTAAAATCATAGGATACTAGAAGATGTTATTGGAAACTAAGAGACTTAAGAGAGGAAAGAGGTGGGAATCAAGTAATACCTCGTATCATATGAGTAACTCTAGAGTGAAGTACAACCTCATATCAAATGGGTAACTAAGATTTGGTTTTTTCATTTGTTTTCACTAGTTACCTAAGGTGAGGAGTGAATACTTCACTTCAAGGAGTTTTCAAATTAGAGTGTGGATAATACCTTATCATGCTAATGAATACCTTCCCCTAGAGCTGAACACTTTACCTGTATTAGTTGAATGAGGACCTTAACAGGAATAATGGAAGTGATACCTTTGAAGTTAGGAGTGATCTTAGAGTTGCTTGGAGGCCCCTCCTAACCCCTGTAATCTAAGGACCTTACCTAACTCAATCAAACTAAAGTGCTTAAATAAAATTAATGATCACTCACAATTATCCATGTCAGTTGAGGACCAAACATTCTGGAGTTGTACCTCAATCAAATGAGTAGATCAATTTATCACATTATCCTTGAACTAGGCAGAGCAACTTATCACAATGGCCTTTTTTTTTTATTGTTATCCTCATATATAATCTAATTGAGATGGTTGAGATTTTAGTTCAAGTTCAACAACAATGAGATTTAGTTTGAATTCAAATTTTCCAATGAGATTTGCCCCTTTAGGTTTATCCATATATGTATACACACACACACACACACACACACACATATATATATAGACACATATATATATACTCATAGACACTCAAGATGATAAATCTTATATTAAGTCAAGATTACACTCCGAAAACTCAAGAATGCCGAAGCAATTCTCCGCTCGTTTTCCGAATATTACAAAGACTACTAGATTACAAAACACTCTGCCACTCCAATTCTGAGTGCCTAGAATGAACCTTTACACCCTTATTTATACAAAATGAGAAGAGTTCATCGTAAGGAAGAGATCGATGACTCATTAGCACGGAGATTCTTCTTTTCAGACCACTAGAGGCTGTTTGTACTAAAAAGGATGACTCATAAGCACGGAGATGCTTTCTTATAATCATACGAGTGACTGACTGTATTAAAAGTAATGACTCATAAGCACGGAAATGGCATCTTAGCTTTCGGGTAACTCACGAAGAGACATCCGCACTAAGAGATGGTCCATTAGTACAATGTGGATATTCTTTTTCAAAAGAACCCACTAAAGAAACGACATAAAGAAAATGCGGAAATCAAACCAAATCCGCAGTACAACATTATTGTACCTAAAGCTATTACACAGTGGAGATTCATCGAGAACCCACTAAAGATATGACATAAAAATAGATGCGGAAATCAAATCAAATCTTCAGTACATTCATTATCCAGATCCATAGTCAAGCGGACTATGATCAAAATCAAATCCTTCTGATCCAAATCCATTTCTGTCAGTGTCACTTTCTTCAGAGGGATTATGATGCAAATATTGTCGGTAGGATTCTGTACCATATGGTAAGATATTTTCCATCCAATGAGGAGGATTTTATTAGAAGCATGCAAAGAAAGGGGAATATCGGAAATGTTGTTGTCTTGCATATTCAGGAATTGATACTTCTCCAAAAAAGTTATTTTTAATGACAATTTTGAATTCTTGGCCTGCTTCAACAGATGGTTGTACAACTACGCCTCTCCACAGAATATCAAACTGGAAAACACTATAAGAGATGGCTCCTTCTGTTAATTCATGTTGTATGACTGAAGTAAACCAAGAAGGTGTTGAATTCTCTAAAGCAGAGACCCGAGGAACATTTAAGAAAAAGAGAATTTTTATCCAAGGGCTCCATAGCCTGTAGGCACTCTGGATATCTTCACAATAAAAACATATAGAAACTTTAGCATGAGCTCGAGCAATTTGGTGAATCGCATAAAAATCAATCCATCTTAAAGAAGGATCAAAAATATATGCACAGTATTGTGGAACTCCTGATAAAAGATGATAATGTCCAATAACCATATTGACATGATTAATCCTGAGAAAAGGATCGTTAACATCTAAGTCATAGCTATGTCATCCTTCTGGAGAATCCAATCTGCTTTGAAGAATTATTTGCTAGATTTCAAAGGGTAAGCCTTTAATCCTTTGATGAAAACATTTGAACAGAATGTGTAAAAGCACTCATGATAGATTAAAACTGGATTATCTGTTTTCTGAGAAGATGATTCTATTTGTTGAGAAGATGATTCTCCTTTTGTGAAAACATTAATGTTCTTGAAAGTTGTTCCTTCACGAGTTAACATATCTGCAAGATGATTATCTTTTCATGCTTTGTATATAATTTCAAAGTCAAAACCCTGAAGCCATACTGCCCACCGGAGAACTCTGGCATTGCCGTGTTCTATGAGTCGTTTATTGCCAAGCATTCCTTTCATATGTTTTAGGTCTGTTCGTACTGTAAAACAGACACTTTTGAGGAATAACCGAAAACAATGAATACCCTTTTTGACAGCTAAGATTTCCTTATGTGAAGAAGGATACTTAACTTCTGCTTCAGAGAATGTACCAGATGTGTATGCACATACTTCTTCCTTTTTAGAATGCTTTTGCAGCAGAACTGTTGCCCAAACATGATCTGAAGCATCTGTTTGTAAAACAAATGGAAGATCTAAAACTGGAAGAGACAGAGGAGGAAGCTTTTGGATATTTACCTTGATCCTTTTGACTGTATCAGTCATTTCTGTTGTCCATTATGTCCCAAGTTTTAGTCGCTTTTGTAATATCTTGGTATATTTTGCTTGAGCCTGGTAAAATTGACGGATGTAATTCAACCAACCAAGAAATCTTTGTACCTGTTTGATATCATGTAATTTATCAGGAAATTCTAAAAGTTTTTGCAGGACATGAGGTTGCAGAAATATTTTTCCCTGGGATATCTGAAGACCTAAAAATTCAATGGAGGTCTTTGCAATGACAAATTTATCTGGAGAAGAAGATAGAGCAATTCCATGTTTGAAGACAAAGTCATAAAATTGTTCTAGGTGCACTTTATGCTCTGTTATGTCTTTACTGAAAATGAGCAAATCATCAATATATACAATGATAAAATCTAAATGTCTGAAAATGTCTTCCATCCTTTTCTGAAATTCTGAGGGAGCATTTTTCAAACCGAATGGCATGACTGTCCATTGGTATTGGCCATGTGGGACTACAAATGCAGTCTTGAACCTGTCTTTTGGTGCTATGCCTATTTGCCAAAACCCACTTTTAAGATCAAATTTGCTGAAAACATTCGCTTTTGCAATCTTGGACAAAATTAATTCTTTGTGAGGTAGAGGATACCTGATTGGTTCTAATGCTTTGTTCAATTCACCATAATTTACCACCAATCTTTTCTTTCCTCGTTTTTGCTTAGAATGCTTGTTAACATAAAATGTTGGGTAGGCCCAGGCACTTTTGCAGGGTTCAATCAGCTTTCTATCAAGTAACTGTTGTATTTCTTCTTTGCATGCTTGTTCTTCTGTTGGACTCATATTATTAGCTGAATCCTTTTGGGGCTTGATGTCTGCATTCTGTTTATAAGGAAGTGTAACATAATACTTCTCTCTTTTCCAAAAAGTATGTGGATGGTCAGAAGTACAATCTTCCTTTATTCTTTGGACTATTTCTACAAGAAGTTTTTGGCCATGTAAATCTGCATGTTTCACAATCTTTTTAATCTTGTCCAAATCTTTAACAGATTCTTCAATAATATCTGGTGTTTCTGCAGATATTCTGATAATAAACTCAGATTTTACTGGAATAGAAATTACAGATCCTTGGATTGTAAAATCTACATAATCTTCTCTTACTGCCATTGGCAGATGTTTTTTAACAAAATCTTGTCCTAATAACATATCTGCTCCTGTGTCTAAACAATACAAAGTGACATATGTTTTGGATTTTCCTAACAAAATTGGAAAATCTGGAGCAATGAAATTAACATGGATAAGTTCATTGTTAACTGCTTTGAAATGAATAGATATGGGCTGCCAAAAATATTCTGGAATAGCTTTGTACTTACAACAGCTACTCATAGCACCTGTATCTACTTGTGCATCAATGTCATAAGCTTTGTACCCATCTGTTTTGATTTGGATGGAAATGACCATCCTATCCCCTAAACTTTTTTGTTCAGGTACTGGTTCGGGTTCGGATTCAAGGGTTGGAGAAAAACCATGAGCCTTTCTCATTGTAAGCTGGATGTATTCAGAATTTAACTCATCTAGCTGGTGCAATAAGTCCTGTATGCTTGTAGCTAGGATAGCTAATTGTTCTCTTTCTTTCCTGACTTTATTTTCAAAGAAAACAATTTTTCTGAGTAGAGCTGACTCACCTGGATCTTAATATTCATGACTGTAGTCTGATGGTTGTGGCTCTGGCAGCTTCTTTGATAATTCATCAATTTTCTCTTGGAGTCTCCTTCTAATTATGATAAGTCCTAAAGAGAGATTTGCTTTCTTCTCTTCTAATTCTTCTATCTATTGTTTGATGGAAGCCAATGAGAACATGAAACAATTGCTTATAAATGTTCTGTCATCATCAGAACTACCAGAGGTATCAATAGAAAGTTGTCTGAATTCTAACTCGTTTGTATCAGAGTTAGGTTCAGAGTCAGTATCTGATTCATGAATGGAGAAACCTTCTTCGTCGGACTGTAAATTAGGGACTAAATCCTAATCAGCGGGATTGTATTCTGTAGTGAAGATTTCACAGAGATTATGCTAAAACTTTGTCTTTTTATCTGGGCATGAATTTTCCCAATGCCCGGTCTTGCCACATATATAACAGGAAGACTTTCTGAGTGGCTGGGTCCTTTTCTTAAAAACAAACCTTTTCTGTTTATTCTGGAAAAAAGGTTTTCTGGGATATTTTGAAACTTTTCTGTGAGAATACTGAGGTCTAGGATGGGATCTAGAATGGGATCCAGCAGCCTTCTTAGAAGAGCAAGTGCATGCAGATGCAAATGCTTTGTGAGGTTTGAAACAACCATATCTAGCAGTTTCACGAAATTGATGGCAAGCAGAATGAGAAACAAAAATCTGTTTTTTAAGATTTTTCTGTGTTTTCATGGCGACACATTCTTTTTGGAGAGCAGTCAACACATGTTGATGTAAACCTGCTAAGGAAAGATCTTCAATCTTGACTTGGTGATCAAAAAGGTAGGTAGAAACTAGAACTGGAATCTTTCCCAGGAGAGAGGCTAGATAATGGCGGAGATAAGCAATATATTGGTGGTCAATGATTTTATACAACATGGATTGCATAGTACAAAAATATTCTTGTAAAAGACCAACATCACAGAGTTTCTAGGACATAAACAACTGGGTTGTATGAGATGCATCAGGAGGTAATGCACCAAGGAATTTGTGTGTTAGAGCTTGGAACAAGGCTTCTAAGGGATCATTATCTTCAAGAAGATGTTCTTTTTCTTCATCTGAAAGCTTTTCCCACCATAACTTAGCAATACCTGTGAATGCCCAAGTGAGCTGTGTAGTGATATCTTTCCAAGATGCCTTGGTCTCTGCTTTTCTTTGGAATGCCCATGCATTAATCTTTTGGAACAGATTCAAAATTTGATCATGCTCCATGCAATCAAAATCAATAATAAAAGTGTTTCCAAATCCTTTGGATAAGTCTTTGGAATCAAATTTTATATCTACAATCTTCAACTCATTAGTCCATCGACTGGACTGCGGAATCTATTCTGTCTAATATCTTGGCCGGATATCCTTCTTGCTTGATTCTGGAAAAAATGTGATTCGGCTCTATTTCTTTTGGAGGGCCAGAAGTTTATAAGGTTTGTCATACAAAGTAAAAATGTAACACATTTCAAATGTTAGGAGCAAGGACTTAAGGAATCACCTTTGGGAGGGATAACCATATTAAAAGATAGATATATAGTTTCCAAAACCACAAGATCACTTTCAAAAATTGAAATGTTATTTTGTTTGTTATGGAACTTGTGATAGACTCCCTCCGAGAAAAGTAAATTGGAAGGTTATCCCGCAGAGAAAAGGGGTCCTTGGGGAGATTATCTTTGACATTTTCGAATTGATCTGTAGAAAAGAGCTCAATTTCAGAATGATTATTTCATAAAGGAACAAATTCAATTTAATATAGAACTTGATCACTTCTACATCATCCTATTTAAATCTCCTCTCTACAAAAATATCCTACAGTGCACATCAACATTTTCAGTGTTTCATGGTTATAAGTTGAGAAAATTCTTCTCTTCAATTGCTTAGTGGCTAAAAAGCAATGGAAGACTCATTCTTTGGCAAGTTGTGGGGATTGATTCCTAAATAATAGACAACATCATAATGCCTATAGTTATCATCCCTATGGTTCAACCACTATAACCTCGAAATAACACCAATTATGAACATTGGAACACACCCAAGCTCAAGACATTCACAATTTGAGTCCAGGGGTCTCCTAATCATTTAAATCATAAATAGGAAAAAAAAGTTGTAAAATAACAAATTTATATTATGAATGTCCATATTTTAACCCAACCCAAATTATGAAATATTTATTTTAACAAGCCATACCATGAATTGTTGTTGCAATGAAAGAAACCTTGTATTGTTTTTAAGAAACAATGCAATGAACTCTATAAAAGTAATTTTGTATTGCGAGTCCTATTTAGGTTTGAAAATATTTCATGGGTTATCTCGAGAAATGATTGCTTAGTAAAAGTTTTTTCCAAAGGAGCTCAACTCTGCAATCCCACGAGACAAGCCATGTCCAAACCTTAGGGGCTCATATTGGATGGAGGATCACTAGTTTTAGAGCATCTAGTTTGGGTCTATAATATAAAGATTCGGGAATTTAGGGTTTTGTGTATGCTATTTATTGAAGTTTTAAAATTGAAAGTAGAAGCCCATACTTGTAAATGAATCCAAGAAGCAACCAACAATCGATCTTCTATACCAAACCTCCAAAAAAATCTTCCAAATCTTGGAGAAAATTGATCAACCTCGGACCAAAATTTGTACCTCTCCACTTCAAAATGGGAAAACACAATTAATTTTGTTAGATATCGTTTGTCTAATTTATACTAAATGCAATAATACAATTTTTAAATATCAACATCTAATAAATATATTATATATTGTTATACCTTGGTGATATTATAATACAATGTTATCTCTCTAGACCACCATAGTGCATATAGTAATCCCTTGATGTCATGTTTAAAAGTATCATCTTCAAAGCAAGTATTTAGACTTGATAATTGACATCCTCAAATTTGCTTAGAAGATGGTTTGGGGGCATTTTTTGTTGGAAGACGTCACTCAGTTTAGCACCTTTCATTGTTATATTTGATCAACCCATAGTTCAATGGTTTGATACATGATAAAGGAGTTTCTGACGCAATTTTCACTTGAAGGCATCATTGGATAAAGATGCGAATCTCTCAAAGATTTCAATTGATGGAAGCCTTTACAAATTGAGCAATGGCCTACATTGGCATGATGTCTCTGATGTTGGCATAGACTCCCATAATATAGGCAATATTTCCACACTATTGGAGATAGCATGGAATATCTTGACTCATTTCTCTTACAAGTTATTCACAAGAGAGACAATGACCAAAATTGTATTTCATCTAGATATTTTCAATGTAGCAGTTGAAATTTTTGCATGGAGGAAAACATATATAATATATATGTAGAAGAATCAATACACATGGTCGATTTCCTTCCTACCATGTGCATCACAAATTTGTGAGGATGGAAGCTCAAGAAGGCAATATTTCTGGGAACATATGCACCCTCATGGATGCTCATGAGAATAAAATTGACCCAATTTCATAGAAACCCAAATTTCATGAGAAACTGGAATATCATGTGGAGATGAGGAAAGGGAAGGAAGAAGCAAAGCTTGTAAAAGAGGAAGCGAGTAACTAATCTTATGAATTATGGAGGGATTTGGGCCCAAGGGGTTAGAATATCACTAACTAGCTAACGTCATGAGTTGAAACACTAAAGCATTGAATGTGAACAAGTGAAGAATGAATCGGTGGGTAGGGAGAGTCAGCAAATTAGGGTTAGTTTTGTAAAAAAAATATACTTATAAATTATAAAAGGAAAATTTAAAAACGAACCCTAAACAAATTTTCCTCTTGAGGTTTGAGTTAGCTACATAATTAAATTCGTTGAGGTTCGACTCTGAGTTCACGTTTGGAATTTTTTGAACTTGGACGAATTCGAATTTGTTCTTGAGGTTTACTGGTTTTCAAACTTCAAGGTTTAAATTCAATCAAACTTGTGACTTTGCATATAATTTTTATTACCGAAATCCAACTGAAGCAACTCAATAGAGAGTAATATTATAAGAGAAATCCAATTCTAGAAGGTCAATAGTAAGTGGTGTTAGATGAAAATAGTGGTGTTAGATGCATATTTTCAGAGAATTCAATTTATAGGCATATAATTTAGAGCTAAAATTGTGAGAGAAAAAATAAGCTGGCCTTTTTTTTCTACCTTTATCATTTCGGTAATGTATAACAAACTTTTTAACAGTAAAAGATACTATCCTATCCTTGCAATTGTGATTCCCAATAGGGTTTATGGTTATCATAATCACAAAATACTAAATACATACTTCTCTGTGTTTTAAATTGGTTTTGTTTATAATATTGTATCTCAAAATGCTGACTACAAGGTGTAAAAAAAACAATTTTATCTTTTGTCATTGACGTTGAGTCCTGAGAAACCTCTAAATTATGGTATCCTATAACAACATATGCCACTACAATTATAGAGCTTGGATTTTTTTTTGGGGGGGGGGGAGGTTTGGGATTTAAGTGGATGAGCTCGGGGGTTAAATCCAATGCATTTCAATTATATGTTAAATCCACTTGACTCATAGGATCGGTTCCTATTATATGTTCTATGGCAACAAGAACATATCTGATCCTTCGATTCCTGATTAATTCACGTGGTTTACTCCTTACTTTCTTGTCAACCCAAGAGTCAAGGCACACCGGTGGAAATATCTCCACAGTGGCTATTACATTTGCTATATTAAAAATCTTTCCCTTGCTAGGTGTAGCTTTCGAATCTATTACAGTTCGTTTACAATAATAGAGCAAGAATGAGATTAACATTTTATTTCATGTTTGACAATTGCATGAGTATTCTCTAAAAGCCCACTTCTTCCTACTCATTGAATTATGATACATATTTAGATAGGATTCTTTTAGGTAAATTTAGTTGGTAAATTCCGTTGAAATTACTCAAATCCAGTGGCATTGATATTATGCATGTATGAACAATATTCTTTTAGGTAAATTAAATTTGATAAATTTGTATAAATAACCCAAATCCAGTGGCATTGATATATATCATTTTTAGTTTATTTGTTAAAGTATCACAAGAGCTCAATTGGATCTAATTTAAGGATTTCATATGGTTTAGCTAAAAAGTATTTAATTTCATTTTATGGAACTATGAGTCATGTTTAATTATTGGTAAGTAACTTTATTTGGATCATGTGTAACGAATAAGAGAAATGTCATTGGTTTTAATTCATAAGTCTAATATCATTTGTAAACAATGGGTTAGTATAACATTTAAGAACTATTTTCAATTCATTTTTGATATGTTATATATTGATCATGGTAATCAAATAATAGTGGAGTATCCCCTGATGCAATGGGTGCTAAGTAGATTGTACAAAATTATGATAAATTGGTTAGTTACAACTAATACTGATGAATATGGGTCATAGATTAATGATTTTCTTTACACACATAATCCCAAAAATGATAAATAGAAAGTAATAATGTATTAATAATAGTAGTACTTAATAGGTTTTATTAGTTGACCTTAGTGCTTGTATGGGAAGCAAAGTGAGAAATATTGTTACTAGCTTACTGCAAATATAAAGGATTTAATAATGACATAACTACGATATACACATAAGAACAAGTCTTTTATATTCCAATAGTTTAGCCAAGAACTAGCATCTTGATGCCATCCCCTATTAAGTCATTGAGTTTGAAGCAATCTTAGAGAGTCTTGTGTCATTCATATTACTTATCGTGTGCTTATAAATTAGGAAACTAATCATTATTATACTCTTAATGGGTGAAATGCCAACATTATACAATTTTTGTGAAAATACAAATTTGTAAGCACTCAATGCTAATGTATAATAATGTTATAATAAGATAAATTCCACGTGGAAGTTATGTTAAATGCTACCATCTATTTTTTTCCGATGGAATAAATTGCAGAAAACCCTTTAAGTACTTCCCCATTATTCATGGATGGTAAACGAGGTAAATCAGCAACCCTAATTGTGGATCCTAACCCCAAGGGGAGGATCAAGAGAGTCAAACCCATTACCTCCCCTACTATTGTAGGAGGGATCTCACATCTGGATCATTACCACTTAAACTAATCCTTGAGCTTACTACCATTCAGTTATAATAAGTTTTATATATTTCAAAAAAATATTGTTTGGAATAACTTGGGTGGTTTAAACCAGTTTTATTCTCATCACCTTTTCATTTACTCTATATATTTAAGGATTTTTTTTAATAATGGTAAACTGGTGAATGCATTAAAAAAATGTAAGAACAATTCTTGTTCTTATCGAATTTGACAGAAGATCACTGTAGAATATATTGAATAAAATATAATTGATTGAAAATGTATGATTTACAATGCCTTCGTGACGGTATACCTTTATAGGCATTGACTAGCCAAGAAGGTAAACATGTATGTCCTTTGACTCTTCATTAAATACTAATCATATTTATATTATTTATTAATATTACTCTTTTATTTATTATCATTATGAGTATTATAAATATTACTCTTTTATTTATATTTGTTACAATGCCACCCTCTTAAGGAATGCTTTGTCCTCAAAGCATAATAAATTTTCTCTAGTTGAGCATGCTCCCATGGTGGCATCATACTTGTCCTTACTTGGTTTTGGGGGTCCTATTTGGTCCTTCGTCTGAGTGTTTTTTTTGTAATTAAGTACCCATGGGGATTTGAACTTGTGACCTTCCATTTACAACTTCTCATCTCAATTACTCATTACCAATTTCTCTACTCCCTGTGGGAAATCCTTCGTCTGAGTGTTGGCGAGGCCCCTTTGTAATATATGTATCATACCTTGAAGTTGTTTAACTTGGTTTTTTAACATAAACCTTGAGGACTCTTAGGTACACACTTGCCTTGCTTTTGTTGTTGTTTATTCATATGTACTTTTTGCACTTTTGTCATTAATGGTAATTCACCCTTGTTTAGAGCATACCCTTCATTACCATACAATTTATAATGTTTCCCTTGCTAGTTAAACTCCATAAACCGTTCTTTAAGTTTGGTGGCATAAGTGCCCAACTGCGTTAATCATTTTCACCTAGCACCATATCCATCCCATCAAACAGAAGCGCATAAAATCCTGATTGCAATTGTTGTCCTTGTATTTGAACTAAGATTTTATGACATCCTCCTTTGTTTTTTACCTGATGTCCATCCACAACCTTAACAGTGAGGTCCTTTGAAGGGTATACAAAAAAATTAATTCTTTAATGACCTTGATGTCTATGCAATTATGAGTACTACCCCAATCTACAAGGATTGTTAGTTTCTTATTTTTTATGATTCCCATGAGTTTAAATGTCTTAGACTGTGAGTTTTTAGTCTTAACTGTAGATGAAATTGACGTTTGTTGCACCTCCTTTTTGGAACCTTGACCTCATTAGTTTTTATAAGATGAGGAGGGATATTTTTTTGGTTTCTTGTGTTTTTATCTTTTTGAATGCATTCCCCTTGTGGAACATTATCATCACTATTATTCTGTAATGTGCATGAAATTGATGATAGTGATACTTTTTGCAGTGCCTCTTCATTATCCAAATTTGATTTGTATGTCACCGTGATTTTATTTTTAGATTTGAGATTTTTACTTGTTTCCCATCCACTATTCGATAGTAGTGTAATGATCTATATTCACGTCTATGCCCTGGAGTCCAATGTTTACGACATTTACGACAAGGGTTTTCCTTCTTTTTATCCTTTTCTGAATGGGGATATTTGTTGTAATCCCTTGATGTGTTATAACTAGTTGTCTCTCTCTAGACTTCAAGGGACACCTCATATCGAGTATTAAAATTTCTTTCAATCATCTTCGCCAAGATTTTGGATTCCACCAAATTCTTAGGTTTTGATAGTCTTAGCACATTACGAATGATGGGTTTTAATCTTGAAACATACAATTTTAATAATTGATCATCTGTAAGATCCATAAATTTGGTATCCAAGACTTCCCTTTCATTTGTATACCCATTCATTGTTCTTGTTTGTAGTTGTAATACCCCATTTTGACCCTTAGGAGATATTAACTTTTAATGTAAATATTGTATACATGTGATGTATGTTTTCCTAGCGTGGAGCTCAAGGCCAAAGCCCCGCTAGTGGATGCTCGAATTTTATTTAAAAGGAAAGTATTGGATATTATGTTACCCATGTGCTATTTAGCCATGGAACATTGTAAAAATGATGTAAATAAACATCATGCAATAAAATACCAAAACTGGCTATGGAAGCAACTAATGAGAAGGGGCCATGTGTATCCACTAGGGAGTGGTGAGGGGGTTGTGGGATTGAACCATAGGCTGCCAAATGTCATCTTGAGAACCCATTTGACTTTCTTTGCTGGCATTTAATTCTGTGTAAGAAAGTTGTTGAAGAAATCAATACATGGCTTCAATGGAGCATGGGCAGCAAAGAAATTTGTATGGCAAGGTATGGGCTCTGTTTCCTTGACCCACAAATCACTCTACCTCATGGAAATTGGTTCTTCCTCATTCCCATTCCATTGTGGAACATCCCAGCGTGATTTTTCATCCATTATGAATGTCCAGCAGTGAGAAAAACCAGAAATCGCAACTTTGAAAGAACCCACGTTTTGAAGTGCCATAAACGCCTAGAATTTGGTATTGATAGTAAAATCCAATGGGGGATCCATAGATATGGAACTTGGGGTGAATTTGAGAGTATTAGATACCCCGAAATCCATAGAAAAACCCAGCTTTTATAGCCCAGGATTCCAGTGACGGGATTGAGTTATTTGATGACAGAATTGTGAGAAATCCAAGTTTGAATGTTTGAACAGAGGATTGGATTGCTTGAATTTAGCTTGAGATGTTTGTAGCTATGTGGTTGAGCTCACTAGCTTAGCATCCTCCTTTGTTTATTGCATGCTTGATAAACCCAATTGTGTGTTGGCTTAGCTTGACTGCTTGAGTGAAACCATGGTTGTGAGTGAGCCTATTTAGTTCCTCCTTAGTGGATACACATCCCACCTCGGGGGTGATCTCTCAACTGAAGGAATATATGCTGGACAGAGATCTATGGTTGGGTGGAACGTTGCTCTCACATAGCCAGTTGTTGAATAGTTTCATCTTAAAGATAAGTATTCTCTGTGGTTTAAATTGTGATCATTTTGTGTTCTGTTCTGCATTTTTAATTATTCATGTTAATTGAATGATATGATTATCTTAAGCTAGTTGGCATAAAGCCTATGCATAGCATGAGAAGGGGATTGATTATTGTATGATTGTTTCATTATTCTACCTGGAAGAAATAGGCTGAAGTATTCCCTTCTACATGTGTGTTGTTATGGTTATTCCATTGTGTTTATATTGAGTATGACTCTGCACTACATTTCAAGATAAGTATTCATGTGGTTTGAGTTATGTTAATTCTGTGCTCTGCTATGTTTTAATTAATGACTGTTGGTTATATGTTGAATGCATGATGAAATGGTGTGTGTATAGTGTGTAATTCCGCTGTGTTTATTAAGAATGATCTACACACATAAGTTTTTATTTATCCATAAATTTCTTACTAATGAATGGGGTTGAGATTATCAAATAAGCTCAGTATGTTGGTCATGTTTCTTTCCTGGCACTTGATTGATGGAAGGGGACGTGACAGAGTGGTATCAGAGCCCATGTTGCAGCACTGGCGTTGCTTGGGCCAAACTCTGAGTTACAGGCAGGTAACAGAATGTTGTAACACAGTATTGATGAAGTTTGGGCGGCATTTTTTACTGGAAAAATGGCAGAATCAGAGTTCTCAAGTGGGGCAAGGGATCACACCATTGCATAGAGCTCTGCAAGATCTTTCCAATGGTACCAGACTCACCTCATTTGGTTAAGGGACGAGGGAGAAATGAACCCCGCTAGTTGCAGGGACGGAGGTGTTCCACGGTTGCAGATTTCGGGTTTCGGGTTTCGGGTTGCAAGAACGCAAAGTTTTTGAAAAATTGCGTTTCGGTTTCCGCAATCCCGATTCCGCATTTCGGGTTTCAGGTTGCAGGAATGCAAAGTTTTTGAAAAATTGCTTTTGGTTTCTGCAATCCCGATTCCGCATTTTGGGTTTTGGGTTGCAGGAATGCAAAGTTTTTGAAAAATTGCGTTTCAGTTTCCGCAATCCCGATTCCGCATTTCGGGTTTCGGGTTGCAGGTTGCGGGAACGCAAAGTTTTTGAAAAATTGCGTTTCGGTTTCCGCAAGCTCGATTCCACATTTCGGGTTTCGGGTTGTGGGTTGCGAGAACGCAATGTTTTTGAAAAATTGTGTTTCAGTTTCCGCAATCCTAATCCCGCATTTCAGGTTTCGAGATGCGGGAACACAAAAGTTTTGAAAAATTGTGTTTTGGTTTCCGCAATCTCCATTCCGCATTTCGAGTTTAGGGTTGGGGGTTCAGGTAAAAAAAAAAGTATAGAGCCCAAAAATTGATTTTTGGATTGCAGGAGCTTGCGAGATCAGAATTGGATGAGTTCAGTGGCGTTCTGAGGCCATTAACGGAGGCCATGAATGAACCAGTGATGATCTCGATCCCATTATGCTCCAATTTGGCATAAATCTGGAATTAATGGCTTTTACAAATCGGTGTCCCGACGCTTGACAGAAAGTCGGATTGAGCCGAAACTGATATGGAGCAGTCATGGAGCAGGCACAATGTTAAGTTTGGAATTTTGGAGCCAAAATCCAAAGTATGTGGATTCGGGGTGAGTGTGAAGGCCAAAAAGCACTATTTTGGGCCACTTTTTGGGAATTTTGAAAAACTTGTAGTGGATGAAAGTGACCCTGTAATTATGATTCAAGAAATTTACTGAACTCAACATTTCATATTCTCATTAAAATAGACAATTCACATTAGACAAAGATTTTCCAGAAATGCACAGTCTGGGAGATGGCCATTTTTGGCCCAAAATTTGAAATTTTGGAAAAATGTTGAAAGTGAAAAATAGTCAAACCTAGAAATTCATAAAAGATGAATGGTGCATCGGAACAGAGATCTGCAAGTTGCTGAGTATTCCTTGTTGTATGGACTAACTTCTCTCGATAGAAAAGTTTCCCTGAATATTCCTATATTTGCTTCTGCAGGTGGATGAAGTTGGCATTCCAGACCAAAATACAACTGTGTAAAAGTGCAGAATTTTGGTAAAAGTTGTCATTTTTTAAGTAATGTAATTACCACACCCGAAGTCAGAATGAAGCACGTGGATAGGCATTGAAAAGCTTATCCAGCAGGGAACAATGGTGCATAACCAGAATTTGAAGGAGGTTATCATACCTCATAGTTATGCAGAGCAGAAATGTGCCAGTGGCTGTTTTGACAAAGATTGTTTTCCATATGGGCAATTTCTAGAATTGCATGCCTGGAAAGTAGCAAGTTGGAATATTATGCACGAGTATATGTATTGAATTGATGCTTGGCGATAAAATCATAGCTAATGATTCCTTATGTGTTTGCTAGAAGCCATGAAATGAGGCCAACTATTATGTGGAAGAGGAATTCCATGCAAAGATGAGGGATTGAAAAGGGAGAATTCCTTAACCCCTGTCTTGCTCACTATATTTATATTTTATAAGCTTTGTGTACACAAAATTATGGCATGGGAATGCTGAAAATGCAGAGATTAGATGGAGGGCATGAATATGTACTAGTTGGCATATTCATAAACAATGCACAGTGCATGAGAATATGTTTTTGCACGCATATGATATTACATATTGGTAAAAGTAGTGGGATTTTACATATGCAATGAACCACTAATGGTAAATATTGTGGTTGGTAATCACTATTGGTGTTGGTATTGGTGGTAGGACCAAAGACAACAGGAGCATGGCTGAAGATTTTGTTGATTTTGCATGTGACCAGCAACCTTATGAAGAAAAGGATAAGGCAACAAATCCATGATCAAGAAGTTGGTGGGCGAATTCTGCAATCTTCTGTAAGAGACCAACTAATCAGGTAACATCAAGGGTGTAAATGGGAGCCACGCAGGTAATGGTTTAATTATGATGATTGCATAAGTGTTGAAAGGGGATTGGGTAAGAATCCATTGAACCATATTTAGTAATCATAGAAGGGTATGCATTTAGGATTGAAATGCATTCATGTGAATGACATACTACCATAGTGTGGTGGAGCATGGAGTGGTGAAGGCAAGAGGTCTCATACCATATGACTGTCTAGAAATTTAGACTACATTCATATAAAAATATATCATGCATTGTGTATGTTGGTTATGAGCTTAATAACCAAAACAAGTGAAGACTAGTGGTCTTGATTATGGTAATGCATCCTATATAAGGTAGTCATGGTTAGGCCATAATATGTTTGAATGCATAATATTCATGAATCAATAAAAGGTAGTATTGAGTGGATATGCATTAAGAGATTTTATAAATCTTGTAGTTATGTATTGAGTGGATGCATATGAAAAGTTTGAAAAAATGTTGTAAATGTGCATGCATAAGTGTGGGTGCACATGTTGTGATGCATTGCATGAAGGCATAGGGATGGTGCGTGTGTATTTGCAAACTAAATAATGAATGAGATGATGAATTGATGATAATTCTAGGATCATTTCATGGGCTGTTATGAATGCGGAATAGTAAGTGCATGAAGAGGGAAGTCATGATCGATGGGCTGTCGGAATGCTCTGTGGAAGGGCAGAGTTGTATAAATGATATGACTGTGAAATAATGAGTATCTACAGTTTCATTTAAATTGCATAAATGATGTGACTGTACCTTGCAATTTTAGTATGATAATGATTCACATGAAGTAAATGAGTTTTGTTGATATTGATATGTTAACAGCTGGAATTGTTTGAATTCTAGAGTGTTGTAATTCTGAAAATGCTTCAATGATTGTTGCAGTAATGAAATATTATATGCATAGAGACTTACAAAGTGTTTGGCTGATTGAAGTTCAGATTTCAAGTAGATTGTTTTGGGCATGGCAATGTGGGTAAGTCCATGAAGAAGGTTGGAATCTACCATGTGAAAGAGCCAAACCTCATGAGAAGGGTCTCATGGTTGTAAAAGTAGTTTATGTGCAAAACAGATTGTCAGTTTGGACTTGTAGATTTCAAATTTGAGAATTTGCTGATAATTACTAATCATCGTTGGCTTGCATAGAATGGTGTTAGGAGGACGGGTTGTAAGTGGATGTTCATGTTATGCTAGTAAGCATAAAATTATAATGGGCAGAGTGGTGCCACTTACAAGAGACAAACAATATGAGGATAGCCTCATTGCTAAGCAAATCAATTTCTGTAGTAGACAGAATTGAAAATTCATATTGAATTTAATTATTAGTGCCATTGATTGGTTATGAAACAATCAGATTTTAATTTTATTGTTAAATGTTGCTGACTGTTTGGCTATTTAATAAGTGTGCCAGGAAGACACATTGCAGTAAGACCATGAGAGAGGACCTGCAGAAGCCAAACTTCATGGGAAGGATCTCATATCTTGGAAATGGATTTCAGGTGAAACGCCATTGGATATTTTGATCATGTCCCATCTGCACTGCATGATTGGTAAACAATATGAGTGAGATGGTAAAAATTATGTCAGTAAGACATATGAGGGTTAGGTAACATCAAAAGGAGTTGGGATGGCAAACCGAGGGACTGTCAACTCAGAGAAGGAGCCCCCATTCCTCATTAATGAAGAAAGACTACATTTGCAAATGGATAAGTGTTTTGTGACCCTAGCTAAGAATATGCATGTCTAATTGTTAGAGTCAATATGCAGAGCATGTTTTGATTTTATTTCCATTATGGAAGCCTGCTTGAGTATGAGTAGGGCCTACATGGCTCACATCAGAAAGGGGTGGACACTTCCCCAATGTCGGACCATGATAGGGTTTTCAATATTGACTACACCCTAGGGAGTGGATGCATTCCTGGTGTTTCAATACTTGATAGTGAATGCTATGAATTATGGTTACAATTTTAAAGCAACAATGCTGATGAGTTTGCCTATACTACTTGTGCTGACAGCTTAAAGAGGTGCAATTTGGTGCTACACACTAAAGAAGCAAAGTAAAACGTTGTTGTGAGGGGTTGTGGTGGAAGGGTTAATGTGTATGAAAGGATGTTGTGGAGGTTGTGGGGATTTTGATGAAGGGTTGTGAAGGTGTTGATGAATGGGTTGTTATATGCCTATGGATCCATAAGTAGAGCCTTGACCTAGAAATGGTCGTTGTGAACTTTCCTTCCAAGTCGGTGTGAAGGTGTACTGGTTGAACATTAATTATTTGATGTTGTGGAGTAGCCTGCGTGCTGGCCGAACATCCAAGTCCATAGGCGATCCCAAGGCTTGCAAAGCAAAGCAAGACCCTGTGGACCAGAGAGGAAACGCACAATATAGATAAATATTTGGTTATCTTGCAGCTTCTTGCTTATGAATATACATGTGTATATGATTTGGTTATGATTTCCTAAACTCTTGTTTAGAGATAAACCCTCTGGGAATAAACTAAACATGTGAATTGATTCAATGTTTGAGTGTAGGTATTGTTGGAAGCAAGAACTATGAAGGCATCCTAGGGATGCATGTGGACATGTAACCATCCTAAAGAGCTCAGCATGAGCAGTAATGAAGAAGGTGCTAGTGGGACTGTGTGGGTCCTAGCGGCCAAGAGTTGTAGACAAACCATGTGGAGGGACTCTATGGTTGAGAGGCCTGGAATAGACCATAGACACTAAGTGTCATAGCCAAGAAGGGCAGGTCAAGCCTTCACGTTGAAGTGAAAGAGGCTAGGAACATGAAAACCACAGTGGTGGTGTGGGTTCCAGAATGGAACAAGACGAAGAGGAGAAAACTCTTACTACTCTCTCTTTCCTTTTTATTGATGCAATTATAAAAACAGAAAATTGTTGAATGCATGTATGGCTGAAAGCAGAGTGTGTTTATTTGCTCGAAATAAATTGTGAATGCTGAAGTAGTTAATTCCCTGTGAAAGAATGGACATGAATGAGCTCATGAGCCTGTTGGGAAAGCATGAAAAGTATGAAAGTCTCATGGATAAAGCATGGACTACCCATGTCAATTGGGCAATTAATTGACTGATTTTAATGTTTCTATTATGCTTGGCCTAACAGAAATTGCAATGATGTATTTCACAGGTGAGAAGTGGAATTTAATTGGTTGCATCTGTTACAAAACAGTGGTACTAGCGAGCAAAGAGTGGGATGATGTGTACATTGGCCATGGAAACAAATCAAAAGCTATTGGATTTGGTTGAAAATCTTCTTCAAACAATTGCCAAGACCCAAGAAAATCTTGGAGAACTGCTCAAGCTACAAAAGCAGCAGAATGAGATGAACCATAAGGTTTTGCAGGACTCTGGTTGTCTGCAAAGACAAGTAAAAATAATTCTGGAAACAATCAACTGAGGAAAGGACAATGGATCAATGAGGAGACATTCATCCAATCAATCCACTAAGAAACGTTCTACGTGGGAAGACTCAAAGGAAATTGAGCAGGAAAAGATAAAGCATCCAGTGAAATATTGGAAATGTGGAGGGAATCATTACCTCTGCAATTGTCCAACAAAGGAACATCAAAAGGGTAGCAGTCATAAAGCTTTTAGACTTGTGGATGAGCTGGAAGGTGCAGGAACAGATTGTGGAAGCCAAAGGACTTGGTCCTGAAAGTTCAAAGTAAAGGATAGAATGCAGGGCAGATCTGCAAATTTTTTTAAAATTTTGGATGTGTAAATTGTATATATATTCCTAAGTATTGGAACACCAAGGACGGTGTTATTCTAAGGGGGAGGGGATTGTAATACCCCATTTTGACCCTTAGTATATATTAGCTTTTAATGTAAATATTGTATACATGTGATGTATGTTTTCCTAGCGTGGAGCTCAAGGGAAAGACCTCGCTAGTGGATGCTCGAATTTTATTTAAAAGGAAAGTATTGGATATTATGTTACCCATGTGCTATTTAGCCATGGAACATTGTAAAAATGATGTAAATAAACATCATGCAATAAAATACCAAAACTGGCTATGGAAGAAACTAATGAGAAGGGACCATGTGTATCCACTAGGGAGTGGTGGGGGGGTTGTGGGATTGAACCATAGGCTACCAAATGTCATCTTGAGAACCCATTTGACTTTCTTTGTTGGCATTTAATTATGTGTAAGAAAGTTGTTGAAGAAATCAGTCCAGGGCTTCAATGGAGCATGGGCAGCCCAGAAACTCGTATGGCAGGGTATGGGCTCTGTTTCCTTGAACCACAAGCCACTCGACGTCATGGGAATTGGTTCTTCCTCATTCTCATTCCATTTTGGAACATCCCAGCACGAGTCTTCATCCATTACGAATGCCCGGCAGTGAGAAAAACCAGAAATCGCAACTTTGAAAGAACCCACGTTTTGAAGTGCCATAAACGCCCAGAATTTGGTATTGACAGTAAAATCCAATGGGGGATCCATAGATATGGACCTTGGGGCGAATTTGAGAGTATTAGATACCCTGGAATCCATAGAAAAACCCAGTTTTTATAGCCTAGAATTCCAGTGACGGGATTGAGTTATTTGATGACAAAATTGTGAGAAATCCAAGTTTGAATGTTTGAACAGAGGATTGGATTGCTTGAATTTAGCTTGAGATGTCTGTAGCTTTGTGGTTGAGCTCACTGGCTTAGCATCCTCCTTTGTTATTGCATGCTTGATAAACCCAACTGTGTGTTGGCTTAGCATGACTGCTTGAGTGAAACCATGGTTGTGAGTGAGCCTGTTTAGTTCCTCCTTAGTGGATACACATCCCACCTCGGGGGTGATCTCTCAGCTGAAGGAATATATGCTGGACAGAGATCTATGTTTGGGTGGAACGTTGCTCTCACATAGCCAGTTGTTGGACAAATTCATCTTAAAGATAAGTATTCTCTGTGGTTTAAATTGTGATCATTTTGTGTTATGTTCTGCATGTTTAATTATTCATGTTAATTGAATGATATGATTATCTTAAGATAGTTGGCATGAAGCCTGTGCATAGCATGAGAAGGGGATTGATTATTGTATGATTGTTCATTATTCTACCTAGAAGAAATATGCTGAAGTATTCCCTTTCGTGTGTGTGTTGTTATGGTTATTCCGTTTTGTTTATATTGAGTATGATTCTGTACTACATTTCAAGATAAGTATTCCTGTGGTTTGAGTTATGTTAATTCTGTGCTCTGCTATGTTTTAATTAATGACTGTTGGTTATATGTTGAATGCATGACGAAATGGTGTGTGGATAGTGTGTAATTCCGCTGTGTTTATTAGGAATGATCTGCACGCATAAGTTTTTATTTATCCATAAATTTCTTACTAATGAATGGGGCTGAGATTGTCAAATAAGCCCGATATGTTGGTCATGTTTCCTTCCTGGCACTTGATTGATGGAAGGGGACATGACAGTAGTAGATGAGTAAACCTGGTAAAGGTGTCGTCTTCTTCCTCGCCGTGAAATATCTTAAGAAAATCGTTGGTGAACATCTACCAGTTAATGGATATGCCAATAGTTTTCTTGGACCTATCATAAGTGTCACGTTATAAATATAGATATGCCATCGATATCTTCTCTAATTCATTTGCAAGTGGGTTCATAGCAAAAAAATCCTTCGATTTTATTAATCCACATGATAGCTTTTATGATGTCCAACCCGTCGTATTTAGGGATCTCAATTTTGATCCTATTTAAATAATTTGTGTTATCTGGGCATCTTTGATTACTTGTGTTTTTCTATTTTGGGCTTGGCAATTGGTTTTGGTGGACTAAGGGTTGTGCGGTAAACGTGTCTACTCGTTCGATTAACTAATAAATTCTTTCATTATGATCATTCAGTATCTTTGATTTTTCCTCATTATCATCATTCCTTACGCTTAATATGGTTTTCCCTCGAGTATCGAACTCTTTTGTTATTCTGTTAAGATGCTTCGTAAATGTCTCTATTATCTTATTAAGATTGTTGCTAAATATTTTGGTCATCTCTTCTATTTTTCTATCGATTCTTTCTCCTGACTCTCGTTGTCCATCTCCTGGCTCTTTTTGACCCTTCTCAACAGCCCTGAGACAATGCCTCACGCTACTAACTTCATCCCTATAACGATTAATCTCGGCATGTAGTTTGTTGTTGTTGACCATTTTAGGGTTAGTCTTCAATGTGGACCCCACTTTTTTATTATTTCTTTATAATATGACTTATAAGTCCAAAAAAAATTAAAAAGCAACTTTATAAAGAGAGAGGTCAACTTAATAATTATAACATGCCAAATAAAAAAAATAGAATAATGAATTAATAAGGGTGTACGGACACAAATGTGCATAGGTGTACGGAGGGGTTGCGACTTGTATGGACATGAATTTAATGAGACGAGGTAATGATTGTATCGAAATGTGTCATAAGGTGACTAAATACAAAAATGTGAGGCTGACTACAGATCTCTACAGAATTAACGAGTACGGTATGGAATTGGCGCGGTTAGTGTTGTACGGATGTCAGTATGGTGATTTGAATTGTGGTTGTCACTGAATCGTATGGAATTGTAGTGTATAGAAATTAAAGGCACGGAGTATGAAAATTGTAGGCTGAGAGTACGGAATTCGACTATGATACCAATGTAAGAACAATTCTTCTTCTTATCGAATTTCATAAAAGATGTTTGTAAACTATATTGAATAAAATATAATTGATTGAAAATGAATGATTTTCAATGCCTTCGTGATGGTTCACCTTTATAGGCATTGACTGGCCACGAAGATGAACATGTATCTCCTTTGACTCTTCATTCAATACTAATCGTAATTTTTAATTGCTAGTTATATTATTTATTATTATTTTGATTATTATTGACATTACTCTTTTATTTATATTTGTTACATAAAAGCCTCAAGTTCAATGCCGGTAAGGATTGAATGTTTTTGCATAGATGACCCATTTTTTTTAGCGTACATTAAATATCACACTATCCAAGAAAAAATAATACAAATCCCAAATTTCAACTAATTATAAACAACTATTTTCTTAACAAAACATAAGATTGTAGGTTGTTTTAAGTTATAGAAATATTAAAAGGAGTCATTTCCAATTGAATTAGGATTTCCAATAACCAAATGAGAAAGAAAATGGTGTGACGTTGAGTGTTAAATGTGCATGGCTTTCATATATCTTTTTAATAGGAAATTAATTTCGAAGTGGTGAGCAAAAAATTGTTAAATTATTCTAAGTATCTTATAAAAAATTCACACAAAAATGATATATATCCATTTTTTAACCAAAAGGATAATCCTTTCATTTTACAAATTGAAAATTAGATTTTTATTGTCACGGGGTTGGCAGGTGCGGGAGGAGTAATCTTTGACTCCAAGGGGAACAAACAGAGAGAGTTTGCTTGGGGCATTGGACAAAACACTAACAATGGAGCAGAATGGCTCGGTCTTATCAAAGGTCTAGAGATTGCTAGAGGCCTAGGAATTGAGAATTTGGCGGTTATGGGGGACTCACTAATTGTCATTAGAGAAGCTAGAAATATAGTCAACAACCGGAAGAGCCCTTCCACTAAGATGCACTATCTCTTAAACAACATTAGCAAGGAATTCAAAGACGTAAGTTATCTCCATATCCTGAGAGGCCTAAATTGGCAAGCAGATTGCATGGCCAACAAAGGAGTTGGGCTCACCTATGGATCTCTTAAATGTGACCATGCCATTTTTTATAACACTTGGATCCCATAGCCTTAGTTCTCATCTTAGAACGAGGGATCTTCACCTTTCTATGGATTCATCAAACTATAGCTGCCATGCACAAATTCTTTTTGGTATTATAACCTTGCCTACTGACTGTCATCTGGATTCGCGTGGAATCCTCACCCACTCCTCCATTTATTGCAGTCGGACAGCTCGCCTATTGGTCGGCATGCGAATTCTAGACATAGTTTAATATTGGACGGGTTGGCCATTATTTGCATCATCCTCTGCTTTGTTCGCTCTAGACCTCTCTGCGTTGGATTCTCCTGCTCTCGTGCCCACTCTGTCTGGTGCGGGGGTTATTGCACGACCATGGAACACCATTTTCTTGGGTCCTCTCCAGAGGATGGCTTTGATGTTTATGCGAAATGTTTGCGCTGCAACAAACCCATCAAAATCTCTCTCAACGCTTGCATTCCGATGGACGACGAGCAAGTCATCTCCCTTATGCTTGGTCTTTGTCGCGGACAGGTCGGGTCTAGACGATCTCATGAGCATGAACAGATGCATGGAAAAAACCAGGATGCAGGGGAAATAATGAAACACATTCAAGATCTGGAAGTTCAAATTCGCTTGGTTAGAAATGAGAACTTGGAATTCAAAAGGGCCCTAACTCGACTATTCTCCCTGGCGCAAGCAACCCACATGGAGGTCAAACTCCAAAACGGTAAGTTTGCAGAGAAGGTGGAGCATCTGGAAGAAACCCTGGGTCTCTGTTATCCACACAAGGTTCGTAAGAATTCAAATTCTGATCTTATGAGTAGTAAAATAGAAGAACTCGACAGGAAGATGGACAAGATTAAAAATTTTATGGCACACTCTGGCAACCATGTTGATCTCAGCAATGAAAAGAACGGGATTGCAAAGTCTGAAGGCGTAGTCATGGACCTTGGTCTCCACCCTTACCAGCTCGATGGTTGGCTTCTTTTTGTTTTGGTTTCATTATGTTTATACCTCTGTTTCTATGGTCTCTATGTTGTTTCTTTGGAAACTACAGGCTGGAAATTCTACGTATGTTTAGCACTCTCTTAGAAAGTTCCAACTTCCAGTTTTTGTATAAGACAGTACGGTAGCTATGTTTTATTTCTGCATTCTCCTACTTGGACAGTTTGTAAGGTGTTATAGTTTTCAGAGAGCTGGGAAGTTTCATATTAGCTATAAGATTGAAGAAGATGAACAAAGAGTGATGGATGCTACCCTTCTATGGGAGCAATCTTACTTCTCTTATATGTAATTTCTGTTTTTTTATATAATCAAAACTACTTGACCATTTCTGTAAAAAAAACAAAAAATTAGATTTTTATTGTCTCAACACTAAGTTGACTTGAATTATAAAAGATTTAAAAATAATGATTGAAACAATAAATCTACGCTATGATGCATGAACTGAACAAAGAAAATGATATCTCCCTTTCTCACTTCCACTTTACATGTCCTTCTCCAAAATATGTTAAAAACAAATGTCACGTAGCATCCTTGTTTTGGTGCTACCCCCATTTTTAACACAAGAAAAACACATAGAATTAGGTGGATATGGCTATTAAGCATCACGTTCTTGAGTAATGCCTCTCACTATGCCCATTGCAGCCCCAAACAAACAAATAAAATTCAGAAATTGAAATCATATCATAGTTACATCGTGTTAGTGATATGAAACTCTATCATTATGAACTACTATGCACTATTGCTAAAATCAATGGAGTATCTTATGTAGAAATTAAACCATTCATATGGTAGGCACAAAGCCTTTGTCTCTTGATCGAAAAATAGACATGATTTATTGCTTTACTAGAACAAGAGCCACAAGGTGGCGATGTCCCTGACATTGCTAGTGGGGGCATTGTCAAGTGTATATGAAATTGTTGTTAATTGATAAAAGCGATTTTTTTGGCGAAAGGATTTTTGCTTTCTTGTATTAAAAGACGTTAAATAGAAACATTTATATATATAAAGAATGCATATACAAAGGTGTTTGCAACAAAAAAGGGAAAAAATCGAAATAATTTAGTTCTACATTCAACATGATCATGAAAATAGACTTGGTTGGAGAAAAGAGGCAATATTTCTTGTTGACATATATATAAGCAATATTAAAAATAGGTTCAACAATCTTTGCAAAAGAGAAAGAGGTGTTGCTAGTGAAGTTATTCAAAACATAGAGCAACTTGTTGTAGAAGCTTTATATGTAGTACAAAAGGCAAGGAAGACACGATGTCTTTGACAAAAACAACAAAAACTATAGTCATAGATCTGTTGGAGCTGTAGCATATGCATTCTGCTTGAAAGGTCGGGGGAGGATGTGCTGTAGCAAAATCTGCAACACAATTACAAAGCTCCTTTCTATGATATTGTGATATAGATTCTGTTTTTGAAAGTTTCCTAGCATTTTTACAAATTTGCTATGGTTCATTGCCCAAAGAGCTGCCAACCAGCTTGAGAGCAAGTGGTAAAGCCTTCCTTTGTAGTTGACTAGCCAAAAATGCTAGCCATATTCAAAATTGCATTTTGCAGTGGCATAATCGGTGCTGTGGCAGAGTTGGCAATGTTTTTTCCCTGCACATTGCAAAAAGATAATGAGCAAGTATGTTTGCATGGTTTTTGCAACTGACCATAAACTGAATTTGCAAGGAGACTTATCTCTTTTGATTGAAAAAGACATTATGTCTCAAACATTGGTATGCTCATTTAAACAAGTATGTAATCATGTCTTATCATTGTCAAAACGTTCAACAAAAAATTTATATATTCTCAAAAGAAATAATTGAAAACGTGGAGATTGTCAGTGTACATGACTGAGTTGCCATTCTTCATTAATACTCTTGAATGCTTATATAATCAGAAGCAACAATTTAGCATCCTAGCTGATAGATCTCTCAACTCTGGATCTCTTAACTAGTAAGGGATTAAAAACAGGTGTAAACATCTTGTTTTGAAGGGGCCAGTGTTAATATGGATCTATTGTACTAGACACTTGTCTAAAAAACTGGCATCCTAGCTGATAGACACCTTCAATTCTCATAAGAGGTTCTAGCTACATGCAATACATCAAACTAGGAAATAAATAGTAATTTGCAAAAGCAAAAGTAGCTAAAGATTTCTATTGCCTGAAAGGTTTAGGCAAAAGCATTTTAAATCTGTCTTTGTATAAAGAATTGTCAATTGAAAGATATCATATTGTGTGCAAATTACATTAACTAGATTTCATTTCTACATAATGCGGCAAATACAAGAGAGAGTTGGGCAGTAAAAGTAAAATGTAGCCATACAAGTTGCAGTAGTTTAATTTAAAAATTATACAGTAACCATAGAAGAAGCAATATCATAGAAGTATTTCACATTCAAAGAAAACATATACAACGTTTAAAACAACATACCAAAAATATCATCAAGAAGAATAACAAATGTTACCTTAGCAAATAAATGCTTATGAAGCACATAATTGTCTTCTCCTGGAATATCAGTAATAATACTCAACTGAAATCACAATAAACCAAATCAGGTTCTTATTGAGTGAATATTATTCCAATAACATAAACCAAAAAATAGTCCAACCCATGCTTAAGCCGAGTAAAAATACAACATGAGCTAAAAAGAAGGAATCATTTTTTGGAGAAGAGACATACAAACTGTTCATTAAACTCAACAACAACAGTTTCTTTAGACTGCTCCTTTGCAAACACAGTAACAACTACTTCATTTGATTTTTGATGATGTTCATGTCTGCAAAGAAAACAATGAGAAGGTTCAAATCATTAGAAAAGGAATACATTTAAAGGAGTCATGCAAAGACAGAAGCTGTGTATTCGTTGCACTGTCTGAAATGCAACATCAATAAGCCTCATTCAATTAACAAAATGGTTATTAAACAAACAGGAAGAGCTCAATAGGTATGTGTCAATAAGGACGCTCTGATTTAATATCCTTCAACAGGAAGACAACAAATGTTTCAATATCCAATGCTTGATAGTAGAATACTATATACACATGCATAATTTTTATCCATATCTAGGTTTAGGTTGTTCCAAAGATTGAGCAAGATTAGTATTATGTGTGCAGATTGATTACTGTGACCTTGTGATTGCAAGACCATTATCTAATGGATGCAATATAGAGGCAATAGATCCATTGTTTGCCACAGGAGAAAGTTAGAAACAGCTTCTAATTCTTTTTTGTCTAATGCAACTTCTTGTGTATGTTTTGAGATGAGCACAAAGATAGACAGGTCAAATACAGATCGAAAACCACACAATGTACACTTATACAAACATTTCCAGGAGCCAATAACATTTCCAGCATTTGTTTTGTCTGAAATCAGGCAACAGAATTTCACATTCGAGTTGTTAAAGAATAAAAATAAAAGTTGTATGAAATAAATCCAAGGAAAGCATGTCTCGAGTTACGTTTTATGTTTTACCTTAGCCCGATTAATCTTCCATGGATTGTCAACATCTTGATTCGGCAACAAAAAATCAATGACAGCAGTTTCGTTGATGAGCATTGTTGTTGACAGATGGGCACAAAATGGTAACAAGGTAGTAAAACTTCAAATATAATTCGTGCAGTAACTCTAAAAGACGTAAAACATAACAAATCATATTGATCATGATTGAATGCATGACAGGTTAAAACCATTGCTAAGTATCATTTAGAAAATTAAGTTGCTCAGCATATGACAGAAAGAAATTACGTTCAAAGAAGCGTTACAATTCAACTTTATTTTTGAACAAAACTGAAAGGGCAAAATATTTAACAGAATATTTTAGCCACTAGTTCTTTTGTTGTTGGGCAGATTTGACTGTGTATTTCTATTGATTCAAACATGAAAATTGATAATGAAAGTTAGCAAAAATCGATATCATTAACAGTTTTCTGATGCATTGACATTTTAAAAGAGCAAAAATGTGCAATTGTAAACTAATTTCTACTTCTACATTTGAAAACTTTAGTATTGAAATCAAGTCTGTACATTCCTCTGATGGGAATATCAAATTGCTACCGCTGCTTTGAATTCAGAATCATTATTACTGAAACCAAGCTTCCAGATTTCTCTGATAAGAATATCAACAAAGTGTGCAAGTTTGGATCTCTTTATTTGTGCATAGAGTTAAAAGAAATGTACTTTGAATACTGAAACTTTTTAAAACTGAAAGCTAAGACATGTGATAGAGAGAGGACCTTGTAACTCAATTAGACAAGTATGCGTTGTAAGATCACGAATATTAACTATTGTAGGGATTATGAAATGTGTTCATAGAGCAACCTCATGAAATGCAGCTTGAGCATTTAATCTCTTAAAGCTACATACTAAAACATATAATAGAGAGATAATTTTGTAACTCAATCAATATTTGCGAAGGAAAGAATTAACAAACATAAGCAAGGAAGAAAAACTTACCTTTGTTTATTTCTTTTGTCACCAACAAGAACATTGCATTAAATGATATTGTTTCTAAGAGGCCCAACTCTAAACAAGTTCTTCTCCCCATCAACAGCAAAATCTTTGCCATCTAGTTCAGTATGATTATATATTTCTTTGACTTTATGCATAATTTTTGTACACAAGATTTTACTGGCACATTCTTGTTCTTGACCCCCATGTTCAGTAGTTATTGTTACCTGAAATCGAAGGAAGGAAAATTATCATGTGCCTTAACAAAATCTAATAAATAAGACAGATAAGACAGAGAATAGAATGTTGAACTTACTCACATTGTATTGGAATGAGTCCTAGACATTAGTAAAGCTTACTCTGAAGTGATTACGAAGTAATTTAAGAGGTTTATCAGCTTGATCTTGTCCAGGTCGTCTGGTTTTTCTATTGATTCAAACATGAAAATTGATAATGAAAATTAGCAAAAATGGATATCATTAACAGTTTTCTGATGCGTTGACATTTTAAAAGAGCAAAAATGTGCAATTGTAAACTAATTTCTACTTCTACGTTTGAAAACTCTGATATTGATATCAAGTCTGTACATTTCTCTGATGGGAATATCAAATTGCTATAGCTGCTTTGAATTCTGAATCATTATTACTGAAACCAAGCTTCCAGATTTCTCTGATAAGAATATCAACAAAAGGGGGTGTGCAAGTTTGGATCTCTTTATTTGTGCATAGAGTTAAAAGAAATGTACTTTGAATACTGAAACTTTTAAAAACTGAAAGCCAAGACATGTGATAGAGAGAGGACCTTGTAACTCAGTTAGACAAGTATGCATTGTAAGATCACGAGTATTAACTAGTGCAGGGATTATGAAATGTGTTCACAGAGCAACCTCATGAAATGCAGCTTGAATATTTAATCTCTTAAAGCTACATACTAAAACATATAATAGGGAGATAATCTTGTAACTTAATCAATATTTGCGAAGGAAAGAATTAACAAACGTAAGTAAGGAAGAAAAACTTACCCTTGTTTATTTCTTTTGCCAGCAACAAGAACATTGCATTGAATGATATTGTTTCTAAGAGGCCCAACTCTAAACAAGTTCTTCTTCCCATCAACAGCAAAATCTTTGCCACCTAGTTCAGTATGACTATATGTTTCTTTGACTTTATCCGTAATTTTTGTAGACAAGATTTTATTGGCACATTCTTGTTCTTGACCCCCACATTCAGCAGTTATTTTCACCTGGAATCGAAGGAAGGAAAATTATCATCTGCCTTAACAAAATCTAATAAATAAGACAGATAAAACAGGCAATAGAGTGTTGAACTTACTCACATTGTATTGGAACAAGCCCTGGACATTAGTAAAGCTTACTCTGAAGTGATTACAGAGTAATTTAACAGGTTTATCAGCTTGAACTTGTCCAGGTCGTTTGGTTTTTCTATTGATTCAAACATGAAAATTGATAATGAAAGTTAGCAAAAATGCATATCGTTAACAGTTTTCTGATGCGTTGACATTTTAAAAGAGAAAAAATCTGTAATTGTAAACTAATTTCTACTTCTACATTTGAAAACTCTAATATTGAAATCGAGTCTGTACATTCCTCTGATGGGAATATCAAATTGCTATGGCTGCTTTGAATTCTGAATCATTATTACTGAAACCAAGCTTCCAGATTTCTTTGATAAGAATATCAACAAAAGGGAGTGTGCAAGTTTGGATCTCTTTATTTGTGCATAGAGTTAAAAGAAATGTACTTTGAATACTGAAACTTTTAAAAACTGAAAGCCAAGACATGTGATAGAGAGAGGACCTTGTAACTCAATTAGACAAGTATGCATTGTAAGATCACGAATATTAACTAGTGCAGGGACTATGAAATGTGTTCATAGAGCAACCTCATGAAATGCAGCTTGAATATTTGATCTCTTAAAGCTAGATACTAAAACATATAATAAAGAGATAATCTTGTAACTGAATCAATATTTGCGAAGGAAAGAATTAACAAACGTAAGTAAAGAGGAAAAACTTACCTTTGTTTATTTCTTTTGTCAGCAACAAGAACATTGCATTGAATGATATTGTTTCTAAGAGGCCCAACTCTAAACAAGTTCTTCTGCCCATCAACAGCAAAATCTTTGCCACCTAGTTCAGTATGACTATATATTTCTTTGACTTTATCCATAATTTTTGTACACAAGATTTTACTGGCACATTCTTTTTCTTGGCCCCCGCGTTGAGCAGTTATTTTCATCTGAAATCGAAGGAAGGAAAATTATCATTTGCCTTAACAAAATCTAATATATAAGACAGATAACACAGATAATAGAATGTTGAACTTACTCACTTCGTATTGGAACGAGTCCTGGACACTAGTAAAGCTTAGTCTGAAGTGATTACAAAGTAATTTAACAGGTTTATCAGCTTGACCTTGTCCAGGTTGTTTGGTTAGAACATAATACGAGACCTCTGGCAGTTTCAGTGCCATTTGAGGAGGCAATGGGGGAGGGGGTGCAAAAAATCTATTAAAAGTGAACAGGCTTTTGGTAATCTTATACTAGGGATGGCTCCTTTGCAACAGAACACTGCTGTAAATTCACAGGAATCCTGTGAATATTTAGAAAGCCTTATATGAGCAAAGTTTGTTATTTGTCAAGAATACTGTTACAAGAAACATGAACGCTAACAAATTCTTAGATGCAGTGATGGTGGTATTGACAACCTGCTGTTTTATTTAAGGAAAAATTGATGAAATATCCAATCTGAAATAGCTTTTTCTTTAGATGAAACCAAATCAACTTATTGCTAGGCTACTATAGACTGCATTGGTCAGCTTGAGTATGCTTCACTGATCTATAGTTTGTCGCAATAATGTAGATGTATACTTTTTTGTGCTGTGTGGACAGGGTTTTGACACAAAGACAAAGGTTAATGGCCCAGAGACATGGCAATAACCATAGTAAAGGGATGAGATCCCGATTGTATGATTCTGACATGTCTACCAACAGAGGACATTTGAGCTTGTCTCTCATATAGTATTTTGGTTTGGGTTGGTTTTAAAAAAACTTAAAAATAAAATAAAAAATATTGTGTGTGACTATTCTTATTGAATACAGTGTAGCATATCGATCATAATCCCATAGAAAAGAGAACTTCAGATACATTAAAATTGAATCTTTGAAAAGCCGTTGAAAGTTACTATTGACTAAACAATAAATAGGACAAGTGACCATACCTTTTGTTCAAAAAATTTTGACTTCGACAATTCTGCTGTTCGTTGCCAAAGTGTAAAGCCCTTGTTGCTTCAACTTGCGAATATTGTAAATGGTTGAGGAAACACTATCGGAGTATTGTTCATAAGAAATAGCTAGAACATTGGCACAACATTTTTTTAATTGTGTGTCTCAAAGTGTACATTCAATAGTCGTTTCTTCAGTCTCTAGCTTACATTGTAATATATGTTCATAAGTAGTTGGTGTTTCACGATTGCAAAATGTACAAAAAACGGTGCTTCGTATCATTGGCAGTTTACACTGTGTGCAAATGCAGTGGCACGATGGTGCAAGAACATTTTTTACTTTCAATGTCCCATATACCTGTTCTATGCAAGTAAACAGAAAACATGAAAAAACATTGCAATGAGCATGTTTTGATACGAAGGCCATGCTAGGAAAAACCACAGAATCCAATTTATGAAAACATGTTTCCAAATGCAGGTTTTGCAACATGGTGTTTGAAAACATATCATTGTCCTTGAGAATATTGCTTCTGATTAGTTGTTTTTTTGAAATACTGTTTTTTTTTTTTCAATTTGCACATCCAATGAAGATTCAGAGCATGTTAAAATATTCAAGAATATATTTCGAATAGAAAAGCATCTTAAAAAAAGACAAAAAACAAGGAAGACAAAATACTCTATCAGTTTCTATATGCAAGTTGCAGGTACTGATAAGATACTAGTAAAATGATCTGACCAATATGCATCGGAAATGGTAAATGAAAGCCTGTCAATATCTATGTTTGTCCAAAAATGGTCAATCATAGAACCATATTCTGTTGTAGGTATGTTTGTTTTTAACTTTAGACATTTACTTTGCATAAACAATTCCAACTTCCTTTTCGAAATTGTTTCTTTGTACATGTCAATGTTAAAGTCACCAGTTATTATGGTTAGCATTTTCTTGTTGTTTTGTAACATAACACAGTCCAAGACATCAATAAGGTTGTTAACAAGATTATTTGGTTTGTTATAAATATTGACAAGTTGGAGAATGTTGTCAGGGAGCGTAATGTAAATGACAATTGCCTCGACTGATGGCTCGTTGACAAAAGTTGTTTTCATAATAGGAATCTTGTTATTGACAACTGTCAGAAGGCCATGAACTGAATGTGTTGCAATGCAATTGTTTTGGTTTACAAATGCTGCAGTAGTAGGTGGCAAATTCATATGTGTTTCTTGCAAACAAAGAATGTCTGATTGCATAAGTTCAAAGTCATTTGCAACGTCATCAATGTGTGAAAGCAGACTTCATGTGTTAAGTGAAGAAATGAACATGTGCTTAGTATTTGGAAATGACTTAAGTCCATATTGAAATTGCAAAGAAGCCTGTTTCTCTAATCTATTTAATTCTGCAACTACTTTTGATGAAAAAAAAAAAAAAAAAAAAAATTGTTGTAATTTGTTTACAAGATAGAGACATTCGATGCTTTTTACACGTGACAATTTAGTGTAAACAAGACCATGTTTTGTGACTCCTTTTGGATCAAATGCCAATTTTTCAAGTGTAAGACCTTGTGCTCTATGAATTGTTCAAGCACATGCTGATTGAACTGGGAATTGTACTCGCATATAGTTATTTCTCTTCCCAAGAGAAATTTGTGTTGTAACTCTTTTTATAGGTGTCCAAGTGCATAAGATGGAATCATTGTAAAGGTGCTGCATAGATGCCTGTGCAATTGCTCCAATCTTTGGATCTGAAAATTGAATCCATAAAATGTCTGTTGTTGCTTGACTATAATGTTTGAAGATTCCTTCAGCACCATTGACAAGGCCATCTTCAATTGAATAGTTCCCGCCTACTATTTCAACGAGCATGTTTTTTTTTAGAGTAATTGTAGATGGCAAATGAATTCTCTTATCTACATTAGCTATGTTATCGATTTGATCAATTTTGGTGTCTTGAGCAGCAATTGTAAATGCTTCTGTATTAACAAGAGTCAACATCTTTGAGTTATGTTGTTGAACATCTTTATTTCAATAATAAAGAAATGGAAACGATGGATCAACTGGTGGTTGTCTGTAGCATTTCCGGTTCAAATATTGTATATCTTCAAATGTTTGTTTTCCTGTTCTGATTCTATTCAAGATTGATATAAAAGTTTCATCTTTTTGCCTGACAACGGTTTTTAATTCATAGTATTGTATGAAGTCATTCCAAAAACTATAAGGGAATTTTTTATTATTGAAACTTGGCAAGTCGAAAATCCAAGAATCATGAACAGGTTCTGCTTGGCAGAAATCGCCACAAAAGATGACATCTAGATTTCCAAATGGTTTTGTTGGAGTATGCATGATCTCACGAAGGCGTTTGTCTATGTTATGTAGCATTCGTGAACCTATCAAAGAAACTTCATCAATTAATAGAACACGTACTTGTTCATAGTCTTTGCTCAAAAGATCTAGTGTGTTTGAACTTAATGGGATCAAGATCGAGGAACCCAAAGGAAGCTTAAAAGCAGAGTGAACAGTAATTCCATCTACATTGTATGCTGCTTTTCCAGTGAATGCAACAATAAGACCTTTTCTTTTCAAGGGGTTGCTACCAAGTTCTTTTTCATAGAAAAAGACAAGAGCATCATAAAGGGCCTTTGCAATATGTGTTTTTCCTGTTCCTGTGCTTCCCGTAAGGAAGATATGGATTGGTTTTGCAGGATTGTTTTTTTTCCTAGCAATAATTTCTTTCACAATGGACTGTTGCTCATTGTTTAAACTACGTCTAATTGCAAAGTATTCATCCTTATCAGGCAGAAATGGTTTTTTTAGCTATGCTAAATGTTTTTGGTGTTTCAAATAGTCGATTCTTTCTTTTGTAGATAAGATCATCGCCCATGTCATACTTTTCAACACCATCCAATTTGACTGCATCATTGATATCTTTTGCAAAGTCTATAGGTATTTCAAAAAGCGCTTCAACTTTGTCTTTTGCAATGTCAATATCACCCCATTTTGAAATTGATTTTGCCATGATTTTTCCTTCAACATTTTCTATTTGTTCTTTGTGTTTTTCATATGCCTCTGTCCATGTTTGCAGGGGGTGCTCCAAGAAATTGGAAAGATTTTTGTGAGGCACAAAGAGCAATAGCTTTTCACGAGCAAAATTTTCAGGATCTTTTTCTTGATTGTAATGAATGTAGCGAATGATAGATTGTTTGTTTCTTTTGATTGTTTTTCCATGAACCAGGCAATAGGAAGAAGCATATTCAGCTAAAGATAGATGTTGTAGATCTGTCGGGCGTTCAATGTACCTGTCTATTATCAATGGGCAAATGATGTCTTCAGAATCATCATGCTCTTTTTCTAGTAGAGACGGTTTTTTTAAAACAACAGTTTTTTTATCATCTGGAGCAGTGTTGATAAAAATTGTCGTTCTTGAAGATGAATATAGAGGTAACGAAAGAACAATATGTACTGCTTCTCTAATAGACATCTGTTGCATGTTCAGAAACGTGTTTCCAAGCCTACGAATTATTTCTAGCTGATTACAATTGTTTGAAATAGACTCTTCTTTGATTGTTTTCAAAGCCATTGTCATAGGCCTATCTAATTTCGTTATGTATGAGCTTACGTATGTTGCAGTTGCATATGCATCTAAGGTGAATTGGGAATCTGTATTTGCTTGCCACAAACTTGGAATTGCTTTTGCAAAACAATTTATCCAAATATCTGAAGGGTGTCTTTTTAATAGCAATGTCGGTTTCTCAATTGTAGAACGTACTAGTTCAATGTACTCTTCCTTGTTTAAGTGTAGTTCTTGCAAGAATGAATCAAATGTCATGTTCCTTGAATATTCTTTAGATTCAAGAGCAAAAGAAAGCAGTCTTCTTTTTTCATTCAACGCATCCGATTTAGTTTCAAGAGGTTCTAAAACCATTGTAATATCGATAGGGAACATCGGGAATCGAAACCTACATGCAGAGCGTCTATGTTTTTTACATGTTCTTGTATGTCTATGAGTTTGAATTTTGATGAAGTTTGCTTCAAGCAATGAAGAGTCTGTTGAAATATAGCAATCGACAAAAGAACTTATTTCATCGTTGCTATTCTTGCCAAAGACAGGTGCATTTTCAATCCAGAGAAGCCCATGTTCATGTTCATTTCCTCTTTGTTGAAATTCAGTTGTAAAAAAAAAGTCAGTTACTTTACCAAAAAGGTATTTGTTTTTCAAGATCAAGGACTTTAACGAATTCATTTTGTTTTTATAGTAACAGCTACAAAGTACATGATGTTTTCTTATCAAATTATCAATAACATCTTCAGTAAGAATTTCATCACAATTTTCTTTGTCTTTTTTCTCTAGCATGTGCAAAGCATCACACAAAGGCTTCCAAAGATGTTCAGCAGTAGAAAAGCTTACAAAAAAGGTTGGTGGCCCTAGTTGACGTATCATTGCGAAAAGATTTTTTCTCATGTTGTCAAAATAGTCAGGAGATGTTCGAACAGCTTTTAGTGAACGATATGCAATTGGCGATTTCATTATGTTAAGAAGGTTGGCTTTGCATTTTACATCTTTGGCTTTTAGTTTTTACCCTTTTAACTCCCCTATGCGAATAGATATCCAAGCAGTACTAGAGATTTGACCTATTAACACTTTCACCGCTTTAAAGAATATATTTGTGGGATGTGCTTCAAAATGTGTGCTTTCATGTTGAAGCTCCCACTGGAAAATTTGTTGGTGTCGAAAGCGCTTGTAGATGTCATTGGAGCGGCTGCATCCAAAGAAAAGTGTAGGGAAATTAAGTTCTTCAGAGAACCGATCTTGGAAAAATCCTAGGGGTCGGTAGTTTTCAGAAGGCACAAGCTCAATGATTTTGGTGGCTAAATCATCTATTAGATGGGTTTCTCCATATCCATGTACCAATGTTTCTGTGATTGGTTCTATGAATTGGTCATGTCTATCCTCATCACTTTCTCTTAGCTTTGTAAGAGGTTGATCTAAATCATTTGATTCTGATATTGATATTTCATTAGATTCTTGCTTTGTCAACAATTCATGGAATGCCTTTTCCCAATCTAAATTGATATGTACATTCTCCATTTTGTAAAGATCCATGTCACAAAGAGTTTTCAATGCTTGCATGACAATATTTGGTCGAACATTTCCAGAAACAAATGCATTTTTGTATTCTAGTTTTCGCTTAAGCATAACTGCAATGGTCTTGTCCTCTTCTAGGTTCCTAGGCAATGCTCTTTGTACTTTGTCTAAAGATGCAGGCACATTGATGATTGTTCCTGTCAAGCCAACTTGAGCTCGTTTATAACCTAGTTGCCGAATCTGGGCAAAAGCAATTCTTGGTGACACAAGCCGCTCTTCAAGCGAAGTCAATTTGTCTACATCAGATAATGAAGTGTTGCAACGAATGTTAAGTGGTGTTGCAAACAATGGTGTCTCTGAATTTGAAAAATTCTTTTTGCAATATTTGCATATGTAATTGTACAGTGCGATTGAAGAAGGCATGATATTCCAAGGAAGACATTTCAATGCATAGAAAGTGTCTTCATTGATATAGCGAACATCCCTTTTAAAGTGCAAGCGTCTACAGACAGAACATGCATGAATAGGGGCATCTTGAATTTTTTTCGAGTATTCTTTAAGTGCTTTTTTTGCCTTCTCATATGCCTTTTGCTTTTGAAAGGACTGAAGTGCTTTCAGACGCATTTGTTTTTTAATGGCACGTATGTTTTCGAACGAGCCAATGGATTTTTGCTGTCTCATAATGGAATCTTTGTCCAGGCATTTTTCCATCACAATTGAAATTTCTGGTCCAAAGCAAAAGAGTCTTGGTTTTTTTTTTAATGTTTTTTGCATGGAACAAGTTTTCAGACGCATTTGTTTTTTAATGGCACGTATGTTTTTGAATGGGCCAATGGATTTTTGCTGTCTCATAATGGAATCTTTCTCCAGGCATTTTTCCATCACAGTTGAAATTTCTGGGCCAATGCAAAAGAGTCTTGGTTTTTTTTTTAATGTTTTTTCCATCGAACAAGTTTTTTTCCTTTTCTTTGTTTCTATGTTAGAATGTTCTTTGCAAAGGTCAGGAGAATGTTCTTGTTCAATGGCATTGCAAAGAGTTTGATGATGACAATTGTCAATTGTTTTCATCATTGCATTCATAGGAAGATTCCTAGTCATGGCATTTGACAATATTGGAGAATTTTTTTCAATGCTTTTCTGACACAAGGGATGAAAATGCGAATGGCATTTGTCAATTTCATGATGAAGAAGAAAATAGATCTTTGACGATGTATTTGTTGAGAAGAATTGGTTTTCCACTTTGTAAGAGTGTATGTTCAAAAGAAATATGTTCACTTCCAAAATCTCACACAACCATTGAATTGTGAAATGGCCATCATTTACATGGCCAATTGTATAAGGCTCTACCAAATTCACTACAAAGGTTTGCCAACTAGAAACAAGTTGATTTTCTTGCACTGTCTCAAGATCAAGGAATGTTTCTAGACAACGAAAGGCTCTTGCATCATTTGAAAGCATGCAATTGAAAAAAGTTTGCGCTATTGTTTTTCTGAGGCTTGCACTATCAAATGTGTTTGTCAATTTTGAAATTGATTCAAATAACGAGTCACAGCAATGGCCATCAATGCGAGAGATTAATTGGAACCCTTGTTGCAATAGAATTTTTCTTAACCGATGACATTCGAAAAAGATATCTTGACAAGAATCAATAGAAGAAGTATCTGATTGTTCATTGAAAACAACATAGTCAGGTCCTAGTAATTTGTATGAAAGCAAAGATTCAAAATGCCCAGCAGCCGGAACGTGATCATGGAATAGAATATTGTAGCAATATCCAGCACAGGAAGGGTTGAAATGAAGATATTTCCTTTTGCTTCTCAATGACCATATAGCAACAGGCACATTTAACCAGTTTGCAAACCGTTTTATGCAGAAGATATCACCCCAAAGGCCATAAACATTTTTTGCATCCGGTTCAGATGCAGTTTGCGACATTCGTTCCAAGTAAAGATCTTTATTTTCTATCCCATGCAATTGAAACAAGTACGAAGGATCCAATTCCAAGTTCATAGAGGAAATTGCGGCTGGATCGTTTGCAGCTAGGCGCAAACGAAAATGGTTTATGGTTGCTTCTCTTATTTCCAAGGATGTGTACCGAAAATGCAAGAGAACAGCAAAGGCATCAAAAAGACAATCTCCATTTCGGTAATGAAAAGCTTGTAAACGAAACAGATGGTTTGTTGACAAAGCAAGATCAATACCATCAAATGCCTGTTGTATAATCGGAACAGATGTTGCTCCTACGGAAGAACATTGATTATGTTCAATGTTCTCCATCAGAAGAAGAAACACAGGAAGGAAAACCTGCATGGCAAATGCAACTTTGGAAATAAGCAAAAATAAGTCACATTGTTTGTGACACTTGCAAGCAATGAATCAAATAGAACAATGTCTTTTGCATAGCGACTTGCAATGAAAAGTATCTCGGAAAAGAATTCAATAAACATTTTTGTTAGGAATTTATTTTAAATGCAATTTTTCAAAGCCTTTAGATCAGTACCACTTTTAAATTTTTTCTCATTTTTTCTGAGAACAAATTACGTCTAATAACTCTAGGAATCATCCAGGGATAAGCAAATACACCTGTAAATGCCTGTTTGTAAATGCCTACCCAATATAGTTATTCACATTTGCACTTTGCAAATGAAATGAAAGAGTTAGAAACCAAGAACAGGTTTTTGTTGCATTATTACATAGTTTCAAATCAGTATTCAATTGTAATGATTATGCAATAATGTGTACTCATTCTTTTGCATGAAGCACTTATATTTTCTGTTTTTCATTATCAAGCTCTATAACTAAGCATTATAGACAACTGCTTTGCAGAAAGAGATTCTTGACACTAACTAATTTCTGTAGAATTAGCCCTAACGTGAAATGAATAATAAAATCTAATTAATATAGTATTCGGCAATTTAACAAAAAATTTGCAACCAGATTTCGCAAACAGCAAATGAACAAATTATTTATATTATTAATTAACAAAAATTCCAACTTTCAGAGCTCTTTTATTTACTACAAAAAAACAAAGACATTTTGCACAAAACCGAAATTTTGCTGACACTCAAGCTACATTGAATTTCCTAAATGTTATGTGATTCTGAAATTCCTATATGTTATATGACTCTGAAATGTCTCTATCCTAAAGGATGTCTGTACTTGGGACATCCAATTTTCAGAGCTCTTTTATTTACCACAAAAAACAAAGACATTTTGCACAAAACCGAAATTTTGCTGACACTCAAGCTACATTGAATTTCCTAAATGTTATGTGATTCTGAAATTCCTATATGTTATATGACTCTGAAATGTCTCTATCCTAAAGGATGTCTGTACTTGGGACATGTGTATAGGAATTTAAATATATACATATTTTGGCCAATTGCAGCTAACAAATTCAAATGCAGTTTTGGACAAGATTAAAAAGTGTTTTTAGCACATATCATTTTAACTGAAACCATCAAGGTTGAGCGCAAGAAAATTGTGGTAACTACTAAGTGACCTATCCCCAAATCAATGACATCATGAGGGGGATTTCTTAGTCTCGTACACTACTATAGAAGATTTGTTCAGATGCATACACAAATTGTCACACTACTAACATCATTATTTAAAAGTGATGCCTTCATATGGGATAAAAAAAGCTAAATACTATTTTGAAAAGTTGAAAACCTTAATGACATCCACTCTAGTCTTGACAAATCCAGATGTCAAGAAAACATGCGTCCATGAATACTATGTTTCAGAAACATGCATAGGAGTTCTGCTCATAAGTCATAAACATCTCATTGCCTTTGAGAGTCAAAAGTTACAACTGAATGAGCATATAAAATCTACATATGATGGAAAGACGTTGACAATAACACATGCCTTGGCCAAGTGGAAGCAGTACTTGTTGCGAGATAAATTTCTCGCAGTGTTGCAGTTGGCATATTGATGCGGTATCCAAATTAATGATGATAGTTTAATATCCAAATTATAATAGGTTTTATCACCATAAAAATTAAATAAGAATTTAAAAAATAAAAATATAATATATTTATCTGTTTTCTTTTTGATTTATTTTAAAGTTGATTTTATGTGATTGTTGTTTGTTCCTTACGCAATGACATTGGCCTGGTTTCATAAGAACTGTTTGCGCCAAGAATTTTATGTTTTTTGATTTATTCCATAATTGCAATAAAAACTATGGTTTGAAAAACACAAAGACTGCGTAAATGGTCATTACCATTTCTTTTCTTCGGTAATGACCTAAACTCCCTGAAATGAATGTATGGGGAACGGAATTGTATGTATGTATGTATCTGGAGATTTAATGCCAAGAGTGCCAACCTCCCTCCTTCCCGGGTATTTCGGCCAGCTATGGAATGAGGTCATGATATCATGAGCTGCGTCGGCGCTGGGATTAAATGCTAATACCAGCCTGCAACCCAGGCACCGGGTAGGAAATAAATGACATTATATTATATCATTAATTAAATTTACAGATCTGTTTGTATTTATTTTATTTTGCTTCCTTCTTTTTCCATTTCCATTATGCCATGTGGTATGAATGTGATATTTTTAAATGGTTCTTTGGTCTGCTTCGTTTAAGTGGTTTTGCTTTTCGCATGGACCTGTTTTTCAAGTTTTCTCAAAAAATAGATACTATACAGGTTTACTGAATCTAGAAATAGAAATCACTTTCAACCTAAGTATCTGTACTTGAGAATAGAAGTCTACCCCAAAACGCCAACTGCCCATATAAGACAAACGGCATTTCGGGTGCAGTATAAAATATGGGTCTTTGGCGAGATACTCCATTGTCTTTGACTTTGACATCTGCCAAATGAGGTAATGACTAACAACTATTTCAGTTCCATTTGCGGCTCAAGGGGAAACCCTTGGATGCAGTGATGCTGGAATTCACAACCTGTCGTTTTATTTAAGGATAAATTCTTGAAACATCCAACCTGAAATGAAGTCTATGATAACTTAGCAACAAGATGCTTTGGTTTTGTCTAAAGAAGAAAACGTGGACAGTGTTTGCAACATAACACTGTTGTAAATTCACAGGAGTCCTGTGAATATTTAGAAAGCCCTATATGAGCAAAGTTTGTTATTTGTCAAGAATACTGTTACAAGAAACATGACCGCTAACAAATTCTTAGATGCAGTGATGGTGGTATTGACAACCTGTTATTTTATTTAAGGAAAAATTGATGAAATATCCAATCTGAAATAGCTTTTTCTTTAGATGAAACCAAATCAGCTTATTGCTAGGATACTATAGACTGCATTGGTCAGCTTGAGTATGCTTCACTGATCTATAGTTTGTCGCAATAATGTAGATGTATACTTTTTTGCCCTGTGTGGACAGGGGTTGGACACGAAGACAAAGGTTAATGGCCCAGAGACATGGCAATAACCATAGTAAAGGGATGAGATCCCGATTGTATGATTCTGACATGTCTAGTAACACAGGACATTTGAGCTTGTCTCTCATATAGTATTTTGGTTTGGGTTGGTTTTTAAAAAACTTAAAAATAATAAAAAAATATTGTGTGTGACTATTCTTATTGAATACAGTGTAGCATATCGATCATAATCCCATATTTATCTATAAGCTTTTTAAAAAAACCATATGCTTAAGAGATAATAATAAACTTCAACATGATGTGTTAAGCAATTCTAAACTCACATAAATATATATATCATCCTCGTACTATATGTGCACTACTTTGTCTTTTCCGAGAGATATAAATTGGATTCTTTTCATAAAACAAAACACAGAAGTCTCAGCTAAAGACAAAATTCCAACAGTTACCCGTCCAAAGAACCCGTCAATGAAATTGCAGAAGACAAAGCTCGTTGCACCAAGAAAGCGCTCTACACGTTCAGACACGAACACCGCAAGTTACTCGATCAATGAACCGCATTCAGACAGCAACACCCACTACCAGAAACCACTTCACCTTCGCTGGACCACCGCAAATAAGCCACAAACAACCACGCCACCGCAAAGAAGCCAACAAAAACAGCCACAACACAAAAGCAAGTCGCACCAAACAGAACAAGCTTGAACACCAGAGAACTTCTAAAATATAGCTTCAACAAACATGCCAGAAGAAATGTCCATAAGCAAGGACAGTGCAACCACATTCGCCAAGGTAAAACTCGGACAGGAGTCTTGAGTCACATCAAAAACGCCATACCGCATTAACACCACGAAACCCTGGACCATACCCCGTCAATACCCCAACAGCAACACCGTTTAAACCCCTATAACACCCCAACCCGACGCTAGCGAGCACACAACGGACCTCGACGAAACGGACGATAAATCAACAAGACTGGTGAATAAATCACACAGGAGTCTTGAGTCCCCAGACCACCAACCTCATTTAAACTGGAAAACGTCACCCCGCGCCATACTGCATTAACACCACGGAACCCTGGACCATACCGCAAGAATACGCCAACTGCAACACCGTTTAAACCCCTGAAACACCTCAACCCAACGCTACCGAGCACACAATAGAGCTCGACGAAACGGGAGATAAATCAATAAGACTAGTGAATAAATCGCACGGGAGTCTTGAGTGCCGAGACCATCGTCACCCCACGCCATACTGCATTAACACCACCAAACCATGGACCATATCGCATGAATACACCAACTGCAACACCGTTTAAACCCCTGAAACACCTCAACCCGACGCTAACGAGCACACAACAGAGCTCGACGAAAGGGACGATAAATCAAGAAGACTGGTGAATAAATCACACACAACAGAGCTTGACGAAAGGCACGATAAATCGAGAAGACTGGTGAATAAATCACACACAACAGAGCTCGACGAAAGGCACGATAAATCGAGAAGACTGGTGAATAAATCACACACAACAGAGCTCGACGAAAGGGACGATAAATCGAGAAGACTGGTGAATAAATCCCACAGCAGTCTTGATTACCGAGACCACCAACTGCATTAACACCACGAAACCATGGACCAACACGTGTTGCATGAATACGCCAACTGCAACACGTTTAAACCCCTGCAACACCTCAACCCGACTCCAACGGGCGCACAACAGAGCTCGACCAAAGGCACGATAAATGGACAAGACTGGTGAGTAAATGCACAGGAGTATTCAGTCCCGAGACCATTTAAACCCCTGCAACACCTCAACCCGATGCCAACGCACAACAGAGCTCGACGAAAGGCACGATAAATGGACAAGACCGGTGACTGAATACGCCAACTGTAACACATTTAAACCCCTGTAACACCTCAACCCGACGCCAGCGGGCGCACAACAGAGCTCGACCAAAGACACGATAAATGGACAAGACTGGTGAATAAATGCACAGGAGTCTTCAGTCCTGAGACCATTTAAACCCCTGCAACACCTCAACCCGACGCCAGCGCACAACAAAGCTCGACGAAAGGCACGATAAATGGACAAGACCGGTGAATAAATCGCACAGGAGTTTTCAGTCCCGAGACCATTTAAACCACATTTAAAACGGCAAACGCCAGCGCGCTGCCGGGGCCTGGGGCACACAACCCCAGGCCAACGTCACTGCGTCCGGATCCAACCACAACCACGTAAAATGAATTTTAAAAAAAATACAAAAAATACAAATAATATAAACTTTAACAAAAACTTTACAATTTGATATCTGCGATTTTCGGCACCCGAATTAATACCACCCGACTGAAAACTATATGTCGGGGACATAATAAGGTTCAAAAAGCTATTAAAGAACAACACCAATCGTTTGGACAACATCAACTGTGAATGATTGCGAACCATGTCAAGATGTAATTTGTCATTTTTCCTAATGGGGTTTGTTAGTTTGTTAATTCTCACCTATGGTGCCTCCTTGTATTGTCTTTATTTATAACTATTTCCATGACGATTAAAAAACTAAAATTAAAACAGACAACTTTATACTTAAATTAATTTATTTCTATTTATAAGTTATATTAAAAATGCTTACAATTTTTATATCTCTCGAAGACAAAGTATATAGTAATCCATTTACATTCATATAAATTTGACTTTTGAATAATTTTTAAAAAAAAATATAATGTTTTACAAAGTTTTAAAAAAATGTATATTAAACTAAATATTTTGAAAAATAAAAATTATTCTTAAAATTTTTGAAAACTAAATTCCTATTTTAAGATTGGTTAAAGTGTATGATTTGACCAGGGTTGGTAGGTGCGGGGGGTAATTTTTTACTCCAAGGGGAACAAGCAGAAAGAGTTTTCTTGGGGCATTGGGAGAAAGACCAATAATAAAGTGGAATGGCTCGGTCTCATCAAAGGATTGGAGATAGCTATAGACCTGGGCATCGAGAAATTGACGGTTATTGGAGACTCATTAATCGTCATTAGAGAAGCCAGAAACATCGCCACCAGAAGGAAGAACCCCTCCAATAGGATGCTTCATCTCCTAATCAACATCAGCAAAGAATTCAAAGACATTACCTTTCTCCATGCCCTGAGAGGCCTAAATGAGCAAGCAGACACCATGGCCAACAAAGGAGCTGGGATTTCCTATGGTTCCCTTGACTGCGACAATGCCATCTATGAAAATGTATGGATTCCATAGCTTAAGGTCTCACCATAAAACCTTGGCTCTCCACAATCCAATAAGGGGACTACATAATATAACGGTTTCAAACTATAGAACATGCAAATTTTTGTTTTTTGGAATCCTAACCAAGGTATTTGACGGCCACCTTGATATTTGCGGGATCTCCACTCAATCCAGCATTAATGGCTGTCGGTCGGATTGCCAATTGGCCGACATGCGAAGTCTGGGGAACGGTTTAAGACAGGATGGGATGGAGCTTTCCCGCATTCACCCCTATGTTGGTTTATGCTTCTCCTCTGTCTGGAATTTGCTTGCCTTCATCTCTATGTTGGTTCTGTGTATGAGCATGGAGCACCATATTATTGGGCATCCGCGGGAAGGGGAAGATGTTTACCTGAAATGTTTAAGGTGCGGCAAGGATATTAGAAGCCCTATTGGTGCCTGCAGTTGGGCTATCCTGATGGTGGATGAAGCAATGGGCGACCTGGTGGATAAACGTAACAGCAACCTTGTGCTTGGTCCCTACCGCAGGCACAACGAGTATGGAAGACTTCAAGGTCTCGAAGTGAGGCAAGGTTACACGAAGAATGATAAGGAAATGTTGAATCGCATGCAAGAACTTGAGGATCAAGTCCGCCTGATTCGTAATGAGAATCTGGAGTTCAAAAAGGTTCTGACCCATCTTTACTCCCTGGCTCAAACAACGCACACTGAGGTCAAGCTTCAAAACAGCAAGGTGTATGAGAAGGTAGAACATTTGGAAGAGAATCTTGGCCTCTGCTACCCTCACAAAGTTCGTAAATCTCGTTTCCCGAGCAGCAAAATGGCAAACCTTGGCAAGAAGATGGGTAAGCTGAAACAGTTCATGGTTCATACTGGAAATTATGTTGACCTCAGCTCTAACAAGAATGCGACAACATATTCTGAAGGCACAGTCATGGATACTGGCCTTCATTAGCAGTTTAACGGTTGGCCCTTCTATATTTTGGTTTTGATATGCTTCTCCCTCAATTTCTTTGTTTTTTGCATTGTTTTAATGAAATTCACAGATTGGGAGCACCTCATAGGCTAGGCAATCTTTTAGAAAGCTCCATTCTCCAGTTTTGGTATAAGACAGCATTGTAGCTATGTTTTACTTTTGTATTATCCTTCTTGGACAGTTTGTTAGGTGTTATAGTTTTCACAAATCTGGAAGGTATCATATCAACTATAAGCTTGTAGAAGATGAACAGGGAGTGATGGATGCTACCCTGTTATGGGAACAATCTTCCCTCTGTGCTATGTAATTTCCATTTTTTAATATAATCAAAGCTACTCAACCGTTTCTGTAAAAAAAAAAAAGGTGTGTGATTTGACAATTTATATTTAGTTTTCGAGAGAATTGTCAAATAAAAATAATAATTTAAAATAAATAAAATCTGGAAAAAAAAGTGTTGTTGTCATCTGTCCTAATAATTAACTACCCATAATTATTATGCTTAGTTAGCACAATGTTGTTATTGCTTAAAATCAAATATTATTACCATCTCTCATCCACCACTTAATTATTCATCCTTTAGCATTTAATATGATAATATGTAAACAAAAAATAAACATAAAAATCTTTATTCCACCATTAATGTTTTTCACCATTGATTCATTGATACGATTTTGATTAAAAAACAAAAATTAAAATCAAATATTATTACTATCTCTCATCCACCACTTAATAATTCATCCTTTAGCATTTAATATGATAAGATATATATACAAAAATAAACATAAAAATCTTTATTTCCATATGTCCTCGTGCCTTAAATATGTGTCCTCAAAAACTTGTACGATGTGATAAGGTGCCACAATAACTTAATTACTCAACATACAACATTCAATACAAATGAATCGTGGAACAGAGGGACCTTCGGATTAACAATGTGGAGATAACAAATGGACCAATTGGAGGGCTCTGATGCGGCTAGGGTTTATGAATGGATGTTGACTAAGGGCTTCGATGGCCGCCGCCAGCCGTCCTCGCAAGTGCAGGCAGGAGGGTGCCCTTTGATGTCATCTGTCAGGAGACCGCGTCAATACCCTGTGCTCTTGGTTTGTGTGAAGGCTGGACAGAAGGAGCGCTGCTTTCAACTACATGTGGTTTCGGGTTTGGTGAAGTGAACATCGGATCTGGTGCTTAGACAGACTGTTACTTCATCGTTTAAGGTTTTTTTCACCGCAGTAACCCGTGTTTTTCCTATTTTTTCACTAACTATGGATTTTGGTGAACTGTTAGACTTCTCATATGACCAGTCGGACGGTGAAGCGATCTGGTCGCTGCCAACTGGCACGGTGTGGGATGAGATGGTTGGTACCAGCGCAAAGGGGGTAATCGGGGTCTCTATTGCGGCTTCAGCAACTGGGTTAGGTTTTTCCCCATCTGAGTTTTTGGTGAACTCTCCACCTTCGGTTACGCTTCTGATGGTTCCACAGAAGGTATCCATTGTTTTGCCGTTACGGGAGGCCGTTGTACCACTTTGGTCGTCTGAGCATGTCGTCCAGGCTTTGGATGATTCTGTTGGGGGAGAGGGAGGGTTTTATCCTGGTGGGGTTCTGAGGCCGCGGGGAGATGGTCTACAGTGCGCTCAGTCTGAATCGTTGGCTTTTGGTGGACATCGCGGGGTGCAGGCGGAGGGTTTGGTTCGGGTTGTGTTGGTGTCCAGGAGCAGCGGGGGTTTTCCAGCCCTAGAGTGGGCTCTGGAACGAGCTCGGAAGAATGGGGAGGGGGTTCATCCGACAATGTGGCGAATCCGATGAAGAGATGCAAAAAATGGTGGTTGAAGTCCAGTAGAATCAAATATAATTATGCACTTACTGAAGACATTGAGTGGCATCAGGTTTTATAGATGACAGACAACACTTTGGTGGGGAAGGCATTGGGCTGGTCCTTCGCATTGTGTACCATTGTGGGGTGGACTGCTGAACATTGGCAGGCTCAATTCGGGTATGTCCCTGAAGTGGTGGAATTAACGAGGAACTGGTTTGCTTTTAACTTCTTGTTGGAGGAACATGCACAGTGCATGCTAAACAAGAATTGGAGTTGGGATCATTGTCCAGTACTGCTCAAGCCTTGGCACCCAATGTTTGAATCCAGTCGAGAATGGTTGGATTTGGTTCATCTTCCTGGAATTCCTTTACACTACTGGTCGGAATGTCATTCCATGGGTATTGGGAACCTATTGGGCACATATCTGGAAGTGGATTATAGCTTTCTTCATACTAAACAGCGGAAAGTGGCAAGGATTTTGGTCAGCTTGAATGTCCGGGAGGGGCTTGCGGAAGATGTGACTCTAACTTGGGGCTCTTATACTATGTTCAGAGGATGGATTATGAAAACGTCACGTTCCGGTGTAGGAGATGTCATGCTTATGGTCACCCAGTGGCAGAATGCTATCTTCCTCTCAGGACTCGAAATGGTGGCAGACATAACAGGGCGACTAGGGATGGGACTGATGCACCTTATGATTCAACTTCGCCTGTGCTTTCTCCGACGGACCAGGAGGTTTCTGAAAAAGGCAAGGAAAAGGTGCATGTTTCATCTTCAGAGGAGGAACAGCTTCCTGATATAATTGAAGAGGTTGGTGGTGGACCTACAGAACTTCTCCACTCTATGTTGCCTCCGACTGTGGGCATTATACCTCCTTCCATCACTCCTTTTAATTTTGTATTGAATAATGTTTCTCTGGATGGGCTGGACTGGGTGGAGGCCCTGAAAAACTTGAATATCTCTCCCACTTCTGCTTGGGTTCCCTTAAAACTCTCTGTACCCCCCTCCGCCTCTATAGAGGATGTTTTACCCTTTCTGAATTCGGACCCCGACCCGCCCTGTGAGGAGGAGGCTATGCCATCCTCACCACATGATTCCTCAGACTCGGTTTATTTCCTCCGTTCTGCCACTAAAACTGCGTCGGGGGTCTGGGGCCTGGGATGGTCAGACCTGTTAAAGGTCGTGGCAAGAAGTTGTTTTTATCTAAGGCACAGTCCAAAGCAAAAATGGACCTTTTGGATGGAAAACAACAAACTATCGATAGGGCGCTTAGAGCAGTGTGTGCCCATAAGAAGGGGTGGTGATGAAAGTTATGTCCTTCAACTGTCAGGGTCTGGCTAGTCCCCATAAAAGATCAGCACTCCAAAGGGTGGTATCTTTAGAACACCCATATATCATTATTTTACAGGAAACTTTGGGTTTTGGGGAGAATGTGAAGACGATGTTGGAAAGTTGGTTCAGTGGTTGGAATTTTGTTACTTTGGATGCTCGTGGTCGTTCTGGTGGTCTGGATGTTGGCTGGAATGTCAGGTCTGTTAAAATTCACAATATTTGGGGGATGGAGTCGGTTCTTGGTTTGTCGTGTTCGGCTCTGGACATTGGTGAGGTGTTTTCTGTGGTGAATGTCTATGGCCCGTATCTCAATCGATTTCCCTTCTAGGACTCGCTTCTAAACAATCCCTTACTACAGGGAGGTGATTTATTATTGGGTGGTGATTTAAATTTTTCTTTGGGACAATCTAAAGTTTGGGGGCCCAGGGCTCGTTCGGACCCTCTGGATGGTTTTTTCACTCAGAGACTTCTGGATAATAACTTCATTGATATCGAGCCCATTAAGCTCAAGCCTACGTGGAGAAACAACGGGGCTGGGGATAGTAGGGTGGCGAAGCATCTGGATCGTTTTTTGGTCTCTGAATATTTTGTGGATAGGCTCCTTTTAATGCAACAGTGGGTTGGCTCTGGTGGAGCCTCTGATCACTTTCCTATATTTATTGAACTCCGACCTGGTCCTTTAAAACCTTCTGGACCTCTTAAGTTTAATAAGATTTGGATGAAAGATGAGCCTTTCTTTAATCTGGTACATTCCTTGTGGGTTCCCTTCAAGCCCAGGGCCAATTTATCGGCTTCCTTTCAATTTCCTGGAAATTTGAAGAAGGTTAAAGGGCCTATTTAGGACTGGGCACATGAAAAGAGGAACAGGGAGGACAGAGAGATCAAATTGATTGAGTTGGAACTACTGGGACTTTATGAAGCCGATGGGGGTGGCTGGGTTCTCAGGAAGATAAGCACTTACTTGTTACTCTGGAAGGAAGGGGAAATACCCTTCTGCTGGAGAAGGAGGAAACTTGGCATCTCAAAAGCAGAGCGATTTGGTTGGAAGCGAGCGATGAGAATACTAAGTTTTTTCATACCTATACTAAAGGAAGGAAAGTTGCGAATACTATTTGGAGCCTAGAAGATTCTCATGGAGAGCCACAAACGTATTTTGATGGAATGGCCGGGGTGGGTGTGGAACACTTTCAGAATCTCATCAAGTCTCCTGCTCAAGCTACGGTCGTTGAAGTGATTCGTGTGGCTCAGATTTTTCCTCGCTTCGTTGATGAAGAAGATAATAGGGATTTGATGGAAGAGATTACTGAGGAAGAATTTAAAGCTGCTCTTCATAGCTTCCAAAAAGACAAGAGCCTGGGACCTGATGGTTGGTCTATCGAATTTCTTCTGGCTCTGTATGATTTTTTGGGGGAGGATCTTTTACAGATGGTGGAAGACACCCGACTTTCTTGGAGGATTCTGGCCTACTTCAATACAACTTTCATTGCACTTATCCCTAAGACGGGAAATCCTTCCTCTTTTAATGATTTTAGACCTATCTCATTGTGCAATTGTGTGTATAAGGTTGTCTCAAAAATCATTGCTAGAATATTGAAAGTTATCTTGTCCGGGAATATCTCTGGTGAACAGTTTGGGTTCTTGGAAGGGCGATAGATTCATGAGGCCATTGGTGTTGCTCAGGAAGGTTTGCATAGCATTAAGAAGAAAAAATTGAAAGGATCCATCCTTAAGATTGACCTATCGAAGGCTTATGACAAGGTTAGTTGGCTCTATATTCGTATGCTCCTCACTCATTTGGGTTTTGAGATTGGCTTTATTAGATGGATCATGAGTTGCTTTAATACGGTCTCTTTTTTTGTTCTTATCAATGGGGTGGCCTCCCCTTTTTTTCACTCTGAGAGAGGTCTTCAACAAGGTTGTCCCTTGTCTCCTTTACTTTTTCTCTTGGTTGTTGAAGGCTTGAGCAGGGCTCTTAGAGAAGCCAAAAGATTGGGTACTCTTCGAGGCATTCAGGTGGCTCCAGATCTCTTCATTACTCATTTACTCTTTATAGATGATATTTTGATATTCTGCACTGGATCGATTAGAGATGTTGATACCCTTCGTGAGATTTTGGAACTCTTCTCAAAATCCACGGGGATGGATATCAATGCTGGTAAGTCCACTTTGTCTGTTAATATGTTAAGGGATGAGGAGATTCAGGCTTTCGTAAGGTTTTTTCCCTTTACTCTCTCAGGCGTGGATGAGGGACTCAAATATTTGGGTTTTCAGTTGAAGCCGAATGCATACAAAAAACAGGATTGGCTTTGATTACTTCATAAATTGCACAAACGACTCAAGGTGTGGAGTCATAAATGACTTTCTAGGGCAGGACGATTGGCACTGGTCAAATCGGTGTTGGAGGATATACCTATCTACTGGATGTCTTTATCTTGGATTCCTAAGGGGATCTTGGAAAAGGCTTGAAAAATATGTTTATGTTTCTTATGGTGTGGCAAGGATGATACTTTCGTTTCACCTTGGGTTAGGTGGTAGCGGATTGCGATTCCTAAAGCCCTGGGAGGATGGCAGTTGAAGAACATTTTCCTTTTCTCTAAAGCCTTGGTGGCTAAAGGGACTTGGAGGATCTTGAATTCGGAGAGTCTTTGGACTAGGGTGGTCATTCAGAAATACATTACCCTGGTGTCTCTTATTGATTGGGTGAGGAATATTGGGAAGTCTCACCGGGGAGGTTCGGTTATTTGGAAAGCTGTGGTTGAATCATTTCCGATTATTGGCAATCTTTTGGCTTGGAATATTGGCGATGGGAGGAGCCTATGGGTAGGGGAGGATCCATGGTTTGGATGCGAGGGGCGCCATCTCTTGCAGGATGAAACGATTGTGGGACTGAGGGCACGGGACATTACATTTTTATACCAATTGGTTGATCAGGTACAGGACCGACGTTGGATACAGTCTTGGAGAGCGGTGAACACTTTGAACCTCCCAGAACCTGATCAGTTGGCTTTATCTCGTTATTATTTGGAACTCAACAAATATCAGGTTTTTCGAAGGAACGAGGTCGACGTGTTGGTTTGGGAAGGAGATCCATTGGACATTTACACATCGAAGGGGGTGTATATTAGCCTTAGTGCTCTTGGCTTTAACAAAGAACCTGTTTGGTGGTGGAAGTCGTTATGGAAGCTAAAATGCCCACCTAAAACCAGACTTTTTATGTGGAATGTTCTTGAAAACACTATCCCAACCTGGGACAATATTCAGAAAAGGAATAAACATGGTCCAGGTTGGTGCATTTTGTGTAAGGCGGCGGAGGAGAATGTTACTCAGCTTTTTTTACAGTGTCCTTATATGATTAACGTTTGTAATGAATGTTCTAAGTTATCTGGTATTAATTGTATTTGGACCGAGAACTCGTTGGTTCATGCCTGGGCTTCATGGAACAGGAATCAACTTTATAAAACGGTGAAAGCTTTGCCTTTAATGGTCTGTTGGGGTATTTGGTTGGCTCGCAACAATTTTATCTTCTCTGAGAAGATTTGTACTCCAGAGCTTTCTGCTGCTCTCATTTGCGGCATCCTCATTGCTTTTCCACAACACATGAGTGGCTAAACAACGGGAGATTTTAGAAGTGGAAGTAGATCGGACGGTCCCCTGTGGTTTTTTTATGGGGCATCACAAAATAATGTATGTGGGGGCGGGGCAATACTTCACCTCACCACTACTGACTACTTCATTCTTTATTGGGGATTGGGTGGAGGTGGAAACAATTATGCTAAACTAATGAGCCTTAAACTCCTTTTAATCTTTGCGGTTGAAAAAGATTGTCAAACCCTCAATATTTATGGTGATTCAATGAACGTCATAAACTAGACGAAAGGAATACAACAGTGCAGGAACATTAGATTAGCTAGTATACTACTGGACATCAGAGAGCTACAGCACTCATTTGACAACTTTTCTTGCAAACATGTTTATAGGGAGAACAACAAGGAGGCAGACACGGCCTTTAAGGAGGGCATGCAATTGGCATTGGGGCAATGGAAGGTGAAGGAATTCCGGGATGGGGTTGCTTTGGAGTACTACCATCAGCCATTCATTGAAGATGCAGCTCAATGATTCTAGTCTCTATGTTTTTTTTTGTTGGTTACTTATGCAGCATATGACAGACTGTTATTTTTTATGTATCTCTTTGTTACTATACCTTGGTTTTTTTGGGGCTCGGGGATCTGGTTGTATTTATTTTTTGATCTATATCAGACTTGGTATCATAAAATTTTGTATAAGCTCTATAATAAAGCTATCGATGAGGTCCTTTGCTACTTGGTTATTACAGCCACAACCTTTGTACTGGTTATGGCATGCATACTAGATGTACATATATAGAATGTAATTTTGTTCACCTCTGCTGAAATAAAATTACACTTTTTTCCCAAAAAGAAAGAAAGAAAGAAATTCGTGATACATAAATAAATTTTAAAAAAACTTGGTTTATAAGTTTATGAGAAATCAAATCTCACATTATAATGTCCCTTTATACAAAGTGTCATTTAATTTAAGCTGGGCTTTAATTTTGGAATTAAATTCTTTATTAAAATTATAATTTTTAAAAACAGTAATTCATACATTCAATTAATTATTAATATGTACATGTTTTTTATCTTTTAATAAAAGTTTATTAATTTATTTAATATTAAGATATAATATTTTTGAAATTAAAAATTAATTTTAAAATGAAAAAATCTACACAATCATATCTACATCTGTCTATTGTATTTAATACCTAGATTAATGCACTTGAAGTGGGAATTTAACATTAAAACATTAAAGGATTACACTCATTACATTGCAAAAAAAATTATTCTTTGTAATATGTGTGTGTTTTATAAAAATTATGATATATTTTTATAAAGTATTCTCTTCTGTATTTATATATATATATATATCTAATTATGATATATTTTAATATTTTTATATAAAAAAAATTTTCTATTTATATATATATATATATATATATAAGTTTTACTTATCATACCTAAAAAATCTCTTAAGCGATTAATTTTCTTAATACTATGACATTATTTTTAAATCAAATTCGATGTTAATACCGTGTTTAAAAATGTCATTAATTTTTCAAGTATTGCAAAATAAGTATTGATGTTTATGAATATTACATGGGAGTAGTCTATTTATTCTACATTTTGGACTTTACTTTGGGTTTTAGTCGGGATTTCTTAATTTTTTTTAGTAAAATCTAAATTTGAATAAATTGTGTTTTTGTTTCTAATACCCCATGGCACCCAAATTATGCAATTTCAGTAGCTAATATATATGATTTTAAGATTTTTTAAATATTTTCAAAAGAAGTAAATAAAACTAAAAATATGCTCCAAAAAAATTTGAAACATAGAATATTTAAACTACACCTATTATACATGTTACATGTGTTTGTAAACTTGTATCGTATAAGAGCATAATTATTTATTTCTTAATATTTCTTAATAGTATAAGATAGACTAATCTTTAATAAAATTATAAGATCACTAAACTTTACTAATAGAATTACATTGATTTACACCAATTACACTGCAAACAAATTTATTATATAAAACATATACAATTAGGATATATTCTTATATTCTTATAAAGCAATGTCTTGTCTATTTTTGTTTACAATATATGTATAAAGTTTTATTTATCATACTTATAAAAGACTCTTAACTGATTAATTTTGTTAATACTATGACATCATTTTATTTGAAACATAATTAATATATTAAAACATTTCTAAAAGACAAATATAAACCGCATTTCCATACTTGAATACAATGAATTTGTTTCACATTATAGCATGTTGCTTGCTATAGATGTGTGAAAGTTGTAAGAATGAAGAGCTACATAAAATAGAAACAGATCACTGCTCGTCGATGCAGATCGTTCCTTGGGTGCAACCGTGCAAGTATTGTCCCTGTAATCAAGTTTACGATGCCAACCACTTTGACATGGAATTTTCATTATCTTCTTCGACTATCTTAAAAAGCAAATACCAGGGACTTGGGCTTGAAAAAGAAATATACTTCAAACCGACAATGTCTCTAGCGGTGAAGTGCATTAAAAGGTGGCGGTGAAGTCGTTGTGAAGCAAAATGCTAGTAATTCGAAATCTCAAGGAGGAAGAAAATGAGTTGTTCTAGAACACAATGTGTAAATGAAAGTAAACATAAATGCGTATTTTGAAAATTTGGATAATTGAACATAAATGCTTGTCGGTCATGAAATGCATGTATAGTATATGTATAATATTATAATAATTTATTTATTTTTTCTAATTGCATCGGAGAATGGTTTACATAAGTACTAATCAGAATCTTGACGATAATGCCTCACATGTTTAATTGGAATTTTTATTATAAAATTATTTTTCTCATTTTAAAATCGTTTAAATTATTTCAAACAATAATTAAGCATTACAAAAATTAAATAATAAAAATAAAATACTTCAATAACCTCAATAACCTCAGAAAAATACTTCAATAGAGCTCATATTTACAGAGGCCATGGGTTTAGAACGCCCATAGATATCCAATACTAAAACCAAGCATAAGTAGGAGTGACACCACAAGTTGCATACAAAATATCCCAGTCTTTCATAAGAGAGAATGGATGTCTTCTTTACAATATCTTTCTCATAAAAGAAATAAGAAGAGATTTGCAGACATCACTCTCATACTATGTAGAAATCTCAACCTGAATTGTAAATAAGTCTTATAATAAAATATAAAATTGATCAATATATATCTTTATATGTACCTTTTTCCATCTTTATAGATAAAAAACACACTGTATAGTCTAGCATGATATACTTTCAAGCATACATGTAAAGGTTTACATAGTTTATATAGTTTTTTTTGTTCTTAAATTAAGTTATTTTGTGTAAAAAAAATATTCAATTTCTATTTGAATTTGAATGATTTTTTAAATATAAGTTTGATTTTAGATGAAGTTATTTATGTATTTTTTTATGATTCTTAAAACTTGTTTTTAAGGAAATTTCATTTTGGGAGAATTTACTAACTTAATTGTTAACTAAATAACAATAATTTCAAATAAAGTAAATAAAATTAAATGAATTAAATTTTTATGATCACTTTTATTTCATAATTTCAAAACGGTTAAATAAAAATAACTATAATTAATTTACTTTTTAAAAATATGCCTATGCAATGCAGCTTATGATCGAACTCAATCAATTATTTTAATGGTAAGCTCATCTCACTCATTAGTAAATGGAAAGTAGACTTTGTACCAACACCCTAAATTGAAATGAATTCACTTCATAATAGTAAGTTATGATTGTCCAACAAAATTTAGTGTAAAGAGGTGTTTTTATTTTATTAGAAAGTACTAAAAAAACCCTTACTCTAATGTAGCTTAAAATAAAAAGTTTGAATATAAAAGTCCCAAAGACATTTAACTTTCAACTAATTTTTTTAGTCTAAATACCAAGACTATTTATAATAGATAACACAAATAAGGTATTCAATATAGAATGGTGTTTGGTCAATTTTGCAACAAACTAATGGTTGGCCCAATAGATGCCCTCAAGTCAATGCTGGTTGAATTCTAAAAACCTACAACCCAAAAAAAATCACAATAAAAATAACTTGAATAATGCTCATTGACATCTAAAACACCTACAACCTCCAAAAAAAACATGATTATAAAAATGAATGTTAGAAGCAGCATATATAATAATAAAAAATTGCAAGGCATAGTACGGGAAAGCCTCACACTTGACTTAGAAAGCACATTCTTTCTAGAGTTTCCAAGCTATGAGTTGGAACAAATGACCCTATGAAACACCAATAGAGGAACATAAACCCCATACGAACAAGCGATCATACCCATAACACATGCTCTCCCATGTTTATATTTATCATGTTTGCCCCACTCATTGGGTGTCAAAGATGGTTTGTTTGTTGGCAATATCCTATCCAATGTCTTTGTCATTATTGTATTAAAAGAAAATAACAACTTAAACTTCCAAAACTACCACATTGGATGATTCCCCCTAAAAACCCCGACCTTAATCCATAATATCCAAAACTACCCTAAATCTTCTTTGAATTATCGAAATAAAAAAAATTTAGTTGTAATTTTGTAAATATGTAAAATTTTGAATAAAAAACTTATTATTTCAATTTTGCAAATCAATTAGACAATTTTTTAAAAAGAAATTCAAAATTGTTACTATACAAAATTCAAACTTATGTAAAAAAACCTATCATTTTAATTATTTCACTGATTGGAAAAATTAAGAACGAAGCTGGCCCTTTGCTACCTGAGTATAAAAAATGTCAATTTTGGTGAAGTTTGTCAAAATAGAGAAATCAAGGTCCCATTTCAATGGATTTCATTTGTTCAGGTTTTGGATTGACACCTTACAAAGGAATAATTACTCGAATGCTTAAACGATGGAAAAACGGTAATGGAAAATAAATGTGTTTTTAATAACTTTTATTCTCATCACCTCATCATTCTCTCTATATAATTAAGGATTTTTTAGTAATGGAAAAATGGTGAATGCATTAAATAAAGCCTCAAGCTTAATGCCCATAGGGTTGAATGTTTTTGCATGGATGATCATTTTCTCTTAGTATACGTTAAAGATCACATTCTTCAAGAAAAAATAAAAAAAATAATAATACAAGTCTCACATTTCCATTAATCATAGACAAATATTTTCCTAATAAAAGAGAAGAAAATAGGGTGTTGTAAGTTATAGGAATATTAAAAATATTCATTTTCAATTGAAACGGGATTTCCAATAACCAATTGACAAGAGAAAACGATGTGATGTTGAGTGTTAAATGTGTTCAATTTTGATATACTTTTAAACCAATTGACAAGAGAAAACGATGTGATGTTGAGTGTTAAATGTGTTCAATTTTGATATACTTTTAGATTGGAAGTTGACTTCGGAGTAGTAAGCAAAATTTCATTAAATTATCTTAAATATTTTATCAAAAATTCACACAAAAATGATAAATTATTTATCTTTTTTATAAATAGAAAGTGTAATCTTTTCATTTTAAATATTGAAAATTAAATTTTTTATTGTCTCAATATTGAGTTGACATTGTCAAATCTCACTTGTATGCTTGGTTTCAAAGGGCCTTGTTCTGCATGGTGACCTGAGTTCGAACCCCGCAAGGTAGATGGGAGGAGACACTTAAAATCCAACCATGCTAAGGGTTGTTATGACCCAAGCCGGGTGTGATCCCCAAGCAATTTCGACAGCTTAGATACCTCTGAGTCACAGTTTCTTAGACCATAGGCTAGTCCCGCAAGTCATGGACAAACTAGCAAAAAAAACTAAGTTGACATTATTAAATTATAAAATATAAAAATAAAAATAAAAATTCAAACTATAAATTTACACTGTGATGTGTGTCTTACCGAACAAAGAAAATGATCGATCCCTTTACCACTTCTATTTTACATGTCCTTATCTAGAATCGACAACAAAATTGTTAAAAAAAACACATGTTGTAACACACTTGTTTTGTTGTTGCGCCCATTTTTAATACATGAACAACACACATAATTGGGTGGACATAAATATCAAGCATCACACCTTTCCTAAATAATTCCTCTCACTATATCCATTACAACCCAAACAAACAAATAAAATTCAAAAATTGAGATCATATCATAGTTTCATTGTGGCAGTGATATGAAGTGATATGAACCTATATCATTGTGAACTGCTACACATTACTACTAAAATAAATGGAGTATCTTAGGTAGGATTTAAACCATTCATACGGTAGGCACAAAGCCTTTGTCTCTCAATTTGAAAATATACATGACTCATTGCATCACTAGAGTAATTTTCATAAAGTTATCGAAGAATAACACTAATTGTTAAGACAACCTCAATCATAGTTCACTATGGACCATCTCAAGAGGTAATTTGCCATTTATACCTAATGGGGGTCTCCTAGTTATCAATTTTCATCTATAATCCATCTTTGCATCATTTTTAACTATTCCCACGATGACAATTTGTTTAAAATAACAGTCAAATTTATGCCTAAATTACCATATTTCTAATTATAACTACAAGGTTGATTCTTACCTAATAAAAATAACCTAAATAAACTATGACATTAATAGATGCAATCAATGTTTCGAAAAAACAAAACTTTCCCAAAAACTATCCACCTTTTCTCATTTACTGCATGTACTTACACTCCTTTAAGAATGTGGAATACATTTAGACAAAAGAAAAATGAATTTGCAAGTAAATAAAATATTGTTCCAAAAAATATTCTATTTTGATTTCACTTTGCATAATTTAGTTGAATATAAGTTTGATTTTAGATGAAGGTATATATGTACTTTCAATTATTCTTTAAATTAGTTTTTAAGAAATTATTTTTTTGAAGGGGTGGTTTCTAACTTAATTCTTAATCAAATAACAAAAATTTTAATCTATTTTGATTTGACTTTGTATAATTTAATTAAATATAAGTTTGAATTTAGATGAAGGTATATATGTACTTTCAATGATTCTTTAAATTAGTTTTTAAGAAATTATTTATTTGAAGGGGTGGTTTCTAACTTAATTCTTAATTAAATAACAATAATTTTAGAATAAGATAAAGTAAATAAAGCATAGATAAATTTAATATGATTTATCGTAGCTATCATTTCATGATTTCTAGATTGTTAAAAAAAACTTATATTTAGAAGTTATGTTTTACGTTATTTTAAAGTAAAAACATTTCACTTTAAAAAATGTTATTCTACTTTTTTTAAATTTGTTTATGCAAAGTAGTGTATTATTGAACCCAATTAATTATTTTTAATAGTAATACAAGGTAAGCAATACTAATAAATCATTTCACTTATTAGTTAATGGAAAGTGTGCTTTACTCAAATATATTAGCAAGTTGGTAGTAGCCCCAAATTAAAATGGCTTCACTGCAAGATATTATTGTCTAACAAAATTTAGTGCAAAGAGGTACTTTTATTTTATCAGCAAGTACTAAAGAGCCCTTACTCTATTGTAGCCTGAAAAACAAACATTTGAATATAAAAGTGTCAAAGACATTTTAACTTCATTTTTTTTTTTGGAGGAAAAAAACATTTATATTCTAGGTGAGAATATACATATATCTGCCCTTTGAGGCTACTTGAAAAATCAGAGGTCATAAAACCAGAACCTATCTGAAAATTGGTATTGATAAACATAGTCTTGGTACATACACAAAAAAGGACATAACCAAAAGTTCATAGACCTTCCTTGTTAGTGGTAGAACCATAAAAGACCAAATGCATAAATCCAAAAAGGTAAGTACGAGATCTGGTAAATACTGCGTTGGATCACGCTCCTTAGAAATGAAAATTCATTGTGTCAATTTCCTATCCATCCAGGAATTCATAGAAGCGGAATGCACCCGTCTACATCGTGAGGGCTTCTTTGGAGAGCTCGTCAATTTTCTAGTTTAACACCTTGTACATGTTGACAAAATTCGTCCATTGGGAATATTGGAGGTTACTCTAAATTTCCTAGAGAATGGGGCCAAGTCGCAGGTTGTTCAATGACACTTTGTGATTGGCCCAATCTATTACCAATTTTAAACTCCCATAACTTGTAACATGTTGATGCCTCTTATGTTGGAAAAATGAAGAAGGTTCTAGAGTGCACCAAATTCGGCTTTCATTTGGGACCTTTTCCTTGGAGCGTAGTGGATATCAAAGTAGTTGGAAGAGTTTCTAAACATAACCACTCCAAATCCATAGTAAGGCGGGTTCCCTTGTCTAGCCCCATCGAAAAAACCCCACGGAATTTTAAAATCCCCAGCATCACCAAGGCATGAATTTTTGGAGGCTTTGGCTCAACACGAAATTATTTTGACAATTTGATAATGAGATCGGTCGTAGATTCAAGAGGAATAAACTGGTCCTGGAATAAAATTGAATTATGATTCCACCAGATTTCATACATGAAAATGCTTGGAAACGCTTAGAGACTTTTGCTTGAAGAATCTCAGAACCATACTTAAACATTCTCTTCCAGGATCAAAAGCATCCAACTTAATTTGAGCTTTAGTTCCTTAGTCGTCAAAGTCCAGACTTGAGTTGCATAGGGAAAAAAATAAAAACAAAACAAAACTTCGGCAAAAACTATCCACCTTTTTTCATTTACTTCATGTACTTACACTCCTTTTAAGAATGTGGAATACTATCCACCTTTTCTCATTTACTTCATGTACTTACACTCCTTTAAGCATGTAGAATGTAAAAGAAAAATGAATTAGCAAGTAAATAAAATATTGTTCCAAAAAATATTCTATTTTGATTTGACTTTGCATAATTTTGTTAAATATAAGTTTGATTTTAGATGAAGGTATATATGTACTTTCAGTGATTCTTTAAATTAGATTTTAAGGAATTATTGTTTTTTTGGAAGGGGTAGTCTCTACTTAATTCTTAATCGCATAACAATAATTTCAAAATAAGATAAAGTAAATAAAGCATAGATAGATTTAATATGATTTATCGTAGCTTTCATTTCATAATTTCTAGATTGTTAAAAAAACGTTTATTTAGAAGTTATAGTGTTTTACATTATCTTAAAGTAAAAACATTTAACTTTGCTTTACCTTTTAAAAATTTGTTTATGCAAAGTAATGTATTATTGAATCCAATTAATTATTTTTGATAGTAATACAAGGTAAGCGACACTATAAAATCATTTCACTGGTTAGTTAATAAAAAGTGGGCTTTACTCAAATATATTAGCACGTTTGTAGTAGCCCCAAATTAAAATGGCTTCACTTCATAATTGCAAGTTATTATTGTCCAACAACATTTATTTAGTACAAAGAGGTACTTTTATTTTATCAACAAGTTCTAAAGATCTCTTACTCTATTTTAGTCTGAAAAAAAAACATTTGAATATAAAAGTTCTAGACAACATTTTAACTTCAATTTTTTTCTCGAGAAAACAAAAATTATATTCTAGGTGAGAATATACATATATCTGTCCTTTGAGGCTAATTGAAAAATCAGAGGTCATAAAACCATAACCTATCAGAAAATTGATAAACAGAGTCTTCGTACATACACAAAAAAGGACATAACCAGAAGTCCATAGACCTTCCTTGTTAGTGGTAGAACCACAAAAGACCAAATGCATAATGCCAAAAAGGTAAGTACGAGATCTGGTAAATACTGCATTGGATCATGCTCCTTAGAAATTAAAATTCATTATGTCAATTTCCTGGCCATCCGGGAATTCATAGAAGCAGAATGCACCCGGCTAGATCAAGAGGGATTCTTTGGAGAGCTCGTCAATTTTCTAGTTTAACACCCTGTACATGTGCACAAAATTGGTCCATTGCGAATATTGGAGGTTACTCTAAATTTCCTAGAGAATGGGGCCAAGTCGTAGGTTGTTCAATGAAAATTTGTGATTGGCCCAATCTATTACCAATTTTAAATATCCCATAATGTGTAACTTGTTGATGCCTCTTGTGTTGGCAAAATGAAGTAGGGTCTAGAGTGCACCAAAGTTGGGTTTCATTTGGGACCTTTTCCTTGGAGCGTAGTGGATATGAAAGTAGTTGGAAGAGTTTTTTAACATAACCACTCCAACTCCATAGTAAGGCGGGTTCCCTTGACTGGCCTCATCGAAAAAACCCCACGGGATTTTAAAATCCATGGGATGACCAACGCATGAATTTTCGGAGGCTTAGGCTCAACACATGAGAACGGTCTTAGCTTCAAGAGGAATAAATTGGTCTTGGAATAAAACTAAATTATGAGCCCACCATATTTCATACATGAAAATGCTTGGAAACGCTTACAGACTTTTGACTGAAGAATCTCGGAACCATGCTTGAACATTCTCTTCCAGGATCAAAAGCATCCAGCTTAATTTGAGCTTTAGTTCCTTGGTCATCAAAGTCCAGACTTGAGTTGCACAGGGGAAAGAAATAAAAACATGTAAGAACGATTCAAATCATTTTTACAAAGAGAGCAACAATTTGGGCCTTTCCATCCCATTTTTAAATAGATTTCCCACAAAAGTAACTTGTTGCTTAGGGCCATCCATAAAAAAATTTGCATTTGATCGGATCGGGAGTATTCTATAAGAATTCCCACCACCATTTTTCTTGATCTGAATCTTGGGGGGGGGGGGGGCATATAGTCTAAGTTCGAATGTAAAAGTCATAAAGCCATTTTTTAGTGTAAAAGGGAGAATGATGGACATGTAATTAATGGAATTAGTTATTCAGAGTTGGTATGGTCAACAAGACACCTTATAAAAAGGTAGTAGGGAGAGAGTTAGAATTAGGAATAAGAGGTCCTAAACTTGGCCTCATTGCATGTAATGGTTCATATGAATAGAATCCGTCTTCTCCAACTCTCTCATGTGTTTTCATGGTATCTTTCATTTATCTATTTTTGTCCATGTTCCTTCTATGAATTTCTTGGTAGTTTCCATGTTTTCTCTCCTCCTCTCTCAACATTCAAGCATTTTGGTCTCAACCCTCAAGACCCTTAAATCATTGGTATCATAGCAGTTTACCACTCCATGGGAATGAGGGTTAAGAGCATAGTTCAGGTTGAAATATTTGCAAGAATCTCCAACCTCCTTTTGGCATTCCCGGAGTCTATTTTGTTGGTCCATACACTATAAGCATCAGAATTGGCCCTCAAGCACTACAGGGTTTCTCTACCTTCATATCTCCATTCATCATTATAGGAGCATCATACATGGATTTCACTACATCCATTGATTTGCAACATTTTTAAAAATCTTGCATTATTTCTACACTGCAATCGGAGGTTCCATGATCTCTAAAACAACCTATGTTGCTCTAAAAACCCTTGGCATCCTTTATGGCCCTATATGATTATGGAATAGCTTAAATTTAATTTTTCATGCATATGGAATCTTGGGCGACCCCATTCCATCCCTCTCTCAACTTATCCGCAATTGTATGCCACCATAGAAACTCAATGATGGAAGGATTGGAGGCCAAAACCCCTGTGCAAATTTTAGACGGATGTTTCAACCTATACAAGGGATTTCAAAGGCTTTATTATAGCTCACTGGAAAATTCTCTTCGTCATCTAAAATGGGTATTTCACGAAATTTCATTTTGTTTCATAATTTGAGATATATCATTGATTGAAGCATTGCATATATTTGTCCCACGACGGTCGTGCGAACCCTAAATTTAAACAACTATTTTCTCACTCATCAAGATACTACAAAAGGATTTCCATTAATTAAAGGAAAAATATCTTCAAGATCTCAAATGGGTCTTTGATAGACTTTGATTTCGTTGCTCGTAGTCAAAGTTATGAACAAATTTGCAACAAGACATCAACTGCACCAAAAGTCATGACTTTTTAAATTTTTGGATTTATTAAATTTCATTGTAATTTTATTTTTACTAATGTAATTTATTGGGCATGTAAAGTTCACCAATGTTAATTCGTTACCAAGAGAAATATTGATATTGTCATTTCCAACTCGGTTATGGATCATCCACAAACCCATTGTTATAGGTAAACCACACAAAACCCTTATTTTCATTGGTAATTGGAAAGTATAAACATATTCGCACGATACATAACATGGTCTTGTTTTTATTACCTAGTGAAATGATGGGGACCATCATTTATTAAGGGGGTGGGATTGATCCAAACATTTGGGGGGTCATATAGTCTAAGTTTGGATATAAAATTCATAAAGCCATATTTTTTTAAGTGTAAAAGGGAGCATGATGGACATGTAATTAAGGGAGTCAATTATTCAAAGTTGGCAAAGTCAACAAGACACCTTATAAAAGGGTAGTAGGGAGAGAGTTAGAATCGGGAAGAAGAGACCCTAAACTTGGCCTCATTGCATGTAATGGTTCATATGAATAAAATCCTTCTTATCCAACTCTTCTTGTGTTTTCATGGTGTCTTTCATTTATATATATTTTTCCCATGTTCCTTCTATGAATTTCTTAGTAGTTTGAATATTTTCTCTCCTCCTCTCTCAGCATTCAATCCTTTCGGGTATCAACCCTCAAGATCTGAATCATTTCTTTCCCTTGGAACTGAGATTCCATTAACACATAAAAATCCAATTTGGTTGAGTAATATCCTGTGGAGGGGTTTTTCAACCAGGAAAGGTAATCTTCGTCATCCTCGGTGAGTCGTATGAAAATAGTGACGAGGGACCCTATAAAATTTCTCCACTCCTCTGTTACATCCCCTTATAATCCCAGTTCCTTAGCTGTTTTCCAACCCCTTTAACCCCACAACTAAGGAGACTAGGCCTTAACATCTCACAAATGGAAAATATTGTGGGTGTGGATGATGTGTTTCATGTCATTGGACACTTTGTAATCTTGGTCAGCGTTGATCCAAGGGTCATCGCCAATCCTTAAATTTTTGCCATCCCCCACCTTCCAAGCTATCCAATTTCCCATGAGAGGGAAAGAAGCCACCAAGTATTTCCAAACAATTGAGCTATTTTTGGCAGATTTATGTGGATGACGATACCATTCTTATTTAGTCAACCCTTGTCGACATTTGGATTTCATAATCATTCCCCATAACGTAGAGTTATGCATTAATCTCCACAGAATTTTAGCCACTAGTTCCTTATTGAAAAGGAAGATGTTTTTAAGCCCCCAACTGCCAAGCTTCTAGGGAATTCCCACTCTTTCCTAGATGAGAGGGATCCCTTCTAAGTTTTGAGCCCCTGGCCATAGAAAGCTGAAGATTTTTTTCCTTATCTTAGCGAGGATTCCTTTAGGAATATTCACGATCAAAGACCAGTATACATGGATGCTCTCCAACAACAAATTTAGAAGGACAAGTCGTCCTCCTCTTGAAAGGAAATTATTTACCCACTAGGAAATCCTAGATTCCACCTTCTTACAGAGCCACATCCAATCAGTAAACTTGTAAGAATATGGTTTCAAATGGAATCACAAGTACTTAAAACCTAGGATGAAATCTTGGCACGGATAGGGGAGGAGATATTCTAGAAGTACAATGGCCTCTTCTAATAAATGATTAGGAAGAAGGGAGGATTTTGCTTCATTTATCACCATACTCATTGCTCTGCAGAAAAGGGATAGAGTCCTACTTAGGGATCTAATGTTGTGTATAGAACCTCCTCCAAATAATAGAACATCGTCAACAAAGAACATATGGGATATGAATTTTGTCTCTGTTATTTTTACCCCTTTTAACTCTTCGTATATACGTGCATCAGATAAAATCTTACTCAAAGTATCTGCTACCAAAATAAACATAAAAAAAAGACATAGGGAAACCTTGTCAGAGACCACGATAAGCTTTGAAAAAAGAAGAAGTAGCGACATTAATAAGGACAACAAAGGAGACTGATTGGACACATCCCATGATCCAATTGATCATATGTAAGTTCATGTCCATATGAGTTAGGATAAAATGCAGAAAGGTCCAGTTGACTCTGTCTTATGCATTAGAGAGGCCAATTTTGAGAGCAAAGGCTAACTTTTTAGATTGATGGATGGAATGGAGGCCCTCCTCGGCTAAAGAGACTGCATTGTGGATTTGACGACGATGAAGGAAACCAAATAGCTCTTCATGAGAAATAAAGTCACTAAGAAGAGACTTCAAATGTTGGGATATGATTTTGGACACCAATTTATAAATTACATTACAGCAAGAAATAGGCCAAAAATCATTGAAATTGGCGACATCTTGTTTTTTAAGGATAAGAGCGATGATGCTTGAGTTGAGGGAACCCAACATTTTACATGAGGACTGAGATTCAGGAACCACTTTCAACAAATTGACCTCGATGAACTCATAAAAAACCAGACTAATTCCATTGTAAAACCATCAAGCCCCAGGTTCTTACCTTTTTTAAGGGAAGACAAAATGCTTAGCAACTCCTCCTTCGGCACCTCAACTCCTCGGGAAGCATTTATTTCCTCAATGATCGAACTGGGAAATTTGCACAAAATCTGAAGGACCTCTTGTATAGGACATCCCAGTAACTCCTTAAAAAGGTTACTAAAATGCTTCACTACCTCTTCAACGATCCCTTTGAAAGAGTTTTTAATTTATCCATCGGAATTTCAGATCTCCCATATGGTGTTGATCTTCTTCCGATGATTGGCATATTGATGGAATAATTTTGTATTATCGTCTCCCTCGTTTATCCATATAACGCGACTTTTTAGATGGCATTCAACCTCTTCCTTCACTACAATATCATGTCTTAAGGCTTCAAGGGATAGGAGGACTTCCATATCATATGGGGAAAAGACTCCCGCCACATTATTATCATATAGAAGCTTCATTTTAAGCTTATTCTCTTTAACCATCACTTGATCCTTTTCTTTATATTTTTTTAACCAATATTTAGTAACATACTTTACTTTGGCCAAATTTTCATCCATTTGATGCATGTAAGAATAATCTAGAGTGGAGTATCTTTGATTAGCTTTCAATAGTCATCTCCCCAAAGCCATTGACAAATAAATTTTAAGGGAGATGTTGGAATATTCTCACCATCTCATTTTGGTCTTGCATGCATCCATGCATTCCATGCATTAGCAATTGAGTCTCCTAGCACCTAGTCCTTACTTTGTGCCCCCCAGAGCTTGTTTTTTGCCATCATTAGCCCTCCTATCCACTCAGATCACCTTGGTTACATCACTAAAGTGCAAATTCTTTCTCATGCATGATTTTAGGAGTTGGCACAGTCAATTCCATGATTTAGGGCACCTTGTCCTCTTCATTGCCTAGTTAACTGACTATTACACCTAGTTTCACTACTACTGAGTGTAGGAGCACCTATTTTGACCACTACAAGTCATTATTTCACCCCATTAGAGTCTCCTCCCCTATTTTGGTGCCCAGATGATTCAGTTATGCTCAGTTCTACCTCAATTAATTGATTATTCATCATCGGTGGCCACTGAAATTTATCGGGAGATGGTTACAATGCAAACTAAGCCTATACTTGAGGTGAATTTGAATCCTCCTAGAGTATCGAATTCATTCTAATGTAACATTCTTTGATTGCCAACTTACAACTGATTAATGTATCAACAACAGTTTTTCATGTGTGTTTCAGTTTTATGAGTGAATTGATCATTGTTTTCTGCTAATTCTTCTCAATAATAATAGTGTGAAATTGTGAGGTTTGTTCAAGCTGAGTGATCTATCCCTGCAGAATTTCACATGGTATCAGAGATCGTGAGAACTTTTGAGTGAAGTAGTAGCAACAGTTGCAGCAGTAGCAGCAGTTCCAACAATAGATTGAGCAGTTGCTTTCATTAGAGCACCAGAAGCCTCTAGATTTCCACAGCAAATACTGGTGCCATTGCATTGAATTCATTGAAAAAATCCTTTGAGGTCTAGTCAGGTGTGAAGAATCCGGATAAAAGAGCATTATCCTAAAGCAGTGTTCAATAGATTTAGTAAAAATCTTCCAAATATTTTTTCATTGTTTTTGCAGGTATTCTACAACAACTTCCATGAATCTGAAAGCAATTCCTCCTCTCTCTCCATTCAACTATCATGAGTGGAAACCAAATATGATAGCATATCTGAAGAGACAAGGTCTTTTTGATATGTGTATTGGTGTTATGAGAGATTTTGCTTCCTATGAAGAAGAGAATGATTGGTTAAATGAATGTGATAGAGCCTTTGGAGCAATGTGTATTGCTATGTCTCCTAGTATGCTCTACCTCATTGATACTGTTGAATATCCAAGTGGTCTATGGGCCCAACTGGACAAAGCATTTGGAAAGCAGAATGAAGAGATTAGTGCAAATTATTTGGAGAACAATCCCAGTGATACCTCCTTAAGTGTTCTCTCTAATTATGTCTCGACCTCAATCATCTCTCATGATGAAGTTGTTCAAGATGAAGAAGAAGCTACAGATTCAACACAGAAAGTTCATGTCTAAGAAATTCCTTCCTCTATTTCTCTAAAAGTTGAAGAGAGTTTTGAATTGTCCCTTTCCCATGTAGCTGATGCAGATGAAAGTGATACAACTAATGAAGATGATCCTTTTGGACATATTATCCATTCCTCGCTCATGTTCTCAATGTGTTCTATTTCGAATTCTAAGCAAGATAATCTAGTTCATGCTCTAGAACAGAAGAGGTTCTTAAATCCTCTCTTTCACATGAGTCTGCTGGTGCGCAGAATGGTTATCTATTGAATGTTTTGGAGGTTAAATCAGAGTTTAGAGGTGATGCATCCGTTCTCCTTGATAACATGCTTCCTATGTACTTCTATTCGATCATTAGCACATGTTCTAAGAGTTTCATTGAAGATGGAGGACACTATCATTCGCTTGGGTTCAAGTCTCAGGCACATTTTGGTTATTTTCGTTTTGATCTCACCCCTGCTGGTTCAAAGGAGATCACAAGAAACCATCTATAAATTCTTGGAGCTAATTTAACTTCCATTGGTTAGAAGTTCAAGTTTCAAAAGAAATTATATTTGATTGGAGTTGATCCTACCTCAGTTGGATCGAATTACAGGTTCCATGATGATATTCATATTTTTGGATTTGTTCTCACCATGTTTGGTCTGAAGAGCAAGTTCAGGAAGCTTCCAGATTCGCTTGTATCCATTGAAGGAGAATTCAAGCACATGTATTTGGAGCATGATCCACTTCTTCCCAAGAGAAAGATACCTCAAGACATTGAATCAAGCATCACACCTACTTGAGTCTTGAGCAGCAATTTTTGGTGTGTTTCAGTCTATCTTGAGGGGGGGGGGGGTTCCCACTTGGTTTTCCTTCTTTCCTCACTTTTCTAGATTGATTGTACGGGGTGACCTTTGGTCTCAATAACCATGGCCCTAATTTTCATTTATTTTTCCTCATAGTCCGGCTTAAGGGGGGGTGTTGGAATATTCTCACCATCTCATTTTGGTATTGCATGCATCCATGCATTCCATGCATTAGTAGCTGAGTCTCCTAGCACCTAGTCCTTAATGTGGGCCCCCCGGAGCTTGTTTCTGGCCATCATTATCCCTCCTATCCACTCAGAGCGCCTTTTTTGCATCACTGAAGTCCAAATTCACCCTCATGCATGATTTTAGGAGTTAGCACAATCAGTTGCATGATTTAGGGGACCTTGTCCTCTTGATTGCTTAGTTAACTGACTGTTACACCTAGTTCACTGCTACTGAGTGTAGGAGCACCTATTTTGACCACTACAAGTCAGTACTTTGCCACCTTGGAGTCTCATCCCATATTTTGGTTCCCACGTGATTCAGTTATGCTCAGTTCTACCTCAGTTAACTGATTATTCATCACTGGTGGCCACTGAAACTTATCGGGAGATGGTTCCAACGCAAACTAAGCCTATACTTGAGGTGAATTCGAATCCTCCCAGAGTATCGAATTCATTCTATTGTGACATTCTTTGATTTCCAACTTACAGCTGATTAATGTATCAACAACAATTTTTCATGTGTGTTTCAGTTTTATGAGTGAATTGATCATTGTTTTCTGCTAATTCTCCTCAGTAATAACAGTGTGAAATTGTGAGGTTTGTTCAAGCTCAGTGATCTATCCCTATGGAATTTCATAGGAGAGACAATTTTTTAGTCTTATTTTTTTCGTTTGAGTAATATCGAGAGATGGTTAGACTGACCACCTGTCTCAACCCAATATTCCAAAAGAATTTTTCAATCCACTAAATTTTATGAAACAAAGAAATGATCCAATTGTTCAGAGATTACATCCCTGCCCTTTCTTAAATTCCTCCAGGTAAATACTAGCTTAGAAGGTTTGACATCAATCAAATTATGGAACTCGAAAAGGAAAGAGAAGAAATCAATCAGGAGATCTTTATTAGGATTTGAGCCCCATACTTCACGTTCTGATAATGTGAAATAAAAATCCCCACCCAAAATAAAATTTTGGACATCCACAATTCCCGAGTCAACGAGAGATTCCCAATAGACCTTTTTGTCCACATAAGAACCATACATGTTTAAATTTTTTAGAATAATATTAAGGCCTTAACTTCCAAATCCATGATGATAGCATATTGCGACATGGAATTAGAAAATTCCTTCAAATTTGGACTCCAAGCCGCTAAGAGGCCTCTCAAGAGACCGTCATAATCGAAAGTATAGAAAGACCACCTTGTTAGCCACTGTTCAAAATATGCACAAGCTTTGGATCCTGTAATCATCGTCTCTTGAATTAGAATCACATCCAGCTTGTGGGCTCTTACGAGCCTCTTGAGCGCTAAAATTTTAGAGGCACCCAATACCCCCCTTGCATTGTATAAAAAGACAATCATGGGGAATCCTTTTTTAGGTATTTCCACACTCCAAGGGCCCTCGGAATGGTGGTTTGTTTGTCTCACTTTATATCTAAGACTACACTCGATTGAGCTTTTAGAAATTTAGACTTGTGCTCTGTGACTCAGGGAAGAAGAGGGTTTGTGGCCAAACCTCCCTCTACTGAAACCTCATCATTTTCCTTCGATTTTGAATTGACGTCATAAATTTTTTTAGGTAGGGAAGGAACATGTTCCAACATGGAGGGAATAAAAGAAGAAGGCTAACGGTTTGAAAGAGCCCCAGACTTTTGAAAGACTACTTTAGGAGAAGAAGAAGGTGAGAAGCAGGGAAAATTGGGTGATGGGGGGATGGATTTCCTCTCTCTCTCATCCACAAACAGGGGCTCATAATCGGACCCCACATGAGAAGTGGGTACTTCATCATCATGAGAAAAAACATGCATAAGAGTGAAAATTACTAGAATTTTGAGGCTCTGGAGAGCATTTTCATGGGACCTCCTTGACCATCAAATCTTCAGGATAAGAGTCCTTTGGAGTGAAAATTGGACCAGGCACCATAAACGAATAGACTTCCACGACAAACTGAGAAGAGCCTGCCACCTTTTTAACCCATACTTTTTTCACTTTTGGGCAAGAGATGGATTTAGATCACTGGGATTGAACGTGCCCTATCTGATGACATGCATAACACCTTAAGCGAATATGTCAGTAATATATTTTCTCAGACCAAATTTTTCCTCCCAACTCAAGATCAATATCTTCAAGGAGGCCATTGCGAGTATCTACCTCCACTTGAATCCATGCTCACCGCCTATCTTCCTTTGAATCTCAATTCTTCTCCACACCAACAAAAGTACCAATTTTGTTGCCAATTACTTCAGAACCTCTTTGCACCAGAAATCCAGTGGTAAACCTAGCAAAATAGCCCAAACTTTATGATCCGACCTGTATTGGGAATAAAGTGATAGACAATAATATAAATGGGTTCACACACACATATATTTCCAAGAGCACATGAATACATGAAAATCCAAATTCTATTAAAGAATCAAATAACAGAATATTGTAAGTCCAAAACAATTACAAACTAGCTAGAATGGTGGTAGCTTATCTCTGAAGAGAGATGTGGTGGCTATGCTCATTCACAAAAAAATGAGTTACAATGAGGCCAGACAGGCCTTTTAACATAAATCATCAATGAGAAAACCCTAAACATCAAAAATCCTAACCCCAGAAGATGAAATGCCAAAAATTTTGTGGACCCCATTGTAGTTAGTTGATACGTCAACTTCTCGAGGTGTAACTTTTGCATACAATATCCTATTGGGGTACTTGGTAGCCCATAAAAAATATCTACCGAGAAGTACACTTTTCGAATGGACGAAACTATGCCTTTGGCTATTGTTTGGGGGATATCGTTCCAAAAAAGCATTGTTTAGGGCCTCAAAATGCCCTAGAAGATCAGGACCCAAAAAACCGTAAAAAACTGCCAAGTTGGACAATTGTGTTTTGATCCAAGTGACTAGGTGGGTAGCCACCGATGTCCATCTAGATCATCTTTTGAGAGTTGTGAGGCTCCCTCACTGGGTCAAAGTCCACATGCCATTTCTGTAGAATTAATCCAAAAGGCCTTCGACTCCATTTATGTTACATAAGGATGTTTACATCATCCGACGACTTAAGAAAAAATCACATCCACCCTTTGGTAAGCACATGGAAAATGGTTTCATAGCCGATATGTGAGAGCCAATATTCCTTGAGTTAAGGTCTGAGAGAACCTGACTTAACTTGTTTTCCAGGGAACCTGCCCAACAGAACCCTTCCCAGGTAATCTGAGATGCCTTCTACCAAAACATCCAGTCCCATAACCATTCTAGCCTTTACTTTTTAGGGAAAATGAATTTTTTCAAGCCCTGCACATTCTTTTCAGGGATAGCCACATTCTCCAACTTCCTTGAAGCTTCTCTCTCTAGCTCTAAAAGGGTCAAATATTCATCCTTCCATGGAATGGTTTGGGCTTCACGATGGAATAAGGTAATAACTTCAACATTATTTGGGCACACTTCACTACCTAAGGTTGTTGAAATCCCTAGTACCACTGAAGAGATCCTCATCCACGCAAAATATTTTAACTTGGATCAGACTGTCATTGTAATCCACCAAATCCTCCACCATTAAGACTGAAAGGATCCGGGGAAAGAAAGTTTTGTCAATAGCGAATGACTAGACTAGGATTCCAGGAAAAAGTCGGTAAAGAAACACCTAAAAAGTGAGCTCCGAGCAGAGACATGAGGCCACCGAAGGAAGAGATTCATGGGGTTAAGACTTGTTAAGAAAAGAGTGCCCCAAATATTATCATCAACCCAATTTTATCAACTCAATGCTCATTGACATCTAAAACACCTATAACCCCCAAAAGAACACATAAAAAACAACACGAATAATGTTCATTGACATCTAAAAAACCTACAACCCCACAAAAAGCACATCAAAAAACCATACGAATAATGCTAGTTGACATCTAAAACACCTACCATGTTACGAATATAAGATATATATAATAATAAATATATATAAAATAATATAAAGAATAAATAATAAATGAAAATAATAATAAATTAGGTCACAACTCTTATGAAGAGTCACTATGTGCCATTTTAACGATTATATATATGGGCCTTGTATATTTGTAAATCATCATTCACATTTTTACTTATTTATATTTACTCTAGTATGGATTTTAGTTATTTGACCTATTCTTTGGATAGTTGGTGTGTGAACTAATTTAGCTCATACAATACAACCCTATAAAAACACATTAAAAACAAGATGATTAAAAAAATGCATGCTAAAATAAACATAAAAAAATCTACAAGGCATAGTTCAAGAAAGTCTCACATAACTTAAAATTCACATTCTTCCCATAGTTTCTAGGCCACAAGCTATGGCAAATCTTGCCATGTACAACACAAATAGAGAAACAAAAACCCCACAAAAATAACCAACCATACCCATGACACATGCTCTCCCATGTTTATATTTATCAAGCTTGCTCCAATGGGTGCTGGTTTTTGCCAAAAGTGCCACCCCAAATGGCTCCACTTACAAACCTCAAGCCCAAACCTCGTAACCACCCAATCTACACACTATTGACATGGATAGTCATTTTATTTGAGGATACTTTAACAATCACATCGTCCAAGAAAAAAGGAATACAAGTCTCAAATTTCACTAATTATAAACAAATATTTTTCTAATAAAATTTAAGATTGTAGGTTGTTTTAAGTTATAGAAATATTAAAAATAGTAATTTTAATTGGAATATGATTTCCAATAACCAATTGAGGAAATAAAATGTTGTGACATTGAATGTTTAATGTGCTTGAATTTCTTATACTTTTCGATTGGAAATTGACATTGGAGTAGTGAGCAAAAATTTGTTAAATTATCCTAAGTATCTTATCAAACATTCACATAAAAATGATAAATTATCCATCTTTTTAAAAAATAGAAAACATAGTCCTTTCATTTTAAATATTGAAAATTAGAATTTTTACTGGCTCGACACTCAATTAACATTATTGAATTATAAAAGATTAAAAAAATAATTTGAAAATATAAATTTACACAGTGACATGTGTCTAACTGAAGAAAGGAAATGATCTCTCTTTGTCACTTCTTTTTTACATGTCCTTCTCTAGAATCGACAACGCAGTTGTTAAAAAAGACATGTCATAGCATCTTTGTTTTGTTGCTACTCCCATTTTTAATATATAGACAACACACCGAATTTGGTGGGTTTGGTTATCAAGCATCACATCGTTCCTAAATAATGCCTCTCACTATGTCCATTGCCACCCCAAGCAAACAAATAAAATTCAATAATTGATATCATATCATAGTTCCAATGAACCTCTATCATTTTGAATTGCTACACAATACTACTAATATCAATGGAGTATCTTGATTTGGTATGCACATATGGTAGGCATTAAACCATTCATATGGTAGGCACATAGCCTTTGTCTCTCGATCTAAAAATAGACTTGACTTATTACATCTTTCGAATAATTTTTAGAAAGCTATCAAAGAACAACACTAGTTGTTTGGAGAACATCAACCGTAGGCACATAGCCTTTGTCTCTCAATCTAAAAATAGACTTGACTTATTACATCTCTCGAATAATTTTTAGAAAGCTATCAAAGAACAACACTAGTTGTTTGGAGAACATCAACCGTGGATCATTGCACACCATCTCAAGAGGTAATTTGTCATTTTTTCCCAATGTCTCCTAGTTTATTATTTCTCAACCATGATGCATCCTTGCATTATTTTTAACTTTTTCTACGACAACAATTTAAGAAATAAATAAAACAAACAACTTTATACCTAAATTACTTTATTTCAATTTGCATGTTTGATTCATACTTGAAAGGATAACCTAGATAAGTTGTGTCTTGAATGGGATTAATGAATGCACATATTATTTCCAAAAACAAACTTAACAATAACCATCCATCTTTTCTCATTTACTTCACATACTTACACTACTATAAGAATATACAATACATACAATATACAACAGAAAAATAAATTAGCAAGTACGAATAAAACTATCGAACATAACAACAATTTTTTGTTACTCCATGTTCACAATTTTTCCCTTTATATTTGCCTTTGTCTATCTATGTAGACACAAAAACTCACAATATTGTGTGGCATGATAAGCATACATTTAAAGACTTCCATATCTTACATAATGTTTTGTTGTTAGATCAATTTATTTTAACTTCCAAAAAAAAAATATTTTTATTAGAGTTTGCATAATTTTGTTTAATATAAGTTTGGTTTTAGGTGAAGGTATCTATATAGTTTTTTATGATTCTTGAAACTTGTTTTCAAGGAAATTTCAATTTTTTTTTTGGAGAATGGTGTAACTTAGTTTTTAACCAAGTTAGAAATAGAATATGGATGGATTCAATTCGATTAATTCTAGCTTTTATTCTATGATTTATGGAATGTTAAATAAAAATAATTATAATTTGACTTATGGAATGTTAAATAAAAATAATTGTAATTTCATTTATGCAATGTTAAATAAAAATAATTATAATTAAAAATTGTAATGTTTTACATTATTTTAAAGTAAAAAACATCTCACTTTAAAAAATGCTAACCTACTTTTTAAAAATCTACTTATGCACAGTAGTGTATTATTGAAACCAATCAATTAATTTTAATAGAAACAAAGATAATCAATACTATAAAATCATTTCATTCGTTGGTTAATGGAAAGTGGGCTTTGCTCAAACATCTTAGCATGTTTGTAGCGGCCCTAAATTGAAACGGCTTCAATTCTTTTATTGCAAATTTTGATTGTCCAACAAAATTTAGTGCAAACATGTACTTTCATTTTATCAGAAAGTACTAAAGCGCCCTCACTCTACTATAGCCTGAAAGAAAACATTTGAATATAAATTCCCAAAGACATCCTAACCTTCAATTTATTAATAAGATTTACTTTAACAAATTCCACTCATATTTTTAGTATAAATACCAAGACTATTTATAATCGATAACACAAATAAGGTATTCATAAAAAATGGTGTATGGACCCTTTGCAACAAACGAATAGCTAGCGCAACAAATGTCCTTAACCCATTGTTCTCAACTCAATGCTCGTTGAAATCTAAAACACCTACAACTCCACCCAAAAAACACATTAAAAACAACATGATTAAAAAAATGCATGCTAAAAACAACATAATTTTTTTTTTCAAGGCATAATACATGAAAGCCTTACGCTTGATTTAGAAAGCACATTATTCCTAGAGTTTCTAGGCCACAAGTTGGAACAAATCCATCTTTATGCAACAGAAATAGAGGAACAAAAACCCCACATGAATAATTAACCATACCAATATCACAGGCTATCTCTTGTGTTTATATTTATCATGCTTTTTTTGCTCATTGGGTGTGAGAAACGGTTTTTTTGTTCGCAACGTCCTCCCCAATGTCTGTCATCAACTATATTTAGAGAAAATAACAACTTAATCTTTCGAAAAGTGTCATCCATGCTCCTCCAACTATAAACCCTAGGTCGTCAATTCAAGTCCCATTTCACACCCATAATACCGAAAACTGGCCTAGGATTAAATTGGGTTTGCTCTCTTTGAAAAATGAATTTTCTCAAAAATACTGAACCCTCAAAATCACTTGAAGTTGGTGCATGGACAATGCAATGCATTCAAGAATTGATGAATTAAGCAAAGAAAACTCACAAAAAAATAAAAGCTTTGAGAAGGCTCGAACTTATGACTTAGTGAATGAAATTTCACCAAAATAACATTTGCGGATACTCATATTAATGACTAAATGAAGGAAAATTAAGCACAAGACCCTATGCTACAAGTAGTCCCGAAATATTTACTAGAAGTATCTATGTGAAGACTCGAACTAATTACTAAATGAAGGAAAATTCATGGGCGGAAGGAAGACTCGAACAACATCTGGAGATGTATTTTGGTTGTGGTGGGGGCAGTAATTCCTGAGCGGAATTACTTGTCCTATGGGGTTTATTCACTTTGTCAAACAGTTATGGGATTAATAGGGTAAAGATCCATGGAGACTCCTCAACTATTTTAAATTGGGTGTCTGGTACTCACAAGCTTCAAGTCCCAAATTTGACTTATTGGAAACAAAGGATAATAGAATCCCTTAAATCTTCCGAGGGCATTAGTTTCATTCATGTGTGGAGATTGTATAACAAGCATGCAGACACATTATCAAAAAGGGGTCTAGATATGGAGGAAGGAATGGCACACATCAGCCAATTTCAGAAGCACCAGGTTATTGAAGAGATCATGACAAGCTTATGGATGCATCTGACTTTTTGTTAATTTTTTTATATTTTTCCATATATATAGTGTATAATATATCTAGCGGAAGTCTTTTGGTTATATAATATTATTTAGAGTGATAGTTTATAGAAAGAAGATTCAAAAGGACATAGATTTACATAGTATGTAAATATGCTAGATGGAGAATGGGAATGGGAATGGTTAAAGTATCAAATGAATGGTATTTTGTGCCAAAATAGAGCATATTGTAAACAGTTTGAATGATTTTTGTTTGTTGGGATAAGATCTATAGTGTAGTTTTTTTATTCAAATATTAATAGCAAGAAACTCTTTTTTCTTCTCTTTTGAAAAAAAAAAGGAAAAAAAATTCACCACAAAAATCTTTACCTAAATTATAACTTAAGCCAGAAGAATTCGCCACAAGTCAGGGGACTCATTGAAGGAAATTCACCAAAAGAAACTTTGATGACTCATGGTTGGAAATTTCACTACAAGAATCTCAACCTAAACTCATATGGACGATTCATTTTAAAAAAAGGTCATGGCAAGAAAATTTGTTAAGATTTGCACCGATGACTTAACAAAGGAAAATTCATGACAAATGACCTGTGTTGAATATTGAATTGACAGCACATTGTAATCAAAGTAATTTAATTTTGGAGGTTGAAATGTATTGAAAAGTTGTAGCCACTTGTATTGATTGGATGTTAGGTGCATTTACTCAGATGCAGGAATTAATGAAATGATATAGCCTTTTACTTGTAATTGGTTGGGGGCAGTGTTATATCTTTCGTTGTTTGGGTTGCTATCTTTGTGGCTTTGGCTGGTTGTGGGGTTTTAGCCTTTGGTGGGCTAAGTGAAAATGTAATCTGATTTAGTGGTGTTTACTGCCTATGTAACTTTCTTTTCTTATACTTCATAAATAAAGTATAACTACTTTTAGTGTGTGAAAAAAAAATAGTCTTTTACTTGTAAGTGATGGTCAAATGAGATCTATAGTGCCATGAAACAATTACTAAGAGTACCATGAAATACTAGATGGTACCATCAAATAATTACTAAATGTATCATCAAATACTACATGCCATTTGAAGTTTTTTCTTTTAGTATTTTTTCACTAATATCAATTCCAACAAAGATGATTCATTTAATCAAATTAAATAATCAGTTAAAAAATAGTATTATATAACCAATTAAAAACTAACATTATATGATTTCAAAATTAAAAATATTTATGCTCATGAGGTTTAGAGCAATTGGTAATGAGTAATTGAGATGAGAAGTTGTAAATGGAAGTTTACAAGTTCAAATCCTTGTGGGTACTAGCTTACAATTTTTTTTTTAAATTTACTATTTTATTAAAAAAAATTAATAATTATTTTAGAGAATAACCATAACCATTAGAAACTCACCTCTTCCCACGAGGATACCATAACCATTCGAAACTCACCTTTTCCTGTGAGGATACCATAATATTAAACAAGAACCACGAGGTGACAATGTCCCTGCACTTTTGATGAATTGAAATTTTATAAAAAGATATATTGATCTTGAAAAGATGCAAATTAGTTGAAGAGGTCAATTACCAAAGATTTAAATATGGTTTTCCAAGGCATGGGAACATTGCCACCTTGTGGCTCTTGTTTTATATGTCACTAAATAAACAATTGGGTAAAAGATTGAATCTACAGGATTGAATGTCCTGAATCGTATATTTTAGCATATTTTATTAAAATTTCATATAGCTAAGAGGCCTTACTTCATATATTACTAGGTTTAAGCCACTGAAACACGAGATTGAACAATTACAACTTCTAAAACTATTTTTTTTCTTTTTAGAATAGAATCAAACAAGCATGATTCTATAGTTTTTGCCAAGCAATATGAAAGGTTAAAGGGCTCTAGAAGAGCTATGAAAGTATTTGATTCTATAGTTTGTGCCAAACAATATGAAACGTTAAAGGGCCCTTGAAGAGCCATGAAAGTTTTAAAATTGATCCTTAGATGATATATAACATATACAAACCATACCCTGGATGCGATGATAGTGTGGCATGATAGATTGAATGTTGATTTAATGGAGGTTGACGTGGAACACGTGCCGGCTGGAAGGCTAGAGACGACGACGGCTTGGATTTCTGCGCGCAATAACTCTGGTTAACCCCCCCAAAGCTCGCTAGGACAAGCTGGCACTTACATTACCTCAGCGTTTTAATGGAGGGCAATGATGATTGTACGTTGTCCGTCGAGGGGATTAAGCCCACCCCCGCGCTCATTCTTGTTCATTCTTCCTGGTTCACTCTTGTTCCTCACCTCTACGCAGACCATCCTCCAGCCTCCTAGTGGTCATAGACATGGACGTAGCCACTAGATTATACAACCATGACCATTTCTGTCGATATGGCGCATGAAAGGCATAGAGCCATGAGCAAACTGTTAAATTTTCAGAATTTACTTCAATCTGATCTAGGATCTTAACTGAGAGAACAACATGTACAGCAAATCTACAACATATCAATCATGGACACAATAATTCAAGCACACAAGAGACACAGAGTTTACTTGGGGAAAACTATAAAGGTGAAAAACCCCAATAACTTCCTCAGAGATAGATAGAACAATGAAACAACCAGAATACAAGAGATAGTCTTCTCCTAGCAGCAGAGCCTCCTCCTCCACAAGTGCGCCACTCTCCCAAGTGTGAGTGAGAGAATAGAATGATGAAATAGAGATCTCCCGATCTCTATTTATACTAGACTTGACTTGCCTAATAACCTTTACTAGGTCGGCCTTAACTTAACCACATAACATAATGCTGACTGGGCCGACCCCCACTAGGGTGGTCTAATAACCCTTTAACCCACATGGCCGACCCCCAATAGGGTGGTCTAATAACCCATCAAGTATAAGTTACGACACTTACAATATAAATGACGACACTTTCGTATAGAGGAATAATAACATCTCTATAGGAATACAAACACTTCCGTATAGAGGAATAATGCCATCTCTATAGGAGTACAAAATACATATATGAAATACATGGGTGAAATACATTCCGAAGTTACATATGCATCAACACTCCCTCTTAACTAGGAAAGTATTTCTCAACACAGGTCTTCTAGCACAAGTCATCTTCTTTGGATCATTGTCACTAGATAATCGTCATCGAGTTATCATCATCGTCACTGCTGCTGCTATCTCAATCAATCTCTGAATCTACTCGTCATAGGAAGTTCTACAGAGCCAGTCCTTTTTCATACTGGATGTAGGCCCACCACCTGCAAGTCTTCATCATCATTGGCCATATTGTGGAAACCTCAGGACTTATTACGTGCATCACAAAACCTTGCAAGAGCATCCCAGGACTTATTACGGGCACATAGCCCAACCTATCAGATCTCCCAGGGAGCTATTACATGTGACCCTACCACAAAACCTCGAAGGAGAATCCCAAGACTGATTACGAGCACACAGATCAACCTATCAGATCTCCCAGGGCACTATTATATGTGGTCACCACAAAACCTTGCAAGAGCATCCCAGGACTTATTACGGGAACACATCCCAACCTATCGGATCTCCCAGGGCGATATTACATGTGGTCATGGCAAAACCTTGAAAGAGAATCCCAGGACTTATTACGAGCACACAGCTCAACCTATCAAATCTCCCAGGGCACTATTATATGCCATAGGACAAAACCTCGAAAGAGCATCTGCCAGATATCCCAGGGCCAAATTATATGCCATAGGCAAAACCTTGCAAGACTATCTGCAAATATCCCAGAGCGCTATTATATGTCCTCCCAAAGCAAAACCTCGAAAGAGTGTTTGCCAAATCTCCCAGGGAGCTATTATATGCCAGCGGCAAAACCTAGCAAGAGAATCTGCAAACCTCCCAGGGCGCTATTATATGCTTATCTGCACAACCTGTCCACGGCCACAAAGTATCAACCTGATACTCCCCATATATCATCCCGATGTATGCATGATCATCCTGATCATCATCACTGCAACATCCTGCTGCATGTCATCTGGAGTAACATCCTGAAGCTCGTCATCCATGATCATCCTGACCATATAATGCATCTACCTGATACATATCATCATACACGATCCACCTGATCATACAATGTATCCACCTGATACAAATACAAAAACATGATCCACCTGATCATACCTGATACATATCAACATACATGATATACATGATCATACACAGTATCCACCTGATACATATACAGATACATGGTCCAAGCATCCAACATGATGCATATACAAAACATATACAAATGATCCTACTGATCATGTCCAACATCCAACATGATGCGTACATACATATACATATAAATGATCCAACTGTTCATATCCAGCATCCAACATGATGCATACATACATATACATATAAATGATCCAACTGATCATATCCAGCATCCTCCTGATGCATATACAAAGTAGTAACTGGAGCATCGTCTTGATGCTCATCATCCAGCGCTTACATCCACAGCCATGTGAAGTATCCTCCTTCCAACATGCTTGGAATGGCTTTTGCAAATGTGTCCATCACTTCTTCCTCGAAGTGTCATCAATCTGAAGAACACCAAGCCTCTCCCTGAAGTACTCAAACTTTACCCTGGCTAGTGGCTTCGTCAACACATCTGCAATCTGCTCGTCCGTCGCAATGTACAGGAGCTTCACAACTCCTCTCTGCACCATATCCCTGATATAGTGATATTTGATCTCTATGTGTTTCGACCTGTCATGAAACACTGGGTTCTCGGACAGCTTCACACAACTCTGGTTATCACAAAAGATACCAGTAGCATCCAACGAGAGATCAAATAACTCAGACAGTAGTTTCCGAAGCCATACTGCCTCACAACTAGTTGAACAGGCTGCAACATACTCTGCCTCAGCTGTACTCAGTGCTACGCAGGACTGCTTCCTGCTGAACCAAGAGATCACACCTGATCCCATACTGAAGCAACATCCAGATGTGCTTTTCCTATCTGCAGCACTACCAACCCAATCTGAATCAACATAACCCTACAGGTTAAACTTTTGATTCGCTTCATACTTGAGCCCATAATCCACTATACCCTTCAGGTACCTTAGAACATGCTTTACAGCAACCAGGTGAACACTCCTCGGATCCGTCAGGAACTGGCTCAATGTGTTCACCGCAAAGCAAATATCTGGTCTCGTGTTCGTCAGGCACATCAAGGACCCAATCATCTGACGATACATAGAGACATCAACCAGCTCAGATGAAGCATCACATAGAAGCTTCAGATTCGATGCCATAGGTATGGCCATGGCCTTGCAATCCATCATCCCGAATCTCTTCAGGATATCTACTGTGTACTTCCCTTGTCCAAGGGAGATTCCATCTGCACTCTGTCACACCTCCATGCCAAAAACAAATAGTGCATCATCTCCATGTTCTTCATATCGAATTTGGCAACAAGATTCCTCTGCGTGTCGGCAATCAATCTATCCTCACCTATTACAAACATGTCATCCACATAGTAGTATCACTAGATTGCCTTCCTCAACCTTGTAGTGAAGGTTGGAATCCGCTTTACTCCACAGGGGCTTCACTAGAAGGCAATATAATACCACGTTCATTCATATTGTGGTATTAAATATTCATGAAAACCTAGAAATTATATTGCTTATATATTAAGGGGCAAAGGGTTTTTTTTTATTTAATGTAACAATACAAAAATACTTTGGGGTCTTTTTTATATGGGCGGGTTGACAAATATATGCCAAATGGAGATGGCGAGATCATGGTCGGATGAGAAATCGGGTTGAGGCAAGGCTCAGGCTTACCAGTACGCAGGGAAATCGCGTCTTGAGGCATGCTTGAGGCCAGGGAGTTTCATGGTGAAGTGGGTTTCCAGTCGATCATAGTCGAGAGACAGTGGTCATTGATAGCCAATTGTTACCAATAGCACTCAGCTAGTTGTCACCAATAGCCTTAGGAGGCTCTAAGCCTCCAGGGCCTGTTATAGGCCCTCGATAGGCCTTGGGGGCTTGAATACCCAACCACTCGTGCCTATTATAGGCCTTGGGAGGTTTAGTCAGCCTCCTAGAGCTTGTTACAAGCCCTGGGGGCTTGGATACCTAGCCCACAACAGGCTTAGTCAACGATTGGGGAACTGTAACATGCAATCTAAATGTTGTACTATGTGCATTGGCTCTAGTGACATACAAGAAGTGATCTCCTATCTCTTCATTAAACCATTAGATGTTGCAAATCATAATGATATGTGGTTGAGTAATTGCATTTTGGGTGAAGTAATGTGCATACACAATATACATCGAAAGAAGCAAAGTGCATTGTAGAATGCATGTGGGGTCATAAGAGGGGTATCATATCAATATACTAGGTAGAAATATAAAGGGTATAAAAAATGTTAATGAAAAAATTGATACATACAATATCTACTGAAAATAGGGGTTTTTTTTAAATTGGGAAGGCATATTGGGAAGGGGTTAAAAAAAATGATTTTGGAAGGTATTTTCCAATATTTAGTGAAATTAGGGGTATTGTTTCATGTGCCACGAACGAGCGTGCTATGATAGTGGTTTATTGAGTGAAGCCCCCGTCCTTTACGCTTGGTAAAGCCCAAACTGGATAGAAAGCTATCTATCCTACCATACCAAGTTTTGCACATATATGACTCCCTGTCATGTGTCTTAGAACCAAGTGGCTGCTCCACGTACACTTCTTCTTCAACTACACCATTCAAGAAAGCTGTCTTCAAATCCATATGGTGTATCTTCCCTAACATCACTGCAGCTGGAGCAAGTACTGGAAGTGTATCTCGCTACAGGAGCAAAAAGTCTCTATGCTACCACCTACATCATGCTTGATATTGTAGCTTTTCTTGGAAGTCACTACAGACTCCCCTCCAGGTCTTGGGATTGCATCCCAAACATCTTCGTGATCGACTGGTACTCCTCGATCATGGCATTCTTCCCAGATCCTGGGAACTTCAATATCTTCAATATTTTCAATAGATAACTTTGTTGTTGAACAAATGTTGTAGTCCTTCTTTTGTAGGTGATGGTATACGATCTTTCCTACACAACAAGTTAAATTGCATGATTAGAAAACATGTCATAGTTTTCAGAACAAATTCTTACACATAAAGAAATATGTCATACAGTCATGCAATTATCTTAGCCAATGCTTCAATACAACATTTATCCATATTCCGTAACTTTCTAGATGCCTTCCAATCTCTACCAGAACATTGTTAAGAGTGTGCACAACTCCTAACATGTCAGCAAAGAGGTTTCATTCTAGATAAGTAGCAATGGAATGTTGTATATTTCCATAGGCCACTTACCCATGTATATTAGTAGTATATTGTTCATCAATGCAACTATTCTAATATGCATAATACACAACCTAATTCTAGGAACATAAGCATATACAACATTGAATAACATTAAGTAAGAAATGAGAATTCAAATACTTATCTTTGTTTGGTTGTTGGGTGGACTCCCTCTGAATCTTTGCAACTCCATTCTGATGTGGATTGTGAGAAGTGGACAACTCCCTCTGAATATCTGCATCCTTGCAAAAACTACTGAAGTGTGCTCCTTTGCTTTCTTGCAGGAACAACTAAAGTGTGCTCCCTCTTGAACTTTGCTTCCTGGATTACCTGTCCTTGAACTTACATCCATCCTTAATCACTATGCATGCTTATTAGTATCATCATTGTGTTATCCTTGAGGTCTCATACATAATCACACATTTATTAGTATAATATTAATACTATCAAAACACAATAATCTTAAACATGTATATTCATGATCATTCACAGATAATAAACATTAGTATTCAAGGTTTCAGGGAAGTCTTATTTTACTCATGCATATTCTTATTTGATCATAGGACTCTTCTGATTAGTTATATCATCAATTATGGTAAGAAACATAATATGCATACAGCCATGACTATTCAAACCTATGACTTCATGAATAATCATTATCAACAACACAACAGTATAAGATCCTAACACAAGGTAGGATTCTAGCTTGATATAGGAAAAACATACCTGGATTAGCATGCTAGCTAGTTATGTCTAACATACCCGCATAATGTCTTCTAGTTCTCTTTAGTGACTTGTGCTAGTAACCTGCATGTCTCATAGGTTAACCATTGTAGGACCAAGTTATACATACCTCAAAAGTATATCTTCTATGTGATCCATGACAATGGATGAATCTTTGTCTTTATGTCACCATGATCATATGTTCTTGAAGTAGAACATGATTTGTCTTTCTTGGTGTACCTTTTATGTTAGCGAACGACATAAACCTCATACAACATCACAATGCATTAGTACATTCATAAGTGTCAAAACCTTAATCAATGAATATCTTCTATTAAGGTGATACAACAAGTCTAGTAATTAATCAAGATTGTACTGTAATGATATGAAGACAAACATATGATAAACTTAACCATGAAACATACTTGTAAGCCATACCTATCAAGATTGCTTGTAATCTTGTTATGGAAGGCCTTAGCCTCATCTCCCTCTGAGACAGGAACTTCTTCACTTATGCAGGTGACCAATCCATCTTCTTCTAGGATTAACCCAATCCACTTGATTTGCAAGAATTGGACCTGGAGCTGGATTAGGGTTTGTCAAAGAAACCCCAAAAATTTAAACTTTGAATTTCAAACTTCTGAAAGGATAGAAATATGCGCCTTGATGAGCTGATCAAGTTGGTATATTCAGAATTTGAAAACTGCAAAGTTTCACCCCTCGAAATTGCCTTTTAGATTTCTGGATTCACTAGGGAGGACCCTGAATTAGGGTTTGAGTTTCCCGGAGCTTCACCCAACCAAAAGATTTGATTCAAATCTCTGAGCTTCGATTTTTCTGAGGAGCTTCCAGCCGTGGTCCCGGATTTCCAAAATTCCAATTTTTGCAGAAGCCCTAATTTTCCATCTTTCCGATCAAAGTCCCGAACTGGGGTTTGATCAACCCCGGCCTCCTGCCCAACCAAAAAATCTAATCTTGGTCTCTAAATTTTGATTTTGATGAGTAGCATCCATCCGTGGTCTCCGATTACAAAAATTCCAACTTTCTCCAAATCCCTAAATTCCGGAAGCCATGAATGAAGGTGCTCAAAAATAATTATGTTTTGACAGAAATATGTACCTGATTGTTTCTAGTGTAACTCCAAACTTTTCGATCCACAGGGTCTGAAAAATTTTCTTAAGATATCCTGACCTATTATATTTCCATCTCGATAGGTCTGACCTCAATTGGATTCTATGAGAGAGAGTTATGCCAAGTGTCACAACGTGACCTGTTTATGGGATAATATAGGAGAGCGAACTTGTACGGCGTGCCACGTGTCACTGGTTGAACTTCGGCCTCTGAAAATTTTTCCTGAGATAGTACAGTCTGTGTACTACCTGTATTTTTTTACGAAATTTCATTTGGATCTTTCTAGCCCAAGTTATGACCTTTTTCCCAAGGTCACTTGATTTTGACTCAGATCTGGAAGAGGCAAAAACCCTATATTGTACAGATCATAAGTCACAAAGTACAACGAATTAGAGGTTTTCCTTTGGACACAAGGTACATGGAGATCTGATCTTCGACCTGTAAAAGTTTCAGATCCGAAAACTTTGCCAAAATGGATTTATAGCGAAAGTTCTATGATGACTGGTTTTTGCTATATCAAGCCCTAGCATCGTAAGTGCAACAAGTCTCATACATGCCATATCATGCCTTCTTTCAGGCTAGCTCTAATACCATGTTAAATTTTCAAAATTTACTTCAATCTGATCTAGGATCTTAACTGAGAGAACAACATGTACAGCAAATCTACAGCATATCAATCATGGACACAATAATGCAAGCACACAAGAGACACAGAGTTTACTTGGGGAAAACCATAAAGGTGAAAAACCCCAATAACTTCCTCAGAGATAGATAGAGCAATGAAACAACCAGAATACAAGAGATAGTCTTCTCCTCGAAGCAGAGCCTCCTCCTCCACAAGTGCGCCACTCTCCCAAGTGTGAGTGAGAGAATAGAATGATGAAAAAGAGATCTCTCGATCTCTATTTATACTAGACTTGACTTGCCTAATAACCTTTACTAGGTCGGCCTTAACTTAACCACATAACATAATGTTGACTGGGCCAACCCCCACTAGGGTGGTCTAATAACCCTTTGACCCACATGGCCAACCCCCAATAGGGTGGTCTAATAACCCATCAAGTATAAGTTACGACACTTACAATATAAATGATGACACTTCTGTATAGAGGAATAATAACATCTCTATAGGAATACAAACACTTCCGTATAGAGGAATAATGCCATCTCTATAGGAGTACAAAATACATATATGAAATACATGGGTGAAATACATTCCTAAGTTACATATACATCAACACAAGCGAGGATGTGGGCGTCACCAACGCTCTTTGAAAAACAATATGGCTGGTGTTGCCCGCCACCTAGACACCATGACTGATACGTTACTAGTTATCAGGAATGACATCCAGGATTTTAAAGAGGACACTCAGGCACACATTAGGGAGCTCCATGACCGAATTCAAATTCTCATCAATTGGATAGCGGACATCATCTTCCATCACCTCTGTCGGCCACAGTTGGACCTAATGGAAGTATCCATATTGGCTCAAACTCTGAAGCGAATAACGAAACCCGGCATGAAGGAATGGAAACGCAAGAGTGCCCGACTGTTAAGGCAGAGCCCTTGACAGAAAACAACAATGGCAAGAGACAAATGGACAAGCGAGCGGTTGCCAACACAAGCAGAACCATGCACCAGACTGTTGGTCACGTCAAGCAGTAGGGTGCACATCCCAACCACGCGACGTAACTTCAAATCCAGGCTTGCTCTTTTGACACCTGTCTTGGTTTTGGTTGATGATTATGGCTCTATTTTTTGACACTCTATGTTCTGATAGCACTATTGTAGGTCTAGTATTTTTGTTTAGGTTCTTAAGAAATGCAAACAATGAATGTCATACTATATTTTTTGAAATTTTGGGTTATTTTCTCTTCCAGAGAGGCCCAAGAACTCTCTTAATCAGGTTGTTTTCTCCTATGGGGAGGCGTGTGTGATATCCTGATTGTGTAACTCTTTTTGTGATATAATTTATATACTAAAAAAAACATATACAAACTATAAAATATCAAATCATTTGAATTGTAAATCTTTTTAATCATTTAAGATGGACTTGGTTGTAGTTGTACTCAACTCACAAGTCATTAGTACTCATAAATCAAAACCAACGTAGATATGGATATCTAATAGACCATATCTTACTTTATGAAATTAAGAGAGTTGCTTGAGGGCATAAAGAATGCCATATACAACTATGCATCACAAGATATTATTGTGCATGTTTTAGCGTTTACAAATATGTAATTCATGATATTATTGTGCATGTTTTAGGGTTTACAAATATGTAATTCATTATAGATAGGTATTGGGAAAATAATATCGCATTTGTCAATGGTCGTTCTTAATTCCCAGTTTTCCATATTAAGTGAAGGCTCGTAGACATTACATTCAATTGGTTACAAACATTTAGCACTATAGGACTTCACATAACCAGTCTTTAGATTAAAAAGGTGTTTATAAACATAGACAAGGTGACTAAAGAACAAAAACCTCATAGTTTGCATGAAATAACATGTCTCATTTGTTTACCATGGACTTTGCATGCACAACACGTCTCAAACATGCAAAGCCATTATTCAAGATTTTTCCTTTCTATTGATACTAACCTTTTTGAAAACACACTATGCATTACCAAGGTTGAGCAAGAAGTGGAAGAGGCAGGAAGGCCTAACAAGGATAGAAATGAATCGAACGTTGTTGGAAATAACATAACTTGTAGTTTTAACACCTTTGTGTTTTCCAGTCTTGAATAGAAACACAAAGCTTAAGGTGAAGCTCTGGAAGTTTGCCAGGGAAACCCTCAGCTGCCACTGATCTCCCTGAGCTCAAAATTGTAAGACTAGCACTACACCTCAAATTATTACTGACAACATTATAATCTAATCCACCATATATTTATATCAACTATGTCTGGATATCTTATGAGCAAAAATGGTTTCAAAAGTTGTGGTATTAATTCCAATATGGGATAGAAATGAGATTAAACGAACACTATAGCATTATTTTTTTCCCAGAAAAAAATAAATAAATAAAAAATGTATTTTTATTCAATAGAGCAAAAATACATTTTTAAGTGCTTTTCCGCACCTTTCCGCAGTAGCAAAAATCTGAGATAATGACTGATTATCATCCGAAACTAGTTCATTCAAAGGACAAAAAATATTAGTTTTTAGTTCCTACTGGATCACCATGGACTTCGAAATATTCAAAATCAGATATCAGAAAATTAAATGAGTTGCAAGTTGACAGCAGTGCCTCCTTGGAATTCTTCCAAATGAAGAGCACCGACGTGTAGCAGTAATCCTTGTTTGGACAAAGTATCAGCATCCACATTACATTCTTGCCTAGTGTGCTAAAAAGTGATAGATTTGAAGGAATCTCTCACATTTTTTAGTTGATTCACCAAATACACTAGACCAGCTTGAGAAACCACCGAATGGCCCTGCAAAACTTTGATCACTAACTTTGAATCACCCAAAATATGTAGGTCGAGAACCGACAGCCTTAAAGCCACCTTTAGAAGAAAAAAGAGGGCTTTAAACTCAGCCATATTGTTGGTTCCATACCCCAAGCCACCACAGCCTTTCTAATAATGTTGTCGATTAATAAACAACATGAAGCCAAAACCACTTACCAAACTATGGTCCTGACTAGCCCCATAAAAAAAATCCCAAGGCCGATGATCTTCAATCACTAGAGTCGAATATATTCTTGAAGTGGAGGCTTTTAATATTAGCTTATAACCAGCAAAAATTGCAACAGCATTCGGAAGTAACATGCACACTAGTATATGACTTCTCTCTAAAAACAGTCGCATTCCTAGCAATCCAAATTCCCTGGGACACTATGATTGGGAGACATCTGAACACCTTATTATCCTTGGAACGAAAGAAAGCCTAAAAACAGAGTTCAACCGACTGCCCTTCTCACATGACAGTACAGCTGGACATTCTTCCAACATTCCACCAAACATTATTGGCGAATGAACACTGAACAAATAAATGATAAACCGTCTCTTCATCATTCCTGCATAATGGGCAAGACCCAGGACCTTGAAAGGTGAAACATTGAAAATTATCCCAAGTTAACACTTTATTATTGAACATTAACCAGAAATGTAGAATACTCTTAGGAGGACCTTTAATCTTCCAAATCTCCTTCAACCACCACTTTAGCTTAAGTGCCAAAGGGAATAAGGACTCATATCCTAAATTTGCACTGTAATAACCACCAGAGGGATTATATCTCCAACAAAGATCATCCTCCTTCCTACAAAGAAAAACATGACCATCGACCAACATAGAAATGTAAGAATCCCAGCAAGATCTCCAAAGACCTAAGAAACCTAACTCATCATCCCCCAACCACTCCTGTCTCCAAATGTCAATACCTATAGACTTGGAAATCATGTTCAGCGTGACAAAACCCCTGATCTGCAGATGCTCGATGATATCATCCGACAACAGTCGCTCATTAGAGAGTCCAAAGATATCATCTTTCCCAATTCTCACCGATCTACCATTCCCAACCTTCCAGGACAAATGACGATCTAGGATTGAAAAAGCATTAGATATTGCTCTCCACTGATTAGAGTGCGGATTGTTAGATTTCTCCCTACTCCTAATCCAATCCATCACCGAATCTGGAGCAATGTACTTGGCCACCAATATCCTCTTTCATAAACTCTCCCTTTTCAGGAAATTCCACAAGGTTTTAGCAGCTAACACCTTATTAAATATAAAAATATTATTGATACCCCACCCACCTAGTCTCTTAGGAGCAGCTAAGACTTTCCAATTAATAAGGTGTGGAGATTTACCAGCCAGATCATTCATCCACAAAAATTTAAAACAAATCTTTCTTATCAAATGAAGGGTACCAACTGGAATTTTGGCCAAGAGATGCTAATAAACATGGATATCTTGAAGTACATACTTCACCAAAACCAATCTACCACCCCTGGACAGCCAACGGTTGCACCAAAAGGACACTTTCCCTGCTACCCTCACCAATCCTTGATCCCATATCTATTAGGTTTTAGGGTGAATCCAAGATAAGGGATACCTTCATCCATAATGCGACAATCGGATGGGAAGTGGTTGCTCCAGAAGTCCCTGGAGCCAACCTGATCATTCAACATATATATGGTCGATTTCTCAATACTAATTTCCATACCCGTCGCCTTACAAAAGCAGTCTAATATATATCTCAACCGAATACATTCAGTTACCTCCTATCTACATAACAGAAATGGGTCATCCACAAACATTAGATGAGTAAGGAATTCAGGATCATTGAATGAAATGCCCCTGAGATTCCTTCTAGTACGCTCAAAGATGATGGAACGACTGAGGGCTTCAATAACCAACAAGAAGAGGTATGGAGAGAGTGGACATCCTTGGTGGAGGCCACGAGTGGCCTTGAAGAATTTAGAACCTAACCCATTAATCAAAACCGAAAAAATAGAGGAGGAAACACAACCCATAATCCAATTAGTGATTTCTAAATTGAAACCAATATGCAGTAGGACCAGATGAAGAAAGAGCCAGGAATCTTTGTCATAATATTTTGAGAGATTGAGTTTGATAGCAGCTACCAGATGATTTTTAGTTTTGATGGAATGAATACCTTCCTAAGCAACGTCCACCGCCTCATGAATGAGATGCCCCTTCAGAAAACCAAATTGCTGAGGAGACATATAGGCTGAAAGAAAAGGCTTCAACTGAGTAGCCAAGATTTTCACAATAATCTTGTAAACCTCATTGCAGAGTGAAATAGGATGGAAATCCGCAAAAGAACCAGGCCTGTCCTTCTTGGGAATTAAGGCAATAAATGTTGAATTCATGGCCTCAGGAACAACACCAGAGAGACACACCTCTTCAACAACCTATAATAAAAATCCTCCCAAAATCTCCAAAAATTCCAAATAGAATTATGGGGCCAACCATCCGATTCAGGACACTTATCTCTACAAAAACAATTCAATACACCTTGAAGTTCCTCTAAGATGATATCCCTAAACAAGTCCATGCTCTCTTCCTCATACAACATATAGGGGGATTTATGAATGACATTAAGCATCCCCAACATATCATATTATGGCGGCTCCGAATAAAGACTCTGAAAATAAGATACAGCCTCCCCCACCAGCCCATGAAAGCCATTAACTGTGTTCCCAAAAGAATCAGTAAGGTACCAGATCGTATTCACATTCTTGCGATGGGAGGCCACCTGTTGAAAATACTTAGTATTCATATCACCAACTGCTAACTAGAGAGCTCGGATCTTCAGTCGCTACTTCATCTCCATTCCTTCCAGAATCTTCAACTTCTCTAATTCCAGACTAGAAATTAACTCCTTCCTCCTCCATCAACAAAAATGAGGGGACATATAGAATATAAATCCATCAACTACGCCTCCACCCCTACCAGAACTTCATCCCTAGATCGTCTATGGATAGAATTCCACTATCTGACCTTAGTCTTAAGAAGTTTAAGACTCACCGCATATTGACTAGAAGCTCAACCAGCATCCCCCCTCAGGTGAACCCATGAATTCTCAAACAGGTCACAAAATCCAGAAATGTCTGACCAGCTAGAATTATACTTAAAAGGAGCACCGGGCTTGTCCACCAGTGACCCAATCTCCAAAAATATTGGAAAATGATCCGAAAATAAACAGGACCCTACCCAGGATCTGAACCAGTGCCTATCTTCAAAGAGATTAACATTCAAAAAGAACCTATCTAGACGTTTAGAAATACCTTGGTCTCCAATCCGTTTGTTTTTCCAGGTAGGTTTGATCTCGACAAGTTTGACATTGATCCATCCATGCAAATTAAATAGTTCGCTGCCTGAGTGTCGGCGCTCGCCTGACTACCCAAACTTCCTCCACTTCCAAGGTAATGTTCAAGTCACCCCCCGCGATTAACGACATAGCCTGATAATAGTCCTTGGATAATAATGAGGACCAGAACTCCCACCTATCCTCATATGGACTGTAAATATTAAGAATCAGAAACATGTGATCCAGCTCAAGGCTATGAACTTCGGACCCCGAAATAGACCAACCTCCAAATGTATTAATGACCTTCAAACTAGAATAAACCCATGTAATCAGACCTCCAAATATCTTGCATGCATCCACCGAGAAGAAACAGAATGTTGGAAACATCTTTTCTAATTTCCCAACCATCTCCACACCAGTAGTCATCATCTCTTGAAGTAACAAAATATCAAGATTCTCAGCAGCAACAACTTGCTTGAGGGATAGTAGTTTGGTTCACCCCCCAAGGCCTCTAGCGTTAATGGAAATAAGTTTCATTAAGAATCCCCATAATGGGGTTTGCTAGATCTAAGTACCCATGAGATTTGTAACTGACGCCCTTGCGAAACCTCGCGCTTGGCCTTTCCTTTGCATGATACATGAAGGATTTTCTCTCGACTTTCCCTAGAACACAGGAGGATGATTGTTCCAATGCCATTCCTTCTACCACCTCGACATTTTTCAAAAAAGACCACAGAAAGTATGGGCCTCTACTACCACTACCAGACACACTACCCTTTTCATTCGAAACAAACTTAAGTGAATTAACAGTTAAAACACCTTTTTCCATCCCCTTCACCGACACATCTCCCTAGGCGTATAAAAGAGGTGACATTGTATCTACCGCCTTGGGTAAGCATCTCTCCATCAGAGGCTCCACCACCTTGCATGCAGTCGAAACCACAACCTGCTCGACGAAAGATGGCCCAGACGGCTCCGATACCACCTTTCCATATTCCTCCCATAACTTGACCATTTTCTCCATCTGGCTGCATGAAATTCCATATCCCTCCATAAAAGACTCGAAGTCCAGACATTTATCTTCCTCCTTTCTGGATTCAGTGGGGAGAACGACATCATGGATGATCTCATCGCAATGTTGATCCTGAACAACTGATCGCCAAATGGTCTCATCACCTGCCTCAGATCTCAAGTATTGAGAATTACTTTCGTCCCTAGCAGGTACCTCTTTCTACTTCTAAATTTTCTTAACTAACTGTAACTCACACTCCTCTACTACATGTCCATACAAATGACAATGAGCACACCTGAAAGGAACGTTTAGATAGTCTAGAAGTTGTGAGAATATTTTCTCGCCTGCAACTAAATCTAGGGACTCAAAAAGTCCTAGACTCATATCCACTTCCACCAGAATACGCACCAATGAGCACCATTTTGATTTGAACAGACCTGCATCCACCGTAATAAACTTCCTGATAGCATCTCCAATCGCCTTGAAGCCCTCCTCAATCCAAAATTCCAACGAAAAAAAAAACCAAATAGGGAAAGAACCAAGGAGTCCTTCCGAGGGTCAAACAGAGGATGCCAAGGCTTGATAGCTAAAGGGCATTTTCCCAGTAGCTAGACACGATGAAGTATGGATTCTGCATCTTCATCCGACTTGAGTTCAAAGCCAAACCACCCTCACAACAACCCTAAGACCTCAAGTACCGATTTAATCACCTTATACTAGTAGCCTTCAACCCATTCCTTAACAACTGCCTCTGAGAATCGCCTTCCACAAAAGTTCCCTATAAGCACTCTGGAATTGAACGTCGGGATCTCTATGACCAAAATGTCCCTTCCAACAACCAATTCCTTACACACACCTTTGGAATTCAAAACTTTCTTCTTTTTTCGCTTCCCTTGAAAACCAATTCGACCAGCACCCGAACTCCCGGATATTTTCACAACCTGACCTTCCAATTCCTCCTTAAGCATATGACACCCGATGAAACCACCGCCCTAAGGTTCATCCACAAAATACAAGGGTAATCTAAGATCATCTGCCACAAAGTCACCACATTCATTCTTAGAAGTAGGAGACTGACAGGAAATATTCTGATTTGACATTCCATAACGGGAGAAGGTACCAACCCCTTCACATTTGTTAATGACGCTGCATCCAACCCACTTCGTCAAAGAATGAGAGTGGTACGAGCCAGACGCAAAATTGGTAACCATACCTTCTTGAAAGGATAGATCTGCTCGTGTGTCTAGATCTGGCCCACCAGACTGCACCTTCGGGGGGATCCCACATAATGAGTCCATAGTCGACAGTACATTGTTGACCTCAACCAATGTACCCGCACCCACCAGTACTAGTTGATCCGACAATGATCTGAAGCGGAGTGGTTGCCGAGGATCTGACAACTCCACCACCCTCCTATCCTCAACCTTGAATTCCCAACTGTACCCCATAGATCTACCACTCCATGGGAATGGAGACCCAACCCCCCCTCTGGAACCTTGATTCGAGAAGACCTCATGATCAGACGAGAAAATACTAGATCCGGAACCAAAGTCATCGGAATAATCCACCAGAGTACCACACACCATCTCCATAGTCACAGGCCAAGGCCAAAGCTTGCAAACCAACGACAAGCCCTAATCGAAAACCCTATCTCCCACCTCCATCCAAAAAACTTCTCAGAACTGGTGTTCCACATTATAACATTATATTGATTATGTTAATATAAATATGCTAGTAATTTTATTTATGTGATAAACAAACTATTTGCTAATTATGAGGATAATACCATATACATAGTGGTTATAGCAATGACAAGCCAAAACTCGTACACGTCACACTATGGTATGATATTTATCACAGTAACCTGTTAAATGTCGTTGACTTTCGTCGGCTACCCATGCTTAGGCTACAAAAATTGAGGCCAACGTCCACCACTACATACTAATAAAAGTTTAAATAATTAAAAAAAAAATCATTTCATATACAAAATTTAGAATTATAGAAAAAATAATAATCCGTGTACGGGCAGATTAATATTCAATGTCGATCCATATATGTACCCTGTCGGTACATAATAAAAGGAGACAATGTTTCAATTCACTCATGCAATCACGTTCTTTTATGGCATGTAAATCGTAGTAGCATAATTCGGCCGTATTGGTATTTCGTGTATGGAAATTGGGAACAAATTCGAATTCGTCGAATATTTGGTGTAGGTGTAATAAGGATACAAATTCTTACTAGTGGATAGTTAAATTTTGAAAACCAATTTAAAAAAACCAAACTTTAATGATTTAAACACTATAAAACAGAAATAACATTCAATTTCATACTTTCTTATTAAAATAATTATTAATAACTAGTTGTCGTTTCTCACACTTACCATATCCCGGGTTGTTGAGATTTTATATTTTTGTTTTTTAAATGAATGTTTGATTTTATTATATAAATGTCTATGTACATTTATGGTATACTTGTGAATATTTGATTAAAATTATTATATATAAGTAGTCTACTTCCGTATTCTATTCGTACTAGATTTTTTTATTACGTATTTTTTCTGTATCGAATCGTATTCGTATCCGTATTTGCACTCAAATTATGCTATTATGATGTAAATTATATGACGTGTTCTTTGTGAAAAAAAATATATGGTGTATAATGCACATAAAAAAATTACAAGACTCTATAGGTATTTGAGGAGGATGGTTAAGTGAATGTAAAGGTGTTTGTTTGTATGGTATGGTCACTATTTGCTTTTATTAGTGTATGAAACGGCTTCACTACGTAGTTGCAAGTTTTGATTGTCTAATAAAATTCAGTGCAAAGATGTGTTTTTATTTTATCAACTAGTACTAAAGAGCCCTCACTTTACTTTAACATATTCTCTTCACATTTTTAATATAAATACTAAGACTATTTGTAATTAATAACAAAAATAAGGTATTCATAAAGAATGGTGTATAGTGTCCTTTACAACAAATAAATGGTTGACACAACAAATTTCCTTAACCCAATGTTCTCAACTCAATGCTCATTGACATCTAAAACACCAACCAGTCCCCTCCAAAAAAACACATTAAAAACAACATGATTGAAAAAATGCAAGCTAAAAACAACATATTTTTTTTTGTAAGGCATAATACATGAAAGCCTTACGCTTGATTTAGAAAGTACATTCTTCCCAGAGTTTCCAGGCCAGGAGCTGGAACAAATCCATCTCTATGCAACACAAATAGAGGAACATAAACCCCACATGAATAATTAACCATACCAATAATATAGGCTCTCTCGTGAACTTATATTTATCACGCTTTTTTTGCTCATTAGGTATGATAGATGGTTTTTTTGTTTGCAACATCTTACCGAGTGTCATTGTCACCACTCCAAGCTCCTCCAACTATAAACCCTACGCCATCAATTCAAGTCCCATTTCACACTCGTAATATCCAAAACCGGCCTAAGATTAAATCGAGTTTTGCTCTCCCTTTGAAAAATAAGTTTTCTCACAAATACTAAACCCACAAAATCACTTGAATTTGGTGCATGGACAATGTGGTGCAGTAAAAAATTGTTGAATTAACTTAAAAAAACTAAAAAAAAAAAAAAAAAAAACTTTGACTAGGCTCAAACTTATGACTTGAGTGAATGAAATTTTACCACAATAACATTTGTGGAGACTAAGTTTAATGACTAAATGAAGGAAAATTATTTTAGCATAGAGACTCACTTTAATGACTAAATGAAGGAAAATTATACACAAGACCCTATGCTACAAGTAGACCCGAAAAATTTACTAGAAGTATCTATGTGATAACTCAAACTAATTACTAAATAAAGGGAAATTCACCACAAGAACCTCTACCTAAATTAGAATGTATGGCTTAAGGAAAAAGAATTAGACTCATTGAAGAAAGATTCACCAAAAGAAACTTTGATGACTTATGGTTGGAAATTTCACTACAAGAATCTCTGCCTATACTCATAGTGACGATTCGTTGAAAAAGAGTCATAACAAAAACATTTGTTGATATTTGCACTAATGACTTAACAACAGAAAATTCACGAGAAAGCCCTGTGTTGAATATTGAATTGATGACATATTATGATCAAAGTAATTTAATTTTGAAGCTTGAAATGTATTGAAAAGTTGTATCCACTTATATTAATGTGATGCTAGGTGCTTTTACTCTCAAATGAAGGAAATTAATGAAATGATATAACCTTTTACTTGTAAGTGATATCAAATGAGATCTATAGGGTCATCAAACAATTACTAAGAGTGCCATTAAATTGCTAGGTGGTTACCATCAAATAATTACTAAATGTATCTTCAAATACTACTTGCTATTTGAAGTCTTTTAGTAATTTGATACTGATATCAATTCCAATAAAGATATTGTTGTCTAATTAAATTTAATAATCAATTAAAAATAGTATTATATAACCAGTTAAAATTAACATTATATGATCTCAAAAAAAAAAATCTACTATTTTATAATAATAAAAAAAATTTAAAAAAAATCTACTATTTTATAATAATAAAAAAATTTAAAAAAAAATCTACTATTTTATAAAAAAATAAAATTAATAACTATTTTAGAGAATAACCATAACCGTTAGAAACTCACCTTTTCCCATAAAGATACCATAACCATTCAAAACTCACCTTTGCCCTCGGGGATGCCATAATATTAAACAAGAGCCATGAGGTGGCAATGTCCCTGCACTTTGATGAATTTAAATTTTATAAATAGATATATTGATCTTGAAAAGATGCAAATTATTTGAAGGGGTCAATTGCGAGAGATTTAATTATGGTTTTCCAAGGCGCAGGAACATTGCCACCTTGTGGCTCTTGTTTTATATGTAACTAAATAAACAATTAGGTAAAAGATTTAATCTATAGGATTGAATGTCTCGAATTGCATATTTTATTAAAAATTTTGATAGCTAAGAGCTCTTACTTCATATATTACTAGGTTCAAGCCACTGAAATATAGGAATGAACAATTACAACTTCTAAAAATGGTTTTTTCTTTTTAGAATAGAATCAAACAAGCATGATTCTATAGTTTGTGCCAAACAAAATGAAAGGTTAAAGGGCTCTTGAACAACCATGCAATTTTTTATTCTATAGTCTGTGCCATACAATATGAAAGGTTAAAGGGCTCTTGAAGAGCCATGAAAGTTTTAAATTTGATCCTTAGATGAGATATAACATATACAAACCATAAAATATCAATTCCTTTGAATTGTAAATATTTTAACCATTTAAGATAGATTTGGTTGCAGGGTGGATCCCTGAATATGTGTGTCCATTTCATGAGAAATGGAAGGCAGAGGTGCATGCTGAACATTATTCGGCCGAATAATGTAATTCATTCGATCGAATAAATTACATTATTCGACCGAATAAACTAACACTTATTCGACCGAATAAATTAACACTTATTCGACCAAATAACTATGACAGTCAGCGGTTTAAGTTAACTGTGACCTCGAAATACGTGCAAGAGCTTACCGGACGTGGAAATTTGCCGGCAAACGTTTTTTGTGCCATATTTATTTGGTTGAATAGTTATTCAGCCAAATAGTTATTCCGCCAAATAACTAAAATATCAAATAGGTCGAAGCAGTCACTGTCGTTCATTCTATCAAACAATAATGATTACACCATGCACCCTGCTACCTTGTTCATTTTCGGGACCATGCATCGTGTTGTTAGCTCGTTGTTGGGTATTTTTTGCCACGCCGACACCCTGGTATCCCCACCCTTCCACCTAGGGGACCCTAATCTGCGTTGTTAGCTCGTTTTTGGGCGACTGTTTGCCACGATAGGAACCCTGGTACCCCCACCCTGCCACATTGCGCACCCTGTTAGGAACGCCCTGCCATTTCCATTTGGGCACCCTGTCCACCATGGGTCCTACGCTGTTGAGATTTGGTCAGTGAGGGTCCTGCGCTGTCGGGTTTTTGGCCACTGTATCTGGTACATGTTCCACTTTGGTCGTGGTTTTTTATTCAGATTCTGGATGTGGACGTGGAACTTGGTTCGGGAGCCTACGGGTTGTATTCGTTCCAGGTAAGTGTCATATTCCTATGCATCCCATGGTCTCACGAATAAATATATTGCGGTGATTAAATTATTGTTTAAATATATGGATCTAGAACGTATATACTTCACTTGTCTACTTCAGTGTGTAAATGACGAGGTCTTGTTCTAACTTCTCTGCATTTTTCTCTCTTTTTTTCTGGCTTCAAAGCATCGATTATTGTTAATTATTCATTCCAACACTACGCCTAATAATTCAATTTTTGATGTGAGACAATTCCATTTATAAAGGATGACATCTATCTGGTTCAAATTAGCATATTTATAAATTCTTCCCATCATTCTCATTTTCCTTGTTATTTATGAAAATTATGAGATTTTAATCCTAAAGCGATGCATGCGTTCTTGTGCGTATTTTTAATTATGAATACGTGTTTTCTGCATCACATATAGAAGAATTCAACACTGATACAGAAAGTGTATTTTGATCCATATTTATAACTATTATTTGGCATGTTAATAATAATACCATATTTCGATCCAGTACTAGTCACAAGTAACTTATCCGTCAACATGCAGAGCATACATTTACTCTGTTATACAGAATATCCTCTTCAGTCTTCATTGTAAATTTTTATGCCTTCTCTCGTAGACAAACGTTGTCCTTTAACAAGCTTAGTCTCGTTCTTTAGAATTTATCACACACAAAAACCCTCTTCAAATCCTCTAACTGAATTTGACCTCTATCCCTATTTGCAACAAATATTCCTTATTTATGTCCTGCATAGAGACTTCTATGCACAGAGTCCTCTCTTACTTAATTATATCAAATTCCATAACAGAAAATTACATCTTCCATATCATAGACTCTACTATCTATCATTCATTCAAGATTCATACATTCAAAGAAGAATTACAGTGATAAAAACATAAACAACTTTATAGTGAAACCCCAATTCATTAACATACTCTATACATACATCTTCTCAGAATTGTCGATTCTTTTCTTGGATTGATTCATCTTCATTTCGCCACTCGAGCTCTCCTCTACTCTCTTCTACGCCTCTCTGCCTCTCTCCTTCTATCGCTCGAACTTTGTCTCCTAATGCCCTACTGAATTACAATATAAAGGAAAAGAATAATGTTTCCAACTAACTAACCAACTCCCATAATCTTTGAAACTACTTTTCAAGGATAGAGTTCAACCTTATCTCTTCAATGACTCACTAATTCAAATCTTATTGAATTCTGGCACCAAGCGGATATTCAGTTACATGACTCATACTCTAACTAACGACTTTGATACCTCATCAGTTTAGAACCTTATAATCCTAGACTTTAAAAACCATGGATATTTACATAGATTTTCAACCAAACCCTTCTTGGGCAAACATCGAGACCTTATGGTCTATACAACTTTGAAGATTTTTTATGAGAGCAAGATGCTCCTACATCAGCGTTGCCCCACCTTCATCTTTGTCCATAGTATTTCCATAATTTTTTAGAGGTTGAGGTGAAAATACAAATGTTGGTGTACGACCCATTTATGATTTGCTATATTTAGTTTATATATTTTGATATTAAATTAGTTAGAACATGTATGTATTTTTTAAGTTGGATTTTTTGCACTACAATGTCATAGGACTAATGATTACATATTGGAATGAATGTATTTAGTGTTCACAACCACTTGCTTTCCTAATTTTTTCAAATATAACAAACAAAAGAAGGAAAGAGAGATAACAACACTTATTTAGTTCGAGAATTCAATATGTACTCTCTTGTCATTTATATTGAGATGCACAACACCTCTGATCTTGAAATTGACTTATTATATATACAAATGTATTAACTATGTATTTCATGGGATTTCACATTCTTGTCAATAACAATAAACAAAATTATAGTAGATGCGGTGATACCATGTACAATCAATCTCAAAGAAAAGAAAACATCTCAACTCCAAGAATCCTATAGCCCTTAATAAACCACATAATGTTATCAACTACTAGGATTGCTACAACAAAAAAAGACCAATTTACTCGCATACATGCTAAATTTTGTAATAGGGATTTGCTTGATGAAAGAACTACATAATAGGGTATTTTGAAACATGGAGGTTCATTTTCTATATCCATGAGAAGTCACAATTACATTTCACCCTAAGTAGTAGGACTAATACTCAAAATACAATAAGAAAACCTTTAGAGAAAATGAGCTATACTTATATTTTCTTTGTGTGTTATTTGGAATGATTGGAGGGGGCTCAATTTCCTCCCTAACATAGGTTTTTATACTATAAAATGCAACCCCCATGCTGGCTATGAGATCACCAATGAGAAATATGGAATGGAAAAACTGTCCAACCCCTAAGGCCTTTGCAAAAAGAATCAACCAAAAGGTCACTGTTGAGAGTTTATTTAATCTATCAGCTAGTCTGTCTCTTGGCACACTCCAACATGCTCCACTCAACACATGAATTCATTCCTTATCAATTGCATAGTCCTTAAAGCATTCTCTTCTCGTTTGTTCTCTTTAATGTGGTCAAGGTGAGCCCACGCAGTTGCCTGCTAAAGATTTCTTCCCAATAGTATCACACCCCTTGGTTGCACTTTTATAACACTATACACAAAAATTAGGCCATAAATCTCTAGGATTCGTAAATGGTGGTTTAACTACTTTCTAATGTTGCCTAATTCCTATCAACAATGACTCCGCTCCCCTCCATTATTCACCTATCAGGTGACTAATTTCTTCTTCTCTAAAACCATGTTTTTCCTTCATAAAACCTTTATTTTGCCATCCGTTCTCTTATTTGATTTTCTTTTTAAAGATGAGTTAATGAAGAATGGAGAGGGGAGATATTGTGAACACAAGTTAAAGCCAAATTAGTTTTTTTTTCTCAGTGCATATGCCACTCTAGTTTGTTTTTCAATATTCTTAGTGCATATGCCACATTCGTAGCCCTACAAAAAAATCTTCAATGATAAAGCTCAAACTTAAGAACTCTAAACCTTATTAATGAGTTAAATCTAGACCTTGTCAATTTTATATTATGCTCATTTTCAGTCAAACCTGGTACATTACCAAATTTTGAGAACTAAAGTAAAAGATTGTAATTATGAAACAATATATTTACACTAAGATATATCAACTAGAAACACTTTTATATTTGACTCCATATTGTTAAAAAAAATATTGGTCCAAGGAGTACTCTATAATTCCAAATCTTCATTTGTTGTGAAATTGTCTTTGTTGCACATCTTTCAAGTTGTTTTTAAAGACTTCACTAAGTTAGAATGTAAAATCAAAATGTAAAATTTTGTATGGATGTCGAATGTTTGGATGTTTAAATCAAAATGTAAAATTTTGTATGGATGTCAAATGTTTGGAATATTTAAATCAAAATGTAAAATTTGAATACGTATTGAGTTGAAAGTGTTGTCTAAATATAGACATTTTATCAAATGGAAAGAGAGGGTTCTTCGAGGCAAAATCGTATAAGGTCTACTGGTGAAACTACCTCTACCACGGGGAGGTCATCGACGTCATCAGGCATTGGTGTCTCCACTGATAATCAAATATTGTCGGGTTCACCTCTAGATTCGAGGTTGTTGTATAAATCCCATTCAGGTGATCACTAGTCAGGTCAAAGGGACACAAATGATTCCCCCATATCTTCTATGGGAGAACGTCAAGATTCTCGACCTTCTACAGGTATGAACATTTCTATGTTGATATATATCAATTGTAATTTTGCACGTGTTTAATAAGTTTGTACATGTTTACACATAGATTTATGTGTTTTTCTTTGAAGCAGAGCAAGGTTCAGAAGAGGGTCATAATTATGAACAAAGGGATGAAGGTCGAGCAAGGAGGGTTTATGCTAAACAAGTTGAGGGTTGTAAACCCATAACAACTTATCCATTCGATATACCCGAGGAGCTTCCATGGGAGAGTGGTGTTCACCAAATAACCCTTGAAGGTTGCAGATCTCAATATAACAAGTTGCAACATGATCTTTCTAGTTTGGATCTCTCTCCAAAGAGCAAACAAAGTTTGGAGATTGTTTTTCAATCACTGCAAAAATTCATTGAGGTAATGAGGATCTTGGACCAACTACAGATGGTTTTATTGACTTGATGCGTAGGAGAAGGGAACAAGTGATGGGTCCAAAGAAGTGGTCTGTTTTGAATGAGAGAATGACAAAAGAACAAGCCAATTCAATGTTTAACTTCAAAGAAGGCCTAAAGCGAAAAATGTTGAAAGTGCAATATTTCAAGCACCCCGAACACGCACATTTATTATATGATCGATTCCTTGCATCCTATGGTAGGTTTCCATGGAACAACGAGGTTCCTAATTATTTTGCCAAAAAAAATTATGCATAGTTTTTTTTTAAATATGAAGCCAGACTATACCGATATTCATTCTAGTTTTTATGGAGTTGGAAGGGGATGAATATATGACCGAAAAGGTGCTCTTCGAGATCCCACAACTCTTCGACCTTCATCGCAGATATCTCTCCCACCTAGGTTTGTGACTTTAAGATCAGAGATGGATCCCACATCCCAAGTTGGGAGAGATGCAAGGGATTGTGTGTCCGAGGGTTTAACATCAACATTTGTAGGAGTTGATGTGGGAATGGGTCGAGAGAGGGCCCGAGCCACTTTTCGTCAAAGGCTTGTTTACCGAAGCAATGATTAGGTAGAATCAATGAGCATTGAATATCTTAGGGCCTATGCAAAGGGCTGTCACGATATAGCTTCATATGTCCTATCCCTTGACACAACGAGTAGAGGAGAGGTTCGTTGTTTATATACATACAATCTATAATTGTTTTATTCATTCTGAATTTAACTTTTGGTTGTTATATCTATGGTTTTGTATATTTTGTTATATAATAATTTGAATGTTACGTAAATGTTTATTGATTGCAGTTTACTATGTTGTTGAATGAACATGATTTTCGATTCTCCACTAGTGAAAATGTAGAAGAGCATATTAGAGAGGTATATTTATTAAATAGATATATATTTATGTTTTAAATTTATTTTGTATAATTTGTTAAAAGTTCATTTTAGGTAATTTATGTACATCTTATTTTTAATGCAAGAACACATTTAGAAATTGAAAATGGTTTTGTCCACAGGTTCCTTTAGGTTCCAACTTTTTTGATGATATTCCGTCTCATGTAAGCATGTTTTAAAGACTTCAATTTTTTTGTTTTGATAAATAAAAAGTTACTTAATTTTAGTTTATTTTGCTCACATAATGTTTTATTTAATAATAAAATTTAAATTTAAGGAAACACGGGGTAGTATGGACATCGGTGGTCAGGTAATTGTCTATAACTTTTTATTATTTTCATAAGTTTATTTGAGTTTTTGAATTTAGTTTAAAATTGTTTAATTAATATGAGATTCATAGTTGCTTTTATACATGTTACAGGTTGGGACTCGTTGAGAAAGGGGGAATACCACAGCAAAGGATATTGGTCCTTTGGTGGACATAGACATTGGTAGTAAGGTAATTTTGTTTATAAATTTTTATTCTTTTCAATTTTATTTTCAAAAGTTTATTTAAGTTTTTGAATTTAGTTTAAAATTGTTTAATTAATATAAAATTCATAGTTGCTTTTATACACATTACATATTGGGACTCATCGAGAAAGGGGGAATACCACAACAGAGGATATTGGTCTTATGATGGACATAGACATTGGTAGTGAGGTAACTTTGTTTATAAATTTTTATTCTTTTCAATTTTATTTTCAAAAGTTTATTTAAGTTTTTGAATTTAGTTTTAAATTGTTTAATTAATATGAGAATCATAATTGCTTTTATACATGTTACAAGTTGGGACTTGTTGAGACAAAGGGAAGGCCACAGTGGAGGATATCGGTGGACTCTGATTTAGAGAAAGTTTTTATTGGCTTTTTTTGTTATGTTTGACCATACTACCATGTTGATTTCGCCATTTCGACTTTAGACTATATTGCATATATGTACATGTGTTGATACAAATATTGTAGTTGTTTTGGACATTGAAGCACTTTATTTTTGGGTTATATATATGTGTGTTGAACTTACATATTGTAGTAGTTTTGGATGAGATTTTTTTTGGATTAATTACATAGTATACTTGTTTGATAAATGCTTATCATAATTTTGCATGATGACCATGAATGTATGAACTTTATGATTTTGTTTCATAATGATAGTCAATCTTATATCTAGTTTAATAATATAGTTCAATTTTGTTGGGATTGAATCTCATTAAATGATCCAAAGCTTTTAGTAAATGTTTATTGAGAGTTGTAGATAATTTCATCTAGTAGATAGTTAGTTTTTGATGAACTTCTATTTGTCCAATTGTCCTTAGATACAATGTCTAGTTAAGTATTGTAGTTTGGAAGACTTATTGTATACTACATCATGTAAAAGATTTAATTTAATGCAAATGATTCAAATACAATTTGCAACATATGTTTTAATGTTTGTTTGTTGTTTATTGTTCAATCTTGAAATGTTTAATGTTTGTTTGTTGTTTATTGTTCAATCTTGAAATGTTTAATGTTTGTTTGTTGTTTAAATTAATTCTCTTATGTAAAAGATTAATTTCATTTTATAAATGATTTGTATAGGTATAGTACATGTGTAAGTTGTATGTTTAGTGTTTCATGAACTCTATTTTTTCAATTGTTTCGTAAAATATGTACATGCTTCGTAAAATATGATGTCATCATAACTATGCTTAAATGGAAAATATATGGAGTTCATAAATTGAATTCAAGTTTGTTAAGTTTGTTTGGAAGTGTGTTGTAAAATATATGTAATAAACAAATATTATATTATAAATGAATCAAACTTACGACTTTTAACTGACGTATGGTGCATGTTTATTGTTCAGGTAACAGTAGATAGTAGTTGGTGAACTATATATGTGGTTGAAATCATGGCAAATGGGGATACAACGAACTTTTGTTTTTTAATCACAAGCAAGGATTCCAGGATTGTGAAGCTTATGCTAAATTAGAGCAAATGATCAAACAAAAAATAGATGAGCTTATGATTGGGGATACAACGAAATTTTGTTTTTTAATCACAAGCAAGGATTCCAGGATTGTGAAGCTTATGTTAAATTCATCTATTTTTTGTTTAATCATTGCTCTAATTTAGCATAAGCTTCACAATCCTGGAATCCTTGTTTGTGATTAAAAATAAAATGATTGTTATCTCCATTTGCCATGATTTCAGTTATGTGTTCAAATCATTGTTCAATTTCATAGAATTAAATACATACATACACAATCGACAATCAACAATATACAAATTTCAAATAAACATACAAATTCTCTTCATACAAAAGTTAAATGTTGACAATTTTTTTTAATAAATTGGATATATATATCATAAAATCACCATTTAAATTACATAGGAGCATGTTAAACATAGATCAACATTTAACAAGAAGTAAACAAGGGCAAGATTAAAAATATGTCACACTTTTACATGAGTTATTTCAACAATATACATTTCAAATAAACATACAAATTCTTTTCATACAAAAGTTAAATGTTGACAAAAAAAAAATTAACAAATTAGAAAAATCCATCATAAAATCACAAGACTTCATGTCATACTTTAACTTTAACAAAATCAAACTTTACAAACCATCTTGATGTATTCATTTTTCAAGCTAGAAAATCATCCCAAGAAAAGTGTGCATCACAAATTAGAGACTCATGGAGTAGGAGAAAAATATTAAAGAATGTATATTTGAACCCTTATCTTATGATTTAATTTTTTTTGTCTACAAGTCAACATTAAATAAGAATTCACTTGATGAACTAGTGAATTGAAGGGGGGAATCATACCCCAACTAACCCCAAAATGTTTTTTTAACCCTCAACGCCCCCCTTGCAAAGCTTGTAGGCTCAGTTTTTGAAAGATGATGTTATAGGCAATAACCCTTTGCTCTAGGTTTGGCCTTGTAATGCTACAACAAATCTGTGGCGTAACAATGAGCTCCAATTGCACGGGACATACGCTCTTCTAGAGAGTATGAAAACCTCTTAAAATATTTTTGGTACCTATAGACCTACACATGCATCTAACAACAAAGACAACAAATGTATCCTGGAGGCAAACACTTTTGTCCTGCCTTTTTCAAGGAAGATTAAACAATGTTTGGTTGAACATTCAATTCAAATCTAATAACGATAAAATAAAATATATATCCAATATGTATGTAATGCAAAAGATGGATAGATGTTAAATTTTGAGCATTAATTCAAGATATTCTAGGATCTTTACTAAGAGAATAACATGTACAGTATATCAATGCATATCAATCATAGCAAGCATGTCAATCATCACAAGAAGCAAAAGCATGAGAGACAATAGACACACAGAGTTTCCATGGGGAAAACCCTAAGGTGAAAAACCCCACAACTTCCTCAGACATAGATAGTGCAATAGCACAACCAAAGTACACAGAGATAGACTCCTCTTAGCAGCTAATCCTCCTCCTCACATGTGCGCCACTTTTCGAGTGAAGGAATTGTGAGTTCTAAAGTGATTCAAATAGAGATCTCTCGATCTCTATTTATACTTGTCATGTTTGCCCAATAACCTTATGGGGCCGACTTCTCTAGCTCGGTACAATAACTTCATATTACATTATATCGGGCCAACCTCTTACAAGGTGGTCTAATAACCCATCGGCAAGTTAACACACTTGCGACACTTGTCAATACAAATGACGACACTTCCGTATAGAGGAATAATACATCTCTATAGGAGTACAATAAATATATAAATGAAATACATTCCGAAGTTACATATACATCAACACTCCCTCTTAACTAGGAAGGTATTTCTTGACACAGATCTGCTAGCACAAGCCTTCTTCTCTGGATCATCATCAACGAATCATCGTCATCGTCACTGCTGCTGCTATCTCAATTAATCTCTGAATCTACTCGTCATAGGAAGTTCTACAGAGCCAGTACTTTTTCATACTGGATGCAGGCCCACCACCTGCAGGTCTTCATCATCACTGGCCATACTATGGAATCCTCAGGACTTATTACGTGCGTCACAAAACCTGGTGGTAGCATCCCTGTATTGGAGAAAACTCATTATGGCTTGGGAATACCACAACAGACAGATGACTACCAGAAATCTACTCAATTCTCAAAGCAATGCTATTATAAATGACAATGTTAAGATAATGGAGAAATGTAACCAACCTCGATTCAAACGTTTGATGTAGATCCCCGTTGGAGCTTTCAATCCATGCACTTGTAATCTGAAAATTAGTCTTGACAGCCAATATCCAACAAGTACATATAATATATAATTGACATTAACATTATCAATAACAATGGTCCATAATATCATAAGCAAATGTAACCCAATGTATAATAAACAACATTCACACCATGAATGGACGAGAATATGAGCATTTCTATTAATGAACAAGAAGAAGTACAAAGTGATACGACCTCTTGCTGGCAACCAATCCAAACCAAGATCTAGATCAATCCACTTGTGCCTCCACCACTTCAATCCTCCATGAATGGCAAACTCAAACTAGAAAGGAGTTTGGAAGGTGAACATAAATGGTCCACAACTACAAGGATCAATGAGTGCAGACTCAAGATAGGGAAAAAATCCACTAGAGTTCTCTTCCTATTCTCTTCTTCCTCCCGTCCATAAGCTATATGTGCTCAATATATAGTCCTCTCAAAGGTAGGTGAAAGGACACATCGAGACGTTACTCGGGCAGATGGAGAGCCAAAGGTCACCCAATGACCGCTTTTTGGGAGTAAAAAGTAATTAATAGTGGTTTTTACCATTTTACTTGATACCTGCGGGCTATAGTGATGCAACTCGTGAGTACGCATGCTATAGTGATGCAACATGCGGGTAGGAATAAAAATAGGGAAAAATAGTATCCCTGAAGGATATAAGTGGATCCGAGTCACTGAAATGGATCCTATAGGCCAAATAATGCTGATGCTCACAGGGTGGAAGATTACGATGTAACAGATGCCCCCTAATGTGTGAGGTTAGAGACTGGTGCTACGATGGCCGAAATACATTATAAAACTCAAAAGTGGAGTGATAAAGACACAAGTGGAAAGAGCAGCTCACTCATCATAATACAATAGTATCTCTGAATACATGTCGGTAGTACAACAATCTGATACAATGGCCATGGATAGGCAGTATATAATGAATACATGTCATAAGTGATCATAGTCATGATCCCTCTACAATAAGATATGGTCTCCTGTTGAAAAGGAAACAAATGGTGCAAACTGGAGGTACAAAATGCTGAAATCTGAGAGGTGATATCTCATATGTAAAGTCAAAGTCATATGTAGCATACTGAATGCCACAATTGCCTGGGGTCTTCTACACAAGTCTTCGATGATGCAAGTCCCATCAAGTGAATAAAGGAGTTGGGGTCGAACCCTATGAGACATCGTCTGATTACCGGTCAATGATGTATACCGTTAACAGACGCGAGATGACCCACCAATAATGAAAATGGGCATCAAGGCACAGAGCACAATCATCAGAGTGTGAATAAATGGGTTGAAGTCGAACACTAGGATGAATCCATCGATCAGGGGACATTGATGTATTCCCAAAACTGTCGATGGCGAGAGAACCTGCCACTAATGACTGCAAGCCTCAAGGTACTCAACTGAACTCTAAGCCTCAAGTCCCAGAATAAATGAGTTGAAGTCGATGGAACGAGACTCGCTGGAAGGAGGGCATTAAGGCATCCCCCATCAGCCATCACGAGGTACCAGCAATGCTGAAAGATTTGGAAGATCTCAGGTGAAACGGACTGACTCAATAAGGATGGCCAACATGCAATAGTCAAGAGTTCTAAGGAGTGGCTGACACTGGTTCAGGACTTCCTTTGAACAAGAGCATGAGCAGATGGATAGACTCAGGCAGCATAGACTTGACATAAACTATGCAATGCAGGAGGCATTATAGATGGCTCCATAATGACTGGAAGCTTAACCAATCGGTGGAGAAACTGAGAAACAAGTATAGCTCCTAAGGCCCAACTAAAGTCACAACTCATAATGTATGGAGTGGAATGAATGCTCTATTCAAAGGCGACACAACAGCTGCCAACAAGAAATAGTGACCATAATCCCGTCCGACTTTTTGGAATATTTGATTTTTTTAGTCTTTTTCATATTTGGGAAAAGCTTGAAAAAGAATAAAATTGCTTATAGTACAACAAGTGAGGGAACGAGTGTCAAAAAGCTAGCAGACTAGTCCCAAGCAGTGGAACATACCTATGCTCAATGCAAGGAAGTGCGTGCAAGATGTGGACACTCGGGGGTATGTTCCCTCAGGGTCAAAAGGTCATCAAATTGTGAAGGGCAAATATAAGCTCTGCAGGGCTCGACAGGGGAAAAGTGCTCAGGCACCAGGCTAACAATTGAGTAAGCGGGAGCTGACACAAAGCTCAAGCAGCAAGCAGGATGATGCAATGCAATCACAACATGATATAACTGAGGGGGAGTCCTGAGGGAGATGACCAGCATAAGACAAAGTAGAGTATGAGTCTTTATCGCAATGTCATGGCATAACTACAAAGGACTCCCGATCTTAAGGACAAACAACGGCATGGGCACCAAAATGCATAAAGGGGTTCTAACTAGGGTACCCATGTTCGGAAAAGCCCTACCACCACATAACGACACTTCTAAATCAGTATGAAGGTTCCATGTCAGTTACGAAGCAAGGTCGCACCTAGGGTTTATGAAAATGGTCAATAGGTCAAATGCATAATGCATGCGAAAATGGCATCTAACCTATATGCCAGGTGTGAAATGTACCTGTCGTAGGTGTGAAATGGTTCAGAACAACTCTTGCTGAGGGAATCTATTGAAAAAACACTACTCCATGACACGATATTAGTTCATAACGGCTCAAAATGATAAAAACTATAGAAAAGTGGGTCCAGAAAATTATAAATAGTAATAAAATTTTCCAAATTACAATTCATTTGCACTATTCACAAATTTTGAGTTTAGTGGTTAGTTTTCACCTGAAACTTCGATTGCCGATCCTGGGAGCTACGAGCAACCATTCAGCGAACCGTCCGGAGCAAGTTCGTGGTTACTTCCATACCTTTCATTTTGATGTTTTATTTCAGTTTTGGTCGGTGGATTTTTTAGTTTGGCCAAGCCCTAGATGGCTTCAGCACTAACCGTGGGCTATAACTATGCGGGTCGCGGGTAGGGCACCAAACGCGCAGTCAAAAAGTAAACTGCCTGTGGGTACCCGCCACTGTATACAAATTAGCCCGCGGGTATGGCTGTGAAGAAATTTTTAATCATGAAATTGACCAAAATTACTTGTTTTGCACTCTAGGATGGTTCTAGAGTGGAGGGAGAGAGAGCATGACCAGGTTGATGACCAGGTTGATGAGGTTGTGCGCAATAATTTGCAAGCGCAACAAGCATTGCAAGCATGTGGTTTGTATACGTTTTGGAGTATAGGGGGTTTAAGGGCCCAAAACCTATTACTCTGTCATCTGATAAACTACTGGGATGTGGATGCTCAAAACTTCATCCTCAATGGGCAAACACTGACACTGGAAGTAGAGGATATCTATTTCATTACCGGTTTGTCCCGTAGAGGGGAGGTAGCTAGTCTTCAGTCTCGGACCGTGGGTGGTGGGATCACTGTTCAAGACTACATAGCGCAGTATTGTCCCGCAAACACACGAGCGGTGGGAAGTCAAGTGCCCGTCAACACCATAGTAGATCTGAGCACAAAGATCATTGTGGCTACCCTGGTGCGGATCACTAGATCCAAAGCACTGTACCAGGCATCCAAGCTGGTGATGTTCTATGCATCACAATGCATGCAACCTACGATATTCGACTGGTTTACTACTCTGCCGGTGTCTATGAAGACACAATTGACGGAATGCAAAGAGGAGAAGGCCAAAAACTTTGGGTATGGTAGCATTCTATGCAGCTTCTTCTTTGAGAGGGTTCCGGGGCTTAGTCCGAGGGTGGATGTCCCTCCTCACAGTCTCCATGATCCAGCCTTGACCTGGTGGGCTGAGGTTCTGACACAACAGGGTGGTGGCCGTCTGGCGTCACCATATACTGAGGAGTTCTTCCGCTGGTGGAACTGGAAGGTGATTGCTATAGAGGACTATCCCTATATGGGGATAGACTTCAGACAGGATCGTGACATGCCGCTCCCACCAGGCGCAACATTCAGAGACATCGGTGAGTACTCTTTTGGTTTTGTGTTTATTCAATTTTTATGGATTTTTTTATTATAGTTGAAATGAAAAAAATCTTTTTGGTGGTAGTGTCATGTGCTAATGGGTGACTGTTTGCTCGCAGACAAAGGACCAGTGAGACCCGAGGGATTCTCGAGACATGGTCGTCGGGGTAGAGATGATGTGGCAGCAGATGCTGCAGCAGGGCACACACTTCAGACGTTGCGGCGCAACATATCACGGATGGTTGCCCGAGTACCACAGATAGAGGTAGCGCGACTACCTGAGGCCATGCAGCGCCAAGTAGTGGGTGTTCCTAGTGAGTGGGTGTGGCTACTGCAGCGGGTGGCCAATGCAGTACAGTACTTCTATGAGACACATCCCGTCGAGGCTGCCGCTAGATCTCCCTGGAGGGAATAGATATCCCAGGGTCTCATTTTTTGTATCGATATGTATATTTTTTAGGGCTACGGGCTCCAGTCTTGTATGACACTACCATTTTTTGGACATATTTATATATATATACAACTTTGGTTCTCGATTCTACTACATGTGTGTATGTACAAATGGATGAATGTCTTTGTATTTATGTGCTTCATGATGAATGTGACAAATGCCAATCTAATACATAGTTAGCATATGCATCAGATATATAATTAAGACTTCTTGGAATATGAGTATATGTAATTGAAACAAAATGTCTCTCCAAGAGTCGTACCTTAAGGAATATCCGTAGTAATGTAGGGTCTCGTACACGGTACTGCCCATTCAGCTGAGACACAACTAGTTGTGAATCCAAGCGGACTTCTAAAGACTGGATGTCATGTGAAATAGCATCCCGAAGTAGCTCAATAACGGCACTATACTCAGCCACATTATTAGATGTAGGACCGAGACAAGCACCTCCTAAGGACACAACTAGGTGGTCAGGTGAGAAGATAACCCATGCAGCAAAAGCAAGTTGTTGCGTATGCCAAGATGCATTTGTTTGGATTCAATCGAATTTTGTAGTGGATACTTCGTTCAAGAATCATACGGAGGTGCTTGGGGTGGTCTACTCTCTTACGAGAATGGCCAGCAAGATCATCCAAGAAAACTTCCATAGTCATCTTAAGATCGTGAAAGGCATAGGTCATGGCTCGCTGAAAAGTAGCTCTGGCATTTTTAAGGCCGAAGGGAATTTTTCGATATGCAAATGTTCCCCATGGACAAATAAATGCCGTCTTATGTTGGTCCGCGGGTTTGATTTGAATCTGATTATAACCTAAGAAGCCGTCCATGAATGAAAAAATCTCACTCCCCGCACAAGCATCCAATATTTGATCAATGAATGGCGTGGGGAAGTTGTCTTTAGGACATGCACGGTTCAAATCTCTAAAATCAGTGCATACACAGATCATTCCCTGCTTCTTATCCACAGGAATGGGTTTTGACACCCATTCGGTAAGAGGAACGAGGTAGATGAAACCAGCTTTGAGTAGTTTCTCCACCTCTGCCTTAATAGCAGCTGCCTTCCTAGGGTTCACAACATGTAAGCGTTGTCGAACCGGTTTAGCATCAGGATACATTCTAATATCGTGTTCAACAATGCGGGGGTCTATTCCTGGCATCTCCTCATATGACCAGGCGAAAGCTTCCCGAAGTTATGTAAATAAGTCAGTGTAAATAGCGATCTCCTCAGGAGTGCAATCAGCACTGATGTAAACGTTATCTATCTTTCCGAGAGTGCAAGAGATGTTGATCGAAGTGGTTGGGGAAATATTGGCCATATTCCCCTCCGCAAAAACATCATGCGACTCCAAATGAGCCACAGGGTGACCAACCATCTTTGTTAGAGTCATCCTAAACTCCTCTTGCTCAATGAGTTCAAGGTTGGGAAGGAAATAAGAGTGATGGTGCATATCTTCCCAAGGTCTCTCACTACCACACATGGCCTCGAGGATAGCTTCATCAGATGGTAAAGTATCATCAAGGCAATCGTGGGAACAATATGAGTTGGCTACCCAAACTGGCAGTGTAACGGGATCTTCTTCAACTGTTTGGGAAGAAGAGAGATCTGGATTTACAGTGGTTTGTTGGATATGATCGTAAGCGGGCTCCGCTACAGATAAAGGCATAGACATCCCGACATGCGTAATGTCTCTAGACGTGGAATTTGTGGATGGTAAAGTCCACGGATCATCTAAATAGGAGGTTCGGAATAACATATTATTCGAAGGAGGAGACGCATTATCGGTAATGGTTCCAATAAAATTCACAGGTGCAGAATGGTTAAAAGTTCCCATCAATGAGGGGTACATTCCAACACCTATGTTCCCAGTTTTCGGCTGAGAATTAGAAACTTGTGGGACTACGGATCCCATGGATGCTGTGGAAGGAGTGCCAACATAATCCAGTTGATCGATCGTCACAATCTTGCCTTCATGGGGAAAACAGATAACTCTAAATACAATAGACGCAACAGCCTTCATAGCGTACATCTAGTTCCGACACAGTAAAAGGTTGTAGTCGATGGGTGCATCAACCACTTCGACTTCAATAGGCACAGACTTACCTCCCAAGGAAACAACAAGGGAAGGGATAATTCCATGCGGCGTAAAAGCTCTACCGTTGAATGCAGTGAGTGTAGTTCTAGACGCAAGTAAAGGAGGAGAGCCAAGAGCTTTCCAACAAGCTAACGACATTACTGACGCGGAAGCACCTTCATCAACCATAGTGCGTTTGACAAAGCTCTTAAGGCAAACCACCTGGATTTGAAAAGCCACATGGTAAGGTAAGCGAGGTTGGACATCAGTAGTATCGAACTTGATAACACTAGGATTTCCCCCGTCCTGAACTCCTAATGAACTCAAAATGGCATGCTTCTGAGAGAGACAGACTTGCAAGACCTCAAGAGTCGACATGGCACACGGAGTTTGGCCCAAATCTTCTACGATGGAGTAGTTCTGGGCGGCTCGAGCATTGGGATTATGTGTGGAGCGCTTAAGAACACCTTTTGGTATCCGCGGCATAATGGAAGGCTTCTCGATATGCAAGGAATTGTTAGGAGGAGGGGGAGGCTCACTCCCCAAATTGGGTTGTGGTGCACCATAACCGCGCTGACGAGTAGAAACACAAACCTCCGACTGAACCATATTCACACATCCATAACCACTAGTATTGGAAGAATACGTTGTCATTTCATTTGTACCATAACCAGTGGTGGGAGCATGCGAAGCCATGTTTTGGTGATGAGGTAGGGGATCCTTCAAAACAGCTGGTCTCTTTGCCAACTACTTCGATGCTTCTTCAATTCGAGGACATAAGTGAGTAAGATGATCTTCCCCACAAAGCTTGCAAGGGAATTTCACCTTACGCCTAGGTTTACGATCCTCGCCAGCATTACTACCTTCCCGAGGAGGGTTGGCATTCTCTTTACGAGGAGTATTACGATTGCTATTGTTATTACTTCCATTGTTTCCACCCCTACGATTATTTCTTCCCTTTTTCTTACCACCAGGTTGCTAGTTACCCGACGGTTTCGTTGATTGCACATTGTATACATCAGATGACGGAGTGGAAGTGGACAAGGTGTGAACCTGTCCGGAAGGAGACTGGTTTAGAGACAAATTTTGCATTTGATTAGCTACCAAGTCTACAGGGCGAGTGCATGCAGACCCCACGATGCCATCGGCATGTGGTCCAGGAACTGACGTGGGCTCATGTCTTGTTCTCGGTGCATCAGGAATAATGTCATACAAAATGCCAGACTGAGAGTAAAGTAGATCTAACTGCTAGACTTTCAAGATAGCTTGTTCCTTAGTCACAATGTCGGACATCGAAACATCCTTAGCAATGTATGGAAGTAGAGACTTAAGGAACCATTCCAATAGGAACTCTAGAGGAATGTTGGCTTTCACTAATCGCTTCCGCTGACGCCACTCTTGAACGTGGTCAAAAATATGTGTGGCCTCATTCTGACGGAAGGTGGACAACAACTCATTACCAGTATCATAACGAATCGGTAACTGGAAATGGTCTAAGAAAACCAAAGCAATCTCGTTGAATCCCCTATAGGTGTTTCCAGGTAACTCCACATACCACTTCACGGCTGCCCCCGTGAGGGTGCGTTGAAATAGTCATAATCTAATGGAATCATGATTCAAAGAGTTGGAGGAGCACCAAAGGTGAAACGTCGTGACATGATCTCCCGAGTCCTCACCACCTTTCCCTTCAAACTTCGGGATGTCCGAAGGGAGCTTGGTAGGGACCGGGGGCCAAGTAGGGTCGTGACACACCAGATCATTCATGAGCTTCGAAAGATCCGGGATATTCAAGCGTGTAAGGAACGGGAGCTGAGGTTGGAAAGCTTGATTATAAGCCCCCATAAAAGGTTGGTTAAACGGAACTATGTTATAAGATGGACCAAAAGCTTGACCATGAGGATTAAACTGTTGATAATGAGGACCTGACGGTCCATAAGCTTGCCCATGGCCATAAGATTGATAATGTCCTCCTGCCTGACCCATTTGAGAGTAAGCAGGTATATGCGCATTTTGGGACCATATTGGGGTGGTGGGTGACAATGGTGGCCAACACCGACTGTGTTGTAGTAAGGGTTGCCACCATGAGTATGGGGCATGTATGTACTATTCATAGCGGGAACCGTGTTGTAATGACCATAATGGTATGGTATGTCCCCACCCCCAGCATTAGGATTAGCTTGAGCAGTCGTGTGATGACCATAAGCATGAAAAGTATTCCCAGCCCCAACATTGGTGTTACTAGTAGCAGGGATGGTGGCGTGATGTCCATGTGGATAGAAGATATTCCCACCCCCTACATTAGCATTACTAGTGGCGACGGTGGACACAAAAGTATGCGGTATGTGTCCACCCCCGTGGTTGGGAGGAACATTATCATTCGTAAAAGTAGTCCTGGGTTGACAAGTAGCGACATGTGTATTAGGTGGTGGATGGCAAGTCGTGTTTCGAACAACGTTTCAATTAGGTCGGGTAATCCTAGGAGGTGGTCGTCTTCCAACATTAGCATTGTTAGGAATCTGACCAGTCCCCATACTATGTGTGTGGGTGGACAACGTAGTGCCCCCAGTGGGTATAGTATGGCTAACACCATGAATGGTGCCAGCGTGACTACCAACCGTAGTGGAAGGTTCGACAGTACTATGACTAGGCATACCAAAAGAGAGTGCGGTGGGGTTGATCGTAGTGTCATTATGTGATTCAGGCATCTCGTATCTATAACTACGTGGAAACAAAGGAACGAAAGGCTCATCCTGTTCTTCGTCCTCGGGTAAGTCAGGCATTCCGTAAAGATAATTATCTGGATCCGAAGGATCAAACGGATCTCGATCAAGTGGATTAGGCCAAATAGAACCAAGTTGAGTCTCAGGTGGATCACCTCCCCACTCCTCACGAGGAGTATGTGGATCGGAAGTATGGTCAACTCTACCCGAAGGAGTCGAAGGTTTTTCCTTAGTATCAGGATGTGCAGCCATGACGTCTTGGACATAAGTCTCATATGAATCCAAAGACTCAGAGGGAGCCCTCCGGCGTCCTCTAGCAACACGGCGTGAAAAATCGAGTGGCTTTAAATAGCCAAACGACGGGACCGACGGAGAGTAGGGCTCCGCACCACAATATCTCCGAAGAGAATATGTAATCAAAACATCCCCTAAAGGCCAACTATCGATCAAAAAACAGTAAATCAAAAGCACACACCTAGAGAAACTATAGCCAAGAGCAGACAAAGAGAGTGGCTAAATGAGCTCCCGACACTAGAGCCGGTATGTCTCGCCTAAGTGAGGCTTGAGACTCCCAAACTATAGCCGGAGGTAACATAATCAGTTATAGAGACACCCAGGCTTCATTGCGTGTACAGGGTCAAGTCCACTACACAAACACAACTGTGTTGTCCAATCCCTATCTGACTCAGGACACAAACAGCATAACCACTGCAAGTACCCTGTGCGATACCTAGGTAAGGAAACTATGGTCACTGCAATATAACCAATGCTCAGGGGGACATTCGCAGGTGGGACCCGTCGTATGGGCAGGGTAGCTAAGCCCGAAGCACAAGAGGATGAACCTCTGGTACCCCCCAGATACGAACAAATCCTAGATATATCTCCCACATTCAGCCGGTATCAGAGGGATATCTTCTCAACCAACCTCCCGTGACCTCGTGCTTAACTCTGGATTGAGTAGAGCTTCCTGAGAACATCGATATATACCATGGATTCCTCCACTCCCTGGTCAGACACCTGATGTTTTGTCTAGTAGTCTTGGATTGTTAACTCACAATGATCTATTCCAAGACTCTAAACCTATGCTAGTTGGTGTACCCTATAAATAAAATCAGACTAATCAATTTTAAGATTAAGTGTTAATTTTAGTGGTTGTGGTTACTCAAGGGATATGATCGTGAAACTAGTGATGTGTAGACTCAATAGTATGCAAAATTGTCCAATCCTAGACTCATCTATCCAATAAAATAATGTCACTAATATGCAAAATCAACCAACAATTCCGAAATAAAGATGCAATCTTTTATCTTTTCGATGCACAAGCAGAACCTAAATGAAGGAAACAAGCACTCAATGCAAGATGCAATACATGAAAGTAAAATATTTTTGTATTTTTGCTTATAAACAAGAAGGAAAATGCAAAAACTAAATGTATATTTTTGTATTTTTTCAATATAAATGAAATGAAAAAATGCAAGCAAAATCCTACTATTCAGTCACTGAAGTGCCGAGAAGATCACTAAGACAACCCAGCAGATCCTAAACAGCAAGACTCAGCCAAAGGAAAGAGCTCAAAAGGAAAAAACCAAGAGGCTAAATCCAAAGTTGGGTAAAAAACCAAGAAGGCTCAACCAAGAGAAACGAAGAGCTTTGGTCACAACCAAGGCATAAAACAGTCAAGAAAGAGGCCAACAAAGACTCAGGAACAACCAAAGCCAACCCAGCAACAACCAATAGCCATAAACCAACAAAGGTTGGAGTTACATGTTACTGTCGAAGGAATACCTGCGGGTACCCGCGAGCAGTAGAGTAAACAGAGGCGGGTATACGCGAGCTGAGCTAAGCTAGCCCATGGGTGAGGAAAGGCAGATGGGAAAATAAAGAGTCCAATGGCTCAGAAAAAGCAAGTTTTCTATGGTGTATCTTAACGACCAATCGGTGACACAGAGCTTCGATAAACAACAACTCTAATTATGGACTAATGCTCAAAAAATTTCCCAAACATGGATGTTTTCCCCAGCGGAGTCGCCATTTCGGTATTGGAGAAAACTCACTATGGCTTGGGAATACCACAACAGACAGATGACTACCAGAAATCTACTCAATTCTCAAAGCAATGCTATTAAAATGACAATGTTAAGATAATGGAGAAATGTAACCAACCTCGATCCAAACGTTTGATGTAGATCCCCGTTGGAGCTTTCAATCCATGCACTTGTAATCTACAAATTATTCTTGACAGCCAATATCCAACAAGTACATATAATATATAATTGACATTAACATTATCAATAAAAATGGTCCATAATATCATAAGCAAATGTAACCCAATGTATAATAAACAACATTCACACCATGAATGGACGAGAATATGAGCATTTCTATTAATGAACAAGAAGAAGTACAAAGTGATACGACTTCTTGCCGGCAACCAATCCGAACCAAGATCTAGATCAATCCACTTGTGCCTCCACCACTTCAATCCTCCATGAATGGCAAACTCAAACTAGAAAGGAGTTTGGAAGGTGAACATAAATGGTCCACAACTACAAGGATCAATGAGTGCAGACTCAAGATAGGGCAAAAATCCACTAGAGTTCTCTTGCTATTCTCTTCTTCCTCCCGTCCATAAGCCATATGTGCTCAATATATAGTCCTCTCAAAGGTAGGTGAAAGGACACATTGAGACGTTACTCGGGCAGATGGAGAGCCAAAGGTCACCCAATGACCACTTTTTGGGAGTAAAAAGTAATTAATAGTGGTTTTTACCATTTTACTTGATACCCGCGGGCTATAGTGATGCAACTCGCGGGTACGCATGCTATAGTGATGCAACATGCGGGTAGGAATAAAAATAGGGCAAAATAGTATCTCTAAAGGATATAAGTGGATCTGAGTCACTGAAATGGATCCTATAGGCCAAATAATGTTGATGCTCACAGGGTGGAAGATTACGATGTAACAATCCCAGGTTGTTACGAGCACACAGCTCTACCTGTCGGATCTCCCAGGAGCACATTACATGTGACCCATCACAAAACCTGGCTGAAGCATCCCAGGCTATTACGAGCACATAGCTCTACCTGTCAAATCTTCCAGGAGCACATTACATGTGATCTCACCACAAAACCTGGCTGAAGCATCCCAGGCTATTATGAGCACACAGCTCTACCTGTCGGATCTCCCGGGAGCACATTACATGTGGTCCACCACAAAACCTGGCTGAAGCATTTGAGGCCTTTTTCATCCTGTCCAGATCTCCCAGGAGCATATTACATGTGGTCATGGCAATGCCTCAAAAGAGCATCTGAATCCTTTTTCATCCTGTCTAGATCTCCCAGGTCCACTTACATGCCATAGGACAATGCCTCGAAAGAGAATCTGAGGCCTTTTTCATCCTGTCCAGATCTCCCAGGTCTACTTACATGTCCTCCCAGAGCAATGCCTCGAAAGAGCATCTGAGGCCTTTTTCATCCTGTCCAGATCTCCCAGGTCTACTTACATGCTCATCTGCACAACCTGTCCACGGCCACAGAGTATCAACTTGATACTCTCCATACATCATCCTGATGTACACATGATCATCTTGATCATCATCACTGCATCATCCTGATGCATGTCATTTGGAGAAGCTCGTCATCCACGATCATCCTGATCATACAATGCATCTACCTTATGCATACCAAGTATCTACCTGATACATATCACCATACACAGTGTATCCACCTGATACATACATAGATACATGATCCACACAATGTATCTACCTGATACATATCAACATACATGATCTACCTGATCATACAACGTATCCACTTGATACATATACAAATACATGGTCTAAGCATCCAACATGATGCATACATACATAAATGATCCAACTGATCATATCCAGCATCCAACATGATGTGTACATACATAAATGATCCAACTGATCATATCCAACATCCAACATGATGCGTACATACATAAATTATCCAACTGATCATATCCAACATCCAACATGATGCGTACATACATAAATGATCCAATTGATCATATCCAACATCCAACATGATGTGTACACATACATACAAATGTAAATGATCCAACTGATCATACAGAGCAGAAACTAGAACATCATCCTGATGCTCATCATCCAACGCTTACATCCACAGCCATGTGAAGGATCCCCCTTCCACCATGCTAGGAATAGCTACAGCAAATGTCTCCATCACTTCTTCCTCGAAGTGTCGTCGATCTAAAGAACACCAAGCCTCTCTCTGAAGTACTCGAACTTCACTTTGGCTAGTGGCTTCGTCAACACATCTGCAATCTGCTCATCCGTCGCAACATATAGGAGATTCACTACTCCTCTCTGCACCATATCCCTGATATAGTGATATTTGATCTCTATGTATTTCGACCTGTCGTGGAACACCGGGTTCTCAAATAGCTTCACACAACTCTAGTTGTCACAAAATATACCAGTAGCCTCCAATGGTAGATCAAATAACTCAGATAGTAGCTTCCTCAGCCATACTGCCTCACAACTAGCCGAATAGGCTGCAACATACTCTGCCTCGGCTGTACTTAGTACTACGCAGGACTGCTTCCTGCTAAACCAAGAGATCACACCTGATCCCATACTAAAGTAACACCTAGAAGTGCTCTTCCTATCTATAGCACTGCCTGCCCAATCTGAATCAACATAACCCTGTAGGTTAAACTTTTGATTCGCATCATACTTGAGCCCATAGTCAACTGTACCCTTCAGGTACCTCAAAATATGCTTTATAGCAACCAGGTAAGCACTCCTCGGATCCGTCAGGAACTGGCTCAATGTGTTCACTGCAAAGCAAATATCTGGTCTCATGTTCATCAGGTACATCAAGGACCCAATCATCTGACGATACATAGTGACATCAACCGGCTCAGATGAAGCATCACACATAAGCTTCAGGTTTGATGCCATAAGTGTGGCCATGGCCTTGCAGTCCATCATCCCGAACCTCTTCAGGATCTCTATTGTATACTTCCCTTGTACAAGGAAGATCCCATCTGCACTCTGCCACACCTCCATGCCTAGAAAATAATGCATCATCCCCAAGTCCTTCATCTCGAACTCAGCTGCAAGCTTCATCTTGGTATCAACAATCAAACTATCATTACCTGTTACAAACATATCATCCACATACAAAAGTAGTATCACTAGATTGCCTTCCTCAACCTTGTAGTAAAGGTTGGAATCTGCTTTACTCTTGGTAAAGCCCAAACTAGATAGGAAACTGTCCATCCTACCATACCAAGTCCTAGGAGCTTGCTTCAAGCCATACAAGGCTTTCTTCAGTCTGGACACATATGACTCCCTGTCATGTGTCTCAAAACCAAGTGGCTGCTCCACATACACTTCCTCTTCAACTACACCATTCAAGAAAGCAGTCTTGACATCCATCTGGTGTATCTTCCATTTCATCACTGCAGCCAGAGAAAGTACTGATTCGATGGAAGTGTAACTGGCTACAAGAGAAAAAATTTCTTCATAAGCTATTCCCTCCTTTTGATAGAAGCCACGAGCTACAAATCTTGCCTTGTATTTCTCTATGCTGCCATCTGCAGCATGCTTGATCTTGTAGATCCATTTCCATTTGGAAGTCACAACAGACTTCCCTTCAGGTCTTGGGACAACATCCCAAACATCATTCTTCATTATTGATTGGTATTCTTTGACCATGGCATCCTTCCATTCTTTCTTTTCCGTTGCTTCTTCATAATTGGAAGGTTCTTTGTTCATGATATCACAGAATAAAGCAACATAGTTGGTATGTGATCTAGTTCTCTTCTTTGCTTTGTGTTCTTCTTTTGGAATGCCATATCTTTCTGCATCTTGAATGAGCTCTCTAGCCCATGTAGGTTTTCTCTTGTGAGAGTTATTCTCACGGGGTGGATCTATAGGTTCTTGCGGATCTTCAATTTCACGATCTGCATCTGGAACTGCTTCAGTCATAGTAGTGTCTTGAAATCTAGTTTCCTTAGGTTCTCCATAATCTTCAACAGGTGTCTTCCCTGATTTGATGAATGCTGAGTTTTCATCAAATGTCACATCTCTGTTGACATCAATCTTCTTGAACCCTGTAAAGTATATTCTGTAAGCCTTCGAGCTTTCACTGTAACCCACAAAGATACCCTTCTTTCCTGAAGGATCTAGCTTGGTCCTCTTTTCCTTTGGGACATGAGTGTATACTGGACAACCAAATATTTTGAGATGGATGACTTCAAGTTTCTTACCAGAGAAGACCTCTTCCGGTGTCTTGTTGTCCAATATCTTGTGGGGTGTTCTGTTCTGCACATATACAGCTGTCCTAGCTGCTTCTGCCCATAGATGCATAGGTAGATCCTGGTCATGCAGCATTGCCCTTGCTGCTTCCATAATTGTTCGATTCTTTCTTTCTGCAACTCCATTCTGTTGTGGATTGTAAGGAGCAGTCAACTCCCTCTTAATCCTTGAATCACTGCATAGTTTCTTGAAGTCACCTGAAGTGAATTCTCCACCATTGTCGGATCTGAATGTTTTGATCTTCTTATCAGTTTGGTTCTCCATCAAGGTTTTGAATTCCTTGAACTTATCAAACACTTCATCTTTGTTCTTCAAGAAGTAAACCCAAGTCTTCTTGGAGAAGTCATCAATGAAAGAGACATAGTAAACATACCCACTCAAAGAACTGGATGACATCGGACCGCATACATCCGAGTGGATGATTTCCAAGATTCCTTTAGCTTTGCTTTCACTGCTTGGAAATGTTTTCTTTATGTTCTTTCCTTTTGCACATCCTTTGCAAACACCTTCATGCTTTGTCTTGATTTCAGGAAAACCCTCTACAGCCTTGCTTGCAATTGAAAGTGCCCTATAGTGCATATGAGCAAGTCTTCTATGCCAAAGTTCACTTGGCTCCATGGATTCATGCACCATGGCATGTTCAGGTTGTCCCTTTAGTTTATACAATCCTCCCTCTTGCTCTCCAATCACCACTACATCATTTGTGGTCTTTCCCTTTGGCCACATTAGAACTTGGCCATCCACAAATGCATCCCTCATACCTTTTGCATCCAATGCAGATACGGAGAGTAGGTTTTTCTTGAGCCCAGGTACATACAAAACATCTTTCATCTTCAAAGACTTCCCAAAGTCTAGATTGTAGGATGCCTCACCACTTCCTTTGATAGGGTATTGGTAGTCATCCCCAAGTTTCACCTTATGGGGTGACTCATGTTCAGATAGATTAGCAAAAGATTCTTTAAACCCAGTCATGTGTTTTTAATCCCCACTGTCAATAAGCCAATCATTACAACCATGAGAGATAGTACCTGTGAGAGCAGAGATTAGAACATAATCTTCTTCGCTTGATGAGTCATCATCATCACTTTCTTCTCTAGCCTTCTTCTTGGGAGGTTCATCATCCTCGGTAGCATGAGCATGGTACCTTCTTTTGCTGCCCTTCTTCTTCTTGTTGAAGTTGCTGTTGTCCTTCTTGTTCTCGGGACAATTTATGGCAATATGTCCCTTTTCATTACTGGTGAAGCATATTCTCCTTTCTTTATGGTGATGTGAAGATTTCTTGAAGTGAGATGGCTCTCTCTTGGACTTCCCTTTCTTGGTGTGAGTTGTGAGAGCTTGATCTTCATTCCCCATCTTTTCTTCTCGTGCCACAAGACTTGCTTCTTCTTGTGAGCATTCTTCCCGTAGTCTGCTGAAGGATACCAACTTCTTTCTTGCACAAATTCCTTGAATAAAGGAGTCCCATTACCCAGGTAGGCCATTCAAAGTGGTCATGACAACTTCACCATTCTCCACCATTTCATCCATTGCTTCTAGTTGTTCTTTGATTTGAGATATCCAAGAAAAATAAGATTGAATGGATTCTCCATTCTGAAGTTTTACCCCTTTCAATTGGTTCCACAGAGTCATCTTTCGATTTATGTTCTTCCCTTCAAATAGCTTGGATAGGGAGTCAAACATCTCTTTGGGTGTCTTCAGAGATGACACATGGGGGATGAGATGGTCCTTGATAGAATCAGCAATGATTCTCTTTGCCTTGACCAAGTTCTTCTTATGCAATATCTTAGCCTCTTCATCCTCTGGGATAGGGATCTCTTCTTTTATGTATGAGTCCAACTCATTCTCTTCCAGGATTAACCCAATCCTATACTTCCAGGCTCGGAATTTATCAGCCCCTTCAAGCTTATCCTAAAGCTTGGTGTGGTGAGACATCTTAAAGAGTACTTCAAATGGAAATAGAAAAGATTTAGGTCTTACCACTTGAATTGTTGAAAACTGGATCTGGTCCCGGATTGGGGTTTGTCAGAGAAACCCTAAAAATTCAAAATGTGAATTTCAACTTTCTGAAAGAATAGAAAGATGCGCCTTGATGAGCTAATCAGCCTGGTGTATTCAGAATTTGAGATCTGCAAAGCTTCACCCTTCAGAACTGCCTTTTAGTCTTCCCGGGTTCACTGGGGAGGACCCTGAATTAGGGTTTGAGTTTTCCGGAGATTTACCCAGCCAAAAATCTCGATCCAAAGCTCTAAACTTTGATTTTTCCAAGGAGCTTACAGCTATGTCTTCAGATTTCAGAAATTCATATTTTTATGGAAACCCTAATTTTTAGGGCCAAAACTGAAAGTGCTCAAAATTGAATTCTGATTGGACAGATAGATTCACCTTGCTGAGGAGAGTCAATCTATCATATTTCTTTTCCAAAATCTGGGGAGAGAAACCCAATAAACAAGAAACCCTGGTTTCCGTCACTGCACAATGTCTTCTTCTTAGGTTAGCTCTGATACCATGTTAAATTTTGAGCATTAATTCAAGATACTCTAGGATCTTTACTAAGAGAATAACATGTACAGTATATCAATGCATATCAATCATAGAAAGCATGTCAATCATCACAAGAAGCAAAAGCATGAGAGACAATAGACACACAGAGTTTATGTGGGGAAAACCCTAAGGTGAAAAACCCCACAACTTCCTCAGAGATAGATAGTGCAATAGCACAACCAAAGTACAACCAGAGTACACAGATATAGACTCCTCTTAGCATCTGATCCTCCTCCTCACATGTGCGCCACTTTCCAAGTGAAGGAAGTGTGAGTTCTGAAGTGATTCAAATAGATATCTCCCAATCTCTATTTATACTTATCCTGTTTGCCCAATAACCTTATGGGGCTGACTTGTCTAGCTAGGTACAATAACTTCATATTACATTATATCGGGTCAACCCCTTACAAGGTGGTCTAATAACCCATCGGCAAGTTAACACACTTGTGACACTTGTCAATACAAATGACGACACTTCCGTATAGAGGAATAATACATCTCTATAGGAGTACAATAAATATATAAATGAAATACATTCCGAAGTTAGATATACATCAACAATAGAGTTTGCAAGATTTTTTAAAAACATCGTAATAGAAGGCCATCCTCAATTATTCGTTCATGACCAACTTTGGACATTTTCCATCTCTTATTTTTTAATCTTTTTTTCGATGGAACTTGTGTTAATTTTATTCGAGATGCACATACTAAATGACTAAATTGACAACATATAACATCATGTTCATAATCTTGAAAGTAAATATAATTTTTCAGTTTCATGAGCTTCTTGAAAAAAATAACCTTTAAATATGATGGATACTCTCTCATATGTAAATCCTTTGTCGTCGTAGTCCTCTAATAACTTCATCTTTCTTTCAGTGCATCTCATCAAGTAATATTTCACCTTTTCTTTGTTGTCTAAGGGTGCAATCACAACGAAAACATCTGTTGTAGTCAAATTGTTGCATTAGGGTTTTTAAATGCATTATCGACTTGACAAATAATTTGTATTCTATACAACGAGGAAAGGAATCCAAGCGATATGAAGGAATCTTCTAGTACATAAGGGGATCTAACAATGAACAATCAACAAATAATTTGTACTCTAGATGTATATACATTATATGAAATGAACAATGAATGTTTTTAGTTTATTACATTACCTTCTCTGAAAAGATTTGAAATTCTATCGCCATCAGATGATACTGTTATTTCTTCTGATTCTAATTCTTCTAAGCTTGCAGGTGGCATTTCTCCCATTGGATTAATTTATTTGTGTTTCCAATTTTTCACATAGTTGTTCGTCATGTTTTCACGTACTTCCATAGACTCAACGTTTTCAATTCAAATGTGACAAAAGCATGATTGTTTTCTACTGTAAAATGCAAACATGTTTTGGAAGGCTTTTGTTTGAATAGAGTGTAAATCTCTAGTCCCATGTATGGTGCCAGCCTCGTATGGGATTGATTTATCTATATCTTAGATTCCAATAATCCAAAAGAACCTATGATATGACAAATCACAAAGCACAACTTTTAATGTTAGTGTATATATTTTAATGTTAAACTTGCAAATAACATTTTTTTGAATTAACAATTAATAGAAATAAAAAAAAATTGTGTACATACCTACACACATCTTTTGAACGTTTATTATAGTCATGGATTAGATGTAATTGATGCCATTTGACAACTCATGCACTTGGATGAAATCGCATGGAAGAAGGGTTCATTTACCATATTCGAAGTGCTCTTTTTACACATGCTCCTGCACCATCATGTTCACCTTTTCCATGTGCAGTTTCAAAAAAATTCTAACGATGTCTAATGTTCGATGCTTTATGAAGCCAGCATAACCAAAAGAATGATCGTGAAGATTTAAATTGTCCCGCACATCCATCTGACCATATAATTTAACTTCACGTCTTTTAATGATCCATAGAAAAATTTCAATACAATGTTGTACAAAATGTGTATCATGTGTACCATCATCACTAATATAAAAATGATATTCTTTAATCACATATCGATTGTCACACGTGCTTTCAATGCCATCAACATTGTGCTAAGAATGTCTATATAGAACATGGACAAATATCAAAACTTGTTCAAAATGACAGTATTCACTTTGTATCTCCTTTTGTGCAACAAATGTGTAGTTTTCTACAAAATCAACCACAGACAAAATTGTTCCATGTGGGAAAACTTCACGAGACTATTTGAATTGAAGGACTTTCCATTGTACTCTATGTGAATGCTTGGTGTAATTATAAATTTCATTTTCAAATTTCTTCAGAAAATCTGTCACACATATTTTATCTTCTCACAAATTAATTCGTCTGGAAAGCGCATCACTAGAACTTGTAGCATAATTGATGTATTCATATCTTCTCCAATCAATGGTTACATTTGACAACGACAGATCATTATCAATAGGATATTGATTGTGGAATAAAGCTAGATTTCCACAACGATCATAGTGTTTTCCATTGACACATTTCTTATTGTAAAATAGTTTATTGTGATCTCTCTCACATAGAATTTCAGATATGAATTCACGTATTGTGGACGAAGGTGGTGAATTTGGCCAAAACGTTTACCAAATTCAAGAAAAGTGTCGTAATATAATTCAAATTCCACATGATAACGACAACAACATGTGTCACGAATAATAATAGGTCTAACATACCATGGTTTCTGTTGCACAAATGTAGTGATTGCCATACTAATTCCATGATGATCCTCCTTGAATTTATTGAACAATTGTACTTGTGTCATTTCCATTCTATGTTTTGAATGGATTTCATATTCATTTCATGATACTCTTCGTAGTATCACATCCCTTGCATTTGGTGAAACTCAAGCATGTGCCAACCAATATTTATATACAATATCTTTAACACCTTCTCTCATTCTATCTCTGTAAGGGTGTCTACAAATAATTGCCCAACAAGCAAGTTCTTCATTTTCATCTATTTGCAATCTGAATTTGTTATGTTTGTACAATGTCTTTCTTGAGGTTCCTATTGTTTTTGCCAGTTGTGTTGTCAAATATTTTTGTCTAGTACTAGCTGAAATAATTGCTATTTGAATTGCTCTATGTGCAATTTTGGTGCCTTTCTTCCTGGATTTTCCAATTTTTTTTATTGCATCGCTTATTTTTTCTATCACATTATGTTTCACCTTCGAATCTTTTGTCACCTTGTGAATACCCAATAATGACATAGCACCTCTTAACTTCTTGGACACTAGTAAGCATCTCAAAATTTGCGCTTGTCCTACTATTGAATATTGTTGGAGAACATCATCATAAATTTGCGTAGCACGATATCATGCAACATGTATGCCTATTTCCCCCACATATTTCTCGCAATCAATGTTTTACATCATTTTATCATCAATGGTGAAAGCACCTATATATTTCAGTTAAATTTAATTTAACATATATCGAAAATTACAATTCATTATAAAAAATGGATTTGGAAAATATATGATATATACATACCAGGTCCAATTTATTGTTCTTGAACTTGATCTTCAATATTGACTTCATCAACATTAGCATGTAAATCCCTATTTACATCTTCAACAATGGTCTCTTCAGCTTCAATTTGTTGTTCTTGTACTCGATTTTCAATATCCATTTCATCAACATTATGATGTAAATCTCTATTTACATCTTCAGCAAATGTCTCTTGTGTTTATGCAAGCCTTGCTTTTTTGGCATGATATCTGAGTCTTTCTCTTTCCCTATGAGACTCATCATCTTGCTTACGGTCACTTTTGGTTTGGCGGTTTCTTTTACTACCCATGATTATTTAATCTGTAGAGGTTAAATTAAAGAATCAACATATATAGTAAAAAAAAAAAAATTAAGATTAAAAAACAACTAAAAAAGTTTTTTGAATCTTTCAACCATTTATAGAGCACATGAAGAGAAATTTCCTTTGACACTTTTACCTAAAAAATTTTTTTTTTAGAAAAAAATCACCTTAAAAAAATCTCTTAAGAATCATTGAGTCTTCGCCAAAACACCTTAATAGAATGTCTTTGAAATTTTGACCTAAAAAATGTTTTTGATAAAAAAATCACCTTAAAAAGCCATTAGAGTCTTTGAGCTTTAAGAAAACACTTTAGAAGAAATTATTTTCAAGAGCATTAGACTTACAAAAAAATTTGAGAAAAAATTCACCTTTCAAAAAGTCGCTTAGATTCTTTCAACCTTTGAGAAAAAACTTTAAGAGAAGTTGTCTTTGAGTCATTCACCTGAAAAAGAAGTCATTGAGAAAAAAATCATCTTAGAAAAAGTGTTTTAAAGTTTTTCAACGTTTAACAAATCACCCAAAGAGAATTTCCCTTTCAACCTTTCACAAAAAATATTACCCATGCGAAAAATATCATTGTAAAAAAAGTTCTTATCTAGTCTTAGAGCGCTGAAAAAAAAAAGTTTAAGAGTTCATTTGTCTTTGAATTTTTTACCTAAAAAAGAATTAGAAAAAAATCATCTTAAAAAAGTCTCTTAGAGCCTTTGAGAGAACACTATGAGAGAAATTGCCTTTAGGCCTTTAAGAAAAAAATCTTGTTATATAAGTAAAAGAAAATCCTTAAAGAAATCCTTTATAAAAACATCTCCTTAAAGAAATCTCTTACAAAACATATCTTTAAAAACCCCCTTTAAAAAATCTCTTCAAAAAGGTTTCTTAGAAAAAAATTTCCTTACCTTCAAGAAGTTTCTTAGAAACAAATCTCCTTAAAAAAAAAGAAGGGAGACATCATTGGGAAGGATCTATTCAGATCTTAAGTAGAAGCCCTCATTCAAAGATGGGATCTACTTGACATTAAACCTAAGAGAGGGATTTACACCTGGTCCAACAAGCGCTTGGGAAAAGGTAATATAATGGCTCGATTGGACAGGTTCCTCGTCCAAAGCAGTCTCTTGACAGACGGACAAACTACCATTTAAAAAATAATGGTAAATCTGGCTTCAGATCACAAGCCAATCCAGCTCCACTTCCAGGAAAACGAAAATCTCGGTCCGATCCCCTTCAGATTCAATCCCCAATGGCTGGACCACGCTAGCTTCTGGGGCATTTTGGATCAATCCTGGAAGGTTCCTATCTCTGGCTCCCCCAGTTTTGTTTGGGAGAAGAAGCTCAACACAACCAAAAAATCTCTAAAAGAATGGGCCAAGTCCAATTGCCCTCCACCTTCGAACTTTAGGAAAAAAGAAATCGATGAATTAGAAACTATCCAATTCCTACAGGATAAACACCCAACGGACAACATCATGCTACAACAAGAAGTCAAGCAATAGACCAAGGCCTACCAAGCCTTTCGAAACGAAGAAGAGTTTGGAAACTTGAATACCGGAGCACCTGGATTAAAGCTGGGGACAGAAACACATATTACTTCCATAAGAAAACTAAAAGCAGACAACATTTGAATTACATCTCGGAGATAAAAACTGATGACGGTTTGACTGTCAAAGGACATGAAAACATTAAAATTGTTGTGCATGACCATTTCTCCAATCTATACGCAGAGGATGAAAACACAGAGCAAGATGGAGAGCAAATCCTCCTCGATCATATCCCCAACAACATAAAATAGGAGGACAATGCTGCTCTGCTCAAGCCTTTCATCGAGCAAGAATTCATCCATACTATTTAGTCTTTTGATCCTGACAAAGCGCCTAGTCCTAACGGCTATTCAATTCATTTTTACAAAGCTTGCTGGCATTATATCAAAGTCGACTACATGAGAATGGTCAAGAGTTTCCACTCAAAATCAAAGATTGGTGGTTGTACCAATTCCACTTTCCTTGCACTTATCCCAAAGGATATAAACCCTAGCTCCTTCAACAGATTTTGCCCTATTTCCTTATGCAACCCATCATACAAAATTATCTCCAAGATGCTAGCTAACAGAATGAAGCCTCTTCTCAATAAAATCATCTCAAACAATCAAGGAGGATTTTTGGAAGGAAGGCAAATCCTTGACAGCGTCATCCTCGTGAAAGAAGCCATCCATTCCAGCAAGATTCGCAAGGAAAAAGGTATGTTAATCAAACTAGACATGGCCAATGCATTCGATCGTGTCAATCATTCATTCCTTTTTAAAGTCATCAAAAAGTTTGGATTCAGAGAAGCCTTTATAAGATGGATCTCAACCTGCATAAAAGGGCCTTGGATTGCCCCCTTGGTCAACGGTTTCCCCACCAATTTATTCCAAGCCACTCGCGGAATCCGACAAGGATGTCCCTTATCCTCCTTCCTTTACATTCTTTTGGTTGACTCACTCAATCGTAAACTAAATTATGATCTAATCACTAGCTCCCTACCTGGCCTCAATCTCGCCTTAGATTCCCTGCCTCTCAACCTCACCCTCTTTGTTGATGACTCTATCTTATTTGGAGGAGCCTCTGCCATCATAGCTTGAAACTTGAAGCAAAATCTGACCTGGTATTGCAACGCCTCTGGAGGCAAATTCAATCTTCACAAAGGCGTTGTCTGCGACTGGAATTTGAACAATGCCTCTGCAACGAATATTGGCACCATCCTGGGAATCAAAGTTCACAAACAATGGGATAAATTTATTTACTTGGGCCTCCCAATCACTCAGAAACACACAAAGTCTGGAATGTGGGATGAAACCATCAACAAGATCAAGTCTAAAATAAGAAATTGGGGAGGTCAATGGCTCAATAAAGCCGGTAAAATGATATTGGTAAAAGTTGTTTTGTCAACCCTACCAATGTATCAATCCTCCATCTCGCTGGCTCATAAAGGAGTCTATGAACAGATCAACAAACTACTAAGAGAATTCCTCTGGACAGGAGGAAAAAACAACAAGAATAAAATCCACTTAGTAAACTGGAGCATTACAAAGCAATCAAATTTTTCGGGTGGCCTTCAAATACGTGATCCACTTCAAGCAAACTTAGCAATGGGCGGCAAAATTCTTTGACAAATCCTACATAACAAACATAACTGAGTTAGTCAATTACTCAGGGAAAAATATCTCAACAACAACAACCTTAGATGCCTCGACAACAAGCCCACTTCCAAAGGATCTTCGGTTTGGACACTATGCAAAGCAGCTTGGGACTTCTTCATTCAATAACTTTACTAGGTTCCCGGTAATGGAATAAAAATCAACCTTTTTTTCTGATAAAATTATGGGGAATGATCCGCTTCAAAAACTTCATGAACTACATGATATCACTCTTTGGCTCCAACATCATGGTATCAACACATTGAATGACTTCAGCTTATGGAACATCTCAAGCAATTGGCATAGCTGGAAGAATCTCTCATTCCCTTCCAATCTGGAAACTTCCAAGACCCTCCACATCGAAAATATGAAAGGTTGCGCCCCCACGCATCTCCTAGACAAAGATGTACGTGGATGGGGTTCAAAAGGAGTCTACATCACTAAATTAGGCTTCACCGCTCTCCAAGTACATGAAGCTCCAAAAAGTCTTTGGAAGATGGTATGGAACCCCTTTGGACTCCCCAAAACTAATTTCTTTATTTGGACTCTCATTCACTGGAAGATACTCACCGCATAAAATATCACCAAGAGAGGAATAGTTGGGCCACATTGGTGTCCTCTATGTCGCAAAAACTCTGAAACAATTGATCATCTCTTCTTGGAATGCCACTTCTCAAAAACTGTTTGGAACTACATGCTTCACAATTTGGGTATAAATCTTCCAACCTTCAACACCACTACCTGCCTTTTCAAGAAGTGGAGATCCATCTATCCCTTTCCCCTCTCCAAGGATTGGCTTCAAATCTGGGTTACCATACCCAAGTTCACCTGCTGGAAAATATGGATTGCTCGAAACAAAGCAATTTTTCAGGAAACTATTTTTTCCCCCATCCAAGTTGTTGGACAAGCGAAAGGATTACTCCTTGAATGCCTGAATTCCTCCAATATCAAGATAGACTCAAACCTCAGCGATAAAGAAATAAACTGGATCGGAACCATTGTCCCAAGCCCCAATAAAATGAACTATCAAGCTCATCACCGACCGTCCTGGAAAATTAGATTTCCTGACTCTGACTTTCAAGATTGGAGAAACAAGCAAAATATGGATAGCCTTCTTTTTGACGGTGCATCCAGAAGAAACCCTATTGCAGCAGGAGCAGGAGGAGTTTTGCTAGCCAAGGAGGGAACACCGAGAATCAGATCTAGATGGGGGCTAGGATAATGCACAAATAAATTAGTAGAGGCACTAGCTCTGTTAAAAGGATGTCAAATTGCCAAAGAACTGAGAATTGAAAATTTAGAAGTGTTCAAGGACTCCCTCATAATCATCAATCCCTTAACTCGGACACAAAGTTCAACAATTTGGCACTAAAAAGGACCGTGGATCGAATTCACAACATCGCAAATTCATTCTCTCACTTCAAAGCCTTCCACATACTGCGAGAATTAAATTATGAAGCAGACACGGAGGCAAAGGCTGGATCAAGATTAGAATCTAGAAGAATTGAATTCTCCAATGAAGAAATCTGCCACCACCATATCCCTTAAGCATCATACCTGCACTATGCAGAGACATGGAATTAGAGCTCGTTTTATGCACAAGAGAGAAATGGAAAAAATACATGCAGATGATTAATACTGGAACAAATAGCCTATTGAAGTTTGGAGCATGGAACACTCTGTGCAATCATTCTCTACATCGAAATAACATTCTTATGACCAACATTTTCTGGAGATCAACGAATGAGTAGCTTTCTGGAGCACTCTGCAAGAATTATGGAAACAATTGAAGAAAAGCAATTGGTATAGTTCTGGAAAAAACTGAAAGAACAATACTTGTATGACTACTTGACTAACACAAGGCGTAGTTGGCCTCATTCAAACATTGATTCGCGAAAGAAGACAGTTGAATGAACACAAGCGGATTCATGCTTAAAGTAAGAAGAAGTAAAACGAACCTCACTCATTGAGCAACAAGCGTAAAGCACCATGGAGCTGGGAGCATAAAGAACCATGGAGCATGAGCATAAAGAACAATATTATGGCATTCCTTTTATGGAAATTAACGAAACAACTCTATTATGGAGCACTTTGTATAATCTTGGAAAGACCAACATTCTGATTCTCTTTTTTTCATTTGGAATTTGTAATCCTTATTCACATCACTATGTTGAATAATTGATCTTTGTAACAAGCTAGTTGGCTTCAGCCACAGCTCATATTTTACATTTTTATCAATAAAATTTATCCGTTTCAGTTAAAAAAAAAACAAAGCATATATTGAGTTTTGAAGACTTCAATAAGAAAAAAACAAAAAACGAAATATGAATTTTTCATTGCCACTCAATAAAAAAAACGTAACACATCTTTATGATTTCATCCCAGCATAAGTTTATGAAGTTTATTTTTAAAAGTTTAAAATCAAAATGTTGATAAAATCAAAATTTTGTTATGATGTTAAAGAGAGGACACTGCATATAGGTCACTAAAAAAGGTCAAAACAAAATTGGAAGGCCATACAGAGTTGTAAGTAAATCCATTATCAAATATGAAATTTCGTAAAAATCCATTAAATCTTTCTATTTTTAATTGTATATAGGTTGTGTACAAAAAAAACTAATTGTGGCTTGTGAGGATTGAAAACTTTTTTATATATTTTTTACAAGAAAAATCTTATGAAATACATAAGAGTTTTAGTAAACAAATGTCTACTCATAATCATCCAATAATGGAAATATGCGAACAATGTTACCTAGAGTGAATGATGCTTAGCACAACAACAAATCTAACATCGAAGCAAAAATAAAAGGAAATATGTGAACAATGTTACCTAGAGTGAATGATGCTTAGCACAACAACAAATCTAACATCGCAGCAAAAATGAAAGGAGAAGGAAAGTGTGAGAAATGTATGAAGGTGACAACACTTGTATGAAAGTGCTTTCATTGAGCACAACAACAAATCTAACATCGAAGCAAAAATGAAAGGAGAAGGAAAGTGTGAGAAATGTATGAAGGCGACAACACTTGTATGAAAGTGCTTTCATTGAGATCTCTTAGTGGCGATTGTGTTGAAGGTCGAACGTTTTCCATATGGAAAATGAATATTTTAGCTTAGTTATGCGAGGATTGTGAAAACTTTATAGTTTGCATGAGATAATACATTGTTGGAAATATTTTTGTTATTGATGTCGAAGGTAAGGGGAAACTATAGATGTCCAAGATAAATATTGCAATATGGAGATTGTTGGAAATATTGTTTTTGGATTTTTTATGCTTAGTTTGGATATCCTATCTTTGAAGGCATCTTTTACTCTGAGTACCTAGCTCAAATGGGAACATAAGTTACATGGTTGGAAAGCTTATTCTAATACCTTTCCAATGGTACATGGAACTCCTTTTAACTCCATAGGAATGAGGAGATATGAAATGATTTCTAAAGTCATCCCAACCAGAATTTTAGGTCGGCCATGCCAGGATATTGGACAATATTAGGTCGACCCAAAAAGTGATTTAAGAATAGTATAAATAGAAGGAGGTAATCCTCATTTGTTCATTCACTCATCCCAGACATGGATATCTCATAGGAGAGGCAAACTTGTGGAAAGTCTTGTAGCATTTGAAGAAGGGGATGAGTAAAATGATCCTCACTCATTGAGAAACAAGCGCATAGCACCATGGAGTTGGGAGCATAAAGAACCATGGAGCATGAGCATAAAGAACAATATTATGGCATTCCTTTTCTGGAAATTAACGAAACAACTCTATTATGGAGCACTTTGTATAATCCTGGAAAGAGCAACATTCTGATTCTCTTTTTTCATTTGGAATTTGTAATCGTTATTCACATCACTATGCTGAATAATTGATCTCTGTAACAAGCTGGTTGGCTTCAGCCACAACTCATTTTTTACATTTTTATCAATAAAATTTATCCGTTTCAGTTAAAAACAAAAAACAAAAAAAACAAAGCATATATTGAGTTTTGAAGACTTCAATAAAAAAAAAACAAAAAGCAAAATATGAATTTTTCATTGCCACTCAATAAAAAAATGTAACACATCTCTATGATTTCATCCCAACATAAGTTTATGAAGTTTGTTTTTAAAAGTTTAAAATCAAAATGTTGATAAAATCAAAATTTTGTTATGATGTTAAAGAGAGGACACTGCATATAGGTCACTAAAAAAGGCCAAAACAAAATTGGAAGGCCATACAGAGTTGTAAGTAAATCCATTATCAAATATGAAATTTTGTAAAAATCCATTAAATCTTTCTATTTTTAATTGTATATAGGTTGTGTACAAAAAAACTAATTGTGGCCTGTGAGGATTGAAAACTTTTTTATATATTTTTTAAAAGAAAAATCTTATGAAATACATAAGAGGTTTAGTAAACAAATGTCTACTCATAATCATCCAATAATGGAAATATGCGAACAATGTTACCTAGAGTGAATGATGCTTAGCACAACAACAAATCTAACATCGAAGCAAAAATAAAAGGAAATATGCGAACAATGTTACCTAGAGTGAATGATGCTTAGCACAACAACAAATCTAACATCGAAGCAAAAATGAAAGGAGAAGGAAAGTGTGAGAAATGTATGAAGGCGACAACACTTGTACGAAAGTGCTTTCATTGAGCACAACAACAAATCTAACATCGAAGCAAAAATGAAAGGAGAAGGAAAGTGTGAGAAATGTATGAAGGGGACAACACTTGTATGAAAGTGCTTTCATTGAGATCTCTTAGTGGCGATTGTGTTGAAGGTCGAAAGTCTTCCATATGGAAAATGAATATTTTTGCTTAGTTATGTGAGGATTGTGAAAACTTTATAGTTTACATGAGATAATACATTGTTGGAAATATTTTTGTTATTGATGTCAAAGGTAAGGGGAAACTATAGATGTCCAAGATAAATATTGCAATATGGAGATTTTTGGAAATATTCTTTTTGGATTTTTTATGCTTAGTTTGGATATCCTATCTTTGAAGGCATCTTTTACTCTGTGTACCTAGCTCAAATGAGAACATAAGTTACATGGTTGGAAAGCTTATTCTAATACCTTTCCAATGGTACATGGAACTCCTTTTAACTCCATAGGAATGAGGAGATATGAAATGATTTCTAAAGTCATCCCAACCAGAATTTTAGGTCGGCCATGCCAGGATATTGAACAATTTAGGTCAACCCAAAAAGTGATTTAAGAATAGTATAAATAGAAGGAGGCAATCCTCATTTGTTCATTCACTCATCCCAGACATGGATATCTCATAGGAGAGGCAAACTTGTGGAAAGTCTTGTAGCATTTGAAGAAGGGGATGAGCAAAGATTGAATATCATTCCAAAACGAGAGAATTTCAGGTCATCTTGACATTTTCGCTATAACTTTTGTTTTAGGATGTTTTAGTCAATGAAACTTGAAGGAGATGAAGTAGACATCTTGAAGTACTTGTGGTCCAAGTTCCATATGTTGGTTTGCTATATTTTTGGCGATATGACCTAGGGAAGTTAGGGTTTCTAAATGATCTTGAAATCATCTTTAAACATGTCAACTTAGCATTTTCGCTATAACTTTTGTTCTAGGATGTTTCAGACAGTGAAACTTGGAGAAATGAAGTAGAGATCTTGGAGTACTTGTGGTCCAAGTTTTAGATTTTTGTTAGCTATATTTTCATAGATATGACCTTTCTGAATGATGTTGAAATCAACTTTAAACATGCCAGTTTGACATTTTCACTATAACTTTTGTTCTGGGATGTTTCAGATAGTGAAACTTGGAGGAGATAAAATAGAGTTATTGAAGTACCTATGGTACAGGTTTTAGATACTAGTTCGCTATAGTTTCGGAGATATGCCCTCTAGAAGTAAGGGTTTATGTATAGTATAAAGCAATTTTGAAGTAGATTATGGTGCATCTGCAGAAAGAGTTATTGTCTATTGGAAGATTGCAGATTGGCATAGGATCAAAACACAGAAGGAAGTACAAGCAAAAGCAAAGGGAACAATTGTAGCATCAACAAGATATTGGTGTCTCAAGTAGGTTGGTGCCTGCATATTATTGAGTTGGTGCTCAGTTGAGGAGATTGGTGTCTCTAGTAGGTTGGTGCCTACATATTGTTGAGTTGGTCCTCATTTGAGGGGATTGGTGTCTCTAGTAGGTTGGTTCCCACAAACTTTGTAACAGTAAGTTGGTGCTTACATGAATTATAAAGATAAGTGTTTGTGGTTTTTTTTTGAAAGGGTTTTCATGTTAAATTTTATGTACTATGATTTGAGTTTATGTGTATTTATTGTTTCAAAGTAAATGAATGATTGATGAATGGTTAAAATAAGAAAAAATAACTTATATTGATTCACCCGCCCTCTCAGTAAATAACCATAATCCAAACACACATCTCAAGTGTTTACCATGGACTTTGCATGCACTACACATCTCAAACATGCAAAATCCCTATTCAAGCATTTTCCTTTATGTTGATACTAACATTTATTTGAACATAGTATGCATTACTAGGTTTGAGCAAGTTGTGGAAGAGACATGAAGGCCCAACAACTATGCTAATAAATCACGGCAATGGTTGCAGTAAGCTAGGCTTCAGAACTATAAATAAGCTCGATGTCAGTACTTAGAGCTATCCAAGTAAGAATGTCTACGCTCATGTTTCTATTATGCCATCTATGCTTTTCATGATAGAATACTTTCTTATGAAGCTATCTATTCACAAACTTGACCATTAATATCATGTGATCCAACAATCAAATTATGTCATTGAAAATTTAGTTTATTAATATTGTCAGTCCATAGGCCTTTGATTAGATTCCCTCACAACTACCTTAAAAGTCTAGCTCAATTCCAAACTATTTGATGCAATGGATCTAGGTGATGTACTAGTTCCACATTTCAACCTTAAGATGTGTAAAGCCTTAGTAGGCAACGCTTCTCATTTCACGCCACCCATAAGTTCTCATAGGTATGGTGTTTGAAAGACTTGTCCTTTTTGATCCATTTCTAGGCTATCATGTTTTGCTATAACATTTTAGAAGTATAGAAAATAGAAAAATTTAGCCCGGGCATATTAATATACAATGCCGATACATATAGGTCCCATACAATGCCGGGACACAATAAAAAGAGGAGACAATGTTCCTTTCACTCATGTCATCACTTTCTTCCATGGCGCATGTTAATTATATGACGTGTAATGCACAGAAAAAATTACAGGATTCTGTAGGTATTTCATATGTTGAGGAGGATGGTATCATGGTTAAGTGAGTGTAAAGGAGTTTGTCAGTATGTATGGTCGCTATTTGCATTGATCAGTGTATGCGACCATGCGACCAAGTTCCGAAGTCCGACACATTCAGATTCGTTGCTTGCGAGAGAGAACAATGCGCGAAACAAAGATTAGCAATGGAGATCAGTTACAGTGGTTTCCTGTGAAACCGAAAGAACAAAATGGAAATGAGTGGAACAGAAGAATGGAATCAATCCACTTTATCCATCACAACGCATTGCAACACATTGCTTTGCTTTGCTTTGCGGCTGATACTTCACATAGGGGGAAACTGGTGGCTCTCCCATTATTGCTATACCAAGAGTGTAAAATGAATGAATGCTCTGTGCAAAATGAATGAAGGTCGGATTCAGACTAGTATTTAATAGCAGAGGAGGGTTGATTCTTAGTGCTTCTTATCGTGAAGAAAAGAAGAGAAGAAAATGGCGGAGAGAGGTTCAAGTTCGCACCAGCAGCCGGCTCGGGCCCTGTCGAGAATACCGACAATGGCGAACATTCCTGAATCGGGAATTGACAGTGAAGTCGTTCCTTCGTCCCTCCGCGATATCGCCCCGATCCTTCGTGTGGCGAATGAGATTGAGTCTGAAAACCCTCGTGTCGCATATCTCTGTATGTATCCCTTGCCCTAATCCCTCTTTATCTCTCTGTATTTACGGCTTTTTTCTCTCTTTATGTCTCTGTATTTGCGGTTTTGTTTTTAATTGTGTATGCTTTGCTTTACTGCAGGTCGGTTCCATGCATTCGAAAAAGCCCATAAAATCGATCCGACGTCCAGCGGCAGAGGTGTTCGCCAGTTCAAGACAGCTCTCCTGCAAAGACTCCACAGGGTATGACTACATTACCAAATTTCTAATAAAAACTGTTATTTTCTTTCAAAAAAGTTGCTCGACTGTAACCCTAGCAAAAGTCCTTAATTAAATAACGTTCGAAAATATTAGTGTACTTGTTCAAAATTTACCATTCGTACACCTATCCGAACCAATTGTCATCACTTGATTGTCTCAATCCCACTCTTACACTTTTCAAGATTTCAAATTATGCAATTCTCACAATACCAGAAATGGGAAACGACAGCTGGAGTGAGAAGCAAGGTCAATTATTATGGATATCAAAATTAATTTAGTGAATACATTTTATGATTCAAAATAAAGATGGTAGTCAACGGTTACTTGTCAGGTTAGTGAAAGAGGGGTGTTCTCATCACTTCCACTTGGGTTCAAGTCTATAGATATGCTAGTGTGAGCGTATACTTGAGAAAATAGGTGAGGCAAACCGCAAGCTATGAAATTTTTTGGTGGAATGGAGACCCCTCACCAGTGGCTCTTTAGCTGAACAATATTTCCCTAGTGTGGTGAAACTTTTGTATCCTAGTATTAAATCTAAAATAGAGCAGCTTGCTCACTTGTTTATATTGACTTAAAGTTTGAGTAAATAAAAAATTATATATACAACAAAATGTTGTAGATCAAATTATATTCACAATTTCACTTCATAGTGGACAATAAATCATGTCAACGTAAGTCTGTAAACTGCAAACATAGTAAGACAACTTACATCCACATCATAATAGATTTTGTAACATTGGATTTACTATAATGTACACATTGTATTAATCGTTGGATTGAAAGTTTGCAAAATTTCTAATTTAGAAGGTACACAGTGATAGTAGAGAATTGTATCCACGTAGATGGGGTGTCAGGGAAGTGATTGTTGATATAATAAGGGTACTTAAATTGGTGATGTGGTGGGAGGAGGCAGCTGTTAGCATGCGCTCCATTACTTTGGCTCATGGAAAAATGTGGGAATGGTGGCAGGAGGCCACTGCTGGTATGCGGTCCATTACTTTGATTCATGGCAATCCATGGGAACGGTTTCACATGATCATGAAAACTTCTAGTCTAGGTTTCCCTTTTATACATTGGCATAGTGATGCTACTCCCATGCCTCTTGACAACAATCATTTGATGACCAAGAGCTAGTAGATTGTTTGTGATAGGAGTATCATGGGTTCTGCAGGGACCAAGGGTTTAAGAGGAAGGCCAAACCATGTGAACAAGGTCGGCATTTCCTCCTTGTTCCCACTTTCTCTTTTGTTTTTCTTTGCTTTAAATCTCCTTTGTGTTTGTAGAGAAGGTTACCCTTCAGTCTAAGTGAGTGGGTGTGTGGTCACGAGGGTGGATGCTTTGTCTCAAGGCTCGAGAGGTGGTCTCTCAACCTTTTGGGCTCTTGGGTCCCTAGAGAACCTCTTCATTTTCGACCTTCCTCAAGTTGATAGATAGAGGGGGCATTGTCATAAGCCTCACTTGGAAGAAGAGGCCAATCTGACACTCTGGCTGGAAGAGATTTTTTTTGAGAGTTAGTGGGAGTTAGAGGGTTCAATGGCAAGAAAGTACTCCCCCTCCTCAATAGATATGAAAGGAAAGATGAAGATCAAAGAGGCGGAGGATGTTGGTCATAGGTGCACTAGAAGAGCTAGGCCTAATAACAATCGTATGCCTCACAAACTTGGGACAACGAAGATAACCCGACCTCAACTGGAAGCTATTGCCACAGCTAATAGGTACCATCGGTCCCACCCTTACTCGATCAAGGAAGAAATCAACAATTTAAAGAAGGAAATGGCCATAAGAGGAATGACATCCTCAGAGCAGGTCGATAAGGAGGCTCTATAGTGGATGCCCAACGCAGGATTTTCTAGAAATTGAGACAAAAGTTTCCAGGATTACAGAGATTTATTAGTTAGTCAAATCACTCATTGCCCAGGCAATGGAAGAAAAATAATCTCAACTTCATTTAGACATCATGAGGAAGCTAGATTTTATTGAAGTCAAGTATAATGTGCTGATTATAGTCGACTGTGGCCTCAAGGCTAGAGTAGTCTAGGAAGAAGCAAAACATCAAGGAAAAGAGCCAAAGATGGAAGACCCTCAGCTTGCCCAGCCAGATTTCGTTGTTCTGGCTCGGACTTTAATAATGACCATTGATATTGATCCACATGCCACCAGGTTCTCTTCCTTTTCAGTTTATTTGCTTTCTAGTTTCGAGGGCCTCCATAGACCCTCAAGGTTTATAGTTTCTAGAGATAGGGTTGAGATCACTTAGGATGCCCTTCATTATGTTATCATGATATGTATACATTTAGAACAGACTGCTAGTATGTTAAGGACTAGTCCTTTCAAATCCTTTTTGGCTTTTTGGTTAAGCAACCTTCAAGCTCATAGCATGTCTACAGTTTGTAATCGTATTTTGTGTTCTCTGAAGGTCAAGCTTAAACCTCCATCATTAGGACGATGAAAAGTTCCTTGGCAATGTAATATTTTTTGTACATTAATATAATATAGGACTAAATTACAAAAAAAATATAATAGAGATTTGTCTCTTGTGAACAGACATTGGACAAGTCATAATAGACTTGTAATCAAATTCATCTGGATCCATGTGGTTTGTCACCTTGCCTTTTGTTTATAATGGAGTGTTGGGACTAGTAATCAAATTCATTTGGGTTTCTGTGGTCTTTGAAGTGAACTTGATGATCCACTTCATGAAATCATCATGAATGCAACATAGAGAAATCCCATATATCCATATTAAATAATATTAAATCCCATATATCCATATGGGTGAAAGAGGGGTGTTCTTATCATTCCCACTCGGGTTTAAGTTTATACAATCACATGCTTATGCTAGTGTGAGCCTATACTTGAGAAAATAGGTGAGACCAAGTGCAAGCTTTGAAAAACTTTGGTAGAGTGGAGACCCGTCATTGGTGGCTTCTTAGTTGAACAAAAATTCCCTAGTGTGGCAAAACTTTTGTATCTTGGTATTAAACCTAAAATAGAGCAGCTTGCTCACTTGTTCATATTGACTAAAAGTTTGATTCAATAAAATACACACATACAATGGAATGTTGATGACATGAGGTGATATGATTTTGATACAATGATCCATCTATTTAGCCACCGAGTTTCTTGCCATTGAGTCTCTCACTCATAGAGTATCTCACTCTTTCCTTTGAGAAAATCTCTCTCAAGTTCTCACAAATCTCTTCTGTCTAGAATAATGATTCTCCTCTTCATAGGATTTCTTTTATAACATCTCAGTGACCAAATACCTAACCCTAGATCTCCAAAGTGATGGATGGCTAAGATTAAATCTTGAGCCTCGCTTAAGATCAACGATTGTGACTTAATCTTAAGTTCACCTTTTAGTAATTAGCCAACATTAAGTTAATAATGTGCTTTTCCTAAGTTGATCTTAGGAAGGAGATATCAAAGAAACTTACTCACAAGCAAGTACCTAGAGAGTAAATGGACAACTTCTGCATGCTTGACACCTGGCCTATGCAGAAGCTCCTGTCTGAGCTATAATCATCACCACACTCTAGCAAAATTACTTATTAGGCATGCAAAGCTTTTTCTACCTTTTTTTAAGGCTTGGATTAGGAGGTTTCATCAAAATTATAGGGTGTCAGCTAATGTCCTTGGAGGATCAACTTTGAGATTTGAGATAGAGACAAGGGCTAGAGCCTAGAGGTGGGGGGCACAAGGTGCTATTGACGAATAGGATCCCAATATAGGCAATGATTTTGATGATGTGTAGTTATTTGTTTTAGCATGAAATTTTGAAGTGTTTTGGATTCTAAAGGCGATTTAAAGCCTCTTTGTTTATATATTTTGGGTAAGATATATATTTTTTGTCATGTGGTTCACAAACCCCCCAACGGGGCTGCTAGAGAACCTCAGAATCTCTGGTCCTCATCATTTTGCTACTCGTATCCTTGAACATGCACTCTAGCTCTGCATCATCTTCAAAAAGTATACCTGCTATCTGCGAAATGCCATGAGCTATACCAAACTCGCAGACCGGTTGTCAGAAACATGCGTATATATACAAAAATATCAAAATAGCAGTACTGAAATGAAATGCTGAAAGTAAAGAAACTAACTAACATAAATTCAAATTTTTATTATTTTGCAGGAACAGATAAAAGAAAAACACTCAAGACTAACTACTAGCTTCGAAAGCGAGCTTAAGAAAGAAAAAGGTGCCAGACTCAGTCGCCAAAAATACTAAACTACTGCTCAAGTGAGCTTATTCAGTTCCTACCTACTCTAACCTACTAGGCAAGAAAGAAGTCTGGGACTAAGTCAAGTCAGGGATGTAATCCCTTAACTCTCTCTGATTGATAGGAAGCAATATACGTTGTCCACTACCAGTAGCTAGGAAACACATGTCTCCAATACATCTCTCTACCGTGAAAGGTCCTACCCAAATGTCATCAACATGTCCGGATCTTATATATAATAAATGGTTTGGGATGATGACTTGATTTCCTGTAGAAAATCTACTCCTGTTCACAGACTCAGGGATCACTTCGATGTTGCGCATAGGAATAGGATGGATTTCAGCACGGTTTTGCAGTCGTGGGGTGACAATTCTTGAGTTGAGTTCCTTCCAGAAGGAATTGCATCAAATCTGCGTGGACCACCATCAATGGGAATAACTACACTACCAATCAGGACTTCTCTAATTTCTCTTCTCGTCTCCTGAAAATCTACATTAGGCTCCTCCTGAATGATGTACTTGGGTGTTTCCCCCATTGTCCAAAAATCTCTATTCTCTTCCGAGGAAAAATGCATGTGTGATTGATCATTGCTATGGCTAGTGCCTTCCCCTGAAGGTATTGGAATGCTCATGTTCTCTAACCCATTAGCTAAAGATTCTAAGTGGAAATTTGAAGAAGTAGGAATGTGAGAAGGATCATTCTCTTGTTGATTAGGCAATTCAGGTGGCAATAAAAATCTAGGGATGTGAGGATATGCAGATAAAACATTGTTTTGATTAAGAGAAGGAGATTCTTGAAAAGTATTAAGATTATCTAAAGCAAATTCTCCTTCAGGGGCATCATGTATCAAAGCATGCTCTTGCCAACTCATAGAGTTGTCATTTACTTGCCTCAATACACCATCTTCCAAGGACATGTGAGATAAATGATCAGGAACATCAGAACAGTGAGATTCATTAAATTCATCATCACTTCCCAACACAGGAGAAGGATGTGTTCCCTCAATGTGGCTTGTCCATGGAAGAATGTGGTCAAGGCCTTGCCTTTCTCTATCAATATTATGATCATACAAAGCAAATAATTCCCTATCTGTTGTAGGTATACGTTCACCCCGTCTTATATCATCTAAATCATCTACAACTTCAGGCGTTTGATTTATACTAACTTGTTCAGGATTTATTTCATTATCAATTTCCTGACCTTGAAGTTGGTTTTCATTTCCACTTCTCAATTCCTGGATTTCTTTAGAAACTTCACTCATATGCATTTCCAAATTGATTCTCCTTGCAAGCTCAGCTATCCCCCCTTCTTCCTCAGAAGAATCGGTTTCTCCCATTACCACGAACACATTTTCTGATTGTGACAACCCCCAAATTTCATCATCATTTCTAATCATCCCAGCGTTGGCATTATTTAAAAGGTCATCCCCATAAGTATTCTTTATCCCATCTTCAAAAGTTTCCAAGTGTTTGTCAATGAATGGCTCTCTATTGATTTTGATTAAGGCGCCATCTGAGTTAGGAACACAGATATAAGATAAGTCCATCATGAGATTCCCACCTAAACCAGCTGCCCACTTCTTGGATAAAAGCATTCCATATGCTGGGGGCAAATCAATAACAACAACATCCATCATGGTGGATATGTCTGAGCATGCAAAAAGATCAGCCCTTAAGTTTTTGATTAAACCATAGGATTGTACACATCTTGAATCAATGCCACAGACATTTCCATAAGGTCTGGTGACTTCTAAACCCATTTCCTTCATGACATGCAAAGGCATGGCATTCATGGCGGTTCCAGAATCTAACATGCAATTGTGAAGGAGCACATTCTGAATGTGTAAGGTAAGGTAGAAGGGAGGGTGACCACCATTTTTTCGTTCATAAATAGCAGACTGAATGTTGATGGGTGGACCCTTTTCAACTCTCCTAACTTCTTTTCCACTAAGACTCTGTATATGCCATGATTCCAAAGCAATCTCAGAGTCTTTCCTTTGGTTGATGCCTTCAAAAAATTCTTCTACTTGGCTTCTTATTGTAGGGACTTTCATTAATTCAGTTATAGGGATATTGCACATGATTTTTCCTAACTCCTTTTTCATATCAATGTTCAAAGTATAATCACAGGGAGTAGGTTTCTCTTCTTCCCTTTTATCTTCTTTAGCCGCGTTACGTTTATCTAAGAAAGAATGTGGCTTGGGATCGCTACTATGCCGTTTATAAATTTGAAGTTTGGGTTGTTCCTTTGGTTCTGGAAGATTAATTGCACAATATGGGGAGTTTTGTTCTTCAGTTAACTCATCTTGTTCTATTTCTTCTTCTTCCAGGAGAATTCTTCCGAAATCATCATCATAAGTTAGATCTTCGATTAAGTTGATGTTTTTGGGTTAATCATCAAGATAACTAATGTCTAAAGGTTCTTCTTCAATTTCATCACACCAGTTCACATTCTTCTTCTCAGAGTTTTCTGGAATTTCAGGACGTTGTCTACTTTTTTCTCCCTCAGGTCTCCTATTATTATTCCAATAAGGCTTAGTGCCATAGGGATTTCTATACCGTTTAGACTCATGAGTTCTCATTACATCTTTAGTTAAGATAGTCAATTGCCTCATCATTTCTTGCATACTTTCTAACGTATCCTTTGTGTCCTTAGGTTCAACCATAGGTTCCTTGGCCTTTCGGGTTCTAGGATCAGATCTGGAAGTGGAAGGGGAATAATGATCAAAGAAGCTTTGTTTCCCCATGGATGCCGCATTTGATTCAACAGTCTTAGCATTTAATTGTGCGGTTTTTAGGTCATTTAGATTCTTATCCTTCAAATGATATCCAAGCCATCCTTCAAATGAATTCAAATAATGGATGAGGATTGCTTGGTCTTTAGGCTTAATTTCATCGGGGATATTAGCTACAATCTTATCAAATCTCAGGTTAAATTCATGGACTGTTTCGTTCTCTTTCTTCTTAATGTTGAAAAGTTGATGCAAGAGAAATTTCTCATCTAATTTTCATGACCACTTACTAGTAAGCTTCGTGACAAAATTATCATATCCATTGATGGACGAAGCAGGTCATCGATCAAACCACTTCCGAGCATCCCCTTCTAAAGATGCCAGAAGGCCCCTCATGAAGACATCTTCATCAGATGCTCCATATGCTTCCATGTGTTCCCAAACTTTGTCTATATGGTCTTCAATGGTTATAGCTGGGTTTCCATCAAACTTGGGAACTTTTTCAAAATATTTTGCAGGCATGTCATGGGGGGCTCCTTGGATTTGGGAAAAATCTAAAGGAGAAGCTCTAGCCTTTCTTCCGAAAATTCTAGGATTCTGCGGAGGATTGTTTTGGTTTCCACCAACGTTTGTACCAGCCATTGGACTAGATGAAGATGAAGGAGATCCTAAAAGATGACTCGGTGAAGTATTAGGATTAGAAATCTTCCAAAAGAAATTGGATGAATGCTCTGTAAGGTGTCTTCGGTTCCAAGTATAAGTTAAAGGGATTCCTTCAGGATTTGTTGGACGATTTAGGAACTTAAGATTTATATGTTGGGTTCGTTCCTCAGTAGAGTCGCGGGGTGGAGTCGCCAGGTAAACCACACAAGTAATTCACCAAAAAGGTAAATGTCGTAGGAGAGGTGAGATGAGTGAATTAAGATGGTGATTGAAATTTTTTAGCAAATGAAAATACAATCACCAAATCAAAATACCGGATGCGATAAGATATAAGATAATGCACGGACACTCATAGACACCGAAGGTAACCCTCTACCTCCCCGATAACGGCGCCAAAATGTTATCACACAACTCGTAATTGCCCCAGTGGATGATTCTATACATGACGGTAGAGGGGATGGGCAACCAAAGAGGTGACACAAGAGGGCCTCGATCCCCAAGATGGATTGGTTGTCATGCCAATCGAGGCACTCTTCACTTTATGCTATCTAAGCCCTAGATAACAATGGGGGAGACCCATATCAACTCCCGACAGGGGAGATCTAACTAGAACACCAGATCAAATCAGATAAGTGAAGTACGTAAGGTGTAAGGTATGATGAACCCTAGATCTATGGATGAAGTCACAAGATGGATTAAGGTTGGATCAAGAGGCTTATAAGATATGGATATTGACCCAAATGTGAAAGTACAAGTGACTTATGGGTTTTAGAGAGATCCAGGATCAAGGCACTAGCAAATGATAAAGATTTCTCCTGCCTTGGGAAACGTGTCCAAGGTAGAAGGGTTAAAATTAAGATGAGGCTATCTAGTACTTTTAGATTAGACTTGATGGAGAGTATGATAGTATCTAAGCATCAAAAGTAAAAAATCGACATCAAACAACCCAAAAAATGGCTAAGTTTGGAAGTGCGTATAGGGTAGAAGAACAATGCCTAGGGAATTGGGCAGGATGGAGTCCCTTAGGGGTGACGCCCTAGGAAACCCACTTGGGGCTAGGCCTTAAGGTTAAAACTCATAAATTGTTCACCACGATTTTAAGTTGTTTGAGCTAGGGAATTTTTAGAAGTTTCTGTAGTTAGGGTTTTGACAGTAAAATAAAATGTAAAATGGTTTGGAACTTCAAATAAATAAACAACTGTAGATCTTACCCAGAAAATCAAAATCTTGCAGATGCCATTATGATGATGATCTATCCCTTCCCGATCAACTTGAGGTGATTTGACTGAGTATCCAAGTGAAATCGATTTGCCCAGAGAACCAAGTGCGCCCTCCTCTCCTGCACAAGCAAACTACCAAAGTTAGATTTGATGCATCAAGAGAAAATGACTGTAAAAGCATGAGACATATCAAATGGAAATCAAAGATCAAAGATACTATTGAAAACCCCCCTAATATGAGCTGCTTCAAGAGAATGAGTTGAGGAGCCTCTTGCAAAAACGTCCAAGTGAAGTCGCCCTCCTGCAGTTAAACATTGTTTCCACAAAATATATTTCGGATCCACAACAAAATCTCAAATGCTAGGATAAATAGACTTTCCAATCAACATCTAAGAACACCCAACAAAGAAGATCCAAGAGTCTCTGCAAATATTTCTTCTATTATCAAATTCCAAGAGCCAAATTCCTTTTACAATGAGGGGGGTCTCTCCTTTAAATAGGAATGATAGAGACCAAAACCCTAACCACCTTTTTGACAAGTGTTTGAGATCAAAAGATACATAAGTGATAATCAATGGCTAAGATGAGCTCAAATACAATATACACGGATCGACTCAAAAATAGAGGGGGCGCACTAGCTAAGTTGCCCTAGGGGGGATGCACCACATGAAAGTGACTAAACAACATGACATAAGCTCATGGTGGGGCTAGGAGGTGTACTCATCCTTCTCTAACATGTCCCCATGGCACAATAACATATAATGACTCATCAATAATAACATACTGTGACACATGGCCAAATCGTGCCCCCTCAATGACATAATAAAAATACAAAATAATAGCGTGGAGTGTGTGTGGGGCCCATTGAATGCTGTAACCTGCTCTGGAAGGTGTGTGATACATCACACAAATCCTCTGAACCAACCTCATGCTAATTCTTTGCCTCAATAGCCCAAATCGAATTCCTCAGTAACCATTTTAACCATTTTTTATCCTTAGAAAAATCACCTGTGAAAGAATAAAATGCCTGTAGCTCACTGCCTGGTACCTAGGGGCCAAAACTGAGTGCACCAAAATGTCTGGGAGCATGGTAGTATGGTAATAACAAGTGGCTGCACCCCATGCCCCCTCTGTAGCACCCTAGGTGAACCAAATAAAAAACCAACTGTGCTGTCAGGCCATTTTAAAATGGCAAATCTGCAGTAAAGTGACAATCTGAGTGAAATCTCGTCCGGAAATGCCCGCAATTGAAAACTGAGTGTCCCAATGGACTCAGAAGGTCCAAATGTACTAGAGATGAGTACCCATACACCCTGTGGCTATCTGTATAATCATATGTAGTCATAACCATGCCCAAACAAATAAAAATAATGGTCTGTAAATAATAATAACCATAAAAAAATCATCAAACCATCCTGTGAAAACTGTGTCTGCTACATGGAACCATCTAATGGGCATCAAAGGACCATAAATCATCAACCTCGAACATAACTGGTCCAACTCATCTCAGATCCTATAGTTGACGTGGTCAAACTGGGTTTGACCAGGTCAAGACTGATCAAAATATGACCCATGCGTAAACTGCCTGATGCTGCAAGTGCAAATGGATAAAGTATGTTGTTTTAATCATTCTAATAGCAAGACTCGAAATATAAAGTAGCATATCACTGGCGGTTTAAGCAATCATAACATCAAATACAAGTTAAAATAATCAATTACTCAAAATAGAAACTTAAGAATATACTCATTTCATGGCCGTGATCATTTTGCTAGGATTGGGTGGAAGTAAAAAATGCAAGGCTAGGATAAGGGATGACTTTACTGACTCAACACTGTGATACTTTGGATAAGGGAAAAGGGAATACACACTTAAGCATATGTTGGATAATAAACACACAGGGAATGGCAGTGTCTCACAAATGGAATGCGTTGTTTTGAGATGTGCTTATTCAACCTTGGAAAATGTCTACAGCTCACATCCAAGCTGAAACAACTCCGTGAGGATCTTTACTGGAACCGCCGTAACTAGGTGCACATCTAACCGTAACTGGAGGTTCTAGGGGACACTTAGCATTAGCTGTCCCTTACTCCATCTCACATCCCAACCCGTAGGCTTTGTGAGGAATTTAATCATTACATAATATCATGGCCGGCAGTCTTTAGATTTAACATATATTTAACCACTGCTTTCTTAGGCCTTATGACCCTTTGGATTTGTTGTGTGCTTATAAGCACAACTAATTGCAGCTTTTATCCAGGGTATTTACATTTCATTCAATTTCATAACCCTCTTTCATTGTGCTAAGAAGCACAGTTTTAATTTATTTCCACGGGCTTGCACAAGAGATATAACAATAGTTTATTCATGCATGTAATGATGGTAGTACAACTTGCTTCGGGTTTAGCGAACACAACTCATGCAACTAGGGGATTATCTACAATCGGGACCAAACATCAGGGCAACCGACTAGAGAGATCAAAGTATCAAATCCAACTCACCTAGGCTCAGGAACCAACACCAGTGGGTTCTCCTGGCCGAGAAGGATCAAGGCTTCGGTAACTTTTGTTGCCAACTCAGAGCCGAGACACAAACTAACAGGGATGCTATCCAACAAAGAGGCAAAAGTGGGGAGGTCCTCCACATCATAGATTGAGGTCTAAGTCAGGGTAAAACCAAGAATGGAAGAGAACAGATGGATGGGGAAAGTGAAAGGTGGTGGGAATGATCACGTCCATACTACAAAGAGGGTGAAACTAATGAGTATAAACAAGAACTTGATATTCTGAGTAATTAGACCATTTAGATAATCATTGAAACATACCACATATAACATATATATATGCCGCTAGATCATGACCACTAGATACCAAGTCAAGCTACTAAAATGAGCAAAAGAGCAAAGCAATCATAACCAATGCACATCCATATACCTGCTGGGTCATATACCTGTACATACCATCTGAACCATCAACTGTCACTGGACCACTGTTGCTGTACACATCTGGGCACTATCATACTGCTCAACATGGAGAAAATGGATACATTGGTCATCAAATCCGAGGTCATGAGGCTCAATCATGGCATAAGGCTGTACTCTATGGTATGAGAGTACGAGTGATCTTGGAATGAATGCTCATCAAGTGCTGATCTCAGGCATCTCAATGTAAAGGACTGGCTGAGAAAAATACTGGAATCTGATATGATGATATGGTAGCCCCGGCTACTATAAATGTGATAACAGATCCAACTCTGAAAGCGACTAGGGTTGATACATTTCACTGCCGAAATACACTTGTTGGTTGAGTAGTGTGTCCTCAACCCTAACTTGGCTCTCTGAGATCTCCAAATCGAATTCTCAAATCAATAATCAATAAGCTGACCTAATCATTCACTTTATCCTTTTATATCTTTTGACATTGCATGCCCTAACTTTTGCATGCCTAGGTTGCTTTTCTCTTCTATTTCTTAGTTGAGTTGCATGCATTGTTTTCTGTATGCATGCAAGCTTAATTAAGGTGTTTCTGTGCATGCATCATGAAATATGGCCTGCATGAAATGCATGCAAGTGGCCCCTAGTTCTTGTGGCGCTCTTTTATCTACTGGTGACCTAATAACCATGCTTAAGATCTTCTTTTGTTCTGAATGGTATTAGTCCTCAGTCAATTTCTTGGATGTTAGTACCCACTTGAACCTATGGGAATTAAATAGGTTAGCGGGATGGTCCCTTGTGCTTAAGCAGAAGAGGACATTATAGTCCTCCCTGCTCGAAATTGCTTGTCCTCAAGCAACTGTAATGCTGGGTGTTGCAGTACTTGTTCTCCTTCCCAAGTGGCCTCTTCTGTTGGTAATTCTTTCCATTGAACCAAGTATTCTCGAATTATTCCGTTCCTTAATTTTCTTTCCCGAACTTCCATAATTCGTTTTGGGACCAAAATCAATTGCCCCTCATCATCAAGGGGGGGTAGCTCTAATGAAGTAACAATCTGTTGGCCTACTACTTTCTTGAGGTTAGACACATGGAATACATTATGAATCTTGCTTTCTTGTGGTAACACGAGCTCATATGCTACTTCTCCCACTTTCCGGATTATCTTATAAGGACCATAAAAGCAAGGCTTTAGTTTCTCTGCTCCTTTCTTTTTGAGGGATGATTGTTTGTAAGGCTGTAGTCGTAAGTATACCAAATCTCCTACCTCAAAACTGCGCTCAATCCTGTGTCTGTCAGCATATATCTTTTGCTGATTTTGGGTAGCCTGTATGTTTTCTTTGAGTATCTTGAGAATATCTTGACTTTCTTGAATCCACTTCTTGGCTTTAGGAGCTTTGCTGTCACCAAATATCAAGTCTTTAAAAGATAAGGCATCATAACCATACAATGCTTTAAAAGGAGTCATACCGATGGACATATGGTATGTAGTGTTGTAGTAGTGCTCTCCTAGTTGTAGCCATTTAATCCATGTCCTCTACTGTCTTGCTACATAGTTTCTCAAGTATCCCTCAATCCTCTTGTTGATTATCTCTGTCTGTCTATCACTCTGAGGATGATAACTCATGCTCATAGCCAATTCTGTCTCAACCAACCTGAAAAGCTCCTGCTAGAATGCTCCTGTGAACTTACTGTCCCTATCACTGATAATGGTCTTAGGTAACCCGTGCAACTTGAATACCTCTCTAAAAAACAACTCTGCTACTTGTGCGGCTGAATAGTGGGAAGGAATGGCAAAGGAATGACAAAACTTAGTCAACCTGTCAACCACCACGTACAAACAGTCTCTACCCTGTACCTTGGGCAACCTTATAATAAAGTCCATTGAAACACTTTCCCATTTTTGCTCGGGAATGGGTAATGGATGAAGTAGACTCGCTGGATGAGTATGCTCTATCTTATTCTGCTAGCACACACTGCATTCCCTCATATGCTGCATTACATCGTTCTCGAGGCCCTTCCATGAGAACCTCTCTCTAATATGCCTGTAAGTCTTAATGAACCCCTGGTGTCCTGCTAAAGGTGAATCATGAGAAGCTTGTAGAATCTTTTTCGTAAGTGCAGACTCGGGAACTAAGTAGATCCTGTTGCTATAGTAGATAATGTCATCTATCACCCTGTACTTGTCATCTTGTATTTGTCCATCCAATATTTTGCAAGCAAACTTGTCTTTGGAGTGTTCGACCAAAATATGAGATCTCCAATCCGAGGAAATGCTCATAAGAGATAAAGTGGCTGGTCATCTAGAAAGTGCATCTGCTGCCACATTGCTTTTCCCTTTTATATATTCAATCTCGAAGTCATAAGTTTGGATCTTACTCACCCATTTTTGTTGCCTCTCATTCAATTCTTTCTGTTCCAAGAAGTATTTTAAGTTGTTATGATCTGTCTTAATCTTAAATATGCCACCCATTGAGTACTGTCTGAACTTGGTTAGAGCATGGAGAATAGCTAGCATTTCCTTGTCATATATTGAGTAGTGGCGCTCATAGTCCTTAAGTGTTAGAGATAGTGGTATCTTGGGATGTTCTCCATCATTCAAATGCCTTGCATGGAGGTACATCAGTAGTATAGGAATCAGGATGGAGTAGAGGGTGAGATGCACTCTGCTTAGTGGCACGAATCCAGCAATGGATGCATGCGGACCTTTCGTGGTGTTTTGCCTCATGCATGCATGAGTTTTGCATGTACAATTGTTAATTAAAAGTGCATGCAAAAGTGATTTTTTGCATGCACTGATATTAGGTTTTTGGTAAGCCTAATTGATCAGTGAGATGATATAAGGAGGCAGGAGATCCCCGATAAAGGTTACTCAGTAGGCTTATCAGAGAGAGATCAGTCAGAGTGAGAAGGGTGCATTGTGAATGCAGAGGGCGACTTTCTGAGAGAGATAGTAGCTTCTGTAGGAGGGAGAGTGAGGGGATTTAAGCTGGTTCAAACCTCACTTGATCAGAGGCACTTGGTTCCCAGTTACTGTGGACAGAGAGTGTTCATCAGTGTGTTTTCTTCAGAGATTGGAGGAGGGCGACTTTAAGAGTAGGAGGGGCGCACTTCCAAAGGAGAGAGAAGCTCGTTCTGCATATGGTTGACCGATTGAGCAGCTGAGACTTTCAGAGTATCCTTGCCTCAATGTTTGAGGAAGGTCTGTGACGATTAGAGCTCAGATCTGTTGAGATCTGATTTCGTACGAGCATCTAAAACTTGGAGGGAGGGCACACTTTTCCATGCAGAGAGGGGCACATTCTTCAGATCTAGCAGTAGGCCTTCTTCTTTGGTTGAGAAGATCAGAGCAATGCTGTGAGAGAGACAGTACCGACCGAGAGTTACCTGCAGATAGATCCAGATCAAGTTGATAGTTATGGCACATTTCCTCTATGCATGCATCAACTTGTTGCATGCAGATCTAGGGTTTTTACCCTGTCAGGTTCGATTGTTCCTTTTGAGGTATCTTGTATTTACTTGTATTCTACTTACTTTGCTCTGGGCTTGAGATAGAAGAAAGCCCCATAGATAGTTGGTTTTCCCCATTTGGGGTATCCAGGGTACATCCTGAGTTGTGTGATTGTTGTGGTTTGTTGTTGAAGTGTTAAGAGAACTGCTATGTTTGTATCTTAAGTCATTATTGCATTTTTGATTTATAGAGACTCAAACCGCTTGAGTTCTCAGGGCATCCAGAGGGAGTAGTGATCTCTGGATAAATTAACATTAAGCTTTATGCTCTTGAATGCAATAGGGTGATTATTCTGCATCAATACTGCTCCAATACCCTCTCCCGAAGCATCACATTCTAATATGAATGGCTATGTAAAATCTGGTAAGGCTAGTACTAGGCATGCACTCATTACCTTCTTCATTTGCTCAAATGTCTGATGTGCTGCCTCTAACCAACTGGATGCCCCTTTCTTTGTAAGATTTGTAAGTGGAGTTGTCTTTTGTGAGAACCCGCTGACATACCTCCTATAGTAAGTGCAAAGGCCCAAAAATCCTTTCAACTCTGTTACACTTTTAGGTGTAGGCCAATCCGGTATGGCTCTAATCTTTTCTAAGTGTACCTGTACCCCATTTGCTCCTATCACGTGCCCCAAATATAACATTTCTTGCATATCGAACTCACATTTGGACATCTTTGCATATAGTGACCGTTCCTTTAGAATTCCAAGTACTTCGTCAAGGTGCTTTGAATGATCTTCCCAAGTCTTACTGTAAATTAATATATGATCAAAGAATACCAGAAGATACTTACGTAACTGAGCCTTGAAGGTGTGATTCATACATGACTAAAAAGTAGCCGGTGCATTAGTGAGCCCAAATGGCATCACCATAAACTCATAGTGTCCGTGGTGGCAATGGAAGGCAGTCTTTGGAACATCCTGTTCCCTAACCCGTATCTGATGGTACCCTGATCGAAGGTCAATTTTGGAGAAGTATTTTCCCCCCTGTAACTCATCCATCAATTCATCTATTCTTGGAATTGGGTACCTGTTCTTAATGGTTTCCTTGTTAAGGGCCCTGTAATCAATGCACATGTGTAAAGTCCCATCCTTCTTTTTTACAAAAACCACTGAGGATGCGAACGGACTAGAGCTGGGTCTTATGTAGCCCAATTTGAGCAACTCTTTGATTGTATTTTCAATTTCATCTTTATACCTCTTGGGGTGTTGGTAAGGGGTAGTAATGACTGCTTGGGTCCCCTCCTCCAACTCAATAATGTGCTCAAATCCCCGATCCGAAGGCGTACTTGAAGGAAGATCTTTGAATACTTTCTTATGCTTCTATAATAGTGCCTGTATGTCTATTGGATGTTGTGTGGCGCTATCTGGTGGCTTCCTGAATGTAACCAAGCACTCGACTGCCCACTCTATGTCTCCCTGTCGGAGCACAACCTCCATACCGTGTGATGATACTGCTCTAGGAGGGTAGGTATGCATGCCTCTCAAAACAATCCTTTGTCCGTCTGTTCCCTAAAATTCCATCTCCATGGTTTGGCAGTTCGTAGAATACTTTCCAATGGAATAAAGTCACTGAACTCCCAACACCACATTCGTATCCGACACATTAACCACATAAAATGAATCTGTCATTGTATAGTTCCCTAGAGTCACGTTTAATTTTGGAATCCAATGACTTCACTCCATGTTGTGGTTGCCTGCTATGGCCACTGTAAATCCATCAAATTTCTTGGTCTGAATACCTCCCCTTTTTATCCATGCAACATCAATAAAATTGCGGGATGCCCCACCATCAATCAACACTCCAACCTTGTTACCCTGTATGACACCTCTTATTCGGAGAGTGTGGAATCTAGGAACTCCAGATAATGTAGCAATGACACCTCCCTTTATATCCTTTGAGAACTGCTCCTCCTATGTTGTGTGAAGTGCCTCTCTCTATACCTGTTCTTGATCATCCTCATCCTCTCCACTGTCAGAATATACCTCTTTGTAATGAGCCTTTCCCTTCATGGAACACCTGTGACTTGGTACCCATGGCTCATGACAACTAAAGCGTAGTTTCTTTCTTCCAAGTTCTCGGTGGGTATCATTATCCATCCACTCTCTTTTGGGCCATTCTTTTTGGAAAGGTCTTTGTTCCTTATCTTTAATAGGCAAATTTGTCTTAGGAATAAACTTTTTTTTTGGAATGGAATCCTGTAAGTCTATGGTATGGCTGATGGCATCATGCAATGTGGTGGGTCTATAGGCCTTAACTCATCCATGCAAGGGTTCAGTGAGAGCCTCAATAAACAACATAACTAACCCGCTCTCTGAAATATCTGTCACCATAACCTCTATCCTTTCAAATTCTGATATGAAAGCTTTGGGACTACCTGTCTGCTTGAGCTATGCTAGCTCTCAGAAATGTATCGCGAGGTCTTTCCTGTCAAAGCACTCGATGAGCCTTTGTGTAAAATCAGTATAAGAAGTGATGGTATTGTGACCCAATGTCACTAGTCCGTGGTACCACCACTCATGGGCCTCCCCGTCCAAATGCAAAGTAGCCAATTTAATGGCATCTGTCTCCATCATGGGGTTAAGTTGGAAGTAAGTGTCCAACTTTTGTACCCAAATCCGCGTTGGGCCACTCCGGGTCCCATCAAATGTAGGAATAGTCAGCTTCCCTATTGTGCGCTGTAACTCATAGTTATGGTTGAAGGCCCTGTTATAGACTCTCGACCTGTTCTTACTCTTAAAATGACAAAAGTCCGTAAAGGACATGACTGACTGGAAATCCTCTCCCAATGCTATGTACTCTCGTAAATATGCCCCCATTGGTTCTTCTGGCTCTACCTGTACCATCGGCATTGTTGTCTGGCTATCCAAGAATTGTGGCATGGTAGGTAGGTCTAGAGGACCTGTTGTAGAGATGAGGGTGACTCTGCATATTAGTATGTAAATGCTCTCCACTGCTACTTTTGGATACCCGGTCACTGTTGGGAAACTAGGGAATGTTTGGGGTGGGCCTTGATTTATCTGCTAATTTGTTGATGGCAGTCAACAGTTCTTTATGTCTTGTAGTGAGTTCCTTCAAAGCGGAAATGAGACTGGTGAAAGCCATTTTATCATTGTCTGCCCTTGTTTCTTTACCCTTGCCTATCCCAAACTGAGTCTTTGTGTCTTCCAGTTCTATATCCTCTAACTCTACCTCTTCCTCGCTGCTGCCACTGTGCTTGAACCTCTTCCTTCTATAGGTAATATTGTGCAAGTCCTCTGTATTCATTTATTGTTTACCGCCGCATGCTCCCACAACTGGCGAGGAACATGCTTTGATACCACAGTAATATTCCAACTTATATTTTCTATCTTTTTGAAGGTTTTCTGATGTGATTATTGCTTGCTTGAAGTCTTGTTACCCAATACTTAGAGAGATTATGGATGCATGTGATAGATATGATTGCATGAGAATGCATGCAAGTGCATGGGGTTGCAAAAACCCTAAATGACACAAGTATTCAAATATGCTATAAAATAGGGATAGAAATGATTCATGTACGTACCAATGAACAATGCTTGTGATGTAGGTCAATATGAGATAAGCATGCAAGAAATATGCTGAGAGTAGTCCAAGATATGTGGGAGACTCTGCTAGACAATTCGCCCATGCAATAATGGCGCCCTCTTTAGACTAGAAAGTGAATAATAATTGCTCCAAAAAGTTGGTAATAGGGTTATAATGCCCTTCTGATCAATATAGAGACTGCATGCAAGCCATGCAGTGAGTTTAAGACTTGATGCGAATAGAATCCTCAAGGAAATTCACCCATGCAAGGAGAAGGCGCCCTTCTGATAAGTAAATAGATGATATCTCTCTTGGGAAGTTGATATAGAAGCCTATATTTAGTAGTTAGGCTAATAAGGACTCTCCAAGAAGGATAGATGAGGCATGTGAGCCAGATAACTGATGTAGATAAATTTATGAAGATTCCTCAATGATCCAATTCGCCCATGTAGAGTAATGTGAATCCTCCTTGACCTTTGTGTGTAAATAAGTCTTGAGATTGAATAGGTAGAAATCCTACTACTGAATGGTGAATGAAGATGTACGGATGAATAACAATGTTAAACCTGTATGATCCAACTCTGAAAGTGACTAGGGCTGATAGATTTCACTGTTGAAATACACTTGTTGGTTGAGTAGTGTGCCGTCAAACGTAACTTGGCTCTCTGAGCTCTCCAAATCAAATTATCAAATCAATAATCAATAAGCAAACCTAATCATTCACTTTATCCTTCTTTTATATCTTTGACCTTGCATGCCCTAACTTTTGCATGCCGAGGTTGCTTTTCTCTTCTATTTCTTAGTTGAGTTGAATGCATTGCTTTCTGTACGCATGCATGCTTAATTAAGGTGTTTTTGTTCATGCATCATGAAATATGGCCCGCATGAAATGCATGCAAGTGGCCCCTAGTTCCCGTGGCCCTCTTTTATCTATTGGTGACCTAATAACCATGATTAAGATCTTCTTTTGTTCTGAATGGTATTGTTATCACACAACTTGTAGTTGTCCTTAAAGGTATTGTTATCACCTAAGCTGTAGTTACCCCTATGGATGTATCCAGTCATGGATGGCAATAGGGAAGGGCAACTCAAAGGTGCAACCACGATTACCTCGACCTCCAATATATGGTTGTCACGCCAGTCGAGGCAACCTTCGCTTTATGTTATCTAGCCCAAATAACAAAGGGGGAGACCCGATCTACTCCCGACAGGAGAGATCAAAACCAAGACACCAAATCAGGGTATTTCTAAATGAAGTTAGGTGTATGGTTTATCCTAGACCTTAGGATGAAGTCACAAGCCAAGTGAGGGGTTCAATAGGTATAGCTTTGGTTCATAGGTGATGTGAGAGTGACTTATAATGTTCGAAGTGAGATCTAGGGTTAGAGTACTAGTTCAATGTTGGAAGATCCACTGCCTTGGGAACCGTGTCCAATGCAGGGTAGTTTAAGGGTTGAATTAGGGCTAACTAGTACATATGACAAGCTTGACCATGATACATGATGGCTTCAAGGGTTTGGTTCACCATGCAAAGGTCAAACCACAAGTTAAATCAACAATCTAGGAAAGTCGAATTGACTTGGAGAAAAACCAGTGCCTTGGGAATTGGGAAATAGAGTCAAAGTAGGGTTGACTTGTGGTTGAGGACTCCTATAGTATGAGACAAGTGGGCGATAAAGATCTTGATGGATAAGTATGTCTAGATCTAGGTTTGACCCAAGTGGACCACAATCCCTTAAAACAAGGAATGCTATCCCCAAGGCAGGATTTGACGAAGTGACACTCTAGACCTAGGTTTTGAATTATTCTCGTTCCAAATCCGCAAGAATCTCAAGTACCCACGTCCCAGAAGTGAGTCAACTCACTTCTCCAAGGTGGTGCGACTTTTCCCAAGGAGGCCAAAAATGAGGGTTAGGTAGGTCAAGACAAGTCGGATGGCATCCAAACTTTAGATCCGGGTAGGTTGGTCAGGTAGGAGTGTGGATCTATAATTTCGTGGCAATCCAACGGCTAGATCTTAGTAGATCTGAGTTTAAGTGTTCCAAGTGGTCCAAAATGGGGATTAAATCCCTCAAAATGTGGAATAGGGCCCACAAGGTGAATTTCAGAAAAGTAACAATCTGGGTGTATGTTATTGGATGTGTAGGTGACGAATCAAGTGGAATCTCAAACACCCACCACCTAGATCTAGGTCAACTTGCTCAAACTAGGAAGTGCGCCTTGCTTGGGAGAAGCTAAGTTGGCTTGGGAGGGGGGTCAAACGGAAGCCAATCCTCACCAAACTATACATCCGGGATGCCATGGATGCTATAGAGGTGGGTTTTCAATATTATACCCAACAACCCACTAGATCTAAGTAGATCTGAGAAAATGTAAAATGGGGTTTTGAAATATTTAGGGTTTTGAAATATTTTAGACAATTGGATAGATCATGGAGATAGAACTTACCTTGAGATCATACCTGAGTGATGTGAATGAGATGCCTTAATGTTGAGGAAGATTCCCGCAGAGATCAAATGAGAAATTGTTGATTTTGCTTGCCGAAATGATGCCCTAGTCCACACGTGCGACCTCCTCTACCTGTCAAACCAAGGAATAGCGATTCAATCAGTAAGATCAAGCATGGAGGAAATACAAGAGAAATGCAACAGTAACATGAAATAGAAGGTCCTGGGACAGTAATACTCCCTGTTACCAACGAAGAGATCCAAAGAAGAAGTAGGGAGAGTCTTCCCCTACCAATACTTTCTCCTCAAAGCAAATCGGCCTCCACCTGTAGATGCAAAAATCGTGGTACAAAATATATGGCAAACAAGATCTCCAATAACTCAGTGCAAAGGAAGAACCAACGAACGAACACCAAAAACATTCACCACAACACTGGAAATAGATGCAATAATAATTTTCTATTCCAATAATCCAGAGCCAAAAGTCCCTTACAATGAGAAGCTCTCTCCTTTAAATAGGAAGGAGAGGCATCAAAACCCTAACCACTTTGTGAATGAGTGGCTAAGATTAAAAGATACAAATGTCTAATCAATGGTTGAGATGAGCTCAACAATAAAATACATGGATCACAAATAAAATATTATGTGAGTGGACAAAATCGCCCTAGAAGAGGGGAATCCCACCAAATCATGATGACAAAATATCATAAGAGGCTTATGGTGGGTCCAAGGGGTAATTTTATCCCTCCTTGGTCAATCCCCATAGCACAATAAATATAAAATAATCATCAATGTACCAAATCGTGCCTCCATGGTCAAGTCGTGGTCCTCAAAAGACCTCAAAAAATCATCAGAAAGTGCCATAAGTGATGGATGCGGGCCTCGATGAAGCTGAAACTGCTGGAGAAGGTGTGGAAGGCCCCGATCTATCATCACTGATCATCCCATGCCATAACTTTGCCTCAGTAGCCCAAATCGATTTCCTCAATAGCCATTTCTACCAATCCTGAAATGCCTCGGGAAGCGTGAAACTGCCCCAAAAAGCCTCCTGGAGTGCCTGCGCTGTCAAGGTGAGGGCACCAGTGTGTCCGGGAGGGGGGTAATATGGTAAAAACAAGTGGCTGGACCACCCCCTCCATCATCAGCGCCCTAGGTCAACAGGATAAAAATCTCATCCGCTCTGACAGGGCCTCCGACAGACCAAAACTGCACTGGGACAGCCTACTGAGGCTCAATCATCACTGTAAGTGCCCGGAACTGAAAACAAACTGTCCCATTGGACTCAGAAGGTCCAAATCCATCCAAGATGTGTACTCATACACCATATGAGTCTCTGCATGATCAAAATAAATATCCAATATACCGGAACAGGGCCAATAATAATAATCTGTAAATGACCAAACACTGCTGTAAACCAAGAATCATCATCATAACCCTGTAGCTGCTGCATAGAATCATCATGTATGTATACATAGACCATATATCATCTATCCATATCATCATAAGGTCCAACATCTCATGTCCCATGGTCCTCCATGGTCAAACTGGGTCTAACCAAGACCAAATATAACTCAGACCATCATCCAAAGCTGCTGCAAAGTGTCAAGGTTAATACATGCTCTACAACTTATTCAAATAACAATTATAACACAGAGTAATCATAACTGGCGATCTAAATCCAAATATATAGTGTCGTTAATTATTATTATTACTCAGACTAGACTTTCAGGATCATACTCACTTCATAGCTGTGATCAATTTGCTAGTGAAGGGTGAAGGCTGAAATAATTGGCTAGGCTAAGGGATGACTCGACTGACTTGACTTTGTGACACTTTGGCAAGGGAAAGGGAATACACACCATAGTATATACTGGATGAGCAATAACACAGAGAATGGCGGTGTCTCACAAATGGATGAGTTGTTTAAAGAGGGTTTATTCACCTTCACAGATGCGCACAATCCATAATACAAATAAGGCCAGCAATTGTTTAGATATAGCATTTAAGTTCCATTGCTTTTTGGGCCTGAAGTTTCCATAGCCTTGATCTATGTGTGTTTATAAACACATTGCATAGATTTACATTTATTTTAGGCTTTCTGCTGCAGGTGTGTTTTTAAGGCACTTGTTTACCTGAGCACTTCTAGGTGTGTCATGGACAGCTTGTTTACCTAGGTATTTATTTTCCAAAAGATATAACATTTTATTTTCATGGCCATTTTCATTTGGCGTGCCTTTCATTCATGTGTGTTTAGAAACACATTGCATGAATGGGCTTTTCATACAAGATATAGCATTTCATTTTTTCCAGATTTTGTATTCATGGCAGCACCAAAAGTTTCAGGTTTAGCCAACACCACTTTAGTGACTAGGGGAATTCCAAGGAACTCCAACTCACCATAGGTAAGTTTTGTCACCAACTCAGAGCCGAGACACAATAAACAGGGAAGCTCATCCAATACAGAGGCTACAGTGGGGAAAAGTCCTCCATGCCACTAGTCAAGTAGTAAATCAGGGTGATAATCTAAAAGGTAGGCCATGGATGGATGGAGACAATGAATGATGGAATCGACACTAGCAATCCAAGGTATGGTTGAATGATCACCTCTATTCTCCCTAAGGAGGGTAAAACCAATGAGTATGAATAGTGAACTTCTAAGTCTGAGTAGGGACAATATAATATATATAATAGATCAACCAGGTCCAAATATCTATATGATCGCCAGATCATGACACTAAGTGCTAAGACATGCTATAAGAATAAGTATAAAAGCAATCTAACCATAACACCATGATATACCTGCTGAGTCATATACCTGAAAGCTCATCAACCTGTACCATCATCTGTCCTCTGAAACCGCTGCTGCAACTCTGGGCACTACTGACTGCTTTGTACCAATGGTATAATGGCTACATCGGTCATCTCTCTGAGTGTCCTGAGACTCAGTCATGGCATGGGGAATACAACTGCTGTCCACAATCTGATAGTGATCCAATATAGATGCTCATCTCAGCATCTCAAATGTAAGGGAACTGGCTGAATAGTGTACTGGAATCAGAAAAATAATGTATGGTAGCCCGGCTACTATATATGTGATAACAGGTATCCCATCCGAGATGGTAGAGGAGACAAACAACTAAAGAGGTGACCGAAGAGATGCGATGGTTCCCAATGCAAGCTGGGTGTCACGATAACCGAGGCACTCTTCACTTTAGATCAAGAAGAATCAAGACCAAGGGGGAGAACCTAGCCAACCAATGAAGATTAGCTAACACAAAGGTTCATAGGGAAATGTGTAAATTAGGTTACGGAAACCAATGTGTGAGTTAGATAGATTAAATGGACTCAAGAGTTTAAGTGTGGTTGAAGAGGCTTAGGATGTGACAAGTGTTTCAACCAATGAATGACTAAGGCCACTTATTGAAGCTCAATTGAATTAGATCTAGTACCATGAAAAGACACAAGTGGGGCCCACTCCTTAAAATAGGGAAAATGCTCCAAATGGAGCCTACAAGGTTGAGTTAGAGGTGAGATGGCACCAAGGGGTGTGTGAGAAAGTAGATCTATGGATCTAAGATGAGATATGCAACACCCACATATGGGATCTAGCCAAAAGACCACTAGCCCAAGGAGTGCGATTTACCCAAGGGACACTAGTGCCTTAAATTTGAGGGGGCAAATGGAGTCCAAACTTCACCAAAATGTAGATCGGGGTAGCTAAGGCAATTATCAAGGTGGGTTTGAAAGGGCATGCCCAAATATGAGCTAGATCTCCATAGATCTAAGGTTGAAAATGCATCACATAATGACCCAAGTGGGGCTCAACCCTCAAAATGAGGAATGGGGCCCACAAGGTAAAAATCAAAGAGGTGAAGCACTAGGGGTAGGTTATCAAGGTAGATCTATGCAAATCAAGTGGGATCTCACCTACCCACAACTTGAAACTAGCCCCACTAGCTCTCCTCAAGGAATGCGAATTGCCTCAAGGAGGGCTAGGTGCCTTGGAAAATAGGTCAAATGGAAGCCAATCACCACCAAACTATAGATCCGAATTGCCGTGGATGCTATAGAGGTGGGTTCTTAAAATTATCCCCAATGCCAAGCTAGATCCAAGTAGATCTAGGAAAAAGAAAAATTGAGGGTTTTGATTTTAAGGGTTTGATGACCAATGAAGAAGAAGAGTAGATCTAGGTACATACCTTGTAGAACATACCTCAAATGCTTGTGACCACTTTGCAAATTGATAACATTCCCCTATGTGTATATTCAAGAATGAGATTTAGTGCTCCAAGCGAAAACGTCCTCTTCCAAAGATGGCCGAATCGTCCTCCTCCTACAAAAGACAAGATCAAGTAGAAACAAGCCAAGTAAGAAAATTATGAAAATGATGAAGAGATGTAAAAGAAAACATCAACTATGTCACGAAGATACAATAATGATACTCCCTGTCACAAAGATCAACCCAAGAGAAGATATGTGGGTCTCCCCAACAATAGCTTCCTCCAAATCGTCCTCCTCACCAATTCGGCCTCCCTGCAAGAAAACAACTAGTAGCCCGAAGATCCACAATGATACATAGAGAAGATGTTGTATATTCAAAGTGCAAAAGACTTGATCAAGACAAGAGAAGTAGATCCACAAAGAAGTATTCTATTCCAATCTTCAAGAGCTCCAAAGGTGCTTTTACAATAGGGGGGTCTCCTCCTTAAATAGGATAATATAGACCAAAACCCTAAACCTCAAAACCACTTTTTGAAATGAGTGGTTGAGATTAAAAGATATCACAATCTAATCAATGGCTAAGATGAGCCAATACATAATATCACATGGATCACTCAAAAGAGGGATGACGCCATAGCTAAAAGTGACTAAGTGAGGGTGACGTCATCCTAAAAAAGGGGCCAAGATACATGGGCCCACCAAATATGACATGGACATGACTCAAGACACACATGGTGGGGATAGGAGGTATCAATCCTTCACTAGCTCATCCCCATGGCACAATAATATAAAATAATAGAACCATGACATGTCCAAATAACACAAGTGATCAAATCCTGCCCTCAAAATCTGTGAGAGATATGTAGTAAAAGGCCTCCTGTGGCCACTGTGGACCCCACTGACTGATGCTAACTGATTGGAAGATGGGGGGGTTCACCCTGGAAGACCTCTGTGAAGACCAAGTGCCAAAACCTTGCCTCAATTGCCCAAATTGAATTCCTTAGTGACCCTTTTATTCCATTTTTAATCCTCCCGAAAAACCATGAAACTGCTCAAACTGCCACCCAGGGTGCCAGCGCTGTCAAACTGAGGGCACCAGGGTGTCTAGAAGGGGGGCATAATGGTAAAAACAAGTGGCTGGACCACCCCCTTCCTACACAGCACCCTTGGCAACGACTGGCCTCCAAGCCTCTGCTGGAGAGGCTGGATCAACATGCCCAAAACTGGTCAATAGGTGGATAACTGCTGCTACCATCATCAGGAGTGCCTGGAACTGAAAGACAAGTGTCTTAATGGATCCAGAAGACCCAAATCTACTAGACATGAGTACTCATACACCATGGGTTGACCTGTTGGGTCAACAGTAGGGTCCACCATATATGGACAGTGTAAAATATGATGATCTGGAAATAATAATAAAACTGATCAGCTGCATCAACCATCATTTGAAGCATATGTCCATCATATGGAATCATCAGTAAGTGTATATGGGACCATCAATCATCATCCATAAGCATACATGGTCCATCTCATCACGGATCCCAAGAATGACCATGGTCAAACTATGTTTGACTAAGTCAAAATATAACCAAGGACAAGATTATAACAATAGACTAAGACATGTTCCTTTAGTTCATACTCACAGCTTAACTTGAAGTATAAACATCATTCCGTGGCAGTTAATACATATATATATTTCAATGTTATTTATATTTTACTTGCACAAAAGCCTTAATGACAGACTCACCCATTGGACATGTCCTAACTGCTAGCTAAGGATGAAGGCTAAGAACAAGGTTAGGCAAAGGGGGTGACTTGACCAAACTCAACTAAGTGATACTTTGGATGGGGAAAGGGGAAGCTACACTCTGTGCTGGACAAAATAACAAAGGAAAGGGCTGTGGCTCACAAATGGATAAGTTGTTTAGAGAGTGTTTATTCAACTTGGGCATCATGTCTACATCAAGTTGATCTAGGTTCATTAGGATCATTCATTTCATTTCCATGGCCCTTTTGGCCTATATGACCCCTCTGGGATTTCACATGTGCTAAGAAGCACAACTAATCACAGCTTGCATCCGGGGCATATTCACATCAATAAGGTCAGCAATAATAGATATAAATTTTAAGTAACCATTGCTTTTTTTGGACCTTTTTATACCCTTCAAGGGGTATTTTAACAGTTCATTGCTGTAGCCTTTATTCACGTATGTTAAGAAACACATTCTAGAATTTTAAGTTCATAGGATTTCATAAAACATTTCCAATACAGGTAGTACATTAGCCAACAACATCTCAAGTGACCAGGGGGAGTTCTGCACAGTGCCAAACATCGGGACAATCGACCATAATGATTTAGGCATACAATCCAACTCACCAAAGGCAAGTTCTGTCACCAACTCAGAGTCGAGACACAAAACAAACATGGATGCGGTCCAACACAGAGGTAGAAATGGGGAAGGCCTCAGTATCAAGAAGTCAAGAAGGCAAGTCAAGGGTGAAAGCCACATCAAGAAGGTCATGGATGGATGGAGTCAAATGAATGTGGTGCCTAAGCTAGCAGACAAGGATGTCAGGAAAGACCATATCTATGCTCATAGGAGGGTAATGAAACCGATGAGTATTGTCAGAAAACCTAAGTGTGCAAGTAATACATCCATTTTATATTTATAACATCATCGAAGATATTTCATTTTATTTTAAATAGTACTGCCACATCATGAATCATATACTAAGTCAATGCTATGAAGATGACTAAAACAACAAGATAATAGTCCAATGCCAATAGTTAGAAGTCCATAGGTCACATCACATCATAATAATCATCAATAAACATCTGAAACACTGCTGCAATATAATCACTGGGCACTGAACTGAAACTGTATGGAACAAAGGGTCACATCGGTCATCAAATCTAAACTGTCAAGGCTCAGCCTTGGCACAAGGTCTAAACAATATTTAATACAATATACTGCTCTGATCCATAAGTGATCTCAAATAGCAAGCTCATCATAGTTGATCTCTGTAAAAACAAAGCTCTGAAAAGTGTATATATCTGCTCAGCAAGAATAGTAGCCCAGCTACTATGGTGTGATAACAGGTATCAGTGCTCAGTGAATTCCCTGGATGTCAGTACCCGCTCTAACCTATGAGAATTAAATAGGTTAGCGGGATGGTCCCTTGTGCTTAAGGAGAAGAGGACATTACACACTTCTTGATAAACATGATTCGATAGTCTTATCAGACTTCGGACATTGGGCTACAATTGTGATGAACCTTTGTAGTTGCTTTCGATAACTTCTCTCGATGGCCTACCTCCGATGGCCTTGATTCGGCTCCTGTCATCTATGCATTCATTCGATGTGTTGGTCCAGTCATACCCCTTGTCCACATGGATCCTCCATGTCACACTTTTGTCCACATGGCAATGGTGGGACCCATCTCAAATTTTCCCTAAATTTTTCACATTTTCATAATTATGAAAAATTCCGATTTTGCAATGGGGTTTATTGCGAAACTACATCGGGTCTTTCCTCCATTTCAAAAATATCTTTGTTGCATAACAAAACCGAAATTTGTTTCACTGATAGCTTTGTGAATTCTGAAATTTTCCCCAAATTTCCTCATCCAATCTACCATTCTGGCTGGTAGATCATAGATTTAATACATGGGCTTTGTTAAAACACCACTTATTACTTAAACCCACGATATTTATAGAAGCGCTTGTTAAACACTTCCTGTGCAACTTTGATTTTCTGTCTGTAACTGTGGATTCCGACCTATATAGATCCGGTGTTGCAACCAATAGTTCTGATATCAATTTGTCACGCCCCCATACATAATTTTCAACAAGAGAGGGGGATATTTGCGAATTATGGGTTTCCAAATTTCTCCCCATGGGCATATTGCGAATTCGTAATTAAGAAATGTATGTGCAGATGCAATATTGTTAAACACAACGGAAATAAAACTCTATCCACACATACATAATGCATTTATAAGCATTATTATCACATGCATAAAATAAAATCCTTGCACATTCAAAAACAAAGAGAATACTTATCTTTGAACAAAGAAGATCTAAGTAACTGGATGTGTAAGAGCAATTTTCCATCCAACTGTAGGCACTCTGTCCAGCATATACTTTTTTTGTTGAGAGGCCACCCCCAAGTTGGGCTATGAGGCCATCCGGGCGAAGGAAACACCTTCAAGCTTCTCTCTCAGCCCACAACCCATTCTGCTCTCAATGCTTCCGTGGAAGAGCTGGACAAGAATATCATTCAGCCATCACAACCATGTCACTCCTTCCAACTGCCCCACACAACACAAGGAAGGAATTTCCCTTCACCGATTCATAGTTCCCTAAGGAAATCCAACCCTTACAATGCTTACCGGCATGTGTAGTAAGAGTCCAATCCATTATATGCGGTTTGAGAACTTCCTGTAGCATTAATTTATGTATTCTCAAACATTCAGGAGTAACAAAACTCAGTGGGCAAAGGTTCCTATCTTGCCCAACCTCTATGCTCACCTACAACCATCCCTTTTCTCTCACATTTGCAATTTTTCCTTCCAAATTTGAGTTTCTAGTTAATGCTCAATTTGGTAATGGTAATGGCAATGGAATCAACAACAAAAAGAAAAATTATGTGAAGTGTAGAATTGGCTGCTAAAAATTTGTATGTGAAAAATGGATGATAGCCTCCAAAAGAGACAAGAGGTTGGCAGAAAAAGACATCTGACATAATTTTTGACCATAGAAGAGAGGACTCTTACACTAGTCATAGAAGTATATTCATTCTATGCTTCCATAACTACATGAGAAGGCTTACCTCACCAACCTCACACATGCATTCAATGATTGGATAAAACAATCAAAAGAAAGTAATTGGCTCATTTAAGAAAAATGGCAGCAAATGGATGAGTTATAAGGTTGACACTTGGCAATAGAGGATTTAATCTCCCATAGGCCCCCTTCCTCTTCCTCGCTAGTGGCATCATAGCTCCTCTGGTGCTCTTTACACAACCATTTTGGATCATTTTATTATTTTTCCAACATAATAGTTACGTAGCATTCAAATTGGCATGATAAGCCAACCACATCTTCCATATAGAAATATTTGCATTATACATGTCTAGCCATTCACTAGTTGGGCCTTGGCCTTGAGCTCCACATTAGGAATCCATACTAGCATATTTACATTATTTACATGATTTGATTTAATATATTCCAAGTCAAAACCAGGGGTATTACATCTACTTGTATTGATCTTTGGATGTTTTGATATGTAAGTACCACATTGACTTTAATTAGCTACCTTTGGATATTGGTATATTGATTCTTGCGTGCTGTGACTTTTGTAATCTAGATGTCGATATGGAACCATGATAAGTTGATTTTTCTTAATCTATTCATGATTTATTTTTGATATAATCATGTTAGTATTTGATATTTTCGTATTCATTGATGCGTTAACGACTTCAACTTCTTTCTGGTAATCCTAAATTTTTTGTATTGACTTCTGGCTATCCTCAAGGATCTCTTTTGATACATCATTTGGGTTGTCTAATGAGGGTGATTCCATTGTAATGTCCCACCAAGTTACCTTCTTCTTCTTATAGAAGAATGTTAAAAGCTTTTCCTTGATAGTGTTCCCATCCAAGTTGGAGCTAGAGTTATGTCAATCTCATTTAGATATAGCATCTAGACATATTAGTTGTAATCTTGAATTGGAATATGACATTGTAATCATCAATTGTTAGTTGGAGGTTGTTTATCCCATGTCTGTTTTAATCATTTTTTTTGTTTTTGTTTTTGTTTTTGTATTGGAGTATAAATAGCTGTGGAATTACTAATTGATTGGCCAAGTTGACGTTAATGTAATTGTCTAGCCAAGTTGATGTTAATGTAATTATCTGTTTCATTCATACAAATACCAATGTTGATCTCCTTCCCGTAAATAGTCCCTTTTAGTTTTAGTAGGGGGGAAACAACTTTTATAATATCTCGACAAAATCTTTTTTGCTTATTGTTAAAATCCATTTTCACCCTTTTCTTTCCAAGAAAAAAAATATGTATTTGATTTTTTTTCCGATTTTTTTTCCCCAAGGAATAACCTTGACGAAAACCGTCCCAGTACTTCCCCATGATTCATGGATGGTAAACAGGGTAAACCATTGGCCTTGATTATGGAGCCTAACCTCGAGGGGATCAAGAGAATTGAACCCATCACCTCCCCAACTTTTGGGAGAGATCTCACATTTGGCTCATGATCACTTGAGCTAACCTTTAGGGCTATTTTTTTTTTGTATTTGATATTTTAGATAAAAAATCAAAATACACATGATCATGTCTTTCACCTCTTGGTCATTTTCTGAATGACTTCAGCCTAAAGCCCTCTAAGATATATTCCAGTCTCCTCTACGACATACTACAGTCTTCCTTTAATAGACATGTAACTGTCAAAAGAGTCAATGATATATATAGACTCAAAACTTTCATGACCCAAAATCATACTAGTACTGAACTTAGCAGAATAATATTTGGTCTGAGAAAAGACAAACCATAGTTTTAGACATTAGAAAACCTAACAGATTCAACAAAAAGGATGTTTCCTCTGAATTTCTGTTTAGCCAGAGATCCAATAAAATAGCTTCTTTAGATAGATGGTCTGCTTTGGAGTTGAATTCCTTGTAAATGTGTGCAAAAGAGACTTCCTCAAACTACATTTTCCCCTCCTAAGTTTTTACCGTTATGGGACCTGTTGCCGCCTGAATACGCACTTGGGACAATGCGACAGAAATCTTCAAGCCGCTTGGTGCTTCCTTGGGGGCAAGTTTTGAGTTGAGATATTGTCACTCAACACTCAACTCCTCCATCTAGGCTTACTCCTAGTGAAGCCAAGGGGGGTGGTCCCTAAGAAAAGAAACTAAGGCTTTTAAGCTCAGTTTCAAAAAGGAAAGTTAATCTAGGAGTTAAATACTTTAATCACAAGAGACAAAAGTACTCAACAACATACAATATATATCATCATCATAATGCCAATACTTGAAGCAAGGGCAGATGAGCAAATAAAGACCAGTGCCAAAAGAAAATTAAGCAAAGAACTATACTGGAAGTAAATGTTTTGAATGTGCCTCTTGGAAAGTTTTATTTATTAATGAGTAGATTAGGGGAGGGAGAAGTTCCAATATATCCGGAGGCACACGGAACAAGTCTGGATTTGCTGAGTGTGGTTCCACACAAAAAGAAAGGGCTAGACCGGAGTTGCAGGGGGATGTCCAACACTGACACCAAACGAGGGTGTAGCCTGACAGGTCCCTGCGATCACTACCTAGTTGTTTCCTTTTCTCTGTGAACTTTGCCCACAAAAGACAAAGGCAAGATGCCGGATTTTTGTCCTTAAGGGGAGTTAATTTTAATTAAATGTGGAGATTTATTGAGTGCAACGAATCTCGTTTCTGGTTGTTCCAAAGCTCATGCAAGCCTGCTATGGATAAGAGCATATGAAGAGATTGTGCAAAATATTTGTTCCAATTAACTACAAAAGTAAAAAAGAACTTGCAAAAAGCAATAAGATGTTCTGCTAATTACTAACGACAAATCTCTTTTATGAGAACCACCTACTTGGGCAAGCCCTTTCAGTAGCACCACACTTCGGGAAAGTGTAGGCAATGGGTTTGTTACTTTGCAACAACAAAAAAAAGAAATGGAAATAAAACTAGCTAAGTGTGGTGAGTGCGATTGTTACGAAAATGAAAGATTAATGTCTTGAGTGAGTCTGTGGCCCGTCGTTGAAACAAAGCCAACAAATGATTTATTTTAGCTTAGATTAGTTAATTAGAACAAAAGAAATAAAAGAGAAGGGTTAGAGACAGTCACGCCATGAAAAGTGACATGGATGCCCATCTCCCCAGGGGGGATGGGGTGTGGGCGCTGTGTATATCACTTGCTTCTCTTTACTATTTAGATTTTACATTGCTTTGAAGAAGTGCCTTTGGTCCTTACAGATTGGGATCCAAAGGCTTACAAAATTCTCAGAAAAATTGACCAAAAGAAGAAGAAGTGTCTGAGATGCTCCGGATTGCCCAACAGTTCGAAATTTTGCCAGCGTTTTCTCCTACTTGTTCGTCAATGCTGTAAAATCAGTGACCTATTAGTAACGAAAGACGCCCAAAAGCACTTTAAAAGTGTCTTTGGACAATCACAAAAAAAATGCCAAAAAAAAGCTAAGTTAAACTACACTTAAAAGACCAAAATGACTCAAGAAAAGAGACTTTCTTGAGGATCTTAGCTCACCTTTTGGGGCAGCCAATAAAAAGCACTTAGATCTTTCCAAATATAACTTTAAAACTTGGAAAATAACTTCTTCTTCAAGCCTTTAAATAAACTATGAAATGACTTACAAAGAATGAAGCAATCTATGATAGATCTAGTATGAAAAATATACCTTTTAGAGACTAAGATTTAATGATATAAATAAATCAGATCTAAAGATAATGCTTGCATAAACGAGATCTGAAACTGAATAGAACCGGTAACCAATATGCTTTGATTTGGAAGGAAAGAGAGATGAAGAGACGGCTTGGTGCTGGAATGATCAACTAAGGAGCTTTCTGGTGGAATGTCAAGAGATTATGCCGTATAAGTGGTTGAAAATGACAAAGAAGCAAACTAGCTCAGTGCCTTCTTCAATCTAGGATAATTGCAACTAATCATAGACTTGCAAAGAAATTTGTGAGATCTGGTAACACATATATAGAGAGATTAGAACATGTCAATAAACTTATGTAACAATGCCAGATCTAAATCTCTAGACATACATATATAAAACATAATGAGCTAATAAACTTATTAACAAAATTCTTTCACTATCGACTGGTAGCACTCCTCCCAAGGCCAAACTCACAAGATCCAAGAAGCAAGACAATGAAACAATTACAAGTTACCTCAAAATGATCTGGCAATGCTCATCCACACAGTACACATGACACCATCGAGCCTCCAAAGCTTTCTCTTATTCCAAACAACAAAAATACTACACTATTACAATAGGCAAGCCTTTCTCAGAACAACTCTAACTAGTTTGCAATGGAGAAAAGGCCTTGCTTTTATAGCAAAAGTGACCCCAGGGGGGGCGCACTCATTAAGGAAGGCAAATTGCCACATAGGGAGAGCAAGGGCGAATTCCAAGAGTGATTCAAGGGATTGGTTGGAGTTAACACCAAGAGAGGGGCGCCACCTTTCATGAGGTAGGTGCCCTCTCTTACCTAAGTTGCCACCTCTTCAATCAAGAGATTCCAATGGAGATATGTGTCCCCTTTGAGAGAGAGCTGCCCCCTCTAACTTGTGTTAACTTGCTTTGATGGGATTTGACCCAATCCTCAATATTTGATCTTTAGACAAACCAATATCTGATTGCCAGTTAACTGCCACTTCTCCGACATGCTCCCTCAATCAGTGGGATTTGGTCTTTTTCCTTTATTATGTCTTTTTTGGCCATATATTTGGTCTTTTTGGTCATTTTCAAGAGAATTTTAATTTAAGTGATAAATAATCACTTGAATTATTCTCAAAGTGGCATTAGGGGTATAGTGGGTGCTCTGAGTTAGAAAACAAGCACCCCCATGGCAAATTACCTTTCCTAACCACACTTTTATGCATTTTTTTGATTTTTACAATTAAAACATTAAAAATTGGCCCGTTTTATAGGAAATTTTTTTATTTGCGGAAAACTTAAAAAACCTATGGGGAAACTAGTACATGTTCATATGACTCAATAATGATGACTAGCATGGTAATATCTAAGTTGCGGGGAAGCGCTCTCCCCCCTCTCGCCCCTGCTTCGGAAGCTAGCTTCCGGCCGAAGCTAGGCGGAAGCGCGATTTGCTTTCGCTTCCGGGCGGAATCGATTTTGAGAAGCGCGCTTCGGGCCAAAAAATTTCGCTCCCTGCCACTGTGTGAGAGCGTGCAGGAATCGATCCGAAGCGTCGCTTCCGGATCGATTCCTCTTCGCTTCCTTTTCGCTTCCTGCTCGCTTCCCCCATTGATTCCGACTTTAAAAAAACGATTCGGTCGCTACCTGAAATCGATTCCCGTCGCTTCCTCGAATGATTCGCCCAAACCCGCGATTTTTTGGGTGAGTTGGAGCTCGTGGGGTCCACGCTTGGGGTTTTGGAGGGGGGAATAGGGCTTTGAGGTATAAAGCCCTCCTCCACACTCCATTTTGTCACTTTCATTTGTTTGAGAAGAGAAGAGAGGAGAGGAGAGGAGAAGAGAAGAGAAGAGGAGAAAGAGGAGAAGATAAGAGGAGAAGGTGCCATTGGAGATTGAAGAAGGTTGGAATCTTGGATGCTTGGATCCTTGGCAAGTTGGCACACTCACTACCATTGGAGTCTTGGACATCCAAATAGGTAGGCTCTAAACCCTTTCTTGTTCATTTGCTTTGTGTTTGAAGTTTGAACTTGAAGTTTTGATGCTTGAGATTTGAATTTTTAAGCTTGAAATTTGACTAGAATCTAGAATGTCATTGTAAATGTTCCTCTCCTATTCTTTCCCATGCTTTCTCCATCATTTCTATTGCAGGGCAACAGGTTAAACTCTAGTTCCACTTCCAACTTCCAAGTCCAACAAACATGATGATAGGTTTATGGTTTCTTTTGTTGGTTCCATTTGTTGTTTTGATGATGTTCATTGAAAATCGGAGGAGGAATGAGGGAGAGGGAGATGATGAAGAAGTGGGTAGTGTCACATACCGTGGAGAGGTGGAGGGAGGGGAAGAGGAGGAGGAGGAGGAGGAGGGAAACCGAATGAAAACCAAGGAAGACACAACACCCTTATGGAAATATGTCACCAAGCAGGGAGGAAGCAAGGGGGGTGGAACCGCCAAATTTGGTTGCCCCCATTGTAAAAAGACTTACATGGGTTCATATACTCGTCTGAGAAGACATCTATGTGGGAACATGCCATGTGATGAAAACAAAACTGTAGGAGTTTGTGTTTGCAAAAGTGTGCCATCAACACAAAGAGCCATGTATAATAAGGAAGAATTTGAAGCACAAAACAAATCAAAAGCAAGGGTTGACCATGACCCCTCAATGAACTCACCGATAGCTAGAGGCCCATCCACCCAAGGTAGTGGATTCTCACCCCCTGGGTCATGCAGGACAATATCAGATTTCCTTGACACCAACGGTAGGGATGACGTGGATGCAAGAGTGTTCTGATTTCTCTATGCATGTGGCATACCGTTCAATGTCCTTCGCTCACCCTATTGGCATGAAATGGTAGATGCCATTTGCACTGCTCCAGTAGGATACAAGAGCCCAGGGTATGACAAAGCTAGAACTGTGGGGCTTGACAAGGAAAGAGGCAAGATCCAAAATGCTTTGGGGCAATTCACAAATGCTTGGAATGAGTATGGGGTATGAATTGTATCAGATGGATGGACAAATGTAAAAGGCAAGCCATTGATAAATGTTCTTGGTGTGTCTGCTACTGGTGCAGTCCTCCTTTCAGCCCATGGCTACTCAGATAAATTCAAGACTGGCATAAACATTGCAGAACTCCTACTCAAAACCATTGAATCTATTGGTCCATACAATGTCATCCAAGTCATAACCGACAATGCTGCTAATTGTAAGGCAGCGGGAGCAATCATTGAAGATAAATACCCCAACATATTTTGGTCTGGGTGTTTGGTTCACACAATGAACCTTTTGATGCACGACATCATTAAGTTGAAGGAAAATCAATACAAATGGATTGGTGAATTGTACAAAAAGGGCAAGAAGATGATAAGATTTATAACCAACCATAGCAATGCCCATGGCATTTTCCGCAGTCACTCAAAGTTGGAGCTATTGAAGATAGCAAAGACTAGATTTGCTAGCTACTACCTCACTTTCAGGCGCCTTTTGAAGGGAAGAGAGGCATTAGCTAGCATGGTATCAAGTGAGTCATGGCAGGTCTTGAAAGATAGGTGTACATCCGCATCTGAAAGGCTTGATTTTCAGGAGGTGGAAGAAACAGTTCTTGATGCGGGATTTTGGGCAAGTGTCAAGTATGTTTTGCAGTTCACAAAGCCCATATATAACATGATTCGGTTTGCAGATACAGATAAGCCGGTGATTGGGGAGGTGTATGAGCAGATGGATAGCATGCTGGGTCAAATTAAATATATTGTTGAACAGAAAGATCCCATCTTGTATGACCATATTCATGAACATGTGGTCAAAAGGTGGGAACATCTCAATGTTCCATTGCATGCCTTAGCGTATGTATTAACACCAAAATATTATTCTCCATCTTGGTTGGCCAAACCAACACCCAGGGGTGGGGTTAGGAGAAAGCCCCACACAGATCCAGAGGTACATCTTGCGTACATGACTGCTATAGACAAGTTGGTCCCTGATTTAGAGGAATGTGACATATTGCGCAGTGAATTAAGCAAATACCTCAGTGAAGTTGGTCCATTTGGTACTTTGCATGCAATCAGAGATCGAGATAGGGCGCCTCCTATCGAATGGTGGAACATGTATGGCTCAACATGCCAACGCTTGTATAGATTGGCTGTTAGAGTGCTTTCACAGGTGGTTAACAGTTCCTCTGCAGAAAGGTGTTGGAGCACCTAGAGCTTCATCCACTCAGTGAAAAGAAATCAATTAAATGCAAACCGAGCAGAAAGCTTGGTTTATGTACATTACAACTTGAGGTTGTTGACTCATTATTGTGAGCGTGCCAAAATTGATAGATCATATGTCACTTGGGACAACAATCCGGAGGAGCATAACTTGGAGGATGGAGCCATAGCTTTGGAGCGCTTGGAGGAAGAGCTTTTGGGCGATGAGGATGACGCATATGCAGTACCACTACCAATGGCGTCGCCATCTTCTTCCTCGTTTCCAGATGCACCATCTTTGCCTAGAGGTTCACGACCTCCATCTGCATCAGTGAGGGGGGGTCGTGCAGGATCGAGTCTTGGACGTGGCTCAGCAGTGGTGGCTACTGGGGATGATAATCCCACTCCCGTTGTTCAGAAAGCACGAGAAAAGAAAATGGAAATTTCTCGTGGCAAGAGGAAACATCCATGATTCCATAAAATCTACTTTTCTTGTATTTTCTTGTTTACAGTACTTTCAAGGTTGAATCTTGATGTTATAACTTATGGAATCATGGATATTGGACCTATGGTTGATGAAATCATGAATTCACTAGTAAATGATTAATGAATGATGATTGATGAATGATGTTATATGGTATTATTGTTTATTTCATGCTTTTCAATGATTAATGATGTTATATGATGTTATTTGATGATTGATGAACTTCTACTTGCATTTGTTGACATATATGCATCAAAATATATAAAAAATATATATTATATAAAAAACGCTTCCGGAACGCTTCCTAACTGGAAGCTTTTGAAAATTTCGCTTCTCGCTCCCGCTCCTGCTCCCGCTTCTCGCTCCCGCTCCTGCTCCCGCTTCTCGCTCCCTCTCCCGCTCCCAAGTAACCTTGGATAATATACATAGATACTTAGACTTTAAAAACCTCCTAAGGCCTAACCACCAAGCCAAATACTCTAACTTTGGAGGCGTGAGTGAAAAACTTGGAAATTATACGTCGCTGAATAGCAACGTATAATTAACAAGGAAAAACACTCTAGAGTATTGGATTGATGATTAAGTCTAAGTCAGCCAAGTTTTTTACAAAAGGCCATCATGCTATATCAACTTATTACAATTTCCCCGAGGGGTATGAACATGCAAAAAATTAAAAAAGGGCCAAAATTGGCCTGCTAGACTTCTGAACACTGATGTTGAACAAATGATTTTGTTCAAGTCGTTGGCGGCTCACTGAGAAATCCAACTAAGTGCAACTTAATGGATAACAAGACCTAGGGCCATGTTTGTCAGTTGACTTTTGCCATTTGCCCAATCTATCAAAATCTTTGAGTCCTGTAGCACTTGCAACCTGCTAAATCCTTTTTCAATAGCTGCTTTCATCAGAATCCACAAGGCAAATAGTTCATCTTTGTTGTTGGTTCCTTGACCCGCCCCATATTTTAAAAGGAAACAATGAGAATTATTTAATAAAATTCTAGCCCCTACACCACACATACTTGGGTTACCTTGGCATGCACCATCAAAGAAACCACAGGGCCTTGAGTAATCAATATTTGGTTCCTTTAAGTTTCTTGCTCCCTTCTGTTTAGGAGGCTTCCAACCATCGCCATAAGAGGGCCTTATTTGATGAGACACCACATTCGAAGAGAATTCCTTTCCATCAAAATTCATCTCGTTTCTAGCTAACCAAACCCCCCGCAAGACACAACAGGGTAAAGCATTGTAAATATTAACAGCTCTATTTGAAAACCAAGCAACCTTTCAATAGAGAGGGTTTATCCCATGAAATAGTGATCTTTAATAATTGCAGGACATCTTTGCATACATGCTTTATAAAGGGGCAATTAGTAAAGATATGATCCACATATTCACTTGAATCCTTACACAAAATGCACCAACCAGCCCCTATCCAATTCCTCTTTTGACCATTGTCCCAGGTTAAGATCTTGTTGGCCAGAGCTAGCCATAGAAAGACCCTAGACTTCCAAACTAGTCTCACCCTCTCTCCTTCTAATTCCTTATTTACTTTAGCTTCATATCCAAACTTAGCAGTGAGCACACCTATAGCTTTATTTCTTGACCACTTTAGTTCATCATCCTGATCCTTGAGAATAATATCACTATGCTTAAAAAGGGTTGTATACTGATTCCACTCTTCAGCCTATTCATCCTGAAGCTCCAAGACCTTTGTTGTTTTCCCAAAACTGAAACCAACCCTCTTGAACCCCTTATTTGAAGCATTTGCTAATATTGTTATTTCTTTCTCCTGTATGGTTTTGGTAAGAGAGTCTGAGAATTTGTAGTTTCCACTAACCCTATCCATGGATTAACACCTTTTCTCATCTTATTTCCTTGACGAATTTTCCAAGCAGTCCAGTTTCTGAATACGGAAACGACCCTTACCAGACCTTCCAAACATTTGATACACTTTTAATTGATTTTCTCCTATCTGATCCAGTTTTCTAGGGTCCTGTCATCTAGATATTTTTCCTTCATTATTTTTCCCCACAAACCATCATTAAATAAAACTCTCCATATACTTTTTGCTGCCCAGGCTTGACTGAAGACAAAAATGTTCTTCAGGCCCCAACCACCTACTCTCTTTGGTTGATGAATCCTTGTCCATTTTACTAGTGGAATTTCTTCATTGCCCTTTTGTGTATGAAGTGAAGTACGTACATAGGGAAGAAAGGGGGTCTTTACGAAATACTCATCCTAGTAACATGAGGGTGTTGGTCTATCCTTAACTTTCAAGAGTTAGTTTTTTTTGATGTTTCCTCCACATGTGTGCCTAAGAAAGTGCTGTCATGGGTCATCCATCCTCACGCCTTCATATTGTGATCCCTTTATTTTTATTTACTGTTGATATTTCATTTACTTGCATTTCATTTAGCCCTTTTTCTTTAGATATGGCTTAGACAACCTGGGGCAAGGGAACTTGGCTTTTGCAATGGGGAGTATTTGCCATGATTGTTTCCATTTGCTTTTTTGCATTTAATTCATTTAGCAAATCCTTTTTCAGGAGACTAAAATACTCTTTTAGCTTGATTTGAGGCATTCACACATTGGAATAGTAATGAGACCATGTATTATTACCAAAGGTAGATCATTCACAAAGGTGGAATCTAAAGGGGGTGGGTGAATTGGCTAGCGAGATGAAAAATGGCTAGGTAAAATATGATGAGATGGATGAAAATCACTTGATTCTTTCACTAAGGTACAAATTAAATTTGTACTACCACAATTATTAAGCAAGATGAATAACACTGTTGTTGTTATAGCTATGAGAGGCATCCTCATAAGCTCAACCGACCTACAAATGTAAATAAAATGATAAATGTAATTTTATATTGTAAAATTGACAAGTCGACCCATTTAGGGGATTTTATGAAAAGCAATGTATAAATAGAAGTACTACCTCCCTCATTTCATCATTCTCACCAAGCAAGTTCGCTCAACTAGAGGAGTTCACATTTTCTAGGTGCTAGAAGACATTTGGAGCAGATTTCTTGAGCATTGACTCAATTTGTACTTTTTATCTTCTTTGTACTAAATCTCAGAGTAAGAAAGGGTTGCTGGGTTTTTCCCGAGTTTGGGTTTTCCCAGGGTAAAGTGTTGTCTATTGTCTCTATTGTTTCTGTGCATAGTTGTTCTTTCAGTGATCCTTTTCATTGCTTATATATTATGTTGCTATAAGTGAAAACATTAACATGGTTTCAGAGCTATGCTGAAAGAGACTATTGTCAGGAACTAGGGTTTGAAGTTTCTCCAACTTCCAACCATCAATTTGGTTCGATCTTACCTTCATTGAGCTTGCCTCAGCAAGGCGAATTTTTCTGTCCAAGCATAATTCCATTTTGACTATTTTCAATTTTGACCTAATTTCTAAGGTTGCTGCAGAATTAGGGTTTGTTGTTTTTCAATGATCTGACCACAGATTTGGAAGAAAAGAAGACTCATTCAACTCGCCTTATGAGGGCGAATTCCTCTGTGGAAGTGGTTTTCTCAAAATCCAAAATTCATTTTTGACCTAGCTCCTGCTAGGGTTTCTGCAGATCCAGTACCTAGTCAACATGTCAAGCATCAAGGTTGAAGATAGGCTTGATGGAGCTTCAAACTATTACTCATGGAATTCTAGGGTGCTTATTGCTCTAGGAGAAAATGATCTACTAAACTTTGCTACAAAAGGAGTGACAGAACCAACATAAGCTTCAGAGAAGACTCAATGGAAGAAGAATGATTCGAAGGCAAGGAGGATACTAATAGATTCAGTTAAGGATCATTTGATTCCTCATATTTCTCAGAAGAGGACAACTAAGGAAATGTTTGACTCATTGGAGAAGTTGTTTGAGAACACGAACATTAATAGGGCTCTTTCCCTAAGGAAACAACTCTCAAGCATCAAGATGTCTAGATCATACACCATAGCTTCATACTTCATGAAGATTACATAAGTAAAAGACAAATTTGCAACAATAGGTGAAGTTATTGCAGACAGAGAATTGGTCATGATGACCTTGAATGGTCTCCCTCAATCTTGGGAACCCTTCATCCGAAGTATATCGGGAAGATCAGAACTACCCAATTTTGAAAGAATATGGGCAGACTGTACACAAGAAGAAACAAGACTTGTGATGAGAGGCAAGATTCAAGAACCTCATGAAGAAGATCAAGCTCTCATCACACATACCAAGAAGAGAGGAAAAAGGAACTTTGGACGAAAAGACAAGAGTAGAAGACCAAGTCCTAATCCTGATCATAGGAAGAAGGACATGTCGAAGGTTCACTGCTATAAATGCAGAAAGTTTGGCCACTTCAAGAGCCAATGTAATTCACAGAAGAGGAAAGAAGATGCCTCTGCAACTGATGTGGATGAAGAAACTCAACCAAAGAAATTGAAGAAGACAGAAGAATTCTTCTTCATCTCAGCTTTATCAGGTACTGTTCCTATTGATGATAATGTTTGGTTGTTAGATAGTGGTGCCTCTAAGCATATGACAGGTTACAAGGAGTTTCTCTCAAACCTAGAGAAGAGATAATCACATCTAAGAGTGGTCCTTGGAGACGATGCCAGATATGCAGTGAAAGGAACTAGGACAACCTCCTTTCAGCTAGACTCTAGTGATTCTCTTGGGAGAAGTACTATATGTGCCAAGAATGAAAAGAAATCTTGTCTCTATCTCAACACTAGAAGACAAGGGTTATAAAGTTGCATTCTCAGAAGGGAAGGTTCTTACATGGCACAAGAATTCCACTATCGATTCTGCAAGAGTAATTGGTGTTCGCGAAGAAAGTTTATACAGATTGGCGGTATAGCCAGTTCAGGCTCTAGTACACGACTCCATTAGTATGAGTGAGCTATGGCATAGGAGACTCGCTACCGACACTATATAGCTCTTCCTTCACTCAAGAAGATGGTTACATGACTTCTCGAACTCCAAGTGGAACACAATGGCATCTGCAAAGGATGTGCACTTGGCAAGAATGCTAAGGGATCTTTTCCTAATAATGACACCAGGTCCAAAGAAATATTAGAGTTGGTACACTTAGACTTGTGTGGACCTATGACAGTTACATCATTGGGAGGATTCTCATACTATGTGACCTTCATAGATGACTACTCCCAGAAGACGTGGATCTATTTTTTGAAGACTAAAGAATCCAAAGAAGATCTGAACAAGTTCAAAGAAATCAAGGCCTAGGTAGAGAACCTATCCGGAAAGAAAATAAAGATTCCCAGGTCCGATAATGGAGGAGAGTACACCTCATCAGATTTCAGTAATTTCTAGAAGGAAGTGGGAATCAAGAAGGAATATACAGTTCCTTACAACCCTCAACAAAATGGGGTTGCAGAAAGGAAGAATAGATCTATAGTGAAGGCAGTCAAAGCCATGATCCATGATCAAAATCTTTGGATGCTTTTATTGGCAAAGGCTTCCAGCACTGCAGTATATATGTTCAGAATAGAAGTCCACACAGAATACTGAAGAATATGACTCCAGAAGAGGCCTTCACAGGTGTGAAGCCAGAAGTTGGTCATCTATGAATATTTGGCTATCCAGTATACATTCATGTACCCAAATAAAAGAGAACAAAGCTAAAACCTTTAGGCAAGAAGGGTACATTTGTTGGGTACAATGAATCTTCGAAGGCATATCGAATCTACATCCTAGGTCAGAGACAGATTGAAATCAGTGGGGATGTTTCCTTCGAAGAAGAGATTGCCTTTAGAAAGGCTAGGAGATCATCCCTAGACAGTGAGGAGCAAAAAGCTCCAAAAGAAACAGAGTTATTACCCCCTCCCTCTTTAGAAGTTTAGAGGGAGCCGACAGATCCAGTAGGTTCTGTAGATCCGATGGATCTAGTTGATCCAGTAGAGCCCACATATGTTCCTAGAGATCTTGCTATTGGTAGGAAGAGGCCTATTTGGGCTCTACAGACTTTAGAGGATGCAACAAACCATGTTGCTCCCCCAGGTACATTCAGGGAGAGCAAGAAACCTCGAAGATATTCAGGATACGTAGCACTGATGCCCCACATTATTGATTCTGAGCCCTCCAGTTACGAGGAGGCTGCAAACCAGCAGGTTTGGAAAGATGCTATGATGGAAGAATATCGATCCATGATCAAGAATGACGTATGGGAAGTGGTGCCAAGACTTGAAGGGAAGTTAGTTGTGACTTCCAAGTGGATCTACAAGATTAAACATGCAGTAGATGGGAGCATTGAGAAGCACAAGGCGAGATTTGTGGCTAGAGGTTTCTCCCAGAAAGAGGGAGTTGATTATGACGAGACATTTGCTCCAGTTGCACAGTACACGACCATCAGATCAATCATAGCTCTAGCTTCAACTATGGGATGGAAGCTACATCAGATGGATGTTAAAACAACTTTCCTCAACGGAGAAATTGAGGAAGAAGTCTACATCGAATAGCCAGAGGGTTTCAAGATTCATGGGAAGGAATCCCATGTATGCAAACTAAAGAAGGCCTTATATGGCCTCAAGCAGGCACCACGAGCATGGTATGCCAGGATTGATGGATACTTGGTGAGCCTGGGATCCACCAAGAGTGAGGCAGACTCCAACCTTTACTACAAGGTTGAGGATGGCAGACCATTGATACTAGTACTGTATGTTGACGATTAGTTTCTCATAGGAGATGAGAAGCTTACCGACTAAGTTGCCAGGGTACTCAGGTACTGGGACGGGTACGGGTACGGGTACGCCACTTTTTGAAATAGGGTACTTGGGTACGTCGGGGTACTGTAGACATATATATATATATATATATATAATTTTATAAATTTATAATTAATATATTTATAATTTTATTATTAAGTTAATAAGTTTTCAACAAGTAACACACATTTGACATTGGTATTGCTGCTTGCACATTTGTCATTAATTCAAATTTGAAATTACATATATGATATTGATATTGATATGAAAGTGAAACATTAGCAGAATAGCATGATATATGTCTATGACTCCATGAGTCCATTGTCATACTACATCCAAAATTTGGCAAATGGCATGCCTCATTTGCCATAGTTTTGAACATGAAATACAAAATAGCAAAATGAAAATAGTCAAATACTAAACATAAAGCAAGTAAACATCATAGTTGATTTGGCTTCCTCAAGCCATCTCTGCTAAGTTAGCAGCATCTACAACATCACTGTCATCTACATCAGCATCAAGGAGGTCCTCGGTCAACAAGCTCTCCAGGTAAGTATCACTATCAAGTGGAGGCTCCTCATCTATAGCAACTGGAGGTATCTCGACAAGGCCATCCGGTTCTATTTCCTCATCCACACATATGGCATCATCCATGTATTGGTCCCATCTCTTGAAAGGACCCTCTTTGTACCCAGGGTCTTTTCGAGATATGAGACGAAGTGTGCTATGAATGTAGACTAGGTTCTTTGCCTTCTTCGACCCCAACCTGTTTCTCTTCATAGAATGGATGAAACCATAAGTGCTCCAATTCCTCTCACAAGACGAGGAACTATCTACCTGCAAGTGCAATCAAACTGTTAGGGAAAGGCTACCAAATTAAATTAATTAAAATTTAATATAGAAACAAGATGTTGAAGTAGCTACCTGCCCAAGTAATCGTATGGCAAATTGCTGCAACTCAGGAGCATCAACACCATGAAGCCACCACCAATCAATCGGATCCTTCTTCTTGCGCCTATCAGCCAAAGAAGCATGTGAATCAAAGACACCTCGCCCACGTGAAAATTGGGCAAATTGAGATCGTATCTTAGAAGCATCTTCTGTAGAACCATATTTTTTTTAATTGCATTCATAAACCCTTTAACCACCTCTCTATCTTGGGAAGGAGGCCTCCTTCCTGTTGTGGAATCATACCATTTGGGATTAACTGCATAGGCTGCCATATGAAGTGGGCTGTTCAATTTATTCCATCGCCCATGTATAAATGATTGCAACTGTGGCCATAAAGTAGGATCTTTCTTGTTTGTGATGGATTCGATCCTCTCACACAGAGTCCATGTTCTCATAAATCTCACCTAAACATGGACCATCTATGTCTGCATAGCGAAGCATATCACATATTGGCTCTACAAATTCCACAACAAATTTTACATCAACCCAAAACTGATCATCCAATATCAATCGCTTCACCTCTACAGCTGCCTCTGAGGTAGATTGTCTCCATTGCTCCCACATATTATTGATAACTGTGGCAGCTAAAGCCCCTTTCATCTCCAAAAGCCGCCTAAGCAAAATGTAGTAACTTGCAAATCTAGTGTCAGCGGGCTTATGAAGCTCCATTTTGGCATGCTTGCGGTAAATGGCTTGTGATTGGTGGTGGTTGCATATGAACATTTGAATTTTAAGGCCATTCTCAATTAATAACTGAACCCATTCAAGTTTCCCAATGTCTTTCAATGCATTATTCAAAGAATGCACTGCGCATGGTGTCCAAAAGATATGCCTATGGTACATCAAGAAATAAAAAATTAAAAACAAAATTAGAATTTGCAGTGATTTATAAATTTTGATTTAACTTTTAAGTACTAAAAATTAGAAAAAAAAAAACATACTTGTAAATTTGTAATTAAAAATCAGACTTGGAAAGTTGGAAGTTGACACTAACCTATACTCCTTTTGAACCATCACCCCCGCTGCTTTGCAAACTGGAGCTGCATCAGTAACAACTTGAACAACATTGGTTGGCCCCACCTCCGCAATGGCATCACATAATTGGTCTTTCAAGAACACAGCGTTCTTTTCTTGACCAGAACAATTAATGGCCCTTAGAAAATATGGACCAGCTATGGAAGAGACAATGATATTTATCAATGGACGATTCTGACAATCAGTCCAACCATCCATGATAATGGAGCACCCATCTACACTCCAAGATCCCTTCAATGGTGCCATTGCCTTCTCAAGACGATTTTTCTCCTTGTCCACCAACACTGTTCGAAGCTTCTCATAACTAGGTGGCTTATACCCCATAGGTCCATTATTAATTGCATGAACCATTTACTCAAAGTATGGTGAGTGAGCTGCATTGAAAGAAATCCCGCATGCAAGAAAAAATCTTGCTATGGCAAGATCAACACCCTCCCTGCCTTTGACATCAAACATGTCATAAAGGCCACCAAGTTTTGGTCTTTTGTATCCCTGTTTAGTGCTTTTTGATGATTTTGATGGCACATGCTCATCACCAAGCTGAACTTCTTCATCATCCGATGGCATTTCATCATCATTGGTGTCATCCCCAATAGCATGAGCTGGAGGCTTCGAGGTTCCCTTCCCTGCCTTACCCTCAGCCCTAAGTTGCTCTTTTTGTACAATAGGGAGTCTTAAGGGATCCTTGGGATCTCCAGTACAAGCTTCAACACCCTTCCTTGGAATATTCATGAAATGGGCTTTCACTCTAGTATAGGTCCCTTTCCACTCAGCCTTGCAAAGTTTGCATTTTATTAAGGCTGTCCCCCCTGAAGACTTTTCTGGTTTTTTTCTTCTCCACATGCTTCCATAGTGGATATTGTGGATTACCTGAAGACATTTTTGATTTTTGAAATTTTCCTTTGGACTGTATTCTTTTGACACCTCTAACAACTATATAATGACTATGATTAATGATACACCCCTCACAAATGAACTGAGCTGATAATGCCTGAAATTGACAGTGGACAGATGACAATTAGCATGAAAATTTGAAATTCAGAAATTGAAATTTTAATTTTATTTATATTTTTAATTTATAGTATTATACACTTACAGTCTTACAGTCTTACTGTTATATTATTATATTTATAATTTTATAACTTATGTAACTGTTTTAAATTTTTAATTCTGCAAAGTTGCAGATACAGTTAAGAGTAGACTTTAAGACTTTAAGACTTAAGTCCATGAATTTCCTGTTTTTTAAAATTGTAAAATTTAAATGCAACAAATTTTAATTAACAATAAATGGCAATGCCCATGATTTACAGGATACAGGGGTTAAAATTTTAAATTTATAAAAAAATCGCACTCCTTAATAATAAAATTTGTAACTTTGTAAGTTTGTAACTTATAACTTATAATTTATTAATTTATAAACTTATAGTTGTAACTAAAATTCATAATATTAATAACTAACAGCCAACAGGCTAACAGTAAATGCCAAATATTTATATAACAGAAAAATTGAAAATTTAAATAATGGATAGTGGCCTCGACCTCCAACTCGACAGCGGCCTCGACCTCCAACTCGACAACTGGACAACGGCCTAACCTCCAACTCGACAGCTTCAACCTCCAACTTGACAACGAGATGTATAGCGGCCTCGACAGCAGCAGCTCCGTCCAAACTTCACCGGCGGATGAACAGTCGACACACAGCGGATGCACAGAAAATAAAATAAACCTCCAAATTTCACGGTTTGAGTTTCGTTTTAGGTTTTAGGTTACGTGCCCCACCATCCACCTCGCCTCAAAACCAAAAAAAAACGCGTTTTCCAGGTCCGCGTTGTCGGTTTCAAGGCCGGACGTACCTGCTGCGTACCCAAAAACGCGGTACTTTGCCCTTTTTGCAGTACCCGTGCCCGATTTTCATTAGCCAAGTACCGGGTACGTGGGTGAAGTACCGGGTACTTCCCGGGTACTCCCAGAGGTACTCGTCCCCATACCAGGTACGGCGGTACGGGTACCCGGTACTGGTACGGGTGCCCAACCCCCGGGTACAGGTGACCTGGTAACTTAGCTTACCGAATGGTGCAAGAAGATGACAGCCTCTAAGTTTGAGATGAAGGATCTTGGTCCTATGCATTACTTCTTAGGTTTGGAGATGTGGCAGAGACAGGATGATATTTTCCTGAGCCAAGGAAAATATACCATTGATATCTTGAAGAGATTTGGTATGATGGATTGCAAGTCCATGAATACACCTATGGAGATAAACCTTAAAAAGTTGAGTGACTCAGCTTTCGAGTCAGAGTTGATAGATCCTACCATGTACAAACAGCTGATCGGTTCACTGTTGTATCTAGTTAATACTAGACCAGATATTTGCTTTGCAGTGAGTGCTCTCAGTGAGTTTATGTGTGAACCAAGATAGGTACATTGGGTTGCTGCGAAGCATGTGCTAAGATATTTGCATGGCATTGTGAAATTTGGACTGAGATATGCTTCTAGGAGTGACATGAAATTGCATGGATATACAAATTCAGACTGGGCAGGGATTGTCGTGGACAGAAAGAGCACCTTAGGGTGTTGCTTCAGTTTGGGGTTTGCAGTGATTTCCTGGTGCAGTAGGAAGCAACCCTCAGTAGCATTGAGCACTGTAGAAGCAGAGTATATTGCAGCAAGTGTGGCGGGACGAGAAGTAGTATGGCTTCAGAAGCTCTTTGCAGGATTGTCCGGGCAGATACTTGAGCCTACCGTGATTCACTGTGACAATCAAAGCTGTGTGAAACTTTCAGTGAATCCTATATCTCATGACAGATTGAAGCATTTGGAAATCAAATACCACTATATCAGAGATATGGCACAGAGAGGAGCAGTTCAGCTCCAGTACATTCCGACGGATGAACAAATTGCAGACATTCTCACCAAGCCTCTTTCCAAAGTGAAGTTTGCGTACTTCCGTGAAATACTTGGAGTAATGGAGAATGGTTTCCTCAGTGAGAGGGAGTGCTCATAGTCTCGAACAAAAATGAACTCAGTCTAGTTTGGACAGGCGGTCCTCGTAGACCGATAATGAGTTCAGTCCAGATTGGGATAGGTGCTCCTTGTAGACCATAGTGAGTGTAGCTATGGTAGGACAGAAATGAATTCAGTCTAGTTTGGACAGGCGGTCCTCGTAGATGGATAATGAGTTCAGTCTAGTTTGGATAGGGGGTCCTCATAGACGGATAATGAGTTCAGTCCAGTTTGGACAGGCGGTCCTCGTAGATGGATAATGAGTTCAGTCCAGTATTGAACATGAGGTCCTTGTAAACCGATAAGGAGTTCAGTCCAGTTGACCATGAGCTCAGTCCAGTTAGACTGGTGTTCCTGTGTGGAACTTTCTCCAGATTGGAGAGGACTCTTGTAAAGAGTATATTTGAATCCCTGTATGGGATATCGTCCTGAGTAGACTTTGTTGACCCTTTCTTATGATGAAGAGATGTACAAGTCTAGATGATGCTAGTCCAGCTGTGACGATTAGAAGATGTACGAGTCCATATGATGCCAAGACGTATGAAGTCCAGTCGTGATGTTCAGATGATTCCCAGATGTACAAGTCCAGTTGTGATGACCAAATGATGCTTAACGAGTTCCAGCATGATGATACTTCTATAGCTAAGAGGGAGTGTTGATGTTATAGCTATGAGAGGCATCCTCATGAGCTCAGCTGACCTACAAATGTAAATAAAATGATAAATGTAATTTTATATTTTGTAAAATTGACAAGTTGGCCCAGTGAGGGGATTTTATGAAAAGTAATGTACAAATAGAAGTACTACCTCCCTCATTTCATCATTCTCACCAAGCAAGTTCGCTCAACTAGAGGAGTTCGCATTTTTGGGTGCTAGAAGACATTTGGAGCAGATTTCTTGAGCATTGACTCAGTTTGTACTTTTTATCTTCTTTGTACTAAATCTCAGAGTAAGAAAGGGTTGCTGGGTTTTTCCTGAGTTGAGTTTTCCCAGGGTAAAGTGTTGTGTCTATTGTATCTATTGTTTCTGTGCATAGTTGTTCTTTCAGTGATCCTTTTCATTGCTTATATATATTATGCTGCTATAAGTGAAAACATTAACAAACACTAAGGTTAGACTAAGAGACGAGCAACAGTTCAAGCATATGAGTCATCATAAAGCATACATGTAACATTGCATGTTAACATACCGTCATATCAGAAAACATGCTAAGAGTAAGTGAAGGTTAGAAAATATCACATCAATAGAGGATCAGGCATTGTCTCCGACTGGGCACATCAAAACACATGGACCATCTGACTAGGCTGAAGGACCTTTGACCAATGATCTATAGTGGGACCATAGATCTTACATCAAAATCTCTAATCAAAGTCGACCTTGATGAAAAGGGGGTAACACTTAGAATCTCACATATTCCTAGAAAAGTCAAAATTCTAAAAGCTGATTAGTACATCTTTATGTGCCTCGAAGACAAGACAAGTTCTATCTATATAAACTTGTAATTATGGTTCACTTTTAGCGAGTTCTTTGAATATCAATCGTATAAGATTTAATCATTCTTCAGGTCTTCCTAGATTTTGAAAAGCATGATGGCCTTAGTACTTTTATTTGCTCTATGTTTAAATATATAAATGACATTCTGATGCATATTTAATCTAATTCTCTTTATTTGTCTAGTATAATTTTATTTTAAACTTTAGGAATGAATTTCCCAAGAATATTTAATCTAATTCCCTTTATTTATGCAAAAAAAACTTCATCAATCTTAGGAAACAATACACAACATCATTATAATCCCATGTAAATAACCGTTAATGATTAATGTAGCCAAAGACCCAAATCATATATGAGGAGTTTTTGGGTTTTTTTCTTGGTGGTTATATTTTGAACAAATTGCAAAATATTTCCTAGTAATGATACTCTTCACAGTACATAATTTGTGAGACTTTGAATTTTCCTTCAAGAGTAAGAAAGTTAGTCACCGTAACTTTCTAGGGTTGCATTACTAAATAAATGCATTAAGTTGGGTAAATAATTTCTATGTAATTGACCCAGCAATCACTAATACATGGTCATCACTTCACAGTGTATGCATATTACTTAGAAACTAGGGTGTGGTAGGAAACTGGTTTACGATTATGCCCGCAGCCCAATGCATATCAGAAAAATCTGTTGGCCCACCATTAATACATCTGATTTATGAAAGCGTTATATATCACTGGTAATCCCTTTGCACTGACCATGCATGATGCAAATGCTAAATTTAGTAAAGCAAATCTTCTGTTTATATATCCTTTACATACAGGGGGAGGTAAATTGAACATCCCTGATAATGTTGTGGGATTTTCATCTATTGAGATGACTTCATTCCCTGTTGAAATTGTCTCATCACTGCAAAGTTGTATTGTTTCTTCTTGTCTCAAAGTTCCACTCTCTTTTATGACTCGGGCTTCAAATTCTCTGCATATGGAGCTCATCTCCCTTATAGAATGTGACATGATTTAGCTTGCAGTGTATGTTAAGAAACATATTCCTAGGAATATAAACATATACCATCAATTTGTATAAACCTTTCAGAGATTCATGTATCTAGTTATTTTTGTGAATCATAACTTCTGGATTTTTATGGATCTAGTGCATTGACAGTTTGCTATCTGTATCAGTTTTTAATTTTAACATTTCCTCATTTATCTTTCTTCGACAATTATATTCTCATGGCTCTATTAATTGTGTTGGGAAATCCACTTAGAATCTTGTTTTACTTACCTGGCTTGGGTTGCTCTTGAAATGTGTGAAACTGCTGGTGGGCATATTTTTCATGCTTGGTTATTGTTCTCATTTGAAGATTTGTAGAAGGATCTTAAAAAAGGCTCATTTTTCTCACTTAGCTTCTTGGGCTGCTCTTTAAGTGTATGTAACTGCTGGCAGGAACATCTTCCATGCATGGCGAGTCTCGCCATTTAGAAATTTGTATTTGGATATCAAAAAAAATTTACATACTGTTCTGGACCTTGACAATGTCACGTTTGATTTGCCAAATGTTATGAATTTTATGTCTGTATAATGTCAGAGAATCCATTTTTCTCTGACATTATGGGAATCCAAGATTCAGACTTCTTTTTCCAGGTAATATATCCTGGGGGAAACCACAGGGGCACTTCCTCTCATTCTGAGGATGGTACCCAGGGCAAACCCTAGATTCTCCAGGGCCCAAGGCCAGATCAACAACTCGTGAATAGATCATATATATCTCATCAACATTTGGCTCACTAAGATCAAATATGTCACAAAGTGGGCTTTGAACCCAAATAGGGAGGGTAACAACTTTTCCTCACAACCACTCGAGCTACATCCAATTTACAATCCAAGATACAGACTATAAATAAACCTCATCCTCAATGTATGCACATAATAGTGTAATATTTTTTTGTGTTTTTGTTTGACAGTGAATTTAATAGAGTTTATTTAACTGCAGGATGGTGATACAACCATACCTGGAAGGAAGAAAAGAAGTGATGCAAGAGAAATGCAGAGCTTTTATCAGGAATATTATGGGAGCTATGTTAAGGCACTTGCTCAAAAAAATGATGAAGCAGATCGGTACAACTATCATTAGAAAGGAATTGGATTAATTTTTTTCTTCTTCTTATAGTTGCCTATCTCAGTTATATAAACTGAACACTCAGATAGCACTTCCTTCCATTATTTTCAGCGTGGAAAATGCACATGATAGTTCTTTATATAACTTACAAGAGTGTTTAATTTTCTGGAAAAATGTACTCTTTTAACACAATTTATTTCTCTTCTTTGATATAGTTGTCCCTAAGAGGTTGTTGGCTGGTTGTTGAATCTTCTTCAGGGCAGAACTGGCAAATGCTTACCAAACCGCTAATATACTCTTTGAAGTATTGAAGTCAGTTACTCAAGCAGAGGCTGCGGAAGTTGCTCCGGAGGTCAGGATTACTACATATTTGTTTCTTGTTTCTATGGTCAAGAAAGAGCTATAGCACTTGTCATATGAAAGCATAGGATGAATTATCTCTAGTTGTAAGTTTTGATTGGTTGTTAATTTGCATGTAGATTCTGGCAGCTGGTAAAGATGTCAAGGAAAAAACAGGGATGTATGTGCCTTATAATATTCTTCCTCTTGATCCAGCTAGTGAAAATCAAGCCATCATGCGGTTACCTGAGGTTAGTTTCTGTGTCAATTAAGTTGACTGGTTGCTGTTTCATGCAAGGATCTTGCCATCAACTTTCATGTTCATGATGCATCCATTATCCATGACATTCGGAACGCTTAATTTATATGTTTTCGTTTGGAAAATGATTGCCAGTGCATCCATTTCACTTGTTTAACACAACTTTAGCATCTGACTAATTCTTTACACTCTTGGAAAATTATTCCTACTTCATTCATGATCTCAGATTAGGGCTGTAGTAACAGCTCTGCGCAACACTCGTAACCTGCCATGGCCTGAAAATAATCAAAAGTCAGAGCTAGATCTTCTTGATTGGCTCCAAGCTATGTTTGGATTTCAGGTAGTTACATTTAGAGGCTCATAGATAGGTTTTTGGAACATCTGATTGAGAGTTGTTTATACATTGTCTTTTTTCCAGTCCATTTATGTATTTGAATTCCTAAATAATTATTCTGATTCCATATCGACATAAATATGGACTCCAGAAGAAACATGAACTGATCCATGGAAGTCTAGTATGGAACCATGAAATATGAGCTAAGCAAGTTGGTGGTAATGCTTTAACTTTTGCAGAAAGACAATGTGGCCAATCAACGGGAGCACTTAATTTTGTTGCTTGCAAATGTGCATATAAGAAAAATTCATAGGCCTACACTAGAGCAAATGTCAAAGGTGATCCACCAAAATAGTCATGGTTTTCCATTCTATTGAAAACATTTCCATTGCAGATGAAGGTTAGGAACATGGATACTTGAATAACCATTTTTTTTTCTTTATGTGCGTTCTGACAGTTGGAGGACAATGCTGTCAATGAGGTCATGAAAAAACTGTTAAAAAATTACAAGCAGTGGTGCAAATACTTAGATCGCAAAAGCAGCCTCTGGTAATATCTTCTTATATGACCATGTTTTTAATGATCTTGCCTTTATGTTTGTGTTGCACAATGATATGATAACCAACAGATCGCCTTGTGAGTAGTTTTGGAGTTCATTCTGAGAATATACTTAGTTTAGTTTTTGTGGTTTTGTCAAATACAGGTTGCCCAGTAATAGTATACCACAGGATCTGCAACAACGTAAAATTTTATTTATGGGACTTTATCTTCTTATCTGGGGAGAAGCTGCAAATCTACGTTTTATGCCAGAATGCCTCTGTTATATCTACCATCATGTATGCAAGAGATTATTTTTGCTGAGTTTCTTTCTTTTCGAGAAAATTATTTGGTTTATATTGAATTAAAACTAGTTCTTTACACTTAAAATTTAAGCTTGTAGGTTCAATTCCTGAGTCATTGTAAATCATTGAGTATCCAACTATGGTATTGCACACGTTAGATCAAAATTTTCATGGTAACAATGTGGCGAAGCTCCTTAGTTGTTGATTCATAAATAGTAGGCCAATAGCCCATCCATCTCACCAACATGGTTACTAAAATGTGAAAATTAATTTGTATATCTCTGCTTTCTATTTTGTTGTAGTAAATGATTTCAAAGATAACATTTTTTTTTTCCAGTTTACATTTTCCCATGGAAAACCTTCGGGTACTTCCCCTCATTTTGAGGATGGTACCTAGAGTAAATCCTAGATTCTTCAAGGCACAAGGCCAAGTCAACAATAGGGCTCGAAGTTGTTACAACAATATATTCATTATGAGCTCAACATGTCACTTACGAGAATAGAACCTGGGTGGGGAGAATAATAATCTATCCCACAACCACTCGAGCTAGACCCAATTGACAATTGATTAGGAGCTAGGCTTGCAAGTGAAAGGCAATCACATAAGAAACTTGGATTGCTGTCACTTTTGTCCAATCTCCTAACTTCTTCGGGATCCAATGTTGTCCCAAGGGGAGAGCCCTTAATGTACCTGCCAAGTAGATGCCAAATTCCTTCCAAACACCTTAAAGCATAGATCAGTGCCTCTAATGGAGTCAAACATAGAGTAATAGAGAGAGTTAGGATGGTGTTTGTATAGTAGTTTTGGTAGTTTTCCAGGTCTGTTTAGGGTTAAAAAAGATAGACTGGGGATTTCATGCTCGAAATTTTAGGGCCGTGAGAATCTACGGCCAAAATTTTAGGGCCGCGAGAATTTAGGGCCGAAATTTTGGGGTCGTGGGAATTTAGGGCCGTGAGAATTTAGGGGCTAGATTTTAGGGCCGAACTTTTAGGGAGTCCAAAAAGTGAAGCAAATTTTTTATTTTTTATTTTTAGGGTTTTTGTTATAAAATTGCAGAGCTAATTCTACCATGAAAATGCAAATTTAACCTAGCAATAATATTTACAAAAATTCAAACTAGGGTTTGATGTAGAGAAAATGGACAAACTTAGGGTTTTAATGGATGTTACCTTAAACCCTACCCTTAAAGGAAGGTGACAAGCCTTCCTCTTGGAGGTAATTCTTCTTGCTACTAGGTTAGGGCTTCTTGAAACAACCTCTAGAGTTGGTTTCAAGAGTCTAAACTAGGGCAAAGTTGGAGCTTCAAGGCCAAACTTTGTAAAAACCTCCTCTTGGGAGCGTTTTTAGTATGCAATGAGGATATAATAGCAAGCAAAAGTCTTATTCAAAGAGAATGTAGCCCTAGGGCTACCATTCAATTATTCAAGATGCAAAATTGACCAACCATTCATCAAACAAACCTTAAAATGTAAAAGACTTACTTGAGCATGAGTTATTCCAACCATTCTAGCATCCACAAAGCATTAGCAAGACAAAGGAAACATCCAACTTCATCCAAGAGCAAGAAGAATCATCCCTCCAAGAGGTGCACATCACTTCATAAGGCCCTTCTAGGATAAAAGAGTAGCATAATGAATTTTATCCCATAAGTTGTGTGTAAAAATGAAGTGAGGAGATTGTGTTTATATGATCCTACACTCACTTTTTACAAAATAACCAAGCCTACATGCTTTAAAATGTCAATTTAAAATTAAAATATGTCAACTTAAAATTATAACATAAAATAATATAAAATAATCAAATCTGTGGGTAACTTGGGACATTTTTCCCAGAGTTCACCCCAAAATGACTAAAATGAATGAAAATGAGCAAAATACTTCAAACTGAAGGTTGGAGTAGGCAAGGGGGTACGCCATGCCCCATCTAACCCCAATAGTAGTGAAAATCCCTCAACGCCCCTCCTAATCAAGCAATGTAGGCCTGCAAGAAGGATGACATCATCATTGAAATCAAGCCAAGGAGAGAGGGCGTTGCTGAGCTGGAGGACCAGCAGGGTGTGGATGGTGGCCTGGAGGAGAGACATGAGCCTTAGTGCTGAAAGAAAGAGCCACCAGAATTATAGAACAAGGTGGGGGTCATGTGATCCAGTGACCCACCCCTGGAAGCCTCAGACACCAACCTTAGGGCATCAAGCCCTTTCATGGGGCAGTTAGCAATGCCACTAAGCCATAGTACTCCTAGGAGAGGGACCAAAGGATCTGGCCATAACCTCCACTCAGAAAATGCTGGATAACACCCCTCCTAGTTAAGAAAAAAAATGACCCTCTCTCCCTGGGGCATATCTGAAGGTGCGCTGGTACTAGTACCACGTAACACTCCAGAAAGTGAGTTTTACTTGCACAGTCAAAGAGGAACTTTCAACTACTTGTTAAGGGGTTAGTACAACAAATCAACAAGGACGTAAGTGCCCATAACGCATTGTTTATTGACAGTACGGACATCAAAAAATGAGCTAAAAAGTGCCAAAAATGAAATAAAACACACTTTTAAGAAAATTTTAAGTACTAGCCTAAGTGCATGAGAGATTAGACTTGATTGCAATACTTAGAAATGCTTGTACTTCTAGATCTACTTAGGTTAAAGACCTTTAACAGTGTAGATCTATATGCATGTTACATGCACACTATTAGAATGTTTAGATCTCTAGATGCAAATAGCTTTAAACAAAAACCAAACAAAATTTGAAGAGTTTTACCTTTTGTTTGAAGCTTGGAGGGTTGAAGAAGAAGAGAAGAGGATGCCAAGGAATGGGTAGTGGAGTCTCTTAGGCCTCGATCTTTGAGGGGATTCCCTTGAAAGTGTTCAAGAGAAGAGAGCCACTCAAGGCTTGTTTGATATGCTTGAAGCTCCTAGAAAACTTGCAATAATTCAACTCATGCAAGGAGAGGGGATCTCCTCTTCTTGTAACTTGATAGTGTAGCCTACCTGAAAGGTGTTAATATAGCAATATCTGAACTGATACTAAAGCTAAAATAACTACCTTTCAAGCACTCCATCACTAAGATAGATATAAACACAAGTCTAGAATAGATCTATGTCAACTGGGTAACAATACCCTTTGAATGACCATGCAAACTACAACAATTAGCAAGAGAAATTTACATAGATAAACTAACCAATAACATAAGCAAGAAATGTATACCACACCATTGCAATGCAAGACTGATGTGACCTCCAAAGTCCTTCCTTTATTCCAATGTTCTTCAAGAGAGAAACAATACAAAGCTTTGAATTTCAAGCAACAACCAACAAAGAAAAGAGAGGGGAGAGCTTGCTTAAATAGCAAAATAGGAAGAGGGATGTGAATTTCATGAAGGGGAGTGAACTAGATTGTCATATGACATCTCAAGGAATTAACTAAAGTGTAGTTTGTCACCTCATGAAGTTAACTAGAGCTTAAGGGCTCCTCATGAGCCACCTAGGAGATAAGGAGGGGACACATAGGGCTTGATCGAGATCAAATCCAATAAGAAATGACACCTCACTCAAGGGGTGTGAATTAGTGATTATTCCCTTTTACCAACCTCCTAAAATCACTAAAATTTGTCTCCAACATGCAAAAATCATCGTATTTTGTTTCCAAGGGGTGTGCTAGGCTAAATAAGGGGGCCTAAAGTGGTTAAGAGGGTTTATTGATATATTTGACACCCCCTTGACCACCTATTACAACATTATGCATAGTTATCTTCCCAAGGGACCAAAAAGGTAATATTTTACAATAAAAACATGGTGACACACTTAATAGTTAATACATGACATCAAACCCAGGGACTAAGACACTAGCTTAAGGCAGATGCATTATTACATACTATGGATTTGGAGTGAGTGAAAAACCTAGACAAACTCAGATTGCCAAGTTCATCTAAGTGAAAAAACTCTACAGAGCAATAATAATACAAAGGACTCATTCGGGCTGGCCCTTTTACACATATGATAGGATGTCATGCTTCTTTTACAATCATATTCTTTTGACCATGGGCAAAAGAGATATATAAGATGAAATACAAAGAGTGAAAGATTGCTTTAGCTGGATCATTGTTAGAGATAGTGGTATCTCGGGATGTCCTCCATGATTCAGATGCCTTGCATGGAGGTACATCGGCAGTATAGGCATCAGGATGGAGTAGAGGGTGAGATGCACTCTACTCAGTGGCATGAATCCATTGGCGGATGCATGCGGACCTTTCAGGGTGTTTTGTCTCATGCATGCATGAGTTTTGCAAGTACAACTATTAATTAAAAGATGCATGCAAAAGTGATTTTTTGCATGCACTGATATTAGGTTTTTGGTAAACCTAATTGATCAGTGAGATGATATAAGGAGGCAGGAGGTCCTCGTAAGAGGTTACTTAGTTGGCTTATTAGAGAGAGATCAGTCAAAGTGAGGAGGGCGCATTGTGCATGCAGAGGGCAACTTTCTGAGAGAGAGAGAGGAGCTTCTGCAGTAGGGAGAGTGAGGTGATCTGAGCTGGATCAGACCTCACTTGATCAGAGGCACTTGGTTCCCAGTTACTGAGGACAGAGAGAGTTCATCAGTGTGGTTTCTGTAGAGATTGAGGAGGGCGACTTTCAGAGGAGAGAGGGGTGCATTACCAGAGGAGAGAGGAGCTCGTTCTGGATTCGATTGACCGATTGAGCAGCCGAGTCTTTTGGAGTATCCTTGCCTCAGTGTTTGAGGAAGGACTGTGATGATCAGAGCTCAAATCTATTGAGATCTGATTCCGTACGAGCATCTGACATATTGAGGGAGGGCGCACTTTTCCATGCAGAGGAGGGGCACATTCATCAAATCTAGCAGTTGGCCTTCTTCTTTGGCTGAGCAGATCAGAGCAGTGCTGTGAGAGAGACAGTACCGACAGATAGTTATTTGTCTGGATCCTGGTATGTAAATTCTGTATGCCTTTGAAGATTCATTGTATCCCACGAAAGTTCTCTTCTTGCCTGAAGGTTCTAACTTCGTCCTCTTCTCCTTGGGCACATATATATAGACTGAACAACCAAGGATCTGATGGTGGCCCACTTCTAGTTTCACTCCTGTGAAAGCTTGTTTCGAGGTCATCCTTCTAGGCTGAGAGTCATACTCCTAGAAACTTCTTGCTGAGCATCAACTGGATTTATGTGTCCACCACTTGTTCATCAGATCAAGTCTCATCATCCTTCTCTTGTAGGCCATATCATATGGTCTTTTCCCTACAAGTCAAATCCCGTCTGATGATTAGTGACATTGCATAATCAAATTTAACCAATTTCTATTTCTATGCAATAATAGTTTACACTAGGCGTCTGGGCTAATGCTTCTGTACAACAATCATAAACATGTCTCCCAAACACATATGGTAACTATCTAGATGTCTGCTATCTCCACTATAACATGCCATCAAGAGTGTGCACTACTCTAAGCATGCAGGAAGGAGATATCATCTAGACTAGTTCCATCACGTGTTCATGGAATGTTGTGTAGCTCATATGCATAACAAATACAACAATAGCTTGCGATACATAAAAAAGTAGACTATATCAACTGCTCTGCATATAATTTGATATGTATAAGACAAAAACAGATCTATGTGAGCAATAAAGCCAAATACTTATCTTTTATTGTTTTTGTGAGTGGGCTCCCACTGCCTTCTTATGGGAACCATGAGAGACCTCTGTTCTGGTAGTCTGGATCTTCATATCACCTCAACATAGGGAGAGGTATAAGAAGAACTCCAAATGATCATCATTCCTTGACTTCTTGTGAGGAGTGTCTTCATCAACATCAGCAGTTGAGGCTTCATGCTTCCTTTTGATTGAACTTTGACAATTACCGGCGTAATGACCATATGCTCTGCACCTGTAGCATTGTATCTGAGATAAATCCTTCTTCTTCTTCTTCTGATATGGAGGAGGACTTGATCTTCTACCTTGGTGCTTGTGATTGTAAAACTTTCTTCTCCTTTCCTTGCCTTTCTTGGCATGGGACAAGAATGCTTGATTCTCCTCAGGTTGAGTGCCATGAAGTCTCCGCCTTGCTGCTATTCTTGTCTCTTCCTGAGTGCAATTTGCCCACAGCTTGTCAAATTTGGGTAGCTTGGATCGACCACTTATACTTTGAATGAATGACTCCCAAGATGGCAGGAGACCATTTAGAGTTGTAATGACAAGCTCTTTATCATCAATGGGATCTCCACTGGTACTAAGCTTGTCCCTTAGTTTTGTGATCCTCATGAAATATGAGGCAATGGATTCTGACTTGGACATCTTCATATTCGATAGCTGGTTCTTCAATGTGAGTGTCACATTGATACTACTATGTTCAAATAGCTTCCTTATGGTTTTGAACATCTTTCTAGTAGTCTTCTTTCCTAAGATTTGAGGAACCAAGTTGTCTCTAATTGAGTCCGCCAAAATTCTTCTTGCTCTAACATCACTCTTCCTCCAGTGAGATTTGTCTTCTTTGGCTTCTAGTTCTGGGACCTTCTTATTGACAAACTACAAGAGATCATTTTCTTCTAGTAAGAGAAGAACCCTAGACTCCAAGAGATGAAGTTGGAAGCCCCTTCTAGACGATCTCCAACCTTCATTTCAATCATCCTGACTGCAGATCTGAAGCAGAAACCCTAGTAGGAGCTAGGTGAAAATTGAAAGTTGGATTCTTGAAAAACTGACTCCACAAGGAGGTGCGCCCTAGCAAGACGAGTTGAGAAAAGGTAGGGCCGAGCCAAAACTGTGGAGGGAGTAGGTCAAAAACTGAAACCCTAATTTCTGCTGTAGCTGTAGAATTAGGTCAAAAAATTGAAAATTCTTAGAATTGGATTTTGCCTTCGCCAAAAGATGTGCCCTCCTTACAGCGAAATTCCCAAGGCACATTTTCTGCCAAAATGTTGAGTGAAGGCCTTGAAAGATCATATCCTAGTTTCGGCAATGGCTTCTTCTAGTACTGCTCTGATACCATGTTAGTGTTTCATACAATTATAACATAATAATTCAATTGCATAAGATCAATAGGATCACTAGAAGAAAGATAAAGCACAGAAACAAAGAACACGAGAATTTATCCTGGGGAACCCAATCGGGAGAAAACCCAACAACCTTCGTCTAGAGATGAATAATTCCGAGAATAGAGGACAATGATGAGAGAGAAAGGGTGGAAGTACTTTCCAAGTAGAAACCCCAAAATAGATTCTCTTCTCTGCAGCTGCGAGCTCCTCTCCAAGTGATGCGAATTTGTGTGAGTTGAGTGAGTGAATAATGAGGTGAACTTTCCCTCTATTTATACAAGTGCCAAAATAACTTTTTCCTCAACATGGCCGACTTGTCTAACTTGATTGGGCCGACCTGACCTGGGGTACATTAAATACATTTATTTTAATCTTTTTCTTTGTGTAATTTATCCCCAAGGTTTACATTGATTCTTTCAAGGGTTTACATGATTAATTACATCAAGTTCAATTCCCTTAGGAGGTACAATCAATTACAATAAAATACAATAAGAATAACTTCTGAAGCTGCACAAATTCCAACAAAGGGGAAGAGGATGTTGATAATGATGCTAAGAGTGATGATGGGCAAAAACAAAACGATACAACACCTTTGTGGAAGTATGTGACAAGGCTTGGGGGAGGGAGAGGGGGTGGAACCACAAAGTTGATATGCCCCCATTGTACTAAAACTTGCACAGGTTATATACTTGAGTGAGAAAATATTTATGTGGGATTATGCCATGTGACCAAGGTAAGGCTGTTGGAGTCAAAACCTGTGACAAAGTGCCAGGGAAAGAGAGAAACAAATACAAGTTGGAAGAAGAGGCCGCTCAAAAAAAATCCAAGAGATCAAGGGTTGATTTTGAAGCCTCACAAAGAATGTTCGATAGTGGATCATCATCGGCTTGATTGGGATCCTCATCCCCCCATAGTAGTGGCATCTCGCCCATGAGAAGATCATTACCGGATTTCCTTAACCTTGGCTGTAGAGAAGATGTGGATTCAAAAGTTTATAGGTTTTTCTATGTATGTGGTGTACCATTCAATGTTCTTCGTTCACCCTGTTGGCATGAAATGGTACAAGCCATCAATGGTGCCCCTTGTTGCCGCCTAAAACACACTTAGACACAGGTAAGTCTCCCAACCGCTGTATGCGTTCCTAAGGAGAACTATGAATTAAGAACCCACTGTCACCTTGGTCCTAAACTCCTCCGTTTAGACCACAACTCCTAAAGGCCAAGGGGGGTAGTCCCTAATTACTAAGTTTCTTTATGTTTTTTTTGTTGGATTTGTAAGTTACAAAGATAAAAATGACAAGCAATGTGCGATTATGCAAATCCTTCAATGACAAGCAAACACTTTAGCAATCAACCAAATGATGAAATGCAAGAGAGAAACAATTTACCGATTAACAAGACTAGTGCCGTCACTATTCGGGCCTTGGAGTCACAATAAGTAAATTAGATAAGTATATTTCCAAAGTAATGATTCATCCACTAATATAATATATCAATGAAATAGCAAATGAACAAGTAAATGGAGTATGCTTGTAAATAAATAATCAAGATGTCACATAAGCATTTAAATGAACAACATTAATGAGCCAAAGACATGTGAAACAATATTGAGTTGAAATGTAGGTACTTGAAGCAAATGTTGTGAACAAAATAGCTAAGTGAAATGCTTGCAAAATAGAAAAGATTGTAACACTATTTTGCAAGTGGTCCTTTAAATTTTAGTAAATTTTAATGTCTCTCTTTTACTTAGGGGATTAAGGTGTTTGTTGCAAAGAAATGAAAATAATCTAGATGTCTACCCCAAGAGACTATCCCCTTCGATTAGAGAGAGAATGCGGGGTGCTCAACTTGAGAACACAAGGTTCCCAACTAGCTCCACAGGTCAAACTCAAGTCTGGCTGGGTGCTCAACTGGAGGACACAAAGTGCCACGAGACCCCCCACGGCTCTACCCCACTAGCTCCACAGGTCAAGCCTTCTTTTCTCCGTTCTAGTGAAGATATGTAACTGGGTGCCTATTAATCTAACCAACACAAATCTTTGCCCTTTCTCGTCACCCAAGTTTGCTTTTAACCGACGAGGGGAGAGGATACGGGGCAAAAACGGGGCTTAAGTTAAATTTTATTTCTTTAAGCAAAATTAATCTAAGACAATATAAGCCAAGCATGATATCATTGGAGTGGCGGAGCCACTTCACTAGTGAGGTGCGGGCGAAATGAAATTTCTTGCAAATAAAATTACAGAAATAAAAATGAAAGCCAAGCACGATATCACTGGAGTGGCGGAGCCACTTCACTAGTGAGGTGCGAGCAAAATAAACAACTTAAAGCAAATTACTGGAAATAAAGAAAACAAGCCAAGCGCGATATCACTGGAGTGGTGGTGCCACTTCACTAGTGAGGTGCAAGCAAAATGAAAATGCTTGAAGTAAATAAAAACTAGTAAGCAAAACTACTTAACAAAACCATGCAAGGATGGGCAGAACCTTTTCCTTTGCATGCAATTAAGAGCAAATTAACTAAGAAAGGTATGCTTGAAATAAAACCCAATAAACTCAAGCCCAAGAGACTCTCTTGTGCTTGTTACAATGATTTATTTTTCAGCACTTATTGATATGGAGAAAAGAATGACAGAGGGATTTTTGACCGATTTTGAGTGAAGGACTAGAAGTAGCTCTTCTTTGGAGTTGTTGGTGCTTGTTAATGGCCGAATTTGGGCATTCTCTCCCCTTGTAAGATCAGAAACCTGCACAAAACAACAAGCTATTAGAGCCCAAATATGGTGAAAATGAGATTAAAACCAACTTGTCACTTTGTATGTAAAACATAAATTTTTTCTAAGTGAAATATTGCATATAAAAACTTGAAAAATTATGAGAAAGAAGTGCAAAAGGCTTGTAACCAATCTGCAATAAGAAAAGAAATGTTAGTGAGATGCCAAATCCTTTGAATGTTGCTGAATAGTGTGGTATTCCACCCGGAAATCCCACCCTTCAAACTTGGTAAACCTGTAACCAAATTAGCTTCACAATGCAAGATGGGGTGAGAAACCCACAAAGATTTGAGAGATAAAATACTTAAATATAAATAAGTTACTTTCTCAAATACTAACAAACAACTCACATAGCAAGCAACAAAACTGAAACTATGCTATCCTCAAGCAAAAAACTTTGCTTGAGGTTCGAATGCACAATGGAACAAAAATATGGAACAAAGTCACCCTAATCTCATAGCATGGACAGTACTTCCTCCTAAAATTTCTTCTATTAACATCAACTTGAAAGTACAATGGCTCCTCTTGGACAAAGAATGGGAGCAAGAGAGCAAAATGGGAGCAAGAGAGCAAATGGGAGAAATGAGAGCAAGAGAGCAAGAATGAAGCAAGAGCATGAGTGAATGTAACCCAAATGAGGAGGAATGCCCTCCTTAAATAGGAAAAATGAAATTCCGCAAGACTCTGGATAATGTCTAGCATGGTAATATAGAACAATCCTAGGCCTCAATCATCCCATGAACTCGATCACTAGAACACCTTTCACCACTTTGGAGGCACTTTTGAGTGAAAAACTCAAATAATTAAAACCTCTAAAGAGAAATTTTAATTATTCAAGTGAAAAAACACTCGATGAAAGGACTTCCCTAATGATAAAGTCCTAGGTGACAAAGTTACACAAAACTAGACCCTCATGCTGACATATCCTTACAAAATCCCCCGCAGGGGTGCGGAAATTTCATGGAGAGAAGATAAGAAAAATAGCTACATCACTTGATATAATCATTCAATACTTCTTTCTTATCTTCAAGGCACATTCAATATGTGCATGGTACACCGTTGTCCACCAAGTTGGTTTTGGTGGTCAACACCCCTAAAGGATACATGAGCCCTTGGTATGACAAAGCTAGAACAATGAGACTTGACAAGGAAAGGGCCAAAATCAATCATGCTCTTGGAAAGTTTACAAATGATTGCTCCAACTATGGGGTATCCATTGTATCTGATGGGTGGACAAATGTTAAAGGCAAGCCATTGATAAGTATTCTTGGTGTGTTTGCTAGTGGTGCGATCTTCCTTTCATCCCATGACTACTTAGATCGCTACAAGATTGGTATTAATATTGCACAACCTTTACTCAAAACCATTCAAGATATTGGGCCATACAATGTCATTCAAGTCATCACTGATAATGCTGCTAATTGTAAGGTAGCAGGAGCAATCATTGAGGATAAGTATCCCAACATATTTTGGTTAGGGTGTTTGGTTCACACATTGAACCTTTTAGTTTTGATGCATGATATTGTTAAGATGAAGGACCCTAATTATCGATGGATTGGTGCCTTGTACAAGAGAGGGAAGAAAATGATAAAATTTATTACCAATCATAGCATGGCCCACCACATTTTTCGCAATCACTCTAGGTTGGAGCTATTGAAGATTGCAAAGACTAGATTTGCTAGCAACTACCTCACCTTCAGGTGGCTTTTGAAGGTAAGAGACTCAGAGAGGCATTGGCTAGTATGGTCTCAAGTGATTCATGGCAGGAATTGAAAGGCAGGGTTGCAAGGACATCTGATAGACATGACTTTCAGGAGGTGAAGGTCACTGTTCTTGATGGTCAGTTTTGGGCGCAGGTTAGGTATGTTCTGCAGTTCACCAAGCCTGTTTATAGTATGATTCATTTTGTAGATACTGATCAGCTGATGATTGGGGAGGTGTATGAGCAGATGGATAGCATGCTTGGTCAAATAAAAGACATTATTGAGCAAAGAGATGCAATATTGGATGATCATATTCATAAACATGTGGTCAAAAGGTGGGATAATCTGAATGTTCCACTCCATGCCATTGCGTATGTCCTTACCCCAAAATATTATTCTCCATCTTGGTTGGCCCAACCAGCACTTAAGGGTGGAGTTAGGAGAAAGCCATACATAGATCCAGAGGTGCAGAATAGGTATATGCTTGCATTGGACAAGGTGGTCCCTGAGAAGAGGAGTGTGCTCAAGTACGGAGTGAATTGAGCAAATACATCAGTGAACATGGAGTCTTTGGTACCTTGCATGCAACCAAAGATCGAGAGAGGTTGTGTCCTATCGAATGGTGGAACATGTATGGCTCCTTTGCCACACATCTGCATAAATTGGTGGTGGGGGTGTTTTCACATGTTGTTAATAGTTCTTCCGCAGAGAGTGGTGGAGCACCTACAACTTCATTCACAACGTCAAGAGAAACAGTTTGAATGCAGATCGAGTAGAAAGCTTGGTTTATGTGCACTACAACTTCAAGTTGTTGTCCCATTATTGTGAGGCAACCAAGAATGATGGAACATATTTGACTTGGGACAACAATTCAGAGGAGGCTAATGTGGAGGATGGAGCCATAGCATTTGAGAGTGCTTGGAGGCTGAACTATTGGGTGATCATGATGGTGATCCAATTCATACAAAAAAGATGCCACCCCCAACCGCCAGCAGGTTTCCAGATGTAGGAGTTTTTCCTTAGCTTCACAATGCCCAGCAATCCGTGGGTGCCATGCATCTTCTTCTCATGTTCCAAGAACACTTCCAGCTGCTCCTATTCCTGTACCTAGACCATGAGAAAAGAAATTGGAAGTTTCTCGTGGCAAGAGGAAAGCTTAGTAGATAGTATCATACTACTTTAGTCTTTGTATTTAATGTTTATTATGGCCTATTTTGTAAACATTGGATGAGTTTAAGTTTGGAACTTTGAACTTTGAATTTTGAACCTACCTTTGAAGTTTAAACTTTAAATTGTTGATTGCATCTTACAACTCTTTGGTAATGATTCAATGAATATGATATTATGATGCTTTGTTTCATTTCATGGTTGATGTTATTTGTTAGAGTTTGTTGATGGCAAATATTATATGTTGAAATTTGATGATTGAATCTGATCCATGATTGATCATTTGATGACAATGTTAAAGCTATAGCTCTTAAATGATTGATGTTATGTCACTTATATGTGTACTAAATGGTTATATCTACGTTTTCATGTTTTCTATAGTTAATTTGACATTCTACATGTTTTTCTCAATATATATGCATCAAAATATATTAAAATATGTATTATATAAAAAACACTCCCAAAACAGAAGCTTTTGAAAATTTTGCTTTCTGCTCCCGCTCCCACTTCTAGCTTCCACTGCCTGCTCCCAACAGCACAGGTTATTACTCCCAAAACATGTATGTCAAAAAGACTCACAAAACACTATATAAATTACATCTTAAACATTGTAGGATCCTGTTTAGTTACCGTGAAAGCAAAAGATGGTGTGGACCAGTTTCATAGTCACGATGAAGTTATGCTGAAAACACCACACTGTATCTGGCTGTCCTTATAAAAAAGTTGTCATCTGTTATCCATAATTTTTGATGGATTAAACCAATTCATTTTGAAAAGTTTAGATCTTTCTTTTTGCAAGAAAAAAATCATAACTTCTTTATTTCAAGTAGAAATGGTGAAATTATATTCAACAAGTGTCCGAGAAGAGGACATCAAACCAACAAGTGCTGCAAACTCAAAACAGCAAGGATCAAGATGCAAACAGAAAAGCCCAGATCGGTAAAACCCAACATACCAATCGAAGACCTCCAGCGCCAGCAAGAGGCATCAAAAGAGTGATTAGTAAGGACCAGTTGTCATTGAAACTATATAACCAAGTACCAACACATAATCTAAGCATCCCTAACCATGCAGGCAAGAGTGACTCGGGCCATAGAGTCTCAAAACAAAGAGATTGTTAACCCCCACAAACTGAAGCCGAACAATCTGTAGCCACCAGGTTCCAAAAAGGAAATATCCAGCCCTGAACCCACCAGAAAGACTGCCTACGCAGAGTGCTAAAGGGAAAAAAACCCTTCAAACTCTGCACAATGCAATGAGATCGAGACAAGGCCGAAGCCCTCATGTGCCCCTACCAAAACATCACCTCCAAGATCTAAAGGTTGAGTGAAGCCAGCACAGAGGAGAAGATATCACCAAAGACAGGAAGGAGGACCACCAGGCTACCGAGCACCGCAGGGCCGAACTACTAGACCAATGCTAAAACTAGCTGCCACCACTGAACTAAGAATCCAAAGAAGAGTAGAGAAACCCCGAGTGCTGCCACCATCTGAAGAGCCTCCCTCTACCAACACCCAAAACACTTATCAACTAAGACTGCACCAGATATACAACCTCTGCCCTTGAAGAAATAGGGCTCCAATCTACTTAGTCCTTGGGCATACCAGATGCAGCTCTGAAATTCACTTGGGTGGATGGAAAACATGCCAATCACCAGCACAGTGGGAAACAGTAGCAGAGATGACCATAGATACTGAGCATTGGGCTGCCAGGAGGCCTGCAGACCAAAAAATGAAGCGGCTAGGGTAAAAACCATCACAGCTTCATTCCTCTCCTTAGAAAAGTTGGAATTTTAATGTTTCCTGAGGTTAGTTACAAGGTTTAAATTCATGTAGATATTCTGGTCTCTGCATGTATGAGATTGGAAGAAAGGCATGCATGTCTATCCTGGGGGGAGCTCACAATATTGTGGCCAGCTTACAGTTAGTTATTTTAATTTACCTTTTTTTGTCCATTTTCAGCAGAATATTCTAGCAAATATAGCAGATAGAGAATGCTAGCAATCCTAATGTTTTATCTCGATTACCAACATTGTGGTTCTATATTCTATCAGAACTCCATATGTTATCTTCAAGCTATGTCTCAGATATTCAAGTGTTTGTACGATTTCAAATTTAACCTTGATTTTGGGTTTGCAGATGGCAGATGAACTCTATGTGATGTTATCTGGCAATGTGAGTACTGTGACTGGGGAAAATATAAAGGTAGCATATGGTGGCGAGGAAGAATCCTTCCTTAAAAAAGTTGTGACTCCTTTTTATACTGTTATTTCAGAGGTACTTAGCATCTGCCTGTACTTTTACATCCTCTTGATTATGTAAAAACCATAATCAGTTGTTGTTCTCTATAATATGAGCAGTTGATACATATATCTTGATGTTAATGGCTATTTGTTTTTTCTGTATAGGAAGTCAAGAGAAATAGAAAGGGGACAGCCAAACACTCGCAGTGGAGGAACTATGATGATCTGAATGAATTTTTCTGGTATTGAATATATGTTACAACATACTAGCCATAATTTCTATACATGCAAGTTTTTCTATAATTGAATGCTATGCTAAATCATGACTATCTTCGTTTACAGGTCAGCTGATTGTTTTCAGCTAGGCTGGCCAATGCGTATAGATGCAGATTTTTTTAGTGTACCACAAGTAAATGGAAAACTTTCATCCATGAAGGTAGCAATAGTGTCAATATTTTTATATTCACGAACAATATCTTTGAAACATTGTATTGGAAATAGCATAAGATTCTTAACAGCAATTGAGTAATAGTGCTTCCACATGTTGAAATCATATCAGTGATGCAGAAAAAAACTGGAATATCAGTTGAGATATGGGTCTGTTTATTTTGAGTTGAGAACTGGTCCATTGATAAGACACGAAAACCATGATACAACATATATAGTTGGAGGATGTATTTTGGTCAAAGGATCGAGATTGTATGCAAGCAAAACTTGTGTTAGTAGGAAATTTGTTGTCTGTGTAGCTCATTTTTCTTGTAGACCTATCTTTATCTAAGTCCTTCCTACCTCCTTTACTAAAGAAGAATAACAACAAAGGAAGATTCCCTTTTGTTCTCCAACCAACTACACTTAGAAGAGTCCATTACTTAAATCACATCATGTTTCTTGGTAAATCTCCTTTAATTATATTGCCAGTCTCTGTCCCATGCCCTCATACCAAATCTATTATGGTTCAGTCTCTTTACATCCTACAACCACAGCTCAAATAGGTTAGCGTGCAATTCAGCCAATTGGAATTCTATGGGGAGATTGGTGATGCATCTTGGCACATTGGGACACCTTGAGTGAGGGGATAAAGCATGCCTGACAACAAGCATAGCATGTGGCAGAAATACCCATATTCATTGCTATTTGATGTTCATTCCCATTCCTCATGCAACCAAAAATTTATGGTCCAGCTTAACAATCTTTGGGACCACCATTGCAAAATGTCTATCATCATTCATATTTATATGCTTATCATCATTCATTTTGTTTTCCAAGGAAAACATCATGGTGAAACCCAAGGGATGCTTCCCCACATTAGTGGATGCCATCCATTGTAAACTTGCTGGCGTAGACTAGTCTGCCGCACCCTGTTAGTTTTTACTTTGTTTATCATAATAACATTAAACAATATATTCACTGAAAGAAAGACAAGCACAATAAACACAAAGAACACAAAATTTCTTTCGGGGAAACCACAAGGGAGAAAACCCCGGCAAAACTTCCTCAATATAGGATTCACCAAGTACAAGATAAAACCCCAAGACAAAAACAACTTCTCTCCTTCACTTGTGCGAACTTCTCTCTCTCCTATGCGAACTTGAGTGAGTGAGTTGAGTGATCCAAATGAGCAACTCAACCTCCTATTTATATTCTTCTGTTGAGGTGACTTTTCCCCAACAGGGCCGACTTGTCCTAACTGACTGGGCCGACTTGTCAATTACATAATATAATATTCTTTTCTGGGTTCTTCTAGGTCGACACAAGACCTAGGGTTTACATTGACTCTTTCAATGACTCTTATATTATCAATTACATCAATGACATCTCCCGAAGGAGGAATACGATAGACAAGTACATTTATAATATCTTCCGTAGTTATATTTCTTTAACACTCCCTCTTAACTAGGGAGGTATTCTGCAGTCAACATCAACATCATCAACAGCTGTCCAACTGCTAGTGAAACTCTATATGTGGTAGGAAGTTTTTGGAACATCATCATATGTCTGGGGCATCATCAACATCATCATATGTCTGGGGCATCATCAACATCTTCTGTTGGAATATCAACATCATCATCATCATCATCTTGCTGGAATATCATCATCATCATCATCATCATCATCATCTGCTGGAATATCATCATCATCATCATCAACATCGTCTGCTGGAACATCAACATCATCATCATTAGCAAGAACTGCTGGATCATCAACATCATCATCGTCAGCAGGAGTATTGCTGGAAAAACATCATCATCAGTGTATAAATACTGGAACAACAACATCAATTATCAGTAAGTTAATACTGGAACAACATCAATCATCAGTAAGTCAATACTGGAACAACAACAATCAATCATCAATAAGTTAATACTGGAACAACAACATCAATCATCAGTAAGTTAATACTGGAACAACAACAATCATCAGTCGGCAAGTATTGGAATAACATCATCAGTCAGCAAGTATTGGAATATCAGTCGACAAGTACTGAAATAACATCACTAGTCGGCAAGTACTGGAATATCAGTCGGCAAGTACTGAAATAACATCACCAGTCGAAAAGTACTGGAATATTAGTCGTCAAGTACTGAAATAACATCACTAGTCCAAGTACTGGGATATCAGTCGCCAAGTACTGAAATAACATCACCAGTCGGCACGTATTGGAATATCAGTCGGCAAGTACTGAAATAACATCACCAGTTGACAAGTACTGGATATCAATCGGCAAGTACTTAAATAACATCACCAGTCGACAAGTACTGGGATATCAGTTGACAAGTACTAAAATAACATCACTAGCGACAAGTACTGGAATATTAGTCGACAAGTACTGAAATAACATCACCAGTCAACAAGTGCTGGGATAACATCACCAGTCGGAAAGTACTGGGATATCAGTCGACAAGTACTAAAATAACATCACTAGCGGCAAGTACTGGAATATCAGTCGGCAAGTACTGAAATAACATCACCAGTTGGCAAGTACTGGGATAACAGCACCAGTCGGAAAGTACTGGGATAACATCATCAGTTAGCAAGTACTGGAATATCAGTCGACAAGTATTGAAATAACATCACTAGTCAGTAAGTACTGGAATATCAATCGGCAAGTAATGGGATAACATCACCAGTCGGCAAGTATTGGGATAACATCATTAGTCGGCAAGTACTGGAATAACATTACCGGTCGACAAGGACTGGGATAACATCACGAGTTGGCAAGTACTGGGATAACATCAGCATCAGTCCCTCTTTCGAGGGTGGTCCTTTCGGACCACACCAAGCTTGTCTCGAAAGTATTCAAACTTTGTGCGAGATAGAGGCTTAGTCAACACATCAACAACTTGTTCCTTTGTAGGAACATACTTGAGCTTTACAGCTCCCTTCTATACCATATCCCGAATATAGTGAAACTTGATCTCGATACTCGATATGCTTTGATCTATCATGGAACACTGGATTCTCTATCATCTTGATACAACCCTGATTGTCATAGAGAATATCAATCACATCTATCTCTCCATCGAACAATCTTGCCAACATCTTGCAAATCCAAACTGCTTCACTACAAGCTGAACATGTTGCGACGTATTCAGCTTCTGTTGTATTGAGAGCAACACAGGGCTGCTTTCTATTGAGCCATGAGATCATACTTGATCCCAAACTAAAACAACATCCTAAAGTGCTTTTTCTATCTTTGGCACTTCCAACCCAGTCTGAGTTTGTATATCCGTATAGTTTGAACTCACTATCTGAAGCATATCTGAGTCCATAGTCCAAAGTACCTTTTAGGTACCTCATCACATGTTTTGCTGCAACTAGGTGTACATGTCTAGGCTCTACCATGTACTGGCTCAAGGTGTTCACAACAAAACATATATCTGGTCTAGTATTGGTCAAATACATCAATGAGCCAATAAACTGTCTGTACATCGTAACATCTACTATCTCTGATGAAGCATCATTCAAGAGCTTCAAGTTTGTCACCATCAGAGTAGTGATGGCCTTACAATCCAACATCCCAAATCTCTTTAGGATCTCATTAGTATATTTTCCTTCACTCAGGAAAATCTCATCTGGGAACTGCCATACTTCAAGACCTAGAAAATAGTGCATCATCCCAAGGTCTTTCATCTCAAATTTTGCAGCAGGCTTCTTCTTACATTCAGTGATGGGCTTGTCTTTTCCTGTCACGAATAAATCATCCACATACAATAGCAGTATCATAGGTTCATCATCTATGACCTTATAATAAAGGTTAGAATCTGCTTTACTATTGGTAAAGCCCAAGCTCATTAGGAAACCATCAATTCTTCCATACCATGCTCTGGGTGCTTGCTTCAACCCATAGTGGGGACGCACCACATGAAAGTGACTAGACAACATGACATAAGCTCATGGTGGGGCTAGGAGGTGTACTCATCCTTCTCTAGCATGTCCCCATGGCACAATAGCATGTAATGACTCATCAACAATAACATATTGTGACACATTGCCAAATCGTGCCCCCTCAATGACATAATAAAAATACAAAATAAAAGCCCGGAGTGTGTGTGGGGCCTACTGAATGCTGTAACCTGCTTTGGAAGGTGTGGGATGCATCACACAAATTCTTTGCCTCAATAGCCCAAATCGAATTCCTCAGTAACCATTTTAACCATTTTTCATCCTCGGAAAAATCCCCTGTGAAAGAATAAAATGCCTGTAGCTCACTGCCTGGTACCCAGGGGCCAAAACTGACTGCACCAAAATGTCTTGGAGCATGGTAATATGGTAATAACAATTGGCTGCACCCCATGCGCCCTCTGTAGCACCCTAGGTGAACCAAATAAAAAACCAATTGTGCTGTCAGGCCATTTTAAAATGGCAAATCTGGAGTAAAGTGACAATTTGAGTGAAATCTCATTCGGAAGTGCCTGCAACTGAAAACTGAGTGTCCCAATGGACTCAGAAGGTCCAAAAGTACTAGAGATGAGTACCCATACACCCTGTGGCTATCTGTATAATCATCTGTAGTCATAACCATGCCTGGACAAATAAAAATAATGGTCTGTAAATAATAATAACCATAAAATATTCATCAAACCATCCTCTGAAAAGTGTGTCTGTTGCAAGGAACCATCTAATGGGCATCAAAGGAACATAAATCATCAACCTCGAACATAACTGGTCCAACTCATCTCAGATCCTATCGTTGACTTGGTCAAACTGGGTTTGACTAGGTCAAGACTGATCAAAATATGACCCAGGCTTAAACTGCTTGATGCTGCAAGTGAAAATGGATAAAGTATGCTCTTTTAATCATTCTAATAGCAAGACTCAAAATATAAAGTAGCTTATCACTGGCGGTTTAAGCAATCATAACATCAAATATAAGTTAAAATATCAATTACTCAAAATAGCCTCAAGAATATACTCATTTCATGGCCGTCATCATTTTTCTAGGATTGGGTGGAAGTGAAAAATGCAAGGCTAGGATAAGGGATGACTTTACTGACTCAACATTGTGATACTTTGGATAAGGGAAAAGGGAATACACACTTAAGAATATGTTGGATAATAAACACACAGGGAATGGCAGTGTCTCACAAATGGAATGAGTTGTTTTGAGATGTTGTGCTTATTCAACCTTGGCAGATGTCTACAACTCACATCCAAGCTGAAACAACTTTGTGAGGATCTTTACTAGAACCCCCGTAACTAGGTGCACAATTAATCGTAACTTGAGGTTCTAGGGGACACTTAGAATTAGCTGTCCCTTACTCCATCTCACATCCCAACTCGTAGGCTCTGTGAGGAATTTAATCATTACATAATATCATGGCCTGCAATCTTTAGATTTAACATATATTTAACCACTTCTTTCTTAGGCCTTATGACCCTTTGGATTTGTTGTGTGCTTATAAGCACAACTAATTGCGGCTTTTATCCAGGGTATTTACATTTCATTCAATTTCATAGCCCTCTTTCATTGTGCTAAGAAGCACAATTTTAATTTTCCATGGGCTTGCACAAGAGATATAACAATAGTTTATTCATGCATGTAATGATGGTAGTACAACTTGCCTCAGGTTTAGCCAACACAACTCATGCAACTAGGGGATTATCTACAATCAGGACCAAACATCGGGGCAACCGACTAGAGAGATGAAAGTATCAAATCTAACTCACCTAAGCTCAACAACCAACACCACCGGGTTCTCCTTGCCCAGAAGGATTAGGGCTTCAGTAACTTTTGTTGCCAACTCAGAGCCGAGACACAAACTAACAGGGATGCTATCCAACAAAGAGGCAAAAGTTGGGAGGTCCTCCATATCACAGATTGAGGTGTAAGTCAGGGTAAAACCAAGAATGGAAGAGAACTGATGGATGGGGAAAGTGAAAGTTGGTGCCGAAACTAGCAAGCCATAAATGGTGGGAATGATCACGTCCATACTACTAAGAGGGTGAAACCAATGAGTATAAACAAGAACTTCATATTCTGAGTAAGTAGACCATTTAGATAATCATTAAAACATACCACATATAACATATATATATACACCGCCAGATCATGACCACTAGATACCAAGTCAAGCTACTAAAATGAGCAAAAGAGCAAAGCAATCATAACCAATGCACATCCATATACCTGCTGGGTCATATACTTGTATATACCATCTGAACCATCCACTGTCATTGGACCACTGCTGCTGTACACATCTGGGCACTATCATACTGCTCAACATGGAGAAAATGGCTACATCGGTCATCAAATCGAAGGTCATGAGGTTTAGTCATGGGATAAGGTTGTACTGTATGCACTGGGGCTGCATGAGAGTATGAGTGATCCTGGAATGAATGCTCATCAATTGCTGATCTCAGGCATCTCAATGTAAAGGACTGGCTGAGAGAAATACTGGAATCTCATATGAAGATATGGTAGCCCCAACTACTATAAATGTGATAACAGGGCTATGCGAAGGCGACCAAGAACCGACTCATATAATATCACAATGGATGTAAGAAGTGTCTTGGAAATGCCAATGCCTTTGATCCTCTAAAACAATGCTACTTTGAGAACAAAGTGAAATGCTTTCCAAAAGTATACAAAATAATAATAAATTTTCGAAGAGTGATGGCGTGCCTCCTCGATGATGGCCCTGAGCGCAAGAATGTGATCAATATTTTTGGTACTCTGGTCTGAATCCAGCCTCTCTTATAGCTTTGAGATGTCTCCTCTCAAGCTCCCTAGAAAGCTACATATGGAGGACTATAGCATAAAATTTGGAGAAAGTGTGCCCAACCATGATCGTTTTATAGTTATTGGGATTTGCACTAGGACCCGATTTGCGAATCAGGTGAATGATATGTTGTGACCAAGGTTTTGGAAAGTTAGTACGAACCACTTGGTTTAACAAATCGACCAAGTAGCAGTCTTGTTGTGGGGACTATGCTTGAAGAGCTTGGTTTAGAATCCTCCTCATTTGCGGCGTTGTTGAACTCATGACCTAGACAACCTCCTGGATGTTATGTGGAGTGAATAAGAAGTTGGAAGGAGGGGGGGGGGGGTAACCTGGATAGGGGGCTTCCCTGAGATATCATAGAGGGAGGAGGTGTGGGCGAACATGGATTTTGTGTCAAGATTAGGTGGGAGATGGGAGCGATGAGGGAAGAGGGTGAGCCATAATTTTTTGGGGAGTGGATAAGGAGATAGTTAGTTCTTAGCTCCTACAAGAAATAAAGAGGCCTTTCTTGTGGCGGAGGAGATGACGGTAGGAAGTTCTAAGGTCGGGCTGACCATGAGTGAAGGCATGTCGAAGTTGGGTATGGAGGCGTTTGCAATCGTCATCATACCATTGGTTCATGGGATGGTACCCAGGTTTAGGAGGAAGGGGTATGTATTGAGTGGAGTGGGGGATATGTTTGAAGGGTGGCCTCCCAAATGATGGATGAAATACGAGCATACTTGTCAGAGGTGAAAGTAAGGGATGCGAATTGGGACTCGGAAGGGAGCATCTCGCGGAGAGTGGAAGTGTAGATGTCGGGGTTCCCCTCGTCAAAGACGATAGTGGATAAGGGTGGCCCGGAGGGGGGGCGGGGGTGGGAGGGTGTCAATTTGAAGGGTGAAATAGGAGAGAGTATGGTCGACCAAGGTGATGGGGGTTATTGAAAAGTGATGAATGAAGGGGCGTAGGTCTTGGCTGGAAAGGACGTAGTCCACCACACTTGCACCACCACCGTGAGGTTGGCAAGTGAAGAGGCGGGATGTTAGGAAGCAAGGAAGGCTGTTAAGGATTAAGAGCTTATGAGATTCTCCAAGCCATAGGAGGTGTTTGCCATACCCTATAAGAGGTCCCAAAGCATCATTTGATGATTGGTGAATCCCCACTAAAGCTGAATCAATCTCCTAAACACATAACACGTCCTCAAAGCAATCGTGGGGAGGGATCTAGAGATCTTTGGTGTAGGGATTAATCATTAAAGTCACCCAATAGGATGACCTCCCTCTGATCCAAGATCACCCAAAATTTAAAAGCCTTCAATGCTGATGAAAGTGGCACCATTGCGAAGGGCTTGATGAGAGCTTTCCGACGCCGTTTATTTCGCCTCAAATAGACTCCTGACGGCCGAGATATTAAGTTCTGAATTTTTTGACAAACAATGGAAAAATGGCAAAAAGGGTGCCACGTGGCACCACTGAAATGGTGACACATGGCCTGAATGACGCTGATGTGGCAAGATCCCAGAGAGAACAGGTGGCAGTATGGTATGGAGTTGGCAATACAATCAGCTGATGAAGTGGACCTATCAGATTTGGACATGTGGTAGTCCAGTTGGCTTTTGGTTGATTTGGGTTTACCAAAAATTGTTGAGGACTCGGTGGATTGAACCTTGGTCTCCGTGACAACAACTCCAGCTCCTTACCATTGTTCTCGCATGTTGTGACTTAACCATAATAGTCACACCATGTATTTAAGGTTTATTAAGATGTCATTTGGGCTAGCCCTTGACCCTCTATATTACCCTTCTGCCAGTTGTATTAGGATATTTTTCAGAGTGGTTCTAACTATCGCCATTGGCCGCAGTGTCAACATATACCAAATGTAGCGGTGGTCACAATTTCCAAACAAACCATATGCCACCATTGGCATATTGCCATTGCATACCAAAATTAATGTATGGTTGGAGGTTATAACCTTTTGACAGTCCATCAATTAATTAGTCAACGATTGGACTTTGGAGGCGACGGAGAAACCATTTTATGCCATATTTAAATAATGGTTCAATTTGTTGGTGGAGGTATTAATTGATGCCAACAATAGAGTTGGCCGAGTTGTTGGAACCATGCACCATGGCATGGTTTGGATATGCCACAATTAAATCTTGTGCCACAAAAAGTGGGGGTGGTGTTTGACCCCATGACCACCATTGAGCTATATAAGCACTACACCAATGTGTCAACACACAATCCATTTGGATGCGAAGTCACAATGTAAGTCACTTGGTACAAGAAGTCACACGACATTGAGCCATCAAGGCAAGGCCGAAGACAACAAGTCACAGCATGAGTTGCCAGCTCGAGGCAAAGGGTCTAAGTCATTCGATGCTGAAGACATAGAGACCATCGATAAAGGGGCGAGGTGCATAGGTCGAAGACTTTGATTATATGGGTAAAAGCTTCTATACACCTTTTTAAATAATGCGCCTTTTTCCATGTATGCTTTGTCATTACCCTTGATTTATTATGGGCTTAAACATTAGAGTTTTGGATTTAAACTATTGAAGCCTAATACATAGGTTTATATTATAGTTTAATTTATGTGTAAACTATTGTAAGCCCAAAATTGCAAAGTTATGATTTTCATTATAGTTTTATTTAAACTATTGAAACCATAGGTAATATTTGCCATAGGGATTGGCAAGCAAGGGGAATTGTCATGTGCACATTGTATGGTGGACTTGGAGACCATAGAGTCTTCCACCATGTGCTTGTAATTGGCATTTGTAACTTGTCCTCGTGCACACATATTGTGGTGGTTTTGAGACCATAGAGTCTACCATTCGTGCACATTTATTGTGACTTGAAAATAATTGTTGCCTTTATCTAATGGGCTTGTAGCCACTGATTGTGAGAGGCATTGTTTGCCTAAAGCCTATTTGGCAACTTTGTAAGTTGCTCCCGAGTTTCATAAGCTCTTTTGGGACAATGAGGCAAGTATGAACTTGCTTAGATCCTGCAGTATTATGGTCATCAGCTATAGCCATGCACATTGATACAATTGTTGGTCTTTGAACATTCTCTGTCCGAAGAACAAAGGTGAAGGACTTGAAGGGGAGTGTGGCCTTTCAGAGACAATTGTTGTGCAGAAGAAGCAGCTACAAATTTGCATATTGATACAAGTGTTGGCCTTCGACATTCTTGGTTCGAAGAACATAGGTGAAGGATCTTCAAGAGAGTGTGGCTTTTCAGAGGCACTTGTTATGCAGTCTAGACAGTGAACAGTTGGTAAAGACTTCTTGCAGGTGAAATCCATTTGTGATGTAATCAACTTTTATGCATATTTTATTATTTTCCCTTTGTAAAGGAGAGATGGCAAGTTGTAGGCTTGCTTAAGATTACATGGTTTCCATTTTAAAAGGAGAGATGGCAAGTTGTAGGCTTGCTTAAGATTACATGGTTTCCATTTTAAAAGGAGAGATGGCAAGTTGTAGACTTGCTTAAGATTGCATCATTTCCCTTTGTAAAGGAGAGAATCAACCCTTATTTTGGGAGAATTAATGAAAGTGCTTCGATGATTGCACGAGCTCAGAGACGTAGCCAGTATAGTCTGGTGAACTCCATTATCACATGGGTGTTCATTTATGTGCTTGAATTTCTATTGCATTGTCGTATGGTTGATTTCGTTTAAAGATGCACAATAATAATTGCTTATGTTCACATACATATAATTGTCAGTAAAAGGTCCTTCATCGAAGATTTTTGTTTGGGAAAGTTCTCGCAAAAATTCTCGGATCACCCCCACTGTTGAATACTGGATGATGCCCTAATACAAATCTAAGAAAGGATCACTATCACACTTGCCATGAATAGGAAACTATGACGAGGGTGGGGGGGAATAACACACAACTATGTAGAGATCCTTGAGAAGGGGGGGTGATCTGCTAAGTTGAACCCACATGAACCTGGCAAACTCATTGACTTCCACAAAGGAGATCCTACTGTAGAGGGAGTCCCTTGTCAAACATGCTACTCCACTTGAACCTCGAGCCCCACTAGAGGACCTTGTTTATTGCCGACAAGCGGAGAGTTAGTGATAACCTGCAATGTCCAGAAGTGGCCTGATCGAGATCTCGTGGGTCTTAGTAAGAAAAAGGAGATCAAATGAGCCAAGGGCATCATACAACATGCTTGGTGAAGACCAGAATGACCCATTCTCATCCCAACATCCCACTGAAATCCCCATGCCTTGTCTACTCCTCAACCGGGCTAGTCATTTAGAAAATCCAAGCCAAGAATACCCTGGGAGTGGGAAATCTCAGATAATGGGCCCGAAGATCTCTAATGACAACCCATTTCCCTACATGTCTTGTTGTTGTGACTAACTCCTTGGAGCATTTCAATTCTGCAACCTGGGATTTGGTGAGGTTAGGATCTAGGAAAATTCTATCGGGTAGAGAGAACAATCGTTGCTTAGCTCTGAGAGCTCGAAGCCTATAGCTCATTGACTTGAACTAGATGAGGAGTGTTGAGTCGTGTCTGAACCATGCCCTCTTAAGGGAGATATCTGGGAGCTCAAGGAAATCACAGAGAAACATAGCACCCATCTGCATAGGGTCTGGCGAAGGAGGGGGTGAGGGAAACCCCTTTATGTCCAAGTTTAGTTCTCGAGCTCTTCGCCTACGTTCTTCTACTAGTTTGGCCTAAACAACTTCCTCAACTGCAACAAGAGAGGGGGGGTTCCACTTTATCACCACTCCCATCAACCTACGCCCACAAGGTATGAATTTCTTCATGTTTATTTTTAAGGTCAAAGATTTCAACATGTAAGATATCATTTGGGGGTTGGAGGGCTTCCTGAACTTGTCTTGCATTCAACAAATTCTTGAGGGATGAGTTTTCTGATTCAATCATGGCCACTCTCTTTGAGAGAGTAAGCCTTTCCTGTGTGGCCTGTTGGATTTTTGTGTGAAGCTTGTTGTTTTCAGTTTCAAGGGTTTCCATTCGTCGCATCAGGTGTTTAATTTGGGATGTCCAGTAAGAGAAATAAAATTCTAGAGCTACATTAGTGGGACTGTAGAGTTCTGGATTACTCATGCGGTTTGTAAGGTATTGATATTGTTCTCTATTGTTAAAATTGCTGGCCTCTTTGGAAACATTCTCCATAGATCCTCCTCCTATCGTTTGACTCCCTTACGAGACCTTTGTTGCGTGGGAGTTCCCCCCCTCCCTCGCACCCGCTCCTGAAGCTCGCTCCCTTCGGAAGCTTGCTCCCAAAATGCTCTCGAGGAGCTCCCTACCTCTCTTATACTAAAAGCTCCTATACTAGGTTGCTAATTTGATGACAATGTTATGGTACCTCCCTTCTTTGTCAAGCTCCTATAAAAGTTGTTATGTTTGATCATTTGATGACAACATTATAATATGGCTAGTAGATGATTGATGTTATATGGTTTAATCCATGTTTTCTATAGGTAATTCAATATCCTACATGTTTTTTATATCTAAATCCATCCAAATATATTAAAATATATACTATATAAAAACACTTTTGAAATGAGAGCTTTTGAAAATTTCACTTTTCGCTCCGCTTCCGCTCCTTGCTCCCTTCTCTCGCTCTCTGCTCCCAATAGCTTAGTATGAGACCACCAGGCAACATGGTAACCAGTTTTTGCTTAGCAAGGTTGATAACCTTGACCTTTTCAATTATTTAGACTGTGGACCTCCACCTACCACTTCCTTCCCTCGCCGATCTGGGTGTTTAGTGCCCCTGTCCACTCTCCCCCATCCTCGTGCCCTCGTTGCACCCTTGCTCACTTGTGCCCACTTCATGAAATGCCTTTGACCTCGTGCCCTCGTGTGTCCCTTCCCGCTCGTCCAAAGAACAACCGACAACTTGGGTCGACTGAGACGCAACTGTGTCTGCAAGAACTTGATTGTGTTTGTGGGTTGACTGTGTTTGTAGTCGAATTGAGAACCTATCTTAGAACAAGACGACAGGATAGACGTCGACGAAGAGGACATGGGGAGAACGGAAAGCTGTCAATGGGGAGGGTTCTATCAACAGGTTCAGTGGGTAGTGATGCGGGGGTTAGCAAGACGCAGGAGTAGGAGTGCGAATCAACGGGTAACGACGCGATACGGGTTAGAGCCCGTATGCGAGTGGAGACAACAAGATGTTCGGATATACGTCGATGGGGAGCAAGCTAACAGGGGCTAGCAGGACGCGAGGAGAACGAGATGGTCGTCGGCGGATATGGAATGAGCTCTTTCTAGAGCAACTCCTAGATAGACTATTTTTCATATTTTAGTGTTATTCCTTGAGGGAAAGGAGGATCTAAAGCATTCTAAAGTCTCCTCAATAATATTTATTGTAAATAAGTTGAAGAGGAGCTCTATAAAAAGGAGACTCCTTTCACTTTGAAAATTATAAGTTCATGTGGAAGCATCCCCTTTAGGAGGCTAGGGTTTCTTTGTAATTTGTAGGTTATAAGGAGGAAAGGCATTGGTTATTAGAGTTAACCATATTTACATTACAAGAGTGATTCATTTGAATCATTGCATAGCTTCAAGCATATAAAATATCACATAAGTTAGTATAAAGCATGAGATTAATGTTTTATGGAACATGCCACCATCTAAACAATATCAAGAGCATTGCAAGGATCATTTCTCCTTTGGGTGAAGTGGGTGGAAAAAGTAAACAAGGTTGGTCAAGTGTAGGATTGGTTAGAGATGACTAATTGATTCAAGATAAGGGAACAAGGGGAACTCTATGACATTCACCAATTAGGGAAACACTAGGTAGTAGGGAGTGTGTCTCACAAATGGATGAAGTGTAAGGAGGTACTACTCCTTTTGACCTTAGCAAGCCCCCTTTTTCATTTTCTTTGTTTTTTCTTTTTCAATTTTGCTTCTGTATCTTTCTCTTTTGCACTTTTCTTTCTTTTCTTTTTTATTTTCTTTCTTTTCGCTCTTTTTCTTTTTCTTTTCTCCTTTAGTTGGATAATGGCTGCAAGGTATTGGCCCTAGATGCCTTCTTGGCACCAATGATGACACAACCTTAGCTCCGCTATCAATGACCATCCATAGGCCCTACAGAGTTGCCACAATAATGCTTGTTTATAGCAATTAGGCGGTACCTCTTAATTCAAGGAGTACCTACCCTTCCAAACACTAACCAGTTTCAAGGATGAAGGGAAACTTGTTTTTGGTCTAAGGAGCACACTGCTCCATGGCAATTCTCTCTGCTTGATAAGTAGTTAACCCTAGGGATTTACAAGTAAGCCTCTTGAACCGTAGCGAATGATTATTGCAACACATTAGAGTTGAGAAACCAGGGAGAACATGGAGACCTTCATGGTGAAGAGGTCATAGAGGGGACATCAAGAGTCAACTTGTCGAGTCTACCCCCGACCCCTCCTCCTCCACCCTCGGGTCCACCTCAGACTAATATTCTCTTTGCTGAGGGAGATCCCAACACCTTTACTTCCACCCTTTGCTAGATTGTCCCTTTCGTTTCTCGATTTGCTTCCCTCGATTCCGCCTTCGCCAAGTACACATGTCTTTCTTCTATCATCTGGGAGACTGCCCTTCAAATCTACCCCAACTTCACTTGATCCGCCCCCTCCCCCAAAAACCTGGATGCTACCCCATGAAGCACTGGTGACAATGATTGCAAACAACTCCACACCCAATTTCAGCATGCCTTTAACCATGGTTACCCCTCCTACCCAGCTCTCAAAGCTTCGTATCGTCGTGTCCTTCGCCACAAGAAACGCCTCTTCATCTCTCGTAGGTGACGAGAGATGAGTACATCCCTTATCCATTCCTCTAAACATTTTTGGCGTATTGTCTTCCCTCGCAACTCCCATCTCCCACCTGATCTTGATCCAAAAGCCATGTTCTCCCACACCTCTTCCCTCTATGACATCCCGGGATGACCTCTTATCCAAGTTACCTCCCCCCCATCTTGTTATCTACTCACCCCCCATGATGTTCGGGAGGATATTTGGGCTATGAGTTCTAGTAGAGTAGTGGATGAGGAATGGTTCCAGGTTGAACTCTTCAAACATGGCCTTCGAGTACTTGATTGTTACTTGGTTGATCAGTTTAACCACGTGGTCTGTATTGGTTTCCCTGGATCATGGTCACATCATATTATTCTCCATAAATTGGGCCCCAATATTGATCCCAATAACTACAGAATGATCATGGTTGGACACACTTTCTCCACACTTTCTCCAAGCTATATGCAACAGTCCTCCATATGTAGCTTTCTGGGGAGCTTGAGAAGAGACAAGTTAGAGCTAAAGGATAGGTGGGCTTTAGACCAACACACCAGAACACTGATCACATACTTACGCTCTGTGCCATCCTTGAGGAGGCATGTCACTGCTCCTCGAAAGTCTACTGTTGCTTCGTAGACTTTCAGAAGGCGTTTGAATCTGTCTCCAGAGTGGCATTGTTCTAGAGACTCCGAGACATTGGCGTTTCTGAGACCCTTCTGGCTGCCATTAGGAGATTATACGAGTCTGTCTTTGATCGTCTTTGCATGGCCCACAGGATTTCAGATTTCATTAAGAGTACCATTGGGGTTAAACAGGGGTGTCCACACTCCCCCACTCTCTTTGGGATCTACATTGATGAGCTCGAGTCTTTCTTACAAGAGAACATTAAGGACAGCTATGGGTGCTTTCTCCACCAGGTCTTGATTTCTATTCTGCTCTTCCTTGATGACGTGGTAATCTTGGGCTCATCTCTAATCTTGGGCTCATCTCTAGAGTGTTTGCAGAGACAGTTAGATGCCTTAGCCATTGTTACCACCTGAGTTGCACTTAGTTGGACTTTCAAGCGAGCGTGTCAAGGATGAACATGTTACATGTTCTTTTTCAGTGATATTGAAGTCCATCAGGCCATAATTGGGCCCTTTTTAAAACTTTTTGCGTGTCCATACCCCCATGGGGAATTGTAATAAGTTGGTCTAAGCATGGTCCTTTTTGTAATAGGATTGGCTTACCTTAGGCTTATCTGTCAAGGGGATACTCTAGAGTGTTTTTTCCTTAGGAATTATACGATGCGCTTCAACGACGTATAATTCCTGAGGTTTTCGTTCACACCTCCAAAGCTGGAGTATTCGTGGAGTATTCACCTTGGTGGTCAAACCTTGGGAGGTTATTAAAACCTAAGTGTCTATGTATTTTTTCATGCTAGTTATCAATAATGAGTTGTATGGACACGTACTAGGTCCCCTAGGAGTTTGAGTCAATTTCGAGAAAAATAATTTTTCCGCAACTTAGGCCATTTTTTAATGGTTTAACTGGAAAATTTCAAATTGTGATAAAAGTGTGATCTGGAAGTGGAATTTGGTGCCAAGATGCTAATTTTCACGCTTAGAGCGTCCTCTTTACTCTGGGTCCCAATCTTCCTATGTTTCGGGTGATTAAATCATCACTTAGAGCATTTTTTCTTATTGGGGTGACAAAATGGCATTTTAATGTTAACGATGCGACAAAATGACACCAAATATATAAAAAAAATATTAAAAAAGTATTTGTCATGTGCCAAATGAGTTGGGCTTTAGGTTAGTTTAATAGCTTACCCTGCAATATTAAATAAAATCATTCAAGACTTGAAACCCGAGGTATGCTCTTGACCGCTACAACTTAGTCCGAACAGTTGGCTCAGTTAGAAAACTATGCAGGTGGCTAGTTTTAATAGGGCAATCCTACAAAGTTTCAATCCTAAGAATTCGAGAGGTCGAGTGAGGCTAACTACAGAGTCACCAGGCTGCCGTAAGAAGGTTCATCCTCGCCTGGTTGGACACTTGGTATAGCTGTCACAACGCTCAGTTTAAAGGAGTGATTCTAAGTTGGGCCAAACCAACAATCAACCCACTCCTTTAATATCCACTAATAAATTTAAAATTTACAACAAGCCTTTGCAATACTTTCACGACACAACATAGCAGCAATCGCATTCATATTCTCGGCACTAGTCATTATACATTACAAATGTTTAAATTCAATCATAAAATGTCGCTAGTTTATCTATATCATGTGTTGTTGTAATTAAATTTAATTGCAATTGTCTCTTTGTTGTAATATTTTTTACATCCATCATTAACTCCTAGAATAGCTTTTACTTGTTTTCATAGTTTAAAAGCCTTAGATTATTTTCATAGGGACCACCCCCTTTGGCTTCGCTAGGAGTAGCCTAGACGGAGGAGTCGAGTAATCAGGTGACAACACTTGACTCTGACTTGCCCGCAAGGATACACCGAGCGGTTTGAAGGTTTCTTGCTACGTTCCCCTCCCAATAGTGTATTAGGCGTTGGCGCCATTGCCGAGGAGAAGCCTTTCTATTCCCCGGTCATGACTTTTTGTTTTCTCCTTTTTTTGTTTTTGCTTTGTTTGATGAATGTTTAGAGTAGACCTTTATTCTTTCATTTGGCGACTCCACTAACCTTTTTTCTTTTTATAAAATTTCAAAGTAAAACAAAAAAAAAATTGTGAGAGTTTTTAATGCATATTTTTATTCTCACATGGCGACTCCATCGAATGGATAAAACCCTTGTATCTCATAAATTTGTTGAGACTGGTTGTGTGTAGACGAGCCCATGCGACACAGTAAACTTAGAAGCTCATCTTTCTGACAACTCCCCTGATTTAGTACCAGATGTTCTCCATGATCACTTTAGAATGACATTGCTTAATTCTTGATATGGATGATGAAAGAAAAGAGTATGGTGCCAAGATCGCCACTACTTTTCATCCCATTGATTTTTCAGTTATTCCGGGTTTTCCAAATGAATATTTTGACCTGACTGAGGTGTTTGAATATACCCCAGACTTTTATGGAAATGGTGATTCAGCTGTTTTGCACATCACATCTGTCCTCAGTGTTATGGTTAAGGCCAACATCCTTCATGATGACCGTAGGATGGAAATATTTGCTTGTACTTTGTATGATGATGCTTATGATTGGTTCTTTGAGGAACTTCCTAATAAATGCATTACCTCCCTTGCAAATTTCTTTGAGATTTTTCCTAAGCGGTGGCATGATGATGACGGTGATATGGAAAAGATTATGGCTGTGTTTTCAATAAAAGAAGCACATGAGGAGCCCTTAATTGAAGATATTATCGAAGACCCTCCTTATGTGGTGATGATAAAGGACTTTGAGGACGCGGGTTGTTCTCAAGTTTATTCCAGTAGTGATGATCACATGGGTATTCCAGAATTGCCTCCAGTAAAAGCCGTTATAGAAGTTCATGATGAAACTCTTAAACATCCTTTGATGGAAAATGTTATTGAGGAATCTCTTCAAATTGCCATGGTAAAAAACATTGAAGATTTAGAGCTATATTAGGATCACTTCAGTGAGGATGATGACACTTGTACTTCATATCTACCTTCAGAAGAAACCAATATAGAGGCCTATAAAGAAATTTATGACGAAGACTGGATTGTGTATGATGATGCTCATCCTTGTTCTCCACATGGTAATGAACCTTTGGAAAACTTTTTCCCTTGTAATACTTTTAAATCCAAGCCTCTTAAAGAGGATTGTTATGAACATGAGGAGGATACGTATAGCCAAGGATATGATGCAATATGTGAAAACTTCCCCCTTTTTGACAGGGATGGGCATAATGATGAATGGATGGATTTAGAAAAACCCATCTTTGATGTTTCTAGAGGAAGGAGTGTGGAATTTGGAACCTTGGGAAATCTTGATATAAAAGAGGAGCATGCATGTGCTTCATATAATCAGTCATAACTGAACATGAGTACTAGTAATGAAGACTTGGAAGAGCAGTGCATTGAAGATTCAGATGGGATTCAGTCAATTGAACGTAAGTCACAACCTTCATCTTCACATTCGGAATTCTCTTATGATTTGGAGCAGCCTGGGTGTTATGTTTCTACAGAGTTTTTTCATCCGATAAGCCCTCTTAGGCAGTATGGTGGTGTGGTTGATCTACCCCATCCTATAGATTTGTACATCAGTCCTATCCAATCATGGATAGAGGAAGCCTGCGGCAAAACTTCCTAGTTGAGGAAACGGTTTGATGATATTTTGCATGGTTATGATCTTCCATCCAACCCTCCCATCCTCAATATTTTCGCAGGTTTGCATTTCATGAATAAGGTATCCTTGTTTTGGCTTGTAACCAAACACAAGGTGAAATTTTTTTATATTCATAAAATGTTAAGATGGTTGCATTGGATTTATCATTTTTCTTAGCATTTTGATTATGTTATGCGTAGAATAGGAAAATAAGCTCCTCAAAGTGAGCATTTACTTTATGCATTTCTTTTTCAGTGTTTTCCTTTTATAAGAAATTTTCATTAGTTAGTTTTGCCTTTTGAATAAAGCAACTGATGGTTCATTGGTTTCTTACAAGTGCTTGTGCTATTGAAGGGTTTTTGGTCAAGATTGAGATGTTTTTACAGGTCATAGAAACTAGAGATTCTGGTGTTCTCGTATGCTCTCCTTGCTTGAAGACTAGATCGAGCACACGTCCCATAGTTGGAGTCAGATGTTACCATCTGAGTTGCACTTAGTTGGACTTTCAAGCAAGCGTGTCAAGGATGAACATGTGACATGTTCTTTTTCAGCGATACTGAAGTCCATCAGGCCATAATTGGGCCCTTTTTAAAACTTTTTGTGTGTCCATACCCCCATGGGGAATTATAATAAGTTGGTCTAAACATGGTCCTTTTTGTAACAGGCTTGGCTTACCTTAGGTTTATCTGTCAAGGGTGTAAATATTTGATCCAGAGATCACTACTCCCTCTAGATCGCCCTGAGATCTCAAGCGGTATGAGTCTCGACATCAATACAACATTAATATAAACCCAAACAACTAGATCTGCATTTACCAATTGAAAAATATGAATGCAATCACACATAAACAATAGATGTACCCTGAAACCCTTTTGGGGAAAAACCAGCAAGCTGTGGGGCTATCTTCTCTCTCGAGCCCAGAGCATATAGGAAAAGAGACAAGTACAATACAGGGTTACCTCAGAAATTTCTACAGGCAAACTCTAGATTTGCATGCATCCAGCTGATGCATGCACTGAAGAGATGAGCCCTAACTACAAAACTGGATCTGAGTATCCCTGCATCCGCCTCTGCCTGATCTGTCTGTCTCTATCCTCTGCATTGCTCTGTTCGCTCTGAAGACTGTCCTCTGACTGAAAAACGTCCTCCTCTGCGTGCACAAGTGCGCCCTCCCTCCAATGATGAATGACTCATATTGAATCAGATCTCAGCAGATCTGAGCTCTGATCGTCACTGATCTTCCTCAATCTCTGAGACGAAGATACTTTGCAAGTTACAGACACTCAAACGCTCTACTGGATGCGGTACGAGCTCCTTCCACCTTGAGGAATGCGCCCTCCTACACAAGTGAAGTCGTCCTCCTCTCTTATGATCTATCTCAGATCAATAGTCTCTCTGATAAAGACAGTCACCTCCTGTCTTCGTTATAATATCTCACTATGAAGTTAGGTTTACCAAAAACCTAAAAATAGTTGCATGCAAAACTCACTTTTGCATGCATGCATGCAAACCTTTGCATGCATTCCTTTCTGATCATTTTCCTGGTTAATATTTTAACACTCCCTCTTAACCAGGAAAGGATTCTGGACCACTCCCATCTTCTCCCTGAAGCACTCAAACTTAGTCTTCATCAAGGACTTCTTTAGAATGTCTGCAACCTACTCATCTGTAGAAATGTACTGGAGCTCAACTGCTCCCTTCTGAATATGATCACGAATGAAGTGATATCTAATCTCAATGTGTTTGGATCGATCATGAAATACTGGATTCTCAGAGAATTTGATGCAACTTTGATTATCACAGTGAATCACCGTAGGCTCCAACTGCTGATCAAATAAACTCACCAACATCTTGCGAAGCCAGATGGCTTCACAACTGGCTAGGCTAGCCGCCATATATTTTGCCTCAGCAGAGCTCAATGCAACAGACTTCTGCTTCCTGCTGAACCATGACACAACTGCCGAACCTAAGCTGAAGCAACACTCGGAGGTGCTTTTCCTATACCTGCATTCCCTGCCCATTCTGAATCTTTGAACCCCACAAGATGGACTTCTCCTTGCCTCACATAATTCAGTCCATACTCTGCAGTTCCACTGATGTATCTCAAAACATGCTTTGTTGCTACCCAGTGCACATCTCTGGGTTCTACCATGTACTGACTCAAGGTGTTGACTGCAAAGCTCAAATCTGGTCTGTTGTTGACCAAATACATCAAGGAACCGATGAGCTGTCTATACTTAGTGGAATCGGCCAACTTACTCTCAGAAGCCACTTGCTTCTTCCAGTTGGTTGTCATAGGGGTAGTCATAGGCTTGCAATCCTGCATCTGAAATCTCTTCAGAATGTCCATTGCATACTTGCCCTGACTGAGAAAGATATGCCCATCCTCCTGCTAGACTTCCATCCCTAGGAAGTAATGCATCAGCCCTATATCCTTCATCTCAAATTCAGATGCAAGATCCTTCTTGCAATCACTAATGAGTTTCTCTGCCCCTGTAATAAACAGGTCATCTACATAAAGCACAAGAATGAGAGGATCCCCTCTCACCACAATGAAGTAGAGATTTGGGTCTGCTTCACTCTTCTGAAACCCTATCTGCTGCAAATAGGTATCTATCCTAGAGTACCAAGCTCTGGGTGCCTGTTTCAAACCGTACAGGGCTTTCTTCAATATGCATACATGAGACTGTCACTCACGTACCTTGAATCCCTCTGGCTGCTCAATGTAGACTTCCTCCTCGATGAGTCCATTGAGAAATGCCGTCTTGACGTCCAATTGGTGAATCTTCCATCCTATTTCTGTTGCAACAGAAATCACAGTCTTGATGGAAGAATACTTGGCCATAGGGGCAAAAGTCTCATCATAGTCGACTCCCTCTATCTATGAGAACCCTCTAGCAACAGATCTAGCTTTGTACTTCTCAATGCTGCCATCTACAGCATACCTGATTTTGTAGAGCCATCTAGAGGTGACCACGGATTTTCCCTCAGGTCTGGTTACCACTTCCTAGACATCATTCTTCACGATGGAAGCATACTCTTCCAGCATGGCATCTCTCCAATCCTGCGTACCTGCTGCTTGTTCGTAAGAGGATGGCTCTGACTCACTGATACTGCTTACTAAAGCTAAGTAACTGCAGAATCGCTGTTGAGTCTTTCTTTCTCTTACGTCTTTCTTGGGAGTTCCTGCTGCCTGGGCATCCTTCAAGGTATCTTGAAGCCACTTGGGCTTCCTCTTGCCTGAAGTGACATCTTGTGAGGAGAATTCCTCATCCTCATCCCAATGTCCTGTATGTGAATGAGTGCCTCCAGTAGAGGTACCTGTAGCCGTCGATCCTGTAGCACGTGTACCTGTAATCTGAGATCCTGATCTCAGTTGATCACCAATCTGAGAACCTATGCTGCATCCTGCTCTTGTCCCCGTGGAACCTGTATCCTGTGCATCAGTCACTCCTCACACTTGAGACCCTGTTGGCTACTGAACAGTACTCTAACCTGTGTCATGAAGGGAAGTGGCAACCTGCTGTTTTCCCTTATATGACTCACATGATTTTCGAAAGGCCCGATCCTCCTCGAACTTCACATCTTGCCTTACAACTGTCTTTCTGAGTGCAGGGATGTAAATGCGATAGGCCTTCGAATTCTCATCATACCCAACAAGAATTCCTCTCTCTGCAGTAGGTTCCAGCTTTGTCCTTTTCTCCGAAGGAACGTGAGAGTAGGTAAGGCATCCAAAATTTTGAAATGCCCAACTTCGGGCTTCTTTCCAGAAAAAGCCTCCTCGGGGGTCTTGTCCCCCAATGCCTTATGAGGGCTCCTGTTCTGAATGTAGGCTGCAGTATTGCATGCTTCAGCCCAAAGAAAGAATGGCAATCCCTGATCATGCAACATGGATTTCGCAGCTCCAATGATGGCCCTGTTCTTCCTCTCATCTACCCCATTCTGTTGAGGTGTATAAGGTACAGTCAACTGCCTCTTGATGCCTTCCTGAGTGCAAAACTGATTGAACTCATTGGAGGTGTACTCTCCCCCATTATTTGATCTAAAGATCTTAATCTTCCTTTCTGTTTGTTTTTCCACAAGAGCTTTGTACTCTTGAAACTTCTGCAAAACTTCCTTAGACTCTTTGCCTTTCAAGAAGTAGATCCAGGTCTTCCTGGAGTAGTCATCAATGAAAGATACATAGTACTTGTATCCTTTCAGTGATGTGGTGGACATCAGACCACAAAGGTCAGAGTGAATCAAATCAAGAGCTCCCGTAGCTCTGGTATCGCTCTTAGGAAAAGCTGTCTTGACGTACTTCCTGAGAGCACACCCTTTGCACACATCGGTGTGCTCAGTGCTGAACTCAGGTACTCATGTCACAATCTCCCTCAGAATCTTTAGGGTAGGATGGTGCAGATGAGCCATCCTCCTATGCCAAAGCTCATAGGGGTCACATTCCTCATCACGGCTGCTATGACTTAGGGCATGGTGTAGTTGGAAACTCAGTTTGTACAGTTTCCCACTGCGGACTCCAATCCTCTCAGCTGAGGCAATGTTGGATCCCTTGGGATGGACTAGTACGTTTCCATCTCTGAACATTACCCATAGTCCTTGATCTTCAATAGTAGACACGAAGATCAAGTTTTTCTTGAGACCTGGAACGTATAGGACATCACGAACTCTCATCTGTTCTCCGGAGTCTTTCTGAAAAGACATAGTTCCTCGTCCTATAGCTTTGACCGTAAAGTCATCTCCCATGACAATCTCAAGATCTATCCCATCCTCTGCTAGGTCAGAAAAGTATCCTCAAACACCCTTCACATGACTAGAAGCTCCACTATCTATGTACCATACACTAGAAGTGGAGGCCATCAATGATTGACAGGAGTTGAGAGCCATCTCCCTGTCAATCCCATCGGTAGCACACTCATCAATATCCATAGCGGAGCAAGAAGTGCAAGTAACATGATCCTCCCCCATACTTGTAGATCTGATGCTGTAGTAGTAGATCTGTGTGTGATGCTCTCCCTGACCCTTACCAGGGCTCTGATACCATGTAAATATTTGATCCATAGATCACTGCTCCCTCTGGATCACCTTGAGATCTCAAGTGGTATGAGTCTCGATATCAATACAACATTAATATAAACCCAAACAACTAGATTTGCATTTACCAACTAAAAAATATGAATGCAATCACACATAAACAACAGATGTACCTTGGAACCCTTTTGGGGAAAAACCAACAAATTGTGGGGCTATCATCTCTCTCGAGCTCAGAGCATATAGGAAAAGAGACAAGTACAATACAGGGTTACCTCAGAAATTTCTACAGGGAAACTCTAGATTTGCATGCATCTAGTTGATGCATGCACTGTAGAGATGAGCCCTAACTGCAAAACTGGATCTGAGTATCCCTGCATCCGCCTCTGCCTGATCTGTCTGTCTCTATCCTCTGCATTGCTTTGCTCGCTCTGAAGACTGCCCTCTGACTGAAAATGTCCTCCTCTGCATGCACAAGTGCGCCCTCCCTCCAATGATGAATGACTCGTACTGAATCAGATCTCAGCAGATCTGAGCTCTGATTGTCACTGATTTTCCTCAATCTCTGAGATGAAGATACTCTGCAATTTACAGACACTCAAACGCTCTATCGGATGCGGTATGAGCTCCTTCCACCTTGAGGAATGCGCCCTCCTACACAAGTGAAGTTGTCCTCCTCTCTTATGATCTATCTTAGATCAATAGTCTCTCTGATAAAGACAGTCACCTCCTGTCTTCCTTATAATATCTCACTATGAAGTTAGGTTTACCAAAAACCTAAAAATAGTTGCATGCAAAACTCACTTTTGCATGCATGCATGCAAACCTTTGCATGCATTCCTCTCTGATCATTTTCTTGGTTAATATTTTAACAAAGGGGATACTCTAGACTGTTTTTTCCTTAGGAATTTTGCGTTGTGCTTCAACGATGTATAATTCTTGAGTTTTCCACCCACACCTCCTGAGGTTTGCGGGTGTTGCAGACCTCTTAGCTTCTGTTGGTATTTCTATGGACCAACTTCCCCTTTTTGGGTATTCCTTGAATGCACATGACTGCCTCTTACGTACTAGATAGGAGAGGAACAAAATCACTAGAGATGACATTTATAGACAGTTTGTGTAGGTCACTTGGATCAACCCTCCAGAAAGGCTACATCCCAAGATGGCCTACGCACTTCTTGGATTTGAGGGACGGTCTCATTGTTCGGCCCCCTTACACATATTGCCATTGGGCACATGCTCTTCATATTCCTTTAGGTTAGTTCAGAGTGGGGTGTCATCGTCTCCTGGTAGAGACAGATCTCCAACTCGATTGGTCGGATAGGATATGCCAGGTATGTCACTTTCGAGAGGTTAAGATCGTGGAGCTCTTCATCTTTTGGTTTCCTATTTACTGCGAGATTCGCGCGCGGTTTCATTGTCTTTTCGGGGACCACCTTCTCAACGAGCCGCAAACTTTGACTAGATTCTTCAGATACTCCTATTAGAGATGTCTAGATTTATACTTCAAGGAGGCCCTTCAGCTTCGCTACTTCACCCTTTAGTAACATTCTCAGTCAAGACTAGGCTCCATTCAGAGCATCACCTCCTTTTTAGTGCTTCCTTCCTCTAGGGGCACCAAGAGGCAGAAAAATAGTGGCATAGACCTTGACCGCTCAGTTAGGAAACGACAACCCACCTCTGTCTTCGCCCAACCTCAATGAGGGGGACAGTCACAGCCCCATCATGACAGATGGGTGACTTATTCCATGTTGCGGCATCAAATAACCTCCTTTAGGCAGCAAGGTATTACTCATTGTAGTTCCTCTTCTAGCTCTTCCTCCAAACAAAGTACTCTTTTGAGCTTCCTTTAGTTTGCCTCGGATGGGAGGAGAGCTACTCCAAATGCTTCTAGTGTTTACAATGCTTCTAGTGCTTTCAGTGGCCCATGACAGTATCACCATCACCATTTTTGCATCACAGTTCTTGGATCCACTCTACTTCCTTGGATGTGCTCTCTTATGAAGAAAATTGACCTAAAATATGAAATGGCTCATTTACACATTCTGTCAAACACTTTAAAGAATCTAGGGTTTTAACTTGAAAATTCTGAAAGTAAAACCACACTTCAAAAATGTACTCCAAAATACCGCCAAATATTGAAACAATTTTAAGCAAGATGAACACAATTATTTCGGTCAAAGACCGGGCAAACCCCACAACTTGGGGAAAAACCCTAAGAAAGATTTTTCATTAAGAAGAGTACAAAAAATTCAATGTACGAAACTTTTGTTTCAACCCTTATTGGAAAAAATTTCATAAACAAAAAACTAACCCAGAAATTTCAATCAACCTCAAAAATTGTGTTGACCTCGAAAACTATGCCAAACTTTGATGTACGGTCTGCTGTACTTGCAGTACAAATTGCTACAGTTTTGCCTCGATTTCTGGGCCCACATGTGTCTGCCTTTAATGCTGTATGGTTTGCATTTATTGCACAACCAACTTTCTTGGAATTCAAGCCAGTTATCTAGAGATCCCAGTCCACACGTGCGACTGTCATTAATGCTGATGTACGACTGCTGCAAACTGTATGCTTCTCCTTGGGAAGCATGCTGCTTCTCTTTCTTGGAAATTGTGCCCTTCCTTGCTTGGGAAACTCTTCTTGGTCTTTAATCTCTCTCTTCTCCTCTCTTTGACGGTGACTGTTTCATTTGTCCCTCTCACTTTGTTTTATACTTGTCTTTTGTAACTAACTCCATCAACTACCTAGTCTAGGGTTGAGATTTAATTACAAAATCAAGGGTCTACTTTTAAGTCACTTTTAATAATTTAAATCATTAATTATTAAATACATCACTTACGTGTGACCCACTTTTCTAAAGTACATAATCACTTTCACTTTATTTACATAAACGTCACTTTGTTACATAAATACATAAAGGACAAAACTTTCTGGTCCTCATCATACCCACACCAAAAATATGGGAGGACCTCTGGAGTTATCTTTTCAACACTCCCTCCTAATGAGGGAGGTCCTTCTGGCACCATCCAAATCTTTGCCTCTGACTCCTGACGCAGCTCCCTCTTGCTCTGGAATGTCTCTTGGAGAGAAATGCCCACAGCTGAAATAAAACTCTGACTCCTAAGATTCAGCTTGAATCTCATCAACCTGCTCATCACCATCACCTGTTTCGCTGAGTCTTCTGCCAGTGCTCTGTAGAGATTCACTTTCCTCATCAGAAGAAATGTAAACAACATGCTGATCAACTGTATCTTCTGCCCCATCCTCTGACTCTGACAACCATCCACCTGTCCATGGACGTACATGTCCTCTCAAAATATATAATATGTCCCTGCGAGCACTAAGCAAGATAGTGGTCCTGATAGGATCATCTCTCCAATAAATGAAGATATGATCGTCCCTGACCAACATCCCATAACCATCATCTTCAAGAGATGACACTGAGAGTTTGCTAACTCTCATCCCAGGTACAAAGAGGACTCCATGTATCTCCAAGACCTCTCCAAGGTCTAGTTGGAGCCTGACTGTTCCAACCCCTCGAATAGCTATCTGTGGACCGTCAATATCTGTCTGAATGTAGTGTCTTGGTCCCAACTTTGTGATAATTTGGAATGCATCATACACTCCAGTCATATTTCTGGTTGACCCACTGTCAACTATCCAGACATGCTCGAAAACTGAGCTACCTACACTAGAGTCAAAAGAGGCTAGAGAAAATTCACCTGCAAACTCATCTGCAAACTTTTCCATTGCAGTAGCTGCTGAATCTTTGTCTGACTTTCCTTTCTTCTTCTCAGGACATTTCGTGGCATAGTATCCTAACTGACCATAATGATAACATTTGATCTGACTGAAATCTTTCTTCTTCTTGTTCTTCGATTTCGCTGCAAGTGCCACATCTTACTCAACATCCTCACTAGATTGGCCAACCTATGACCCATCCCAGATTTCCTCTTGGGTAAAATCATCCCATAATCTGGACAGACTGGGAAGTTTTTCTTTGCCCACAATACATTTCACAAAGACCTCTCACTTCTTGGTGAAGCCCTTCAGGGCTATCCTCACCAACTCTGAATCAGGGATAGTCTCTCCTACTGCTGCCAACTCGTCCTTGACTTGTGTGACACGAGTCAAGTAGGAGGCTACACCCTCATCTTTGTTCATTTTGATACAGTGTAGCTTGTCTTTTAGGGCCATCTTCCGGTTCTCGTTCTTTGCTTCGAACAACTAGTTCAACGTGTCCCACATCTCTTTAGCAATTTTCTTTTCTACTAAGTGTGGGATGAGATGGTCTTTAACCCCATCCAGTATAACTCTCTGGGCTCTGGCTTCAAGAGCTTCAAACTCCTCAAGATCATCTTTGTTTGTTGGCTTAGTCATGACACTGTTAGTGAAACCCCAAACTCTAAGTTCCTTTAATACAATAGTGATTCTTACTTTCCATGGGATGTAGTTGGATACTCCATCCAACCAATCCACATACCTAATGCTCATCATGGAAAATAACTTGCAACCAAAAACAACTTTGAAAGATAAATCTAACACACTTCTGAACTTCAAAGAACACTTGCATACTTTCTTTTTCAGTATGGCTTTGTTAACTTGAGATCTGATACCATCAGCTCTCATACTATGAAGAAAATTGACTTAAAATATGAGATGGCTCATTTACACATTCTGTCAAACACTTTGAAGAATCTAGGGTTTTAACTTGAAAATTCTAAAAGTAAAACCACACTTCAAAAATGTACTCCAAAATACTGCCAAATATTGAAACAATTTTAAGCAAGATGAACACAATTATTTCGGTCAAAGACCGGACAAAACCCCACAACTTGGGGAAAAACCCTAAGAAAGATTTTTCATTAAGAAGAGTACAGAAAATTCAATGTACCGAATTTTTCTTTCAACCGTCATTGGCAAAATTTCATAAACAGAAAACTAACCCAGAAATTTCAGTCAACCTCGAAAATTGTGTTGACCTCGAAAACTGTGCCAAACTCTACTATACGGTCTGTTGTACCTGCTGTACGGTTTCTGTACAGATTGCTACAGTTTTGCCTCGATTTCTGGGCCCACACATGTCTGCCTTTAATGTTGTACGGTCTGCATTTATTGCACAGCCAACTTTCTTGGAATTCGAGCGAGTTATCTAGAGATCCGAGTCCACACGTGCGACTGTCATTAATGCTGCTGTACGGCTGCTGCAAACTATGTGCTTCTCCTTGGGAAGTGTGTTGCTTCTCTTTCTTTGAAATTGTGCCCTTCATTGCTTGGGAAACTCTTCTTGGTCTTTAATCTCTCTCTTCTCCTCTCTTTGATGGTGAATGTTTCATTTGTCCCTCTCACTTTGTTTTATACTTGTCTTTTGTAACTAACTCCATCAACTACCTAATCTAGGGTTGAGATTTAATTACAAAATCAAGGGTTTACATTTAATTCACTTTTAATAATTAAAATCATTAATTATTAAATACTTCACTTAAGTGTGACCCACTTTTCTAAAGTACAAAATCACTTTCACTTTATTTACATAAACATCATTTGTTACATAAATACATAAAGGACAAAACTTTCTGGTCCTTCTCATCATACCCACACCAAAAATATGGGAGGACCTCCAGAGTTATCTTTTCAACATCTTCATATCTCTCCTTGTATATATTTTTCTAGTCATTTTTTGGACATTAATAAAATTATCTTATCTCCTGTTTTAGGTGCATTGGGATCAACTCCAAGACCTAACCTCCAGGGTCTCTTCTCCACTATAATGGGTTGAGTTATTCCTTGATTGTCCTTTCCCAACCCCCACTCTTGTGAGAATCCCATGGATTGCATGGTGGTGAGGGATTTTAAATATAGCATTGACTCCTTGGGAGGTGGTGGGATGACTATTTATGTCGACATTTCTCTACTCCCTTGTCCAACTTCTTCCACTTCTACATAGGGGTAACCTGTTAGATTTTATAGTAGCATAACCAAGATCACTAAAAGAATGGCAAAGCACATAAACAAAATGAGTGTGGAGCTCGTTTAACCACGATGATAAGAACAATCATCTCCTAACCATAGACAAAGCTATTTGTCTCCCGCAAGCTCACACCTTCCAATAGAGAATGATGTACATCCAGATAGTAGTAGCATAAACCCAAGAAAGCAAGAGAGAAACTTCTCCAAAGTGGAGAACCCCAAAAATTACTCCTCTAGCTATATATGCGAACTTCTCTCTTACTAGTGCGAACTTGCTTGAGTGAAGTGTCCAAATGAGAGGTTCGACCTCTCTATTTATACACATCAAAAATGACTTTTTCCCTTACTGGGCTGACCTGACTTTCTCTAACTGGGCCGACCTGATTGGTGCAGTTTTGCCCGTTGTCTAGGGCAGGCTGCCCACTGTTTTGGGGCAGTTTACCCACTGGGTCAACTTGTCTAACTGACAGGGCCGACTTATCTTGGGGGAAGATAAAATAACATTTAAAGATACTTTTCTTTGTGTGTTTTTTACCCCAAGGTTTACATCGATTCTTTCAAGGGTTTACATGATCAAATACATCAATATCTTCTCCTGTAGGAGTTACAACAATAATATAATAAGAATAACTTCTGAAGTTGCACTATTTCCAACACTCCCTCTCAACAAGGAAGGTATTCTAATTCTATTCTTTCTTGGGTTGACCTATGAGGTGATGCCTCACGAAGCTACTCCTCCAACATGACCTACCCCATTCCCTCTTCTGGTAGCTCACTCATAGCTCCAAAGTCTACTTCCTTTTCTTCATGGCATTCATTGTACAATTTGTTGAACTCAACATCTTCAAGAATGCAAAGGTATGGGATCTCTCTTTTGCCAAGGCACTTTCTCATTTTCCACCAGGAAACCTTCTTATGTCTGCTAATGTTGTCTTGAATTAGCTCATTATATTTTTCTTGGGTAGGAGCATCAAAGGCTATGTCGTCTTTGGTCACCACTGCTCCTTCTGTTCTATAAAATGTGTAGTACACCAGTACATCACGTACGTTGAAGGAAGGAGCAGGGACAACTTGACTAGATATCTTGATAGGGTCAATTTCATCCTTAATAATTTGCTCTACCTCTTCATAAGGCTCTTTGTTGGCCAACCCTTCAATCTCTAGCCTTGGTTCATGATCTTGAGGGTTGGGTAACATCCTCTCTTTTTCTTGCCCAATCTTGAAGAGAGGGTCATACTTGCAAGGTTGATCCAACCCCTTAAGAATCTACATGGCCTCCTCAATACCACTTTTATCATTCATAGCATAGCTTCCCATGGATACAGGGAAGACTATTCTACCTTTCTTCCTGGATTTTACAAAGTGAAGGTCATCCACCTCCACCATCTGTCTCAAATTTTTCGACATAAACAACCTAGGACTCAGTAACTTGGGCTGGGGCGTTGTTTTAGTGCCATATAGTCTAATAACATTGTAGTCTGGCCCTAGGTACCAGTCCCCCCTTTTCACTGCCTCTCCTAATTGGAGATAGGGTTTGATCTTAGCTAGCATTCTTTTAGGTTCCCTCCCCAAGACAACTTAATATACCACATACATAAATTCATAAACATATTTAAACCATATGGCTCCTGGTTCTCCCTTCTTTATCCAAGCCTCAAGGTATCCAATCATTTACCTTATTGGGGATGCCATTCCTAGTCTTCTGTAGACCAAAAGCTTCAGAGTGATGAGCTTGGTGGAAGATGAGAACTAGATATGAAGGGTGTTTGAATAACCCTGTTATAGAAAATTTGGCAAATTGTGTTCTCATCTCAGTAGCCATGGGTTCAATATACTTGAAATCAAGTGTCCGTGCATTGTAGGCATCAACTAAGGCTATCATCACGTTGTTGATATACTCATTTGATTCTCGACCCAAGATTAGTTTGAAGGAAAATAAATACTCTTGGGCCCATGTTGGGAAATTCTAAAGTTTCCATGGCATCAGGGGCACCTTTTCCATACCTTAATTATACTTGAGCCTAGATAAGATAAGATAAGATAATTTTATTAATGTCCAACAAATGACCACATAAGTAGGTCAATGGGATTGTGAAATACCATGATGTCAATACAAAGAGGGAGCGATAAGGCACCTCCTATAAAAATGCAAGAGGTGAGTCTCTAACCTAAAAACCCAAGACCAAAGACCAAGAGCTAACTCCAAAGATGGAGGGCTTATCCAGAAGAGAGATGTGTATAAAGAGATCCAACAACTTGATAGTTCCTGGAAGGGTATTCAACATCTGAGCTATATGGAGGGCATTAATATGAAATAGGACGGATTGACCATCTTTGGTGGTGACGATAGACATGGTGGGATTATAGTTTCTTGCGCAGAGTAGGACAAATTCTGGGAAGGGGAAGGTATCTAGGACATGGTGTTGAGCTAATCTAGAGGGCCATAGGTTGTTTCTGGATTAAGAGGACATAAATTTTCCATACGCAGCTCCTATGAGTTGCTTAGGGAAGGAGGAGACGCCGTTAGTATAAGACAAGGCCGACATTGACAGGGATGAGGAGCTTTCTGTGGTGGTCTTTCTTTTTCGAGGCATGGTTGATGGATTTTTTAAAATCAGATGACGGGGGGGGAACTCTATGAAAGATAAAATAGAAAGGTAATTTCAGTATGAATTGCCACGAACAAGGAGGAGGTTATTGATGACTTACCCTGTTAAGAAGTAGGGTCATGGACGTGCGATAGATGATAGCGGTTCATGGCTATTTCTCGCTCGATTGGTATTGAAGGAGTAGCATGCTCCTGGATGAAGTTTGTAGTTACATGAACATTGATAATCTTCGTTGGAATTGGGTAGAATGAATGGTTCGTGGTATTATTTGGTACGCATTATGTTCCAGATTCTCTGCAGTGCACCCTACCAAATGTGCCAAAGAGGGGGGTCTTTTTGCCATTGTAAAAGGCCAAGTTTTGGCTTCTTTATGTTAAAGTGTTGGTTTAGCGGGCGGGGCTCAAGACCCTTGGTTAGGTCATGGTAGGTCCTCTTGGTCTTCATTTCAAGGTGTCCTTGTCTTGTGGCATTGTTGACTAACCCTTGATGGGTGGTAACTCATCATCATGTCTGGCATTTATGCCCTAGGTTGGTATTAGTGCACCTTGTGGTGAATCCATTAGGACACATGGCTTAGGAGCCCTTAGCGACATGTATGGTTTTATGCTTTGTAGAGGTGATTGCGCTTGTAAGAGTTGTTACACCTGCTCTAGCACATCTCATTCATACCCTTTTGGACCTTATTTTGTTATATCACTCCTCCCACTTGGTCATCTTGGTAAAAAAGAGCAAATTGTCCACCTCAAAGAGCATCTTTTGAAGGATGCACCAACCTAAGAAGGAGTGCGTTGAGGGAAACAGACATATGTTGGGGTTAGATGGGGCATGATGACCACCTTCCAAGCTCAACATTTCATCATGTTAAAGCATATCATTAATTTTATTCATTATTTTATGTTTTATGAGGTTTAGTCATTGGATTGTGGGTGAGAAACGCTAAAAATCATTTTAAAGACAAATTAGGTAGGTCGGCCTAGAGTAGAGATAAAGTGAACCTTTTTTCTTATAAATAAGGAACGTTCCTCTCATTTGTAAGAAAGGTCATGGGATCAAATATGATTGATTTCTTATTTTTCCTTGTGTATATGAGCAATTAAGTGGTGTGCATGTCTCTTCTCTATTGTTTTAGGGTTTCTAAGGATCTAAGCTTGATGTTTTAAGGTTTCTTTACAATCTTTCAAGGCTATTCTAAGGTGAAAGGATTCTTGAGGCTCTTTCTCTTCTTCTTTTTCAGTCCTTGGCCATCTTCGCATGGCCCATGAGATTTCAGATTTCATCAGGAGTACCATTGGGGTTAAGCAAGGGTGTCCACTCTCCCCCATTTTATTTGGGATTTACATTGATGAGCTTGAGTCTTTCTTACAGGAGCACATTCGGGATGGCGATGCGTGCGCAATACTACTCTCATGTGTGCCAATATGATTGCCATGCTCCAGTGCTCCTCCTTAACATGTGTTGGGGTATGCCACCAACCTTCTTGAAGTATGCTCCTCAACCCAAGTGTTCTCCAGTTAAGTGTCCAAACTCTAAGGTATTTATCAATTGGCCCCAAGTTGCAAGGGCTAAGTGCCCTCCTCAAAGTGCCCAACGGTTCTCCTAGGTAGGTACTTCCCTTAATTGAGTAGTCGACTCTGCCATCGTGTGTCCCCAATGGGTTAGTCATCATGCCAATCAAGGTGACAACCTCCTAGGTAAGTACACCATGCTAGCACTTTAACCAAGGTCAAGCATCCACCCAAACTGAGCCATCTATATCTCCATGAAGCATCACCAAAGGGGCTAGGAGAATTAGTGCTTTTCTAGCAAGGCGAAAACATTTTTGGAGTAACCCCAAAAGCTAACACTCCCTCAAACATGTTTTGAGTAGCACCCATCAACTCCCTTGAATCTGCAACATGTAACTCCTATGATTCAACAAACCTGAAAGTAAACTCCTCCATCATGATAGAACATCATACCTACTCTGCAAGAGTCATACCCATAAGTACAAGTCCACACACCTCAACATCCAAGCAATCAATACTCACAATGTTGTGTCTCCCCGAAGTAATCTACCAAGCCATTCACAACATGCCATCTAAATGGTGAACATGCAAGGAGAATACAACAAATTCCCTTGGTTTACACCTAGGGAATTCCAAAAGAAAAATGACCATCTCTGAAACTGAGTGAACATAACCCTAGATCACTACTTCCTATTGAACTCTGAAATCACTTAAGAACAAGGAAGACATCAACAGTAACTTGTTAAAACTCTAGCATCTGTAAAGTCATCATCATGGGCCAAAATCTTTTTGCACCACATCAAGTGTTGTTTTAGACAACTTGCAAAGATAATCACATCTCCAACAAGACCAAGGCAAGTGGATTAAATCTATCAAAACATAGGATCAAAATGTACATATCTCAACTCGTTATTCCTGAAATACCAAGCTAGAGGAAAAGGTAATAACAACCCATTAAAGGGTTGTTTACAAACTAGGAGCATCAGAATCCCTCTCATGCACCTGAAATCCTCTTGCAACTAAAGCAACAACCTTGACAAGGTCATCTCCTTCTTACGGAGAAAATCTTGAAGCAAGAGTCTCATCACTGTCAACTCCCTCTGCCTAAGAGAATCTAACAACCTTGTCATTGGTACTCATCACTACTCACATCAATTGCAAGCTTGGAATCAATCACTAATTTCATCACCATAGGTAAAATGCACAATGCACCAATAGTTTAGCATAACACTAGTTATAACATCCATGATCAATCTCTCCTCATCTGATATTTTGACTCCATTGTGCCCAATATTGGATAGGTACTAGTCTCGGTCATCCATCAACCCATTATTTATGACTATACTACAAAAACATTGTTTTGTTAATCTATCTCTTCGCATTACCTTGAGCCTCATTGTAATAGTCTTAGCAATCCTATCTTAGGGATACCCCCCTTATGTTGGAGAAGAGCCAACCTAAAGTTGGAGAGGGAATTATTCAAGTGACAATGGGTAGCCCCTTTGAATTCCCTTGGGGTTGCACTTGTGTTTTAGAGGTTTACCACTTTAAGTGCAGGTTCGGGAGGTAACAATGTCCAAGGCTCAAGTATGTAGGGTATCTGTGTTATGATGAAAATGCTCAACCTTTGAAGCTCATCTTTCAATGCTCATTGTTCAAAGTCTATTATTCTCTTTCATTGCTTAGAGTTCCATGTTCAATTCATTCAGATATTGACAATATTTTGTTCTCATTGTTTGACTGTTAAAGATGAATTCTTAAAGTTGATTGTTTGAAGGTTCACTCAGTTTCATAGATCATAGTTCAATGTTCAATGATTGTCACTCTCAATGTTCAAATTTTGTAGCTCATTATTGACATCTCGATTCAATATTCAAACATCAAAGCTTACTATTAATTGCTATCCTTTATTGATAGTTTTTATTTGTCTTAATTTAAATCAATGTAGAGAGGTGGGGCACATAATGAATTTATAGGAACGTTAATTTTTGGAATACTGTATATTTTTATTAGTTTTCTTTACTTTATCACATGCTTACTGTGTTCTACATATGTGAATCATCCTGCTGTGATTATGCCACAAAGTCTAGCCTGCATGTATGTATACATGGCTGGAAATATGAATTTGAATTGTTGTTACAAGTGATCTTAGATGTGTTCTGACACATAACTTTATATTTTTTGTGAGTGGTCTATGATTATTTTGTTTAAACTTTTGCAGAAAACTGTACAGAGTCGGGGACACCGAAAAAGATGGATGGCAAAGACAAATTTTGTTGAAATTCGATCTTACTGGCATCTTTTTAGAAGTTTTGATAGGATGTGGACCTTTTTTATATTGGCTCTACAGGTAGAGATGGAGTTCTTAAATTTCTATGTGAAAGCAATGTAGGATGTTACATTTGACAATTTTCACATTGATTTAAAACTAATACTGAAATTGTTATCTTTCCTTGGGTTTTCAGGCAATGATAATAATAGCATGGCATGGTACGGGTTCACCAACCGGAATATTATCCGGATCTGTCTTTAAAGAGGTGCTAAGTGTCTTTATAACAGCTTCAATACTGAAGTTCCTGCAAGGTATATATTCTTCTTCTTTGCATAGTAGCAGTCAGTTCCGCCTATTTAGGAATGAATTCAAAAGTCACATAACAAGTGCTTATATTTGGTTCTCTCTTCTCTATGATTTAATTTTGACTATAAGAGATTCATATCCCTATATCACGAGACGTTGAGAAGTGCTCAATTCATCCCGAAAATAAAAAAAAATCACATATTTTGCAATGTTTCTTGATGCATACATAGATCACTATTTTATATTATTTTTTCTAGGAATGTCCTTTACCATTCCGATGCTTAAGAATTAACAGTTTAAATATTCAAATGCTCTACCTTGTTAAAATAGCTACATATTTAGTATTTACTTGACCTACCTTTGTGATCTGAAGTAACCAGATATCATTTACTGTTAGAATTTACAAGTTTTTTTCCTGAAAAATACTTTCTTATATTAAATACAGAATATTTACGTAGAACAGAGATATATCCAAGGAACAGTACAACACTAGTCAATCGAAATCAAATCAGAATAAGCGAAAGCGTCTATGGCCTTGGCGTCTCTAATAAGCAGATAAACCCGCTATATCTAGGACTTAGTGCAGTGAGATGGCCTGGATTCACCTTCCATGAGGACCTCACCTTTCTTTGTTCCAAGAACCAGAGATGGGGCACAACCTTCCATTCGATCAATAGTTAAAAAATAAGAGAAACAAGAATCTGACAGGGTTGTGGGGAGGTGTCTTTTCTGGAGCGACATACGTTTGAGCATTATTGGATACTATCACTATTGTTTTCCCAGGGTATAAGTGCCCTATCTATGAGTAATTGCGGGGACTAGTTCTTCAAGTGGAATGGAATGCCATCAATTCTAGATTGGAGGACCTAAAGAAATCATGGGAGGCCACTGGATGAACGGTGATATCTAATAGTTGGACAGACGGGAAGGGTAGGACCCTATTTAATTTTTTGGTACATTGTCCTACGGGTACAATATTTATTAAATCTGTTGATGTATCAACACATGTTAAATATGTGGCATTGTTCTGTGAGTTGTTGGATGGTTTATCCAAGAGATTGGTTTGCAACATGTTGTACAAATAACAATAGATCACGCAACTAATTATGTGGCTGTTGGCAAGTTGCTAATGGAGAGGCACCCCACATTGCTCTAGACTCCATGTGTTGCCCATCTCATTGATTAGATGCTTGAGGATGTGTAAAAAAACTCCTTCGTCAAGGAGGTCATTGATCGAGCTAGGAGTGTCACAAAATTCATATATAACCATGCATTTGTTCTTAGCTTCATGAGGAAATTCACAAGAAATTGGGAGTTGTTGCGTCCTACAAACACATGTTTTACAAGCAGCTTCATTTCTCTTCAATCTATGCTCGAATGCCATTTTGATTTGGTTCAGATGTTTGTTTGTAATGAACGGCATGATTGTGTATTTATCACAAGACATGATGGGAAAGCAATCGCTAAACTAGTGTACACTGATTCCATTTGGGAAGGAGTGCAAGAAGTGTGTTGAAATAATATGCAGCTGCAGAAGATATTCTTGTATTGCATAAACCCTAATGTAAAACCTTAAAAGAATAATGCTAAAGATATACTCTCAAGAAATCAAGTGAAAATAGACAAGTCAGCCCCACAGAAATCAATGGGTCAAACTGCCCCAAACAATGGGAAAAACTGCTCAGTGAAGTCGGCCCTATAGTAAAAAAGTCAGCCAGAAAAGTGTATAAATAAGGGGGTCGAATTCCTCATTTGGTATAATCACACAAGTTCGCTCAAGCAAGTGAATAAGTGCGCATGGGCATTATGCGTTATCATGGTTAAGTTAATCAACGAATTGTCGTGAATGGTTTCAATCTTATGTTTTGTTGTACTTAAATTCAAATTGCAATTATTTCTTTGTTCCAGTATCGTTCATTTCATAACTCCTAGAATAGCTTTTACTTGTTTTCATAGTTTAAAAGCGATAGTTTCTTTTATAGGGACCACCCCCCTTGGCTTCGCTAGGAGTAGCCTAGACGGAGGAGTCGAGTAATCAGGTGACAACACTTAACTCTGACTTGCCCCCAAGGACGCACCGAGTGGCTTTAAGGTTTCCTGCCACGTTCCCCCCAGGTGTGTATTAGGCGGTAACTCTTTCCAAACAATTGAAGTCTCTCTATAGCCTTTTGCTTCCTTTCTAATTCACTCCTTTAATGATCCTGGATTGATGTGTTTTCCCATCATTATTTTGCCCCATAGTCCTTCATTGTGCATTAGTCTGCACAAGCATTTAGCTTCTAAATCCATTTCAAAGAGATGTAATGGTCTGCTGTTTATTTCCCATCCACCATATTTCTTCGGTCTAGCTAGTGTCTTCCATTTCAAAGGAATACCCTCCTCTCTTTTGCCTGCCTGGAGGAAGCTAAAACAATTCTTCTTATCTTCTCCAAGGTTTCCTTGGGATTGTGTGCTATTAATAGCCATTACATGGGTATCCCCTACAATATTGGTTTCATTATGTTAACCTCCCCCCCATAGACAACCATCTGTAACACTAGTTTGTATCTCTCTCCTCTATTTTTTCCTCTGTTTAAACATTGCCGATATATCGGCAACATCGTGATATATCGCGATGCTAACCCCATGGTGATATATCGGCCGATATTTTCCTCGATTTTTTGGTGTTTTTTTTTTTCGATTTTATCGGGATTTTTTGGCGATTTTTTCGAATATATCGCGATTTTTTGCCTTTTTTTGCTCAGTTTCCGCATTTCAAAAAAAAATTGCGGTGCCCATAAAAAATGTTGCCTTGTTCATTAGTATTTGGTCATATTAAATGGTAATATTAAATTCTTAAAGTAAAAGGATAGAAAATGAAAGATAAGGCGATAAGGCGAATGTCACTTTTACTTAAATTTTTAACATTACCATTAATTGTTTCAGGATGTTTGAGAGTGGTTCCAACCTCATCGGACTTCATATGCAAAATGTAGAATTTTAGATCCCATTCAAAATTCAACAGACTTAATAGTTTTTTCAGGATTTTAGGATTGCAATGTTTCCATTGGATTTTATCATGTATGAGGGTGTGGGATTGGCATTTAATCAAATACATCAACCCCTCTATGTACCTTGACATTGGTCGTGTTGATTGTTGAAGTCCGTTGTCACGACCTTAATAAAAATTTACTCTTCACTCAAGCAAAATCACTTATTAAGCATGGGAAGTTTTTTCTACCTTATTTAAATGATTGCATTAGGAAGTTTCATCAAAATTGCAAGGTGTTGAGTTGTTGACTAATGTCCTTGGATGATCAACTTTGAGATTTGAGGTAGAGGAAAGGACTAGAGCCTAGAGGAGGGAGGCATAGGGTGCGATTGATGAATAGGATCCCAATATAGGCAATGATTCGCCGACATGTATTATTTATGATTTATGTTTCACATTCATTTTTTTAAATGTCCTTGCTCATTTATTAATTAAAAATATACATATACATACATATCGATTTAAAATATACATAGAGTCCACTACAACCCCCACGACCGCTAGGGCCTTCTAGCTCTAGAGGCAGAGCCATTGCTAGACCTGTTATCACCTAAACTATAGTTACCCCTATGGATGTATCCACTCATGGATGGCAATAGGGAAGGGCAACTCAAAAGGTGCAACCACGATCACTTTGACCTCCAATAGATGGTTGTCACGCCAGTCAAGGCAACCTTCACTTTATGTTATCTAGCCCAGACAACAAAGGGGGAGACCCGATCTACTCCCGACAGGAGAGATCAAAACCAAGACACCAAATCAAGTTAATTCTAAGTGAAGTAAGGTGTATGGTTTATCCTAGACCTTAGGATGAAGTCACAAGACAAGTGAGGGGTTCAATGAGTATAGCTTTGGTTCATTATTGATGTGAGAGTGACTTATGATTTGTGAAATAGGATCCAGGATGAAAGTACTAGTTCAATGTGAGAAAATCCACTGCCTTGGGAACCGTGTCCAATGCAGGGTAGTTTAGGGGTTGAATTGGGGCTAACTAGTACAAGTGACAAGCTTGATCATGATACATGATGACATCAAAGGGTTTAATTGCCCAATTGTCTCATACAATAGGAGTTATCAATCACAACTTAACTACACTTTGACTCCATTATCCCAATTCCCAAGGCACTGGTCTCTATCCAAGTCAATTCGACTTTCCTAGATTGTTGGATTAACTTGTGGTTTGACCCTTGTGTGGTGAACTAAACCCTTGGATGTCATCATGTATCATGATCAAGCTTGTCACTTGTACTAGTTAGCCCCAATTCAACCCCTAAACTACCCTGCATTGGACACGGTTCCCAAGGCAGTGGATTTTGTCACATTGAACTAGTACATCAATCCTGGATCCTATTTCACAAATCATAAGTCACTTTCACATCAATAATGAACCAAAGCTATAATCATTGAACCCCTAACTTGTCTTGTGACTTCATCCTAAGGTCTAGGATAAACCATACACCTTACTTCACTTAGAATTAACTTGATTTGGTGTCTTGGTTTTGATCTCTCCTGTCAGGAGTAGATCGGGTCTCCCCCTTTGTTGTCTGGGCTAGATAACATAAAGTGAAGGTTGCCTCAACTGGCGTGACAATCATATATTGGAGGTCGAGGTGATCGTGGTTGCACCTTTTGAGTTGCCCTTCCCTATTGCCATCCATGAGTAGATACATCCATAGGGGTAACTATAGTTTAGGTGATAACAAGACCTTTGCATGTAAAAAAGGGTAGAGGGAATCAATAGTTTATTTACTTGATTTCATTGTATGCAAGATACATTGATTGTATTTTTTTGGTGATTCATGAGTTGGGGACCTAGGATCCAGGACATGCTTCATTTTTGATGTGTGATCTATTACTAGACGTCTTATACATCTTATATATTGGTTTTCTTTCGATATTCATGTGGCAATGTGTTTATTTGATGTTCTTGTTGCTTTAAATGTTTAGAAAATTGAAAAAAATGAATATTTTTGTATTTTTTCAAGTCTGCCGATATATTGCCGATGTTTGCCAACACTTTCGCTGATAAATCCGATAATTTCTTTTTGGACCCTAGGCGATATATTCGCCAACACTAGTCAGTCTCTAAACCTGTAAGCATTAAGTTTTCACTGAAATCCAAGATATTTACTCCATTATTAAAGGGAACAAAAAGAAAAGGAAGGATCATCTTACATTGCCTCACCCCTTCATCTTCTAGACTGAATGGTATCTAAGACTTGTTCATGTTTACATTTAAACCTGTTGCCTTCCCATTTATGGAGTTAGGGTTAGGGTTGAGTTCTACTTTTAGCTTTTTATAGGAGCTACTTTTGGGCTCCCACTTTGTATTGTTATTATGGTGCCGCACAGTCCCATTGACCTACTTTTGTGGTCATTTGTTGGACATTAATAAAATTATCTTTTCTTATCTTCTCTTATCTTATACAAGTCTAGAATTTCCTTGAACTTCTTTGCTTCTCTTCAATTCCCAACTCCAAATAGAATAACATCATCAACAAATAAAGGGTGATACAATGGCACTGAATTCCCCACTCTTATTCCTTTGATGGAGCCTTCTCTTTTGTAAGCTGATGTAAGCATGCTCAAGCCTTAGGCCTTCCATGGAAAAGAAAACCTAGAGGCTGGTCCATTTATCAATACAACAAATGATGCTGAAGACCCTCAATAGTGCAGGTATGCAAGAGAACTCTTGCAGATCCTTTCATCCTTTTTATTCATATTGTGAGAGCAGCACTGCAGATCCATTGATCCTTAGTGCAAGGTAACCTAGTGATCATAGACTTCAAGAGAACCACCTTTTCCTATGATGCAACAACCATCACATTATAAGATGGATTGGAATCACATTTCAGATTGCATTGCTTTCAATTGTTGTGGTTATTTGAAGAGCTAAGCTCCATTGCTTGGTACTTGCATTATTTGATAAATATTGCTTGAATATATGCAGCCATGTCATAAAAGGAATCTCAGTAAGTGGTGCTTGAAAGTGACTTAACTGTATGTTAACCTTGCACAGTGTGCAGTCTAATTTTAACTTAACTGTATGTTAACCTTGCACAGTGTGCAGTCTTATTCTAATTTAATATATTTTCATTTTTGCAGCAATTTTTGATATAATTTTTAGCTGGAAAGCAAGAAAAGCTATGAAATTCAGACATATCCTAAGATATATATTGAAGGCTATAGTTGCTGCTGCATGGGTCATCATTCTTCCAGCTTGTTATGTCCATACCTGGGAGAATCCTACTGGTCTTGTCAAAACCTTCCAGAACTTGGCCAGCCATTGGAATTTCCCATCATTGTATATCTTGGCCGTTGCAATATATTTGTTGCCTAATGCACTTGCGGCAGTTATGTTCATGTTTCCCATGCTGAAGCGGTCTATTGAAAGCTCAAACTGGTGCATTTGTACTGTTCTGACATGGTGGCAACAGGTGCACATGTTATTAAACTGGATCCTGAGTTTTAAATTTTATTGTCCTACTGAAAATTATTTAGCTCTGCAATATTTCTGTGAATTTATTATATTGTCTTAGTGTGGGAAAAGCAACTCCTATGTTCTTTGAGAAAAATATTCTTTTGTTGAATTTGATAACATGTAAATTTAAATTACCAGCTGTCATAGTATAGTATTAAATTCTGAATTCTCAGAGCAGCTTTGTTAATAAGTCATGTTCTTTGTTAATGAATGCAAGTTCCATTACTGTAGTGGCAGTATTTCTGTACATTCAAAGAAATCTTTTTTCTGGTCATTTGCAGCCGCGGCTGTATGTTGGACGGGGGATGCATGAGAGTCTCTCCTCTCTTTTCAAGTAGGTTTCATTATGATCTTATTGCCAATTGTATTTGAACTTTGGCAATATTATGGTTGAGACGAGATTTTAAGTTGTGTTTTATATTATGTTTTCATGTTTGTATCTTTTTAATAGCTTATTTGGTAAATTGCCAGGTACACAATGTTTTGGATTCTACTTCTTATAAGCAAGCTAGCTTTTAGCTTCTACATTGAGGTAATAAGCCATCTTCTATTTGAGCAGAGTTTACTTTGAACAAAAAGGTTCTATATACAATCTGAGCAGACAGAAAATATTCATTGAAATAATGGGAAAACAAGATGCAGTAGTTACATTTAAGTTATGATAGTACAACATAGACTATACTGGGAAAAATATATTTAAAACAACTAATTTATTGATACCCAATTTTCTATTAGATTTTAAGTGTCGGTTGATATTCATAACATATATTCTTTCAGATAAGGCCACTGGTTAAGCCTACAAAGGTGATCATGCAGATGAGTATTGACAATTATGACTGGCATGAACTTTTCCCACAAGGTGAGAGTACTTATGCTCAGAAGTCGCGTATAAGGTTCACTTCCACAAACATAGATTTTGCTAATATTACTTTCCTCCATGTTGCAGCAAGGAAGAACATTGGGGTGGTGATTTCTGTATGGTCTCCAATAATTCTCGTGAGCACAGAAATTGAGCCTCAAAATTATGTTGTTATGGTTCTAAATTGTTCAAGTATTTGTTGTGAATGTGGATTACCAATATTCCTTAATGTGAAATGCAACAATGCTAATTATTTATCTTTAGGTCTATTTCATGGACACACAAATTTGGTATGCCATCTTCTCAACTATATTTGGAGGTATCTATGGTGCCTTTCGCCATCTTGGTGAGGTGTGTTTCTTTTCTAAAACCATGTTTAGTATTTCAACTAAATTTTAATTCTTGAAGTAATTTGTTAAGAGGACACATCATGTTAAGTTTTGAGCATGCACTTCCTTCTCTTTTTTAGACGCATGCTTGATTTTCTTGCTGCTCTGGATTCTTCTTGTGGCTTTCATTCTCAGATAAGAACATTGGGGATGCTAAGGTCTCGATTCCAATCTTTGCCTGGAGCTTTCAATGCACGTCTAGTGCCACCGATGAGGGAAAAAGAGCAGAAAAAGGGTTTGAAAACATTCTTCTCGCAGACATTTGAGCAGGTGAAGTATTGCTTTACATATAAACAAATATATTTTCTGGTTGAAATAAAATTTCCTTTGATAATCAAAAGGTCACCTACAGGTGACAAGTACAACCATATTCGCCATGAGAGCATGATGTCTAGAAGCTCTTATCTGGGAAACTTCCTTGCCTACCTACATTCCTACCATAGGAGACTTCCCCTGTTTGAGTAATACAAGGCTGATCATACAAACAAAAACTTTAGAAACCTTGCATATAGGGAGGTTACAGGCCTTTAGAGATGGTCATTAACACATACAGAGAACAAGTGGAGACAAAAAACCATCTCAGCACAGCCATTCCTTCTTGGATTGAGCTTTATCTTTGTCAGGCTTTTCTTCCTCCGCTGGTGTCCAGGTGCCATGGCTCATAACAATCTCACTGTGGGCTGAATTTTTGCTTCACAACAGTCTAAAAGTTTCACAGGGATTTGTAGGTTGCATAGTGATACGACATGCCTTGTTTATGCTTTTCCTTTTGATATGTTTACAAAAGTTTCTGAATGACCCTCTGTAATTAATCCCCTGATTCCGAAATGCCGAGCTAAGTCAATACCTTAAATAATTTCCATACCTTCTTGTCTATTATTTGTTCTCTGCTGTAGGAAGCAAACATAAGCAGATTTGATGTGCCCTGCATGGTTTCACAGCAGACCCCCTGCACTGGGAAGTCCTGTATTACCTCTAGATACCCCATCAATGTTCAATTTCTTCCACCCTTCATCACGGTGTTGCCACAGTTGCTTCATGGGATCCTGATTGGAAAACTGGTTATTATTTGAAGCCTGAAGGCTGAGTATGTTTCAAATTGAGTTTTCTCATCAGTTTCAGTTCATCTTTGGAGGGAGGCTCTTCCTTCTTTTTGCTTCACACATTGATAATATCTCGGATTGCCTGTTGAGGTCTTAACCAGATCTCATCTGCAGGGAGGAATTTTTGGTTGAAGGGTTTAAGGTTTCTTGACTTCCATAATGACCATGTGATAAATCCTTGCTTTAACTCCCAAAGCTTCTTCAAGACTATAGATTTCTACGGTGATTGACCCAAGGATGATATTGATCCTCTGTTAGAAGAAAAGGCTAGTACTTTTTGGGCAACAACATTTTCTCAGAGATCCCAGACTTTCATAGCTATATTATCCGTCTTCTACCTCCATCAGAAAACCTCTCCATCTGGTATAGGCTGCTCTACCCCTCTATCTCAGAGCATCTGTTGATATAATTTTTCATTAGTTAGCTAAACAAATGAATGCTACAACTTTCTCCTATATTCCAGGGATGCAGGTTTTCCTCCTTTCCCTTTGATCCTGGATATTTTCTTCCTTGGATAATGCATACAAGTAGCCCTCCCTGACATTATATCTGCCATTCTTGGTTTCACTCTATCTCAGCATATCAATCCATTCCTTCTGTATTATCTTGCTTTTAGAGTGAAGGGACATGATTAGGCTCTTTTCTGAGTTATTCATGTATACAGGATAAGAATGCAAAGATTTCCAGGTTTTGAATATAGATTGCCGAACTTCTTCTCAGTAATTTTCTACTTAGCTCCATCCTATGTTTATTCTTTCCTTCCTAATGGCTTGAAGCTAGTCTTCATCCTTCAGTGGATCAAATTCCTTCTGTGTGCTTTTTCCCAAAATTGTGCAGACCAGCTGTCATTAATTACTCAAAACAATTTGTTATTGATGACATATCTACTTTTAGCGATGCTATTCTAGATACAAGATCTTCTTGGGAAGTCTGGAAATCTGTTAATTTCTTTTAGGGTGGCATTGGACAAATATTTTGATGTCAGAACACTGCTCCACAGATTTTGTATTCTACAATAATCTCCAGAAATTTATGTTGTGAGGGCTGTATTCAGTATTCATCAAAGCCAACTGTTTGATCCCAATTCCTCTTGACCATTTTGGTTTTGTAGCTTTATGCCAATGGAAGATGTGCCATTTCTTTTCCATCCTGACACTGTTGCAAAGGAAGTGTCTCAATACTCCTTCAATCTCTAATAAGATTTTTGAGGGAGTAATCATAGTCGAGGAGCAAGGGGATAGTTGAGAGGATAGCTTAGATGCATACTAACCATCTGGCCAAGTAGAGATTCGTATTTACCTACACATTGAGCATTTTATTTATCTTTTCAATAATGTAAGAAACATAAATATATAAATTCTAAACATCAATAATAATAATAATAAATGAAGTGACACATCCTAACTAGAAGACATGGCCTAATGAAGGGACATGACCTATCAACTATTGTGACTAATCAGTGCTATAGGTACACGGTCACATGGCATTGTATACTTGTCATCTATCTTATTCATTATTAAGTCCTTGTCATATATGGATTTTAACCTTTTGTCCTTTTTACAGTGGATATTCAGTAAATGAACTTTCTTCATTTCAGAGTTGCATTCTGATCTGGATTTTAGCTACATTCTTTCAGAATTTTGATTTTTCTGATCCCAGCTCTTTGGCCAATTCATTTACTGGTCTTTGGCCATTTACAGATCAGAAATTATGTTGAAAAAAACACCATTTTGCTGCAAAAAAAGAGGTGAAACACCATCCATAACAACCTTAGAAGAACAAAACCAATGCCTTCCACTTACCTTAAAATCAATGTAACTATAAGCATATCAGTATCCCTGATGTTTAAAATAGACAGCCTTAAGAATCATAGTCAAAACTTGTAACTATTAACATATCGGTATCCCTGATGTTTAAAATAGACAGCCTTAAGAATCATAGTCAAAACTTGTTCGCATAGATTAATAAGATAAAAAAGTGAAAAGAAGTCGCAACCCGAAATGTTGGAGCAACTTACCAACAGAGAATCGACGATAGATAAAGAAATAATGATTGATTCCATCAAAATAAAGAAGTCATCAAATGTAAAAATCAGGACCTTGGAGAAAGGAACTTAGGTGTAGAATGTTATCATTTTTCAAATCACAGAAGGTGTTGCCACATGGTTTTGTAGAAAATTGAATTAAGGTAGTTTGACCCTTACACAATAAGATATTTTTGCTCAATGCTTCATAGCTCATGTCATATCGTATCATCAACCATCACAACTACAAGAACATAGAGTTATGAGAAGGCATTACAAGCCAGAACAAAGACATAAATAAATGCATATGCTAAACATCATAACAAATATATAAATGCTAAACATCAATAATAATAATAATAATCAATTAAGTCACAAGTGACACATCCTAACTAGAGGACATGACATAATGAATGTGCATGACCTATCAACCATTGTGACTAGTCAGTGCTATAAGTACATGGTCACATGGCATTGTATACTGATCATCTATCTTATTCATTATTAAATACTTGTCCTACATGGATTTTTTAACCTATTGTCCTTTCTATATTGGATATTCAGTAAATAAACTTTGTTCATATTTCCATAAATGAACTTTGTTAATTTCAAATAGCCACATGCCAGTCTTCATCTCTATGAGATGTTGAAGCTAGAGGAAATCCCAAATATATTATGGTGAATTCTGCTCTTTGGAATCCCTATATCTCAATGATATATTCTTGGAGCCTTGATTTAGGCTCAAGAAAGAAGACTTCTGGCTTCTCTAGGCCAATCTTTTTTCTAGAGCTAGCTTCAAATCACAGAAGGATCTTCTTGAAATTCTTAGGTTTTGTTACACTCCCCTGATAAAAAAAGTGTCATCCACAAATGTAGAGTCACTGTAGGGATATGAGAAGATATTTAAAGACATTTGATTCTTCCATTATGCTTGTCTTTGAAAGAGCTATTTCAAGAGCTTCCATGATTATGATAAACAAGAAAATTGAAAGAGGATACCCTTGTCTTGGCCTTTAAAAATATTAAAGGAGTCTGAAGAGCCATCGTTAATCAAAACTCCAAAGGATGCTAATGAAAAAAAAAATCTCTTACCTACACAATCCATTGATCTGAGAAGCCAAATCTTGATAGAATTTTTTTTATGAAGCTCCATTGGGTTCTTTGATAAGCTTTGGCCAAATCAAGCTTCAAGAACATGCCATCGATTTACCTCTACTTCATTTAGTGAGTCAAATTTTGGATAATGAGACTTCCCATTCTCTATCTACCTGTCTCAAGTCCGTCTTGCTTATTAGAAATTAGCTTCCCTAATAGAGGTTTCTGCCTAGACACAATGGTTTTGGCAATAATTTTCTAAAGTGTCTCACAAAGAGAAATGGTCCTGTAGTTATCAATGTTGTGAACATTCTCGTTGGGGATGAGCATGATAAAAATAGAATTAAGAGCACTTTAGGATTTTTTGGGATGTTTTGGACTTCAAAAGCTTCAAGCAGTTATTGTTTAGTAATTTACCACATATGCTGAAAAAAATTGATGGGAAACCTATCTAGCCCTGGGGATTTGCCTTTCTTTATGGAGGATACCACTTTATTTAGTTCCCTTTTGAATATAGGAGCTAGGTGTAGTTTTACATGGTTAGTCTGAGTTGGTTCTCTTTTCACCATCAGAGAGCTGAGCCGCTGGTTTTGGCTGGATAGACGGTGCACTTGGAGTAAGAGTGATACACATGGATGGTGAGTGGTTTACCTTGGGAGTTGTGCCAAGCAAGGTGCATTTATCAGGGAGGTCACACTTGCCATGTAAGCTTCACTAGTCTAGGTAGATTTGATGGTAGGCATTCTTGGCAGCATAGACAGTTTCAGACAACATTGAAGAGTGGGCTGCATCTCTCTTGGCCATTCTTAAACTACATTTTGCAACCCCCTTTTCTCTCTCTCTATAAAGATAGGAGGGCATATTTTTGTAGAACAAAGTGAGTAGTAAATAGTCCCTTTTTATTATGATTGACAAAAATATTCCGCAAATATATATTGAATATTGATTGATTGATAAGAAATGATAAGATGATTATTACAAGGAGCCTCGTGATGGTATACTTATACACATTCATTGGTCACGACTCACGAGGTGAAGGGGTATGTGCCGTTAGACCTTTCATTAGCCTAATTATATTATTATTATTATGTTTACAGCATTGCCACCCCCTTAAGGAATGCTCATAGTTACTGGATTCGGCCCTAGCCCTAACCGCACCCGAATCGGATTCTCAGATTCTTCATCGGATTCTTCCACCTCGTTTTGACTATAATCTAAAGCTGTTTACGTAGGGTAAATGTAGGATAATTAGGGTTAATCAGGGTTAGGGTTCCATATCCCCGATTCCTAATTTTGGGATGAGTGCTGCACCCGTATCGGATTCTTCAGCCGATTCTGATCGCACCCACAGTTCGTGTAACCTTGGGAATGCTTTGTTCTCAAAGCATAATAAATGGGATTCTCTCTAGCTGAGCACATTTCCGTGGTGGCATCAAGTTTGTTTGGTTTTTGGGTTTGACTTCATTCCTGCTTTGAGTGTTGGCAAGGTTCCTTTTTATTGTTTGCATCATATCGTGAAGTCTTTTGATTTGGTTATTTAACATGAAATCTGTATGCTTCTTGATAACATATTTCCCTTGCTTCCATTGTTGTATATTTGAATCTGTATCTTGCTTCTTTTTTATTAGTTGAATTCACCTTTCTTAAGAGCGGACCCATATAATTTCTAATGTTGACCTTGTCAGTTAAACTTCATGAACTGTTCTTCAAGGTTTGTGGTATAAGTGCCCAATTGCATCAACCATTCCGCACCTAGCACCATATCTATTTCTTTGAGTGGTAGAGAATAGAAACCTACTTTGACCTTTTGCCCATCAGTGTTTGTAACTGTGAGGTGCTTGGTGGGGTACACAAAAGGGTTTAGTTTTTTAGCAACAACGATGTCTATACAGTGATGACTACGATCAAAATCTATGAGTACCATTACATTTCAATCTTTTATGACTCCTTTAAGCTTTAGGGTCTTAGGTTGTGATTTCCCCATCATGGTTGTCAGTGGAATTGTAGGATTTCTTTCTTCTTTTCTTGGAATCTAGATCTTGTCAGTCATTTTGAGACATGGCAGAATGTGTTTTGCAATCAGTTGTTGTATTTGGTTTTTTGGAATAATTGTTTCTCTTTGAAGCACATTTTTTCCTTTCTATTTTGTGGGGCTCGTGAGATTGAAGCTAATAATATTTTTGGTGGTGCTTCATTTTCAATCATCGATATTTCAATTTTAAGTCTATTGGGTTTGCATGTTCTACGTTGATCTCTTTCGTGAACTCTGGTTGGTGAGTTCGGACGTTTCGGTAGATTTTCATAATTTTTGGGTTCTATCGTTGACTCATCTTGTTTTCTATTAAGTTGATCAACTCCTCTATGCTGATTAGTCATTTTTTATTCTGTGTACTCGTCGGGTTTTGAATTGTATCAACTAATATTTTTGTTTGGTGGGTTCAAAATTCCTACTTCATTTTTGTCCACTATTTTTGAATAGCCTCACATAGATATCATGGAATCCATCTCCTATCACATCCATGACAAATATTTCCCTTCTTTATTAATCCTAACCATCGTCTCTGGGAATCTTCAAATAACTTGTCAAATCTGTCCCCATTTCCTAGTAAAATTTGTCGATTCTTTTTCCTAATTGTTTTTGATACTTCTTGAATGGCACTATCGGTTTCATCTTCATAATGATAAACATCTGTGTACTCTTCATTATTATTACCCATTCTACTGGTGGCTTCTTAGTGTTGATGATGTAGCTACGTGAGGTATCTTGACTAGCCTAGCCGACCTACAAAAATAAAACAAACAATAATTGTATTTTATATTCCAAAATGACAAGTCAGCCCAGTGAAACTGTCAAGTTGGCCCACTTAGGAATTTACCAAAACGTAATGTATGCTGCTCCCCTCATTTGGTCACTCATCTCAAGCAAGTTCATTCAAGTGAAGAAGTTTGACTTTTTGGGTAGCATAAGACTTTTGCAACAGTTTTCTTTGGGCATCTATTCTTCTTGTACTTTTATTCTTTATTGTACTGAATCTATGAGTAAGAAAGGGTTGCTGGGTTTTTCCCGAGTTTGGGTTTTCCCAGGATAAAATCTTGTGTCTATTGTTTCTATGCATAGTTGTTCTTTCAGTGATCCTATATTGATTGTAACTTGAAAGAGATGAAAATTATACTGCTATAATTAAAATTGTAACATGGTTTTAGAGCAGTACTGAAGGAGACTATTGCTGGAACTAGGGTTTGCTATTTCTTCAGTTTTCATCCACTAAATTGGTTCGGCCCTAGCATCTTTGAGCTCGCCCTAGGAAGGCTAACTTTCCTGTGCAAGCAAAATTCCATTATGAAGATTTTCAAATTTTGACCTAATCACTGCAGCAGGCCAAGAATTAGGGTTTGTCGGTTCTTAGTGTTTTGACCACAGATCAGGAAGAAAGGGAGGTAAATTCAACTCGCCCTAGGAGGGCGAATTCATCTATGGAAGTGTTTCTCCAAGAATCCAAAGTTCATTTTTGACCTAGCTTCTGCTAGGGTTTCTGTTCTAGGCTGCAGTTTTGCTTCTCAGCCAAAATGTCAAGCATCAAGGTTGAAGATAGGATTGATGGATTTTCAAATTTCCATTCATGGAAGTCTAGAGTGCTTATTGCTCTAGAAGAAAATGATCTACTAAATTTTGTTGTGAATGGAAGAAGCGAAGAAGACTCAGTGGAAGAAGAATGATGCTAAGACAAGGAGGATCCTAATAAATTCAGTCAAGGATCATTTGATTCCTCAAATTGATCAGAAGAGATGGCAAAGGCAAAGTTTGACACCTTGAAGAAGCTGTTTGAGAACACAAATATTAATAGTGCCCTTGCCCCAAGGAAACAACTCTCAAACATCAAGATGTCTAGATCCGATACTATTGCATCATATTTCATGAAGATCACAGAGATCAAGGATCAATTGGGCACTATTGGTGAAATTATTGCAGATAGGGAATTAGTCATGATGCCTCTGAATGGCCTCCCTCAATCTTAGGAACCATTCATTCAAAGTGTAACCGGAAGATCTAAGCTAACTAATTTTGAAAGACCGTGGGCAGACTGTACACAAGAAGAAACCAGACTTGTGGCCAGAGGCAAAGTACATGCCCCTCATGAAGAAGATCAAGCTCTCATTACACATACCGAGAAAAGTGGAAAGAGGAACTTTGGAAGAAAAGACAAAGGCAGAAGATCAAGTCCATCCCTTGATCAAATGAAGAAGAAAGACGTTTCAAAGGTCCAATGCTTCAAGTGTAGAATGTTCAGCCACTACAAGAATCAATGTACATCAAAGAACAAGAAAGAACATGCCTCCACAACTGATGTAGATGAAGAAACTCAACCAAAGAAATCATAGAATGCAGAAGAATTCTTCTTCATCTCAGTCCTCTCAGGTACTGTTCCCACTGGTAATGATATTTGGTTGTTAGATAGTGGTGCTTCTAAACATATGACAGGTTATAAGGAGTTTCTCTCAAATCTAGATGGGGGAGAAACACACCTAAGAGTTGTTCTTGTAGACGATGCCAGATATACTATGAAAGGAACTGGGGCCACTTCCTTCCAGTTAGATTCTGGTGATTCTTTGCATTTGGGAGAAGTATTATATGTGCCAAGAATGAAAATAAATCTTGTCTCTATCTCCGCACTAGAAGAGAAGGGTTATAAAGTTGCATTCTCAGATGGGAAGGTTCTTGCATGGCACAAGAATTCCACTATTGATTCAGCAAGGATAATTGGTGTTTGTGAAGAAAGCTTATACAGATTGACGATACAGCTGGTTCAGGCTCTAGTACATGACTCTATCAGTTTGAGTGAGCTATGGCATAGAAGTCTTGCTCACTTTCACTACAGAGCTCTTCCTCCTCTAAGGAAGATGGTTACAGGACTTCTCGATCTCCAAGTTGAATAGTATTCGGCCTTGTTCTTTAGGCCTAATGTCATCAGGGATGTTGGCCACTATTCAATCAAATCGGAGGTTGAATTCATGGACTGACTCGTTCTCTTTCTTCTTAATTTCGAAAAGTTTGTTCAAAAGAAAACGTCCGTCCAACTTGACTGACCACTCATGTTTAAGTTTTTCAACGAAAGCATCATGTCCCTTGACTAATGCTGCAGGTAAGCGGTCAAACCACTTACGAGTATCACCTTCCAGGGATGCAAAGAGACCTCTCATATAGACATCTTCTTCGTTAGCCCCATAAGCTTCCATGCGAGTCCATACAACCTCGATATGATCTTCAATGGAGGTTGCACAACTTCCATTGAATCTAGGAATCTTTTCAAAGTACTTATTGGGCATGTCATTAGGTGAAACAAGAATTTGGGAAAAATCGAAAGGTGAAGCTTTAGCTTTGTTCCCAAATCTATGAGCAACCGGAGGGTTATTTTGAGGATTATTTCCTGGAGGAGTTTGATTTGTTCCAACCATTGGATTTATTTGATGAGATGGAGACAAAGGAGGAACCTGATTAATCGAAGGAGATCCTAAGAAACGATTTGGAGAATCAGAAGAATTCATGATTTTCCAAAAGAAATTAGACGATTGAGCTTTGGGATCTCTTCGATGATATGTAAGAGGGGTTCCTTTTGATTGATTTGTATTTGTTCTACTTCTGAGACTGCAAGGATGTTTATGAGGTTGTTCCTCAGCGGAGTCACGATTAGGAGTCGCCAGGTAAACTATAAGTCTTGTCTACTGAAAGATATGTCGTGTAAAAACAGGGAGAGATGAGTGACACGAGATGGCTACGCATGATTTAGAAACGTAAATGGTAACCATCCAAATATAAAACCGGATGCGATAAGATATGAGATGATCGTACGGACACTCGCAGACACCTGAGGTAAGCCTCTACCTCCCCGACAACGGCACCAAAAATGTTATGAAACAACTTGTAGTTGCCCCAAAAGGTGATCCTATCTAGAATGGTAGAGGTGTTGGGCAACTAAAGAGGTGACCGAAGAGGGCTTCGGTTCCCAAGGATAAATGGTTGTCACGCAAATCGAGGCACTGTTCACTTTAGATCAAGCGAATGCAAGACCAAGGGGGAGACCCTAGCTAGCCTATGGAGGCTAGCGAACCTACTCTAGACACTCTAGGAGGATGTGAAGTGGACAAGAGAGAGAGATCAAGAGTAAGTGGATCTAGATCTAGGAAAGATAGGTGGCAAAATAGGGCTTGGTTGAGGAGGCTTATGCAAGAGGTAAATGCCCAACCATGGAATTAATATGCCACTAGAGGAGTTAAATGAGTAGCTCTAGATAGATCTAATGCCAATCTAGAAAACCCAAGTTGGGTCCACCTTTGAATTAGTCAAAATGGAGTGAAGTGGGGCCCACTTAGTGAAATTGAGATAGGAAAGGCACTAGAAGGTTTTCCGAAGGAAAGATCTGTAGTTTAAAAGACAAAATGGCATAACCCAAATGATAGATCTGTAAAAATGACTAAGAACCCACAAATGTGTCCTCCCCTAGAGATGGCCAGTGCTTGGATTGAAGGGCAAATGGCGTTGGAATTCCACCAAACTTGGTCTCTAAGGTTTATTAATTTATTAAGAGGTGGGTTTTAGTTATTAAGCCCAAATTATCGCCAGATATATTAGATCTATAAAACGAGGGTTTTAAACAATGAGGGTTTGGAATGACCAATGGGTAAAATACATGAAAACCAATACGTACCTTGTAGATCTTACCTCAAATGCTTGCGGCAGCCAAGTACATTGATGATCCTTTCGATTAGTTACAATTCCAAGCAATATCTAGTTGATTACAAGCTAAAACATCCTAGTCCAAGGAGGAAGAGTGTCTTCTTTTACCTACAAATTCAAACATCCCAAGTTAGATTTGATCCATAAATAAAAGAGGAACTATGCATGGCATATCACAGAGAATAAATCAATGGACAAAAGCACAATTGAGAAATTCCCTGAGAGATGAAAACGTCTTGCCCAAGAAGAGATGGGGAACCCCCTCAATCATCCCTCCAAGCAATTCACACCCTGCAGTAGATGAATTCGGTCTCCCCAAGCAACTGTTGAAGCCATCTGTAAATCACTTAGATGTCTAAAAGAAAGGATGTCCAATCATGTACGAGAACATTCATCAAAGCATGAGAAGCAGATCTGGAAAATAATATTTTATTCCAAGAGGTTAAGAGCCCAAAGGTGCCTTTACAATGAGGGGGGTCTCTTCCATAAATAGGAGTGAGAGAGACCAAAACCCTTACCACTTTTTGAATGAGTGATGGAGATCAAAAGATATACAATAATAATCAACGGCTATGATGAGTCGGAAACATAATACATGGATTAACTCACTAAAAGAGGGGGTGCGCACTCACTAAATGTCCCTAGGGGGGTCACACGACATGACAAATGACTAGGAAAAGTGTAATAAGCACATGGTGGGGCTAGGAGGTGTTTATATCCTTCACTAGCATCACCCCATGGCACAATGATAAATAATATGACTCAATAATATCACAAGTGACCAAATGACCAAATCGTGGCCCGCTTCAAAAGCATAATAATACATCAAAATAATAGCCTGGAGTGTGTGTGGACCCACTGAATGCTATAAGCGATGCTGGAAGGTGTGGGATGCATCACAAATAACCTCTAAACAAACCTCATGCCAATTCCTTGCCTTGATTGCCCAAATCGATTTCCTCAGTGACCATTTTATCCCATTTTTAATCCTTATAAAATCATCTATAAAGTAACAAAAATTCGTGTAGCTGTCTGCCTAGTGTCCCAGACACAAATCTAACTGCACCAAAATGTTTGGTGATGGGGTAATATGGTAATAACAACTGGCTGGACCCCCCATCTCTTCAGGATCTCCCTAGGAAAACGTGCTAGCTCAATGTAAGTGCCGGACAGGCCATTTCTGGATGGCAAAACTGGAATAAAGTGATCCTCTTCTTGTAATATCATCTGGAAGTGTCTATAACTGAAATTTGACTGTGCCAATGGACTTAGAAGGTCCAAATGTACTAGAGATGAGTACTCATACACCCTGTGGCCATCTGGATAGTCATCTGTAGTCTAAACCATGCTCGAACAAATAAAAATAATGGTCTGTAAATATTAGTTACAATAAAATCCCATCATAACCATCATGTGAAACCTGTGTTTGCTGCATGGAACCATCAAGGGACCGTAAATAATCAACCTCGAACCTCATTGGTCCAACTCATCTCAGATCCTACGATTGACTTGGTCAAACTGTGTTGACCAGGTCAAGACTGATCAAAATAGTAACCCATGCTCAATCTGACTGATGCTGCAAGTGCAAATGGATAAGACATGCTCCTTGATTATTCTAATAGCAATTCTAAAGTATAAAGTGGCATTTTACTGGCGATTAAACAAGTAACATATCAAATATAAGTCTAGTATTAAACAATCAGTTACTTAGAATAGACATTCAAGAATATACTCATTTCATGGACATGACCATTTTGCTAAGAATGGGTGAGGGTGAAAAATGCAAGGCTAGGATAAGGGGATGAATTTACAACCTTTACATTGTGATACTTCGGATAGAAGGGGAAAAGGGATACTCACTTAAGCATATGCTGGATAGAAAACACACAAGGAATGGCAGTGTCTCACAAATGGAATAAGTTGTTTTGAGAGGTGCTTATTCAACCTTTAGCAAATGTCTACGACTCACATCCAAGCTGAAACCAACTCCATGAGGATCTTCTCTAGAATCGCCGTAACTAGGTGCACAACTAACCGCAACTTGAGGTTCTAGGGGACACTTAGAATTAGCTGTCCCTTACTCCATCTCACAACTCGTAGGCTCCGTGAGGAATTTAATCATTACATAATTTCATGGCCAATAGTCTTTAGATTTAGCATATATTTAACCACTGCTTTTTAGGCCTTATGACCCATTGGATTTCTTGTGTGCTTAGAAGCACAACTAATTGTAGCTTTTATCCAGGGTATTTTCCATTTAATTTCATAGCCCTCTTTCATTGTGCTGAGAAGCACAGTTTTAATTCATTTCCACGGGCTTGCACAAAAGATATAACAATAGTTCACATATGCATGTAATGATGGTAGTACAGTTTGCTTCATGTTTAGCCAACACAACTTAGGCAACTAGGGGGATCATCCACAATCAGGACCAAACATCGGGGGCAACCAACCAGAGAGGTCAAGGCATCAAATCCAACTCACCTAAACTCAGGGACCAACACCAGCGGGTTCTCCTAGACCAGAAGGATGAAGGCTTCGGTAAGTTCTGTTTCCAACTCAGAGCCGAGACACAATAAACAGGGAAACTATCCAACATAGAGGCAAAAGCGAAGAGGTCCTCCACATCACAGGCTAAGGTGTAAGTCAAGGTAAAACCAGTATGGAGGGGAATCGATGGTTGGAGAAAGTGATAGGTGATGCCATAACTAGCAAGCCAAAAATGGTGGGAATGATCATGTCCATCCTACTTATGAGGGTAAAACCAACGAGTATAAACAAGAATTTCTTATTCTGAATAACCAAATCATTTTAGATTCTAGATAATCATCAAAACATCCATATATATATATATATATATATATATATATATATATATATATATAGCCATATCATAACCACTAAATACCTAGTCAAGCTACTAAGATAAACAAAAGAGCAGGGTAAATATATCCAATGCACAACCATATATACCTACTGGGTCATATACCTATACCTGCCATCTGGATCCTTAACCATCACTGGCACACTGCTGTTGTAAAGATCTGGGCACTATCATACTGCTTTGTATGGAACAAAAATGGTCACCTCAGTCATCAAATATGAGGTCACGAGACTCAATCTTGGCATAAGGTTCATCATATCTGATCTGGGGTTGCTCTGATATGTGAGTGATCATAAAAGGTACTGCTCATCATAGGCTGATCTCATAAAAAATGTGTAAAGGACTGGCTGAAAAATATACAGGAAACTTCTTTGCAATCATGGTAGCCCGACTACTATGGATGTGATAACAAGTACATAATAAAATCAAAATGATAGATCATAAGAATCCCAATCATCGGTTCCCTCTACCCCTTTTATGGGTAAAGGGCGCCACTCTTCCTTTGGAAGCAGTAGGTGGCTGTGGAGGTACTCGAGAGGAGGTTGGAGTGGAAGATCCACAGCCTCCAACTACTCCAGTTGAGGCAAAAGAGAAAGTGGGGTTTCTCCTCCCAACCCCAACTCCAACTACAGGTCTTTGTGGTGGTGGCATTGGCTGCACCGGAAGATCAATCTCCTCCTGAACATCTATATACACTAGAAGTGGATCATCCTCCTTCTCCTCCTCTCCCTCCCCCTCCACTGTGGTCTCCTCCCCCAAATCATCTGCATGATCCTCCCCCTCCTCCAGCCACTCGGGTGCTTCCTCCATCTCAGGCTCCTCCAACTCCACCCTTCGTTGAGTAGTGGTGACAATGGCATCCAAATTTATGGCCTCTATTTCAGGTTCTTTGTCAAGTTGCTTCACCCATAGCCTTAGATTGTAGTAGACATACACCATGTCATTAAGGCATTAAGTGCTTAACCTATATGAACATTGAGGGCTATAGTTAGTAATGGTAAATTGTAGTAAATTAAAATTAAAAATTAAAAAATATAAACAATATAAATTTTCATTGTTGCATTTTTGAACATTTCTAACCTGTTGCGCTTCTTGGAGTGTATCTTTTCAAAGACACACTGAAGAACTGCAAGTTTGGCTAAGCACCCGAACGACAAGTTTCTGCAACTCTGGGAGCTTTCCACCATAGTGTTTCCACCACACATCTACAATGAATAAAATGAAAGGATTTAATGGAAGAGAGCAAAATACATTTCTATCAAGTAATAAATGTCAAATATATATAAAGGAAAAACCAAAATTTGAAATTGAAGCTTACTTGACATCTTTATGGTCCTATCTAGGATAGCCATCTCATAACCCAAAACCCCCGATGCCATCCTATATATCTCCATCTGTCTAGAAATATCTAAGCATTCAGCTGGAGTGTGCACCATCCTTTGAACACACTGGAAAAAGCCATCCATGACCTCACCATCAACATTAAATCCACAAGCATAAGCAAATGTAGGGTTGAGAAATAGCCCTGTTGCATGAATGGGATGATGGAGAGTGTTATTCCATCGTTCATCAATCACACCCCAAATCCGAGCTCTCTTGGTGAGTCCTTCCTCACCGTTGTCATCATAGTACCGATAGATAGCTTCCTTGGCCCTATCCATGGCCTCATACAAGTAGCCCAGTGTGGGATTGTCACCATCAACCAATCGAAGAACCTTTACGAAAGGTTCACTAACGGTACATACCTCACCTATTGCACTCCAGAATCTCTGGTCATGTCCCACAAGTTGGGCTATGGCTTGTCCATCTTGTTTGGTGCTATAGACACAAGGAACCCACTCATTAGAAAGAAACATCCTCTGTAACTCCAACATACTCTTGAGGAGCAACTGAAGAGAAATGAAGCTGGTGGCGAAACGTGTGATCACGGGACGAACCAACTCTTTGTTCCTCGTGAATTGTCTCATGAGTGAAAGAACATATGTGTGATTATTTATGTATTTGGTCACACTCTGAGCTGAAAGCTTAAAATGAGAGCTTAAAATTTAAATAATGAGAGCTGGATGAATGTGGAAATGGAATGGTTGAATCTTCCATTCAAAAGCAAGAAGAAGAGTCACATTGCAAATGCAAACCCTAGCCTAAGTCTAGAAAAGCAAACAAATGAACTTGAAGCCAAACGTTTTCAAAATTTATACATACCTAGAAATCTTGAATCTTGATGGTGAATCCCCACTCCACGATCTCTTTGCTATTGGAAACAATATCCTTGGCTTTCTCCTTTGATGGATGCACAATGCTCTCCTCCCACACTCTCTATCTCTCTCACGCACTTGGAAAGAAATAATGGGGACCAAAAAAACAACCCGCGGACTTAAAACACCCCCACAGCCGCACTTTTCATTTTTTTCCCCAGTAGTCCGATACTTTCCTTCGACTCGCAAGAAATTGGGAAAATGTCGCGAGGTATTCAATATATCGCGATATATTGAAAATATTGGATATATCGCGATGTTTTCAATCCAATATATTGGATGGTGGAAAATATTGGCGATATATCCGATATTTCCAATATATCGCCGATACATGCAACACTACTTTAAACACCTATTACTGTAAATGACTGCCCAACACCATATTCTTTGGAAACAATGTACTATTCTGTAGTATACCCACTTGGATCTGACCTTAAGTTTGTTAATGTTTGCTAACTGTCTGGTTGGGTTTGCATGTAAGGTTTCAAGTTTCATCCACCTTCACACATGTGCCATAACTTGTCTTCAGTTATATTTATTTTTCACAGGAGATAAAGCAAATAACCATGGATTTGCACATATAACAAATACATGAACAAATAGGAATGATTTAACCATAAAGTATATATAACTGATAAATAAATTATTGAAACATTAAACACATGCCCAGAAACTCAAGATTGCAGATCTGATATATATATTGCTCCAAGGCACTGTTTCCCACCGATGTGCACACAACAACATAAATCTTTTGAAGCTGCTTTTGGGAATGTGTGGCGTCGGGGGCAAGCAAAGAGTCAGGTGTTGTCACTTGATCCCGACTCCTCCGTTTAGGCAAACTCCTAACGAAGCCAAGGGGGGTAGACCCTAAAAAAGAGTTACTAAGGCTCTTAAGTGTTTTTTAAGTGTTTTTGCAGATTGGGATGGGTGTTGTTTAGGAGATTTTAGGCAATTTGCAACAAAATTATATCCAACATATATTCGCAAGATTGATCAATGTACATCCATAGCATACAAGATAGGTGACAACAACAACTTTGTATGATTTAATTCACAGTATGATATCATAATATGAGCAACAATTTCAAGATGGATAATAAGCAACTAAAGAGATTGAACAATTGTTGTTTGTTGATGGACCAATGCTAATGGAGTCACTGTCTTTGGAGTGCTTGTTGTGCGAATGTATCTTGGTAAATTTTATTGTAAATTTTAATGAATGAGGTGGATTATTGTGGGAAAAAGGGGATCTCCAAGATATACCTTTCGGTATAGGAGATATGTCCGAAATACAGTCTAGGTGGCTCCGTACAAGGACATGTGGGATGGAACGGAGTCTCGAGAGCGGTGTTAAACACTACACCAACAAGGATGTAGTCTAACTGGTGCTCTGAGGTCTCTTCCCAGTGGTTCCTGCGTCCCTAGGCAGAATTTGCCCACTTTTGACTGTAGCGATCAACGTCGAATTTTCGTTGGTTTTTTCGGGAATTTATTTTATTGGGTTGAAGTTGGATTAAATGTGAGGAAATTGAATAAGCTACACCTGTTTCTGGGTATCCCACAACTCCAACGGACTGCTAGTGGGTAGAGCATACGTAGTGTAGTAAATAAGTTCGTTCCAATTTTATTGATTAAGTGATGAACATAAGAGCCATAGACTCTCGCGACAGAGAGCACTCTTGATCCGCCTTATGGTGAGATTCAAGAGATTTTGTAACACAAATCAAGCTAAAACAATGTAAACCTAAAAAAATTAAGTAAAATAAGCTCTCTGATAGAGAGTGCTCTTGATCCACTTTGTAGGGAGATTCAAGAGACTTTGGGTTCTTTTTAAGCAGTTTTATATCAAATAAAATCTAACTAAGACAGAAAAAACAGTAAACCTCTCTGACAGAGAGTGCTCTTGATCCACTTTTCAGTGAGATTCAAGAGACTTTTTGTTCCTTTTAACAATTTTATATCAAAGCAATAAAATAAAAGATCTAACTAAACAAAGGCTAAAGCAATGAAAAGTATTGAAACTAATCTAAACTAACAATCTACTTTGCTTATGTAGGTATAAAGAAAATGATAAAAGAACTCCAAAGGACGATACAGGCTTCCCCCAAATGGGGGAAGAAGATTGCGGGAGCCGTAATCCCGCTTGCTCTTTATTAATGCTTTACACAAAAATGGTGTTAATCTTCCTTTTGAGTTCACCAAGAATAGAATGGGGATGAAGAAGGGGGAAGATAGAAGTTTTTTGTGCCCTTTTGCTTTGCCATGCTCTTCTTGCTTTCGCTTTAGCCTTTGGGCTTTTTGCTTTGCCCTCCTGCTTTCCTGTAGATAAGAGCTATAAACAAAGAATAATTAGTAGATTAGTATTGTTAGTTGTAAACAAAGAATACAAACTAGACTAACAAAAGATGAAAGCTTTTAAAAAACTAAGATCTAGATACTATGAAAGTAGATCAACAAAAGATAAAAGCTCTTGCAACTTTGAACTACTTAAGGAAGAGCGAATAGGCTTGGGATGCTAAAACTTGAAACTCGAACCTACTTGAATGCAAGAGAGCGAAAAGATCAAGAGGATAAAAGCTTGGGCAAATAGATCCAACTCTAAGTGAAGAATGAAAAATATCACTTCTAGATGAGTGAAAACACTCAAGATGAGCGAATAGGTGAAAGAAGGATAAAAATTGAAGCTTAAAACTACCTATTGCATGCACAAGAGCGAATAGGTTGGAAGGATAACACTTGAAGCTTAAACTACGTATTGCACTTGGGGAGTGAATGCATGAGAGATGAAACAATGAAGCTAGATGATTCGCTTTTGTAACCAACAAAAATAAAACAAAGGAGTTTGATAATTTGATTTGAGAGGTGAAAGAAGGAGCCCTTTAGCTCAGTTTTGAAGCAAGAGAAGAAGAGGTTGGAGATCCTGCAAACACAAGGAGATTAGATCCAAAATTTTTGTTATGAAGCCAAACAAGATGCAACTGAGCTCAAGCTTGTCTTCACGCTTGGTGATCCCGCAAATCTACAAAACAACTCAAAGCAAGTGAGATAAAAAAACTAGTGTGCTAAGTAAACAAAGATTCAATCAACATCAGTACAACTTAATACAGTTTGTTCATTAAAATCTTGGAAAACTTCACACAAATAATCAAATTGAAGCCCACAAATGATTATTCTATGGACTAGAACAATAGTCTTCTAAGCTAGATCAAAATACTACACTTGCATAAGAGGAAAGGAGATTAGAATGGTATCACCTCAATAATTTAAACATGCATTCACCATTTGAAACCTTGCACCCATGGACCTCCAAAGTCTTCAACTTTTATTCCAAAAATATAAGCAAAAGCTTTACAATTCTCAACAGAGGTCTCTTGCAATCCACCTTGAATGATGGAGCAAGGCCCTGCTTTTATAGATAAACAACAAGGAATGCGAATTGAGGAGAGAGCTAGGGTTAGGAAGGTGCAATCATTAATCAAAGGAGAGATCAAATCCTTGAATCAAGGCTTAACTGAGCCTTAGTTGTTGTGATGAGGTGATGTGGCCTCCACATAGGCAAGGTGCCCACCTTTAGTTCTTGGAAACATCTCCCAACCAATGCGTGAGTGCCAAATAGGAAAGTCGCCCAAGCATGCAAGGATGGCACAAATCCCAAGGAAGATAAGCTTCTAGTGCTCCGATACTGATATGGATTTGGTTGGTGATGATTGAATTATTCCTAGATGCTAATTGCCATGTCATCTAGCTCTTTATTTTGTCTTTTTTCCTCAATTTTGGAGTTTTTTTATTTTCTCCAAATTTTTTATTTTTAATTATTTAATTGTCTTTTAATAATCTGGAGAGAATTTTTATTTGAGTGAATAATATTCACTGAAAACTTAGGAAAAGTGGGTTTAGGTTTTTATGGGTGCTCTAGGTTGGAAAACGAACAACCCCATGGTAGAATTAACCTCCTAACCCAACTTTTTATCACTTTTTATGATTTTTTAATTAAATCATTAAAAAACCCCGGGAAGCGAGAATTTTTTTTTTGTTAGAAATTTCTGAAACCTAGGGGACCTTGTGCATGTCCACATGACTCAATTTAGATGGCGAGCATGTAAAAAATCCTAGACACTAAGACTTTAATAACCACCTTAGGTTCGACCACCATGGTAAACGCTCCAGCTTTGGAGGTGTGAGTGAAAAACTCAGGAATTATACTTCATTGAAGAGTAAGGCATAATTCCTAAGGAAAAAACATTCTAGAGTATTACCCTGATAGTTAAACCTAAGGAAATCCAAGTCTTTTATAAAAGGACCATGCTTAGACCAACTTTTTACAATTCTCCCAAGGGGGTGTGAAACATGCATTTTATTACAAATGGGGTAAAAATTGCCCTGAAAATGACTTTTGAACTTCTGAACTCTGAAGATGAACATGTATCATGTTCATGAAACTGGTAGCTCACTAGAAGTTCAACTATTGTACAAAATAGTTGGTAACAGGCACCAAATGAATTTCTTTTTGTTGTAGAACAATATATGCCAAATGGATGCAGGAGGCTCTCCCATGCTACTTAATATCTGTCCAAGTGTAGATGTATAGCCCAACAAATGATTATACCATCAAAGATTATACTTGTTTCCCAGAAAGAATGCACAACAACACAAGAGATAGTTCACGCCTTCCACACAAGAAATCGTTGCTAGAATCATTATATCTCTGCCACGATATCAGATCTCATCCAATATCTTCAAATCGCGTCCTGTATCTGTTATAGATGCCCATGGCCTCCAGTATACAGTTACCACACCATAGTGAAATTGCTTTCCAACAGGAGTGAACAACAGTATGCAAAGTAAATGATACCCCCTATGACTAGGCCACTACATAGAGATTTCACTCTCCTATTTGCTTAGAAATATAGAGAGAACAATCTGTAGAACGCTGATGGTAAGCAAGCCTTCCCTTCTGAGCCAAGACTGGGACATAGATGTTCTGTTGCTATGGGAATTATGAAGCCAATGCATATGCTAATTGCTCCTATGAATATGTGATGACTCCTCCACTGATTGATGCATCCCACGAAAGGCTCTCTTAGCCTCCAAATGGAAAATCTCACCCTTAAAGTGCTCTCGGCTTGCTCCATCTATCTTCAAAGATGACTCTGCGTTCCTCTAAGAAACAGGTCAGCCAAAGAAGGGGGTTTGCCCCTTTGCCAATTCTCATCGATCTCCCAGAGCCTCATCCCTCCTCCAATTCCCCATTGGATCACTTGGATCCTCAACAATCTCTAAGAATCGCGACCCTCCTCCAATCTCCCCATGGATTACTTGGTGCAATGCGTTGGATTTGCCATGAAAGTGTCTCGGCTCCCCACAGTTCTTCTCCACGAAGTTTTACAGCTCTGCAAATTGTGACACAACTTTTAAGAAAAAGACCCTCGGAGATCTCTTCTAAGCCTCACGACTTCCTCTAGGAAGGCACTCGGCCTCCCCCAATTCCCTCTTGGCCTGCCAAATGGCTTGCGACCTTCCCTCACAGATCTTTCTAACCCGCGAGCCTACTATGATGGGTTCAATTTCTCCTCAAACCTCCAAAGCCACAAAAAGGCTCCAAATGCTCACGACCCTACAAAAGGATGGTCTCGATCCTGCAGAAGATGGATTCCTAACAAGAAACTCGGCCCAAGCAAGAAGATACGACCTCCACAAACGATAATGCCCAGGGAAGGAGACTTCGGCCTCTACAACAATGAAATTGAACTCCAAACAATTCAGCCCTGTCAGTAAAAAGTATTTGGCCTTCACAATAGTGGACGTCTTTAACTAGAGAAATCTGATCCAAAAGATGATGGTTGTAGCAAAAGTTATGAATTCGGTGGTCCTCAAGCAATACGCCCAACAGTATTCGAAACTACAAATTGACTTTGAGATTCTCAAATGAAGTTCAATTGGAAACCTTGAATAGATTTCCCCCTCAGGTTGGCAGGAAAACCAGCTTTGATATCATTGTAATGTCCCCGATACGATAGGCACAAATTGTTGTGTGTTTGATTGTGTGACATTGATTTATAACTTTCACAGTCCATTTGAATTCTCATCAACATTTCGTCAAACACATCGGGAACATTCATGAACACACCAAAATGGAGAAATATTGTTGGCACCTTTATTATGAATAATAGATGGTAGACATTACAAATAACTATGGCTGCTATAGCAGCTACCAAAACACACCCAACAAGAACCTGAAAGTGATGCCTAACCAAAAGATGAAGCTCAAGTGAAGACTGTGAATGGATCCTCCTCCTTGTCTAGCTAGGGTGGATATGTTGCACCATCGAAACCAAGCCAACAATGGAAGAGTTTTGCCAAACCCTATCAAAAACTCTGGACAAACCCCTAGACGGTCACAAGAAATCAATATCAAATTAAGATATCCCCCAATGAGACAATGCCCCTCTTTTAAACTTTCTGTGGACTCCAATACCATGGAACACCCAATACCATCGATCATGCTATTAGTCACTTTTCTAGAGATAAACAACTTTTCTAGGCTAAGTGAGATCAAGAGTGACTCCCTTTCTTCACTGATTATAACCTTGGAAGCTACCCCAACTACAAAACAGGTGACCCTAAAATTGGGGACATTATAAGAAGATAGGTATGCACCACTTAAAATCTCATGTACACAAGTAAGAATAGAATTGCATCCATATTTGATCCCATGATCTTGCTTACCAGGGAGAGGAGGGATGTATATTTACAGGGAAAAGGTCCTAGCTTTTCCGTCCTCTAGGCAAGCCTCGTAATTTGAGTTTAAAATTTACTTTTAGAGTTTGTCACCCACAATTCGTGGACTAAACCTCATAAAACATAAAAATAATGATAAATAAGTGATGATATCTTTAGTAAAAGTGAAATGTTGAGCTTGGAAATGCCCCATCTAACCCCAACAAAGCGTCTTTTTCCCTAAACATCCTCCTTGCTTGGTACGACCTTCAAAACGTGCTTTTAGTGGTGGATGATTGACATTTTAGACTAAGATGACCAAAGGAAACTGAAAATTTGAAGAACGCCAACCCAATTTCAAGTTTTTAACTTCTTTGCATGTAATTTAATGCCCAAATCCCAACATGCATATATTTCACATATATAAAAATTATTTTTTCTTGAAACACATGAAATTCTTTCAACCTAAACAACTCATAAAATTAATTTCCAACCTAACTTTTCTTACTCAGAAAATTATGATAGCTACACATTAAATTTTTGACACAATATTTTTAACCAAATGGTTAAGGATAAAAGCTCGAAGGGAAAACCTGTTTAAGAGAGATTTTATTTCTTCAGAGACAAATTATAAAATTACAATAGCAGTACTTATCTCAACCACACGTGCCAACTTCCTTGGAAATATCGCCCAAAAAACATAGCAGTACGACCTGCATTAAATGCAGTATGGCCTCCTTGAATTTCGAGCCAAACTCTATCTCGAAAACTGTGCCAAAACTGCTGTACGAACTATCAGATTTCTTCCTTGAAATCTGTGTTGTACGATGTCTCAAAATCCATGCTGTACGAAACAGTCTGATCAGTGCCTCGAAAACTGTGCCTGTACGACCTATTAATTGATGTACGGACTGCTTTGAAATGTGTGCAATCTACAGAAAATTTTTGTCTTGGAAATTGTGCCCTCCTGGAAATTGTGCCCTTCTTCTCAGAATTTATGCTCATGCTCAGCCTGAAATTCTTCTAGGGTTTCTTTTTCTTTCTCTCTTTTCTTCTTCTCTTCTCTTCCTCTCCAAAATCTCTTTGGGTGAATAAATGAATGAATGCCTTCAATCCCTAATCCCTCCCTTTTTGTTCATGGCAACTTCCTCCTCTTCATCCAATGGCCAAGATTAGATTAGATCAAAGGCTCTTAATAAATGCTCATTAAAATAATAATTAAATGATATTTAGTGCACATGTATCATTTAATTATGTGAGAACCTTTTAATTTATCACACACTTAAAATACTCACTTAAATGAACTTAGGATGAAACCATGACTTAATTTTTTTAATAAAGTGACTTTATAAAAATAAAGTACTTCACACTTTATTAAAAATTGACTAGGGACCACTTTTAAAGTGTTCTTGTCCACCCTAAGGCATCACAAGTTGAACAGCAGTTCCTTGGTAAATTTTCAACAGAAAGAAGTCAATACAATAAATTGAGGTCGAAGTGGATATAATGAAGGTGTGCTAGAGTGGGCGTGACAACCCTTACAGGCACAATCACCTTTACAAAGCATGAAATAATGAGTGTGGCTAGGGGATCCCAAGCCAAATGTGTTAATGGAGTCACCCTAGAGTGCACCAATACTTACCTAGAGCATAAATGTCCGGCATGATGAGGAGTTACCGCTCATCAAGAGGTAGTCAGCAGGGCTACAAGACTACTACACCTTGAAATGAGGACCAAGAGAACCTGTCATGACCGACCAAGCGGTTTGGAGCATCGATAGACTAACACTTCTACATAAAGAAGCCCCAACTTGGCCATTTACAATGGCAAAAGGACCTGTTGCCACCTGGTTTCACACCTGGGAAAACCCGATAAAAGTCTTCAAGCCGCTGATGTGGCCTTGGGGGGCAAGCCAGAGTCAAGTGTTGTCACCTGAAACTTGACTCCTCCGTCTAGGCTTACTCCTAGCGAAGCCAAGGGGGGTGGACCCTAAAAAGTAAAAATAAAACTAAAGTGTCTAATCTATAAAAGACAAAACAACTAATCTAGGAGTTAAGAATTTTTTTAAACACAAGAGCAATGCAACATGTAAAGAAACATATCATTCATTCCTTAACATCATCATTGTCATTTTAAAATATGAACACCCATCATCATGAAAATGTAAGTAACACGACCAGTGCTGATAAATGGAGTCCGAAATAAAGTGCTTGAAACAGAAATGACAATGTTGTGCAATTGTTCTTGGTTAATTTTACTATTAATGCGGTAATGAATCTTTTTATTATGGCTGGGGGATTCCCGATATACCGAAAGGTAGTGGGAATATGTTCAGAATTTGACCAAGTGGCTTTTCACTCAGACATGTGGGCTGGATCGGAGTCTCTGGGAGGTGTTCAACACTATACCAAACAAGGGTATAGTCTAACGGTTTCCCGAGATCACTACTCAATGGTTCCCGCATCTTTTGAGAAATTTTCCCACCACAGTCAAATAAGCGTTTGCGCCAGATTTTCACAAATAGGTGGTTTATTGGGGTGTGTTAATCATATTACTAGTCACTTATTCCCTTTCTGGTGTGATCAACATGTTCAGACTGAGCTGCAGTGATCCTCGAGCATACGGGGAAAGCCTTGTTAAATTTTAAGTACTTTTTGAACAAAATATTTTACTTTTTTAAAGCCCCAAGAGTCTCTTTTCGAGCCAGTACTCGGGCAAGCCCTTATCTTGAAACCTATTTGGAAAAGCAAGGGGGTGTTTTGGATTGTGGTAAAAAAGTGAAAAATTGTAAAAAAATGAAGAAAACTAGGTCCTGAGTGAACTCGTGGCCCATCGATGAAACGGACCAACGAGGTTAATTTTAGCCTTAGTTGATTTTATTTAAGTACTGAGAAAGCAAAACTAACTAAAAATTGCATGCCATGAAAAAATGAGTCAACACAGCTCCCCCCTGGGAGGATGGGGTGTGGGCGCTGGTTAGCCCGCTTGCTCTCGTTTAATATTCGTTTACAATGCAGAGAAGTGCCCCAGTCATGTAAAAAATGACTCAAAGGCTTACAATTTTAGAAGTAGAAAAGCCTTCGGTTTGAGACAATATGAATCTAGGTGCTCCGGATGGCCTGGTCTATCAAAATTTGGCCAACATCTCCTCCTACCTGGTCATCAATTGCTGCAAACCAACAAGCAAACGTTAGTAAAAGATGACTCAAAACACTTTAGAGTGTGTTTGGGTCACCTACAAAAAACCCAAAAAATTCTAAGGCAAAAAACTAGGTAAAAATGCTAAAAGTGAACTAAGTGAGACAAACTGTGAGGCTTGTCTCCTTAGGACCTTTGCACACTCAAAGAGCTGCAAATTCTAAGCTCTTATATCAGCTAAATAAACTTTAAAAATCAACGAAACATACTACTTGTTTAAGATTTCAAAATATGCAAAAAGTCACACTTAAACAAGAAATATGACTTTACTAGATCTAGATTGAAATTTTTACTTTGAGAAACAACTCAAGATCTAATAAATAAATCAGATCTACTTGTGATATTGCAAAAGAGAAAGATCTCAGATACGCAAACCAAAGTAACCAAGAAAAGTTTGGAATTTTTTGTTGGCGAGAAGGAAGAAGAAAACGCCTTGAACTTGGGCTATGGGGTCCTCAAGAGTGGGGATCAATGGGACTAGTTCTTCTTGGGTTTGTTCTGAAGACAAATGGATGCAAGCAAGCTCCACAAACTCTTCCAATTAACAACTTATAGACACAAAAGACAACTCACACAAGCATGATCAAGTGCAACTAGTGTAGACTAAAGTAGAGAGTTAGGTACAAGTATTTAAACAAAAATAGCATTGAAATCTGACTTCTCTATGATAACCAACAGAGAAAATAATGGATTAGATAACACTATTTCACCTTACTAAGATAAACATCTCCTTCAAAAGCTAGTTCTTTATCAACAAACAAGTGCAAATAAAATTGTAAAGTCACAGGTTACCTCATGTCTAAGCTAGAACATGGTCATCCACATAACGCAGATCCACACATAGATTTTCCTCCAAAGCCTTTATTCATTAATGAAATGCAAAAGATTACAATCACTTAAGAGCAGAGGTTCCACCTTCTCATGGTAAAACAATGAGAATGAACTTGCTTATATAGAAAAACTCTAAGAGGGTAGGCGCATTAGTGAGGGAGAGGAGGGCGAAATCATGGAGCAAATGGGGGAGTGATAGATGGAGAGATAGGGGCTGCCATTTCCCTCTTACATGCTGCCAAAACGCAGCCCAACATAAGCCTACAAATGAGCTGCAAAGGATGCCACACATGGGGGCCCCACTACATTGGGAAATGCGCCCAAGGTGAAGGAATGTGCCTCCCTTGTTTGGGGGAGTCATGCCCACTATATAGGCTGCCCAAATCTCTTACAAATCAGCCCCCTTTACTCCTAGAACATAGCTGAAATATTTCTAACCTCAAATCCCTCAAAAAAAGGATTTTAATTTTTCACCATTTTTTACTTTTTTTTTTCTCCACTTTTTCACCTTGTTTTGGATTTTTTGACATAAGTGAAAAATAAATGACTCAATGACTATAGAAAGTGGGTTTAGGGATATGGTGGGTGCCTTGATTTAGAAAACGAGCACCCCCATGGCAAAAAAGACCCCTAGACCACACTTTTACACCAATTACAAATTTTTTAATTAAACCATTAAAAATGGCTTAATTTTACGGAAAAATATTTTTTTCGCTGAAAAAAAAAAAAAACCTATGGGGACCTGGCACATGTCCATATGACTCAAAATTAATGTCTAGCATGCTCGTATACATTGACCCATGGAATTTAATAACCCCCTAAGGCCCGTTAATCTCATCAGGCATTCCAACTTTGGAGGAGCAGGAGAAAAACTAAAAAATTATGTTATGCACGAATGCAAGACATAATTAATAAGTGAAATAACTCCTTGGAATACCCGACTTGATCAAAATGTCCTATGAAACCAAGTCCTTTACATAAAACACCATGCTAGTACATTTTATTACAAACCCCGCAGGGCATGGACATGTGAAGAAAAAAATAAAAAATGGGCCCTTATAATGGCCTGATGGACATCAAATCACGCGAAAATGAACATGTAAAATGTTCAACTTTGCCTACTCACTTGATAGTCCAACCAAGTACAACTTAGTTGGCAACAAGACCCCCCTCCTTGGCACATCTAGTTAGGTGTGTTGCAAAGAATCCAAGCGGTATGGTAGGGAATGAGGGTGTTAATTTTTTCTAACTCTAGCACTAGATAAACAATTCCTAGTGATTTTTCCTTGCTAAAATTAAATTTCAGCTCACTGATTTATTTATACTTGCTGAGATCTATTAACAAAAATTTAAATAGCAGAAGCAATATCAATGGAACCAGATCTACTCATTAAGAAAACACATAGAATTTTTACCCTTCAAATCAAATTTTCACTCAATAATTTCCAAGCTTACAAGGGTTCCCTTGGAAAATGGCCCTAAGAAAATACACTACAACAAACTTGGAAAAATGCCCTCTTCAGAAAAACGTCACTCTGCCAAACTGTCCAGTAAAACCCCCTCTTCCTACTGCTGTACAATACGGCTTATACGAACCTATATGGCATTGCTGTATGGTTTGTATGGACTGTACGACTGAGTTTGCTCTTGTGGATCTGCTGTATGGCCACGACCTACTATACAACGACTCTTGCGGCTGGTACGACTATCATACTGATTTTACAAACGGTTGTATAGTGCTGTACGACCTTGCTGGCTATACGATTGGATGGTACAACCAACCTCTTCACTTGTACGATCTACCCTGCAAACTTCTGAGGCTCTTCTTGCTTGTACGACCCACCTGCAAAGATTTTTTACTACAACAATATCTAAAAAGTAGAAAGTCCTCTGTTCGACTCAATGCTTGAGTTTCTCTCGTGTCTCACTTGTGCCTTTCTCCTCTCACTTTGGTTGCCTTTTGTCTTGTTGAGACGAACCAAAACCCTAACTTCAGTGACTGAGATTAGATCTCATTCGCTTGAGATCAGCGACTAAGATTTAATTTATTTAGTAACTAGCACCAAAAACTTAGGCACACGATTGAATTAACCCTCAATTAATCTAAAAAGACATTCACTTTAATAATTGACTTTAATAAAATGAATTCTGAAAGTTCCTAAGAGTTATTAGTGACGATCTCCACAAGTTAGTCAGAGACCCATGTGGAGATGCCTGTCCGAGCTACAAACATCAACACTCCCTCTTAGCGAGGAAGGTATTCTCCACCACTCCTAGTTTATCTTTGAAGAAGACAAACTTCCCTTTCACCAAGGGTTTGGTGAAAATGTCTGTAACATGCTTATCCGTGGAAATATACTCCCTTATGTGCCTTGTTTTGGATGAAGTGATATCTGATCTCAATATGCTTGGACTTGTCATGGAATACTGGATTCTCAGAGAGTTTGATACAACTTTGATTATCATAGTGAATCACCGTAGGATCCAACTCTTGATCAAATAGACCTATAAGCAATTTGCGAAGCCAAAGAGCTTCTTATCTTTAATTGTTTCTTCATTTTTATTACTTTATTTATTTTTATTATTTGTTTCATTTATTTCTTTCCTAACTTATGATTTATTTATGTAATAGACCGAAAAGGAGAATTTTGAAGAACCTCTAAGCTTCTTTGCAAATGGGCTTTTGCTTCATTTGCCGCCTAATACACACTTGGGGGGACGCGGCAGGAAACCTTCAAGCCGCTCGGTGTGTCCTTGGGGGCAAGTGAGAGTCAAGTGCTGTCACTTGATTACTCGACTCCTCCGACTAGGCTTACTCCTAGCGAAGCCAAGGGGGGTGGTCCCTATGAAAATTAAACTAAGGCTTTTAATCTATAACAAAAGCAAAAGTCTATTCTAGGAGTTAAAAGATAACGATAATGGAAAAATAACAACTAAGCACTGCTTGCAAATTAAATCAATTAATTAACCCCACACAAGATAGATACGCATTCACGACAGTTATGATTGAAAGTTAAAACATGGAAAATTAATGACCAGTGCCGAGAATGTGAAATGCGTGCAAATGTTGTTGTGTAGGGTTGCTTCTGTGGTCTCGGTGAAAGTATTGCAGTGTCTCAGTTGGTAAATTTTAAGATTATTAAATGAGTGGATTAAGGAATGGGTAAAATTATTGGTTTGGCCCAACCAAATCTAGCTCTTTAGACTGAGTGCTTTAGCAGCTTAACCGAGTGTCCAACTAGGCGAGGATGAACCTGCTTAAAGTAGCCTGCTTACTCTATGGTATACACCCACTTAACTGAGTGTCCAACCAGGCGAGGATGAATCTGCTTAAAGTAGCCTTCTTACTCTACGGTATACACCCATGCAACCTCCTGAATCCGCCAAGAAAGATGAGATTGGATTGTCCTATTAAACTAAGTACCTTGCACCTGTTTCTGATTGGTCCAACTATTCCGATTAAGCTGCAGCGGCCAAGAGCATACTTTGGGCTTGGGGTGTGGCTCGTTTCATTAAAATGTGTGAGTGGATGATTAACTAAACTACAACCCAAGAATATCTTTTGCTCGCACCACAAAGTGATGGAGTACTTTGGTAGAGCAAGGGGTTAATTTTAAGATTAGATTTTAAGAACAAAAGTAATTGCTTGTAGCACAAAAGTAAAATGATTGAGAACAAATTGTAAGTCCCCTTGGGATGCTTCGTGTGCTTGATGGAGTTGTTTAATTACTATTGCTCAAACAAAACTAATCTGAGGCGAAAAATTAGAAAAGAAATGCAAAAAGGTAAAAAAAATGATAAAAGAGCGAATCCCCCCTCGGGGGATTGGGGTCAGGCGCTGGAATTGCCTGCTATACTCTTTTTATTCTTTTAATTACAACGTGAAACTTGAAATGAAAAACTGCTTGCCCTTTATGCTTAGGGAACAAGACAATTTACAAATTTAACAAATGAAGGTGTTTCAGTAAGGGTTCTGCGAGAGGTTCTGGAAGTTCCAAATGCAAGTTTTTATGTGTTTTCTTACTCCAACCTGTTTGACAAACAAAACAGACCAGCGAAGTATATGGATTAGAAAAAGCGAATCAGAACACTTTAAGAGTGTTCTGATAATACTACAAGCTTGCAGAAATAAAACTAGCTAAATTAGTATGCACAAAACTAGTTTATGGATGGAATTTTGTACTTCTAAATGACTTTTAAATAATTTTTTTAATTCAAATCTGATATGCATGCATAAAATTCCAACGAACTAAAGTTTACTGGAATCCACCGAAACACACTTTAAAAGTATGTTCGGTACAAAAGCAAGAAAAGGTAAAAAATTCCAACTTAACTAGCATACAATGAAAGAAAAAGAACTAAGTAAGGCAATCTAGAAAGCTTGCCTTCTTGGGATCTTTGCTTGCCTCTTTAAGAGATGACAAGCAAATCAAAGCACTATTTGCTTTATATAACTTTGAAACAACCTGAAAAAAGCAAATCTATCTTTGCTTCCTTTAGATCTACTTTAAACTCTAGTAAAAGAAAAGCTTAGCAACCTAGATCTAAATAAAAATGAAGCTATTAGGTTCTTTAGATTGCTACTTGCTTAGATCTATTAATCAAATAAACTTTGAAACAAGATTTATATTTAAATGGGACAATGACCGAGATAGAAAGAAAAAAAAAGGGATCGAGAAGTTTGAACCCATGGGGGTTGAGCGTTTTGAAGAAAGAGAAATGGAGTCAAGCTCCCTGATGCACCGGTAGGACCAAGACTTGTTCCCAATTTACTGAATGAAGATACGATCTAACATGTTCGTGGGCTTCTTTAGCTTAGGCTATCTATAAACAACTGCAAAGAATTAGCAAGGGGATAAGAGCATATGTGTAAATAATGAACAGAGAGCAACGAAGTAATGAATTCAAACAAGAAATCACACTACTCTTAGCATCCTAGTATTATCAACATGAGTAAGCAAACCATAAAGTATTACGTACAAATCTTTAAGAAAATAGCTTCCCTTTACAAGACATACAATCCCAACAATACTAGTTATGAAACATAGTACAGTTTACCTCAAATGTAACAAGCATGAAGATCCAACCAAAGACAATCACTAGACTAGCCTCCAAAGCCTTATTTATTAAACTCAGAAAAATATTACAATATAGTACGAGCAGAGGTTCCACTTTTAGATCCTAATAATGGACCAAAGCTGCTCAATAAATAGCACGAGGCAATAAATCTAGGGCGCAAAACCCTAAGGAGGCAAGCCTCCTTGATTGTAGAGCAAGGCAGCTCCTATCCAATGGATATGCCCCTCCTCACTTGGAAAAAACAGTTCAAAAATGGAAGCAACCAAATTTGTTGAAGGTTGCTCACGCGTGGATGAGAGGGCGAGTGGATGTTTGCACGATCTGCTGGAGCCTTTTCGTGTGAGTTTTGATTGGTTTACTTAATTGGAAGCTTATCACACGTGGGTTGGGCCACCTCCCAATGAGGTAGGCGCCCACCACTTAACCTATTATCCACCCAATCGTAAATTTCCTTCGTGAGGATGACGCCGACCCACGTGAAGGTGAGGGTGAACTCGTGAAGTTTCCATTGTTTCGATTGGGGTTACATTGGATTGGTTGCTTTGAATAGAAGCTTATCCAAAATGCGTTGTGCCACCTCATAATGAGGTAGCCGCCCACCATATGGCTTATTACCTTTCCAATTCGAACATGTCCATGTGGAGAAAGCTAGCCCACGCACTTCCTTTGGCAATAAGATACACTCGCTCGAACTTTTAAAACATTACCACACGACTTTGTAATGTAATGCTTCGACCTTTTACATAGTCGCCCATGAAATAGTTTATACATAAGGTTTTAAATTTAATCTTAATCACCCACCATAAACTTATGCCAAGTCGTTTTGATGCCCACGTGAGGGATGGAGGGCAAATAAAATACTCAACTTTTGACTTCATTTCGACTTTTAACATATGCTTCAACTCTTTAATGAAGTCGCCCATCCAAATGTGACTTAAGCCATGTCATTTGGCATGAGCCAAATACTCATTTTAAAACTTTCGGTAATGGTGCAATTTGTAGCACTATTAGCATTAAAATGCTAATTTGTAGCTCTGATAAGCAAAACTGCACCACGGGGCGTTTTGGTCGCCCGAAACATCGGAAAACCGTATCCCGGGGTAAAGAGGATGCTCTGAGCATGGAAATGAGCATCCCTGCGCTAAATTCCGACTCCGGATCACACTTTTATCCCCACTTGAATTTTTTCACTTTAAACATTAAAAAATGGCTTAAAAATGCGAAAAAATTATTTTTCTCGGAACTGACTGAAACTTCTGGGGGACCTAGTACATGACTAAACGACAAAATTTTAGCGTCTAGCATGTTTATAAACGTTACAAAATGGACTCTAATAACCCCCTAATGCCTAACCACCACTTTGGGCATTCTAGCTTTGGAGGTGTAGGAGAAAAACTCATTAATTATACTCGGCTAAAGGCAAAGCATAATTGACAAGGGAAAAAACTCCTTGGAATACCTTCTTTGGTTGTCGAGTCCTAGGGAACCAAGTCACTCAAAGATCACCATGCTAGTACACTTATTACAAACCCCGTGGGGCATGGTCATGCACTACAAAAAAAATAAAAAAAAGGGGGCCCAGAAAAGGCCAAACTTGGAACTTCTAAACTCTGATAAACACAAGTGATTGTGCAATACTCGCGGCTCACTGAATTCCAACTAAAGTGCAACTTTAGGTGGTAACACCCCCCACGTCCCGAGCTCTTTTCTTGCTCGAAACGCATGTTGTACGACGTGGAAACACGTTTCCATATGGACGAAATGCGTTTCCGGTATGGATGTGATCCATAAGGTCGCATTTCCAAAAAAATATCGCCCTGGTTTAGTAGTATTTGGTGATATTAAATGTTAATGTAACTTAAATTTTCAACATTACCATTAATTGTTTTAGGATGTTTGAGAGTGGTTCCAACCTCACCAGACTTCATATGCAAAAACTAGAATTTTAGATCCCATTCAAAATTCAACAGACCTAATAGTTTTCAGGATTTCAGGATTGCAAAGTTTCCACCAGATTCTATCATGTAAGAAGGTATGGAATTGGCATTTAATCAAGCATTGAAACCCCTATATGTACCTTGATGTTGGTGATGTTGATTGTTGAATTCCTATGTCATGAACTTAATAGAAATGTACTCTTCACTCAAGCAAAATCATTTATTAAGCACGGGAAGCTTTTTCTACCTTATTTTAATGATTGGATTAGGAAGTTTCATCAAAATTGTAGGGTGTTGATCCGTTGACTAATGTCCTTGGAGGATCAACTTTGAGATTCTAGTTAGAGGCAAGGGGTAGATCCAAGAGGAGGGAGGCATTGGTGGTATTGATGAATAGGATCCCAATATAGGCAATGATTCGCTGACATGTACGATTTATGATTTATCTTTCACATTCATTTTTTTAAATGCCCTTGCTCATTTATTAATTTAAAATACACACACACACATACATATTGCATTTCCTTGTTTACAAAATTTTGGGGGGTCACGTTTCCCCCATTTCAAAGTTGTAACAAATAAAATAATATATAAACATATCAATAAACAAATAATTAAATAATAAAAGAAAAGTAATTAAACAAATATTAAATAAAATTCATATGTAATTGATCGAATAGATAGAGACGTAACTTTCCATTGAAAAGGCACATTAGACCATATTTAAATGGTCTATCAAATTGTAATGTAATCATCTCTCATCAATAAATATTCAATATTATTTATTCTTTCCAAATGGAGTTATTTTCTATTGGTTGACTATTCACTTAAATAGTCTTATTGTGATTCGGACACAGTCACAAGATGAGAATATCCGGATACGGATATTACATTGGTATCAAAGCCCCGTTCTTGGGCTTGATTCTAGCCTTTGGCCACAAACCATTCTCAGAGTTTCTCTGATTAAGGATCTTTGATCCACATTGGCTTTTGGCCATCATGTTTTGGGTTTCTCAAAAATCTAGGACCTTGTGCAAAAGTAGGCTTCTGGCCCAAAAAAGATTTATATATTATTCCGCTGCAATATTCAAAGACAACCGTAAATCAAGAATACAAGAAGGGAAATAAAAAAAAGAAAAGATAAAAGAAGTAATTATTTCCACTGCAAATAAGAAGAGAACAAGAAGTACAAAAGGAAAAGAAAAAATGAAAGAGTAAAAAAAAAAGAAGTTAAAGAATAACATTCATGAAACCACACATGGTTTTATGAAACTGCACATGGTTTTACTTAGTATATTAAAATCAGTGTTACAAATATCGGCCGATTTTTCGCGCAACGCCGAAAAATCGTGATTTTTTGGAGGCCCCTGAAAAATCGGCCAAAAAATCGCGCCGATATTTGCCCGAAAAATTGCCGATATTTGCCAGAAAAATTGCCAAGATATCGCCGTCGACTTGCGATTTTTGGGACAGGGTTAAAAAAGTCTGTTTTTGACTTTTAAAGCCCGTGGGAGCATTCTGTTCGGGCTCATTTGCTCGCTACAGCCATGGAGAGGAGAGTCAAGGAGATTAGGGTGGGTTTGATTTTTCCCAAGGAGGAGTTTCCACATCATTTCGCTCGCCATCAACCACCAGATTTGAAGATTGGAGCTTTGCATTTGGAGTTTTTGCCAAGTTTAACTTTGTCCTACCTTGATTCGTACTCAGCGATAAAGAAATAACCTAAGTAGCAACCTTGTCCTATCCGTCATAACTCTCGTTTGGTCACAAAATCCGAACTAAAACCCCTACACCAACAAGCTATATACATTCAAAGATAATTAAAATTGACATCTGATTTTGATTATCAAATACTAAACAAGTAGAACCAAAGGCAACTACAATTTATGATAAAATAATTAACCCTGCAGAAAAAAATAAATTTGGCTTTTACAAGCAAAGCCAATATCTGCTTACAAAGCCTCAATTCCCCCAAGCTAAGAGGGGATGGTTCTTCATGAAAAGTGCCAATGGTTCCTCATGAAAAGTGGCCTTACACCTGCATTTCCACAGATCTCCAATAGTGTACAGCCAAACTGTGCACCATTAAAACTTTGCAGCCGTTCCTAATCACTTGAGTGTCCCTAAGGAGATACATTTGTTATACTTATAACTTATACTTTTGATGATTTAGTATTCATTATTCAAGAGTAGGACTGGGACATGATCCATTTTGATGTGTGATGTATCTCTAGACATCTTATATATCTTATATATGGGTTTTCTTTCCATATTCATGTGGCAATGTGTTTATTTGATGTTATTGTTGCTTTAGATGTTTAAAAAATTGAAAAAAATGAAGATTTTTGTGTTTTTTTAAGTTTGCCAATTTTTTGCCGATGTTCTGGCAAGATATCTCGAAACGATGTTTCCTGGACCCTGCCGATTTCTGCGCTGCGCTGATATTTGTAACATTGATTACAATTATAAACGAATTTTATAAGGTATACAAAGAAAGATTCAACCTTCATCACTAATGCTTTGAGGACAAAGCATTCTGAAGAGGAAGGCCATGTAACAAATAAAATAATATTTAAACATATCAAAAAACAAATAATCAAATAATAAAAGATGTACCTTTCCATTGAAAAGGCACATAAGACCATATTTAAATGGTCCATCAAATTGTAATGTAATCATCTCTCATCAATATATATTCAATATTATTTATTCTTTCCAAATGGAGTTATTTTCTATTGGTTGACTATTCACTTGAATAGTCTTATTGTGATTCGGACACGATCACAACATGAGAATATCTGGATACGGATATTACAGAAGTTTCCCCGTTTCGTCCCTGTTTCCCCATTTCGTGCAACTTAGATATCAAAGAACTGTGTGTGTTGGGCAGCAATGTAATGATTGGTATTATTTTTATGATGAATTACATTCTGGGTGTTGCAGGCTGTGCCAGGGAAAAGGAAAGAGGCAGCAAAATTTGCCCAGCTATGGAATAAAGTTATTGCTAGTTTTCGTGAAGAGGATTTGATAAACAATCGGTAACATCTTGCTTCTGCAATTTACAACTAAAAGTTATTTACTAAAATTGACGAGGCATTGACCAAATTACTTCTTATGTGTTCAGGGAGATGAATCTCTTGGTTGTACCATATTCTTCAGATCCCAGTTTCAATCTTGTGCAATGGCCACCATTTTTACTTGCCAGCAAGGTAAATTTGTTTCCTTGGGTTCTTTATCACTGGAAACATTTCCTTCCTATCAATTTTGTTCTTCTTATAACTATTTTCCATACAAATTCAGATACCTATAGCATTGGAGATGGCCAAAGATTTCAGAGGAAGGGATGCAGATTTGAAGAAAAAAATCATTGCTGATGAATACATGCGATGTGCTGTGAAGGAATGCTATGATTCATTCAAACATGTTCTTAGAAGCATTGTCGCTGGTGAAAGGGAGAGAATGTACGGGCATTTAGTGATTTTGCATGAAAATAGATCCCCATACTCTTTTCTTTTGATGCTTTCTGAGAGCTGCGTCATGTTTCTCTTGATGATTAAGCCCATCTCCTTTCATAAATTAGCTTTTTCTTTAATGAAAATTGTTACTGCCCTTTTTTATAAATGCAGGAAGAAATTTATTAATAGTCTCTGACTTGTACTATGCTCTGCATTTGTTTCTTCAGCTTTTATGATCCTAGTTTAGTTACCCACATGTTTTATGTTCTGTTCTCAGCGTCATTAATGAAATAATTCACCAAGTGGATATCTATATAGAGATGGGTACCCTGCTAGCAAATCTCAAGTTGAGTGAGCTTCCTTTTCTGTATGAAAAGTTTGTGGAGCTTGTAAACTATCTGGTATGGGTGTTTTCATTGAATACAGCATCACATTTATTCATATCATGCTGTTGACTTCATTGCACAGCTGATTTTAAATTTTTTTGCTTGGCCATCTGCACCTTCTAGTCGAAAAATGATGATGAAGAAGCTGCAAAAGACAAAGTCATTCATCTTCTTCAAGATATGCTAGAGATAGTTACTGGAGATATGATGACAGATGGTCATAGGTGAGATACCTTTCTAGCATTTCTCTGTAAATTTTCAGAAACCTTGCCCGCATTTTGATCAATTCTCATATGATTGTACATTACAGATTTTTGGATTCAGCTCATGGTTCGCAAGCAATGGAAGAAGAGGTAACGGTTACGACACTTGGTAAAAGTCTCCAGTTATTTGCATCTGTTGGTCCCAAAGCAGCTGTGCGCTATCCCTTCCGGCCTGACGATGCATGGGAAGAACAGGTAAATGTTTTTTCAATTGATTAATATTGAACACAGAGAAACGATTGATCCTTAAAACAAAGTGGCAATCATATGCTTTAACAGATCAAGAGGCTTCATTTACTACTAACAGTCAAGGAATCTGCCATGGAAGTTCCTGCCAACTTAGAAGCACGGCGCCGTATTGCCTTCTTTACAAATTCTCTGTTTATGGATATGCCCAATGCTCCCAAAGTCCGAAGTATGCTGCCATTCAGGTAAGAACTGTTTCTGGTTTTCTAGATATATATATTGAATACCGTATATATATATTGATTATGTAGTTACAATTGGTATTATCTCTAAGATGGAATCATTGATATTTTATTATTTTATTTCTATTCTTGAGCGAATTGATTATCTTCTATTCTGATCTTAGTAGTTTGTTGGAAAAGCTTGAGATTCTTTGATTCTCAAGCATGTTGATAGTAAATTTTCCTTGATTAGGGTAGCTAAGAAATTGTATAGAATAGAGATTCATGCCTCTGCATTGGGGGGAGGGGGGGTGGGTGCTGTGAAACATATGATTTAAAAACAATTTGTTCAGGACTGTTGTTATTAATCCAAGTCCATTTTTAGTATATTAGTGTGTAAATCTTATGAGCGATTGAATTCAGTTAGTTAGCTTGCTGTAGCCCATCCAACGCTCTGTTTTATGGAGGCAGGGCCCAGCCCAACAAAACAGGTGCTGCATTTTATTTCTGTAGATTGTAGATTGCAGTTGCATTTTTATGTGTGAAAGAGTGCTTTACTTTCCTGTTGTTAATTACATGTCATGTTTAGGGTGTGATTTCTATTCATCATTTACTTCTTCATATTTGAACTTCTGAAATTACTGTAGGTGACTCAAAGACATCTTTAATCCAAAATTCATTATATGATTTATAATCGATGCAAACATGTTTTAATGACTGAATGATTTTCAGTTTATTAGCTTTTAACAACATACAGAGTCGGTTATGTGCAGGTATTCATGATAAAATGAATCATAGCTAACATAGTCCTGTAATCCATTTTTAGTTTTCTATGACAATTGAATTTGTCCTCTGGGAAAGAGTATACATATCCGTTGAAAGAAATTTTTGTCTGTTGTAAAGAGTCTTTTATATCTGAAAATTGGACATAATTGATAATAACTTTTGTTCAATGATTTTCCCCCAGTGTCATGACTCCTTATTATGAAGAAGATGTTCTGTATTCAATTGAAGAACTGCAGAAGGAGAATGAAGATGGGGTCTCTATTCTTTTCTATTTGCAGAAAATTTATCCAGGTGGATATATACTATACTTTTCATACAGTTTGGAAAGCTATTTAATTTTGACAATTTGATATCCAGATCAGCTGTGCCTGCATTCATTAGTTTTTTCCTTTGTTAAACAGATGAATGGAGAAATTTTCTGCAACGTGTCTGTCGAACTGAAGGCGAGGTCTCGCGAGCACAAGAGGAAGAGCTTGAGAAGCAGGTGTTGCAAAACCAAGAGAAAGAACTTCGTCACTGGGTATCTTATCGAGCGCAAACCCTGACCAGGACAGGTTTGGGAGATGAATATGAACAATTTTTTAGACAAGTTTAAATTATAGCTGTTATTATATATGGTCTTATTGATATGGTAGATGCAGTCTATTAGCTGCTTCTTGAATGTACATACTGTTCTTTATACTCTTGTTTTTGGCAGTTAGAGGAATGATGTACTACAGAAAAGCCTTGGAACTTCAATCCTTTCTGGATATGGGAAAAGATGAAGGTACACAAATGTTTTTAAAATTTTGGAATCCTCTTGTGTTGATTGATAGGTTTGAAACAACTTTTGCATGTTAATATTTTTTAGGAATGCAAGTGATCCTGTAGTCATCTTATTTGCTTCTGTTATGAAGGATTGTATTTCATGCTTTTAAAAAAATTCTTCGGAATTTGTTTTTTGTGAATTTCTTTGTTTCTGCAGAAATTTTGGAAGGATACAAGTCAGTGGTTGAATCGATGACTGATGAGCAAAACAAGAGCCAGCGATCATTGCTGGCACAGTTGCAGGCAGTTGCTGACATGAAATTTACATATGTTGTCTCGTGCCAACTGTATGGTCGACAAAAGAGTGGCCAACAAAAGAAAGAAGGCGAGCAGCGTGCAACTGACATTTTAAACCTTATGGTGACGTAAGTCAGAATATTTCCATTGTTCAGATTCTATTTGGTTTTAACTTTTAAGACACCATTTGTGTAAGTGTATTTAAGTTGAATCATTGTTCAGTAAAAATATGTGGTGGTTTTTGCAGATACCCATCTCTACGTGTGGCCTACATTGATGAAGTAGAAGAGAGGAAGGAGGGGAAAGCTCACAAGGTTTTTTATTCTATCCTCGTCAAAGCAGTTAATGGCCGTGACGAGGTAATTTACCTTCATGCAACTGTGTTATAAATTATGTTCCTCAATGAACAGTAACAAGGCATTTGTGAGTCCGAGGAATCATCATAAATTTTTAGATTTAGTGGTGCCATCTATTCAGTGTCTGGAAATTTACTAGTATAAGATTGTACTCATTCCTTCAAAATTATTTGCCCCTAGTATTCTAGTTTTTGGCAAAAATTACATTTGGACCTTTTGGTAAATCAAACAACTTTAGAGTACTTTATGATTTCTCTACTTTTTTGCGGTGTTCTTTCTGTTGAATTAATGTAACTTCGAAGAATATTCTACTTGTACTTTATTATTGTAACTCCGCTGGAGATGTTTTACTTCTGTTTGGGGATGTCATTATTATATTTGGTCATGTAAAAGTCATGAGGTAAAACCTCCATTGTAATTCGGGTCGCTAGTACCCAAAAGAATATAATATAAATACTAATTGAGTGTTTCTAGATAGGTCGGCCCAGTTAAGTTATTGAGGCTGACCTAGTTGGGTTAAAAGTCAAGTGAAAAGTAAAGTATAGATAGAGAGTGTCTTCCTCTCATTTGTACCATTCACTCACTCAAGCATTGCGCATTAGAGGAGAGAGGAAGATTGGAGGAGGAGGATTGTACTTGGCTCTAGAGTTTGGGTTTTTGTCTCTCTTCTTTGTGAGACTTATTTTTGGGCATTGTACTTTGGTCATCTATATTGAGGAAGTTCTTGCTGGGTTTTCTTCCCCTTGAGGGTTTCCCAGGATATATTATTGTGTACCTTGTGATTGTGTATCTTTCAGAGATACTTGTTATGCGGCTATTGTGAAAATGTATTAAATGCTCATGAAGTTAGAATTTAGTCATTAGTAGCATATAATCTTAACATGGTATCAGAGCTAAACTGAAAAGAGCAACTTTCATAGGGTAAAACTCTCTCTCTTCCTCTGAGCATGAAAATTAGGGTTTCTTACTAAAGTGGAATTTTTTAGTGCAAGTGGCATAGGAAAGTGCGCCCCTCCTAGGCACATCTATTGGCACCAAGATCGAAGTTTTTCAGTGGCTAAATCTTCCAGAAGGTCAAACCCTAGTTTGACTTTGGACCAAAAAAACCAAAAAACTAGAAACTGCAGTCTAGAATTTTGCAAGTCAAATTTCAAGGGTGAAATTTTGGATCTTTAAAAGCAAATTGTACCAGCATACTCGCCTCAGTCAAGCGCATCTTTTGGTGAGTTCAGTTTTCGCTTTAAAGAAATTTTAATTTTGGTTATTCTCTACTCTCCAGGATAAGATGGCCCCAAGCACTAAGCTTGATGACAAGTTGGAAGGACTTAGAAAACTTCCGTGCTTGGAAATATAGGATTGGACTCATTCTAGAAGAGAATGATCTTGCAAATTTTGTTAAAGAAGTGCCAAAACCCGAAGTAGCTGAAGCAAAGGAAAAGCATAAGAAGGACATGATTAGAGCCATGAGGACCATAGCATACTCCATGAAGGATCACTTGATTTCTCAAGTGTCTTCCAAGAAAACCCCAAAGGAGATGTTTGATGCCCTATCAAGAATGTATGAAGGAAGAAACATCAATCGAAAGATGAATTTGAGAACTCAACTCAAAAGCACAAAGATGAATCAAGGTGAATCTATCCATGAATACTTTACAAGGGTTCTCAATTCAAAGAACAACTAGAAGCAATTGGAGACAAGCTTGACGAAGAAGAATTAGTAATGACTGCTCTGAATGGTCTTACTAGACCTTGGGATTCTTTTATCTAGACAATGTGCGCTAGAAAGGAATGTATACAATTTGAAGTTGTATGGAAAGATTGTGTTCAAGAAGAAGCTAGAGTGGCAAATCGAGAAGCACTACTCAGAGAAGATGATCAAGCTCTAGCCACCCATACTAAAAGAGGAAAAGGAAAATCTCATTTCAAGAAGGAAATCCATAAGGAGTTTCATCCTCTTAAGAAGTTTCAGAAGTACAAGAAAGGAAATTACAAGCAAAAGGACTTCTCTTCTTATCAATGTTATCATTGTGATAAGATGGGACATATTGCCAAAGATTGTCTAGTGAGAAAAGAAGAATACAAGAAGAAGAGTAACAAAAGACATCATGCTCACTTAGTCGAAGAAGAAGAAGAAGAAGAAGAACCTCCAAGGAAGCTAGCAAAGGAAGAAGTAGAAGAATATGTTTTATTCTCCGCTCTCTCCAGGTCCGTGACACTTGGAAATGACAAATGGCTAATTGATAGTGGTGCTTCAAAGCACATGACAGGTTAGAAGAAGACTCTCTCCAGTTTAGAAGAAAAGAACTCCCCTCAAAAGGTATCACTAGGAGATGATTATCAACACCCCATTGAGGGAATTGGAGAAGCCACCTACAAGCTTGATTCTGGAACCCCAATGAAGATGAAGGATGTACTATATGTACCAGGTCTAAAGAAGAACCTACTTTCTATCTCAGCTTTAGATAAGAAAGGGTTTAGGGTTTCCTTTATAGATGGAGAAGTTCTCATGTGGCCTAGAGGAAAATCTATAGAAGATGCAGTTGTTATTGGAATAAAAGACATAGGCTTATACAAACTAAAAGGACATTCAGAAGTAGCTTTGATTCATGATACTACAAGTCCATGTGAACTATGGCATAGAAGGCTTGTTCACATAAGCTACAAAGCCTTACCACATGTGAGCAAGGTAGTAACAGGGTTACCTGATCTAAAGATTGACCATGAAGGAATATGTAAAGGATGTGCAAAAGGAAAGAAATATGTAAAGGATGTCAAAAGGAAAGAACATAAAGAATCCATTTCCGAAGAGTGACACCAAGACAGAAGGGATATTGGAACTTATTCACTCAGATGTATGTGGTCCAATGCCTTCAACATCTTTAAGTGGGTATGTGTATTATGTCACATTCATTGATGATTATTCTCGAAAGACGTGGATCTACCTTTTGAAATCGAAAGATGAAGTATTTGGAAAATTCAAGGAATTCAAAGCCTTGATAGAGAATCTTTCAGAAAGAAAAATCAAGACACTCAGGACAGATAATGGAGGAGAATATACTTTAAAAGAATTTGAAGTCTTTTGCAAAGATGTTGGGATTAAGAGGGAGCTTACCACTCCCTATAATCCTCAAGAAAATGGTGTTGCTGAAAGAAATAATCGAACTATTATGGAAGTAGTGAAGACCATGATCCATGATCAAGATCTTCCTATGCACCTATGGGCTGAAGCAGCAAGGACAACAGGATATGTCCAAAATAGAATATCCCATAGTGCACTTGGGTTCAAAACCCCCGAAGAGATGTCCATAAGAAAGAAACCAGAGGTAAGTCATCTCAAGATATTTGGTTGTCCAGTTTTTGTTCATATTCCAAAAGTGGAAAGAACCAAGTTCGATCCTTCCGGAAATAAAGGAATCTTTGTTGGATACTGTGAGGTCTCCAAGGCCTTTAGAATTTATATACCAGGCTATCATCACATGGAGATTAGAAGGGATGTAACATTTGATGAAGATACAACTCTCAAAAAATCCAGAAAGTGCCAGCATGAAGAAGTATATGAAGAAGATGTAGCTCCTAGAGTTACAGAAGCTGCACCCTCTCCCGATGATGAGACTCCGGAAGACCATGATATGTTGGAGCCCCAAGAACCTCCACCCATGACTATCTCTCGCAAGAGAAAGCCAGCTTAGGCTCGAGAAATTGTTCAAGATGTAGAGAAGTATGGAGCTCCAGAAGGCTCCTCGAGAGAAAGCAAGAAGCCAAAGCCATTTTCCAGTTATGTGGCTTTGATGGGTGATCTTGTAGACAAAGATCCCACTTGTTTTGAAGAAGCCATTCAAAAGAAAGAATGGGTAGAAGCTATGACGAAAGAATACCAATCCATAATGAAGAATGATGTATGGGATGTAGTTCCCAAACCAGAAGGTAAAAGAGTGGTATCTTCCAAATGGATATATAAGATAAAACATGCAGCAGATGGAAGTATTGAAAAATACAAAGCTAGATTTGTGGCTCGTGGATTCTCTCAAAAGGAAGGAATCCATTATGAAGAAACATTTGCTCCTGTAGCAAGGTACACTTCCATTAGAACCATCATGGCACTTGCAGCCACGATGAAGTGGAAGTTACACCAGATGGATGTGGAAATTGTTAAAATAATGTAACTGCGGAAGATATTCTATTTATATTATTGTATTCCTCCTCCGGGAGATGATGGTCATGTAATTAATAATGTAAAGGTCATTGAAAGAATCAATGTAAACTCTAGGACATGTGTCGGCTTAGAAAAGCCCCTAAAAGATTATTATATTATGTAATTGACCAGTCAAGTAGACAAGTCGGTCCTGTTGGGGAATTTGTCACCTCAACAGAAGAATACAAATAGAAGTGCTCTCTCTCACTTCTAATCACTCATTCACTCAAGCAAGTTTGCATAGGAGAAGAAGAGAGGTGCGCACAATTGGAGGAGTAGCTGTTTTGTCTTAGGGATATTTTGTACTTTGTGATTTCTATATTGAGGAAGGCTTTGCTGGGTTTTCTACCCCAAGAGGGTTTCCCAGGATAAATTGTGTCTCTTGTCTTTTATGCTGTGCTTGTTTGTCTTTCAGTAATTGTTTATATGCTATATGTTGCTCAAGTAAAAACAATGTTCCCCCAAGTTTTCGGGACGCGGGAGCGTGGAAACGCACATTGGGGACGTGTGGAGACCACCCCCAAATTTTAGGGAAATTCAGGGGGGGATGGGGGGGCGTCGAGGTCATAAAAATTATAAAAAATTAAAAATATAAAAATTTAAATGATAAATGATAAATAAGTTAATAACAAATATCATAAATCCTAGTAAATTAAAATCTAACAAATTAATAATATGAATATCATAATACAATTCAACATTGTGCATTGTAAATAAAAACTAGCAAATTATGAAATTAATAATACAAGCACGTTACACAAGGTGACAATTCATCATGATCATTTTCAATTTGTACAATTTGTCAATTTGTACAATTTGTCAATTTGTACAATTTGTCAATTTGTCATTTGAATCTTGATATTCATAATCATAGTTCAGTAGAATTTATACAATTATACAATTAAAAATTAAAATTTGTAAGTAGAATTTAAAATTTTAATTTTTAATAAAAAATTTAACATTTAACTTTTTAAGCCCTAAGCAAAGTTGCAAACTGTTCCAGCATAAGTAAACTGTAATAAAAAAAAATTTAAACACTAACAGTTAAAAATTAAAATTAAAAAAAACCTACCTTTGCAGTCTTCAACGGGCCGTCTGCAAAATGGACGTGGGCTCTCCTCGTTGGTGGGCTTCCTCTGCTAAACGAGTCAACACGACCTTCCTTTGCAAAACGAGGGCCATGCAAAACTGAAACACAGTGACACACGCTCTCCTCGCGGGCTCTTCTCTGCAAAACACGGGCTTCCTCTGCAAAACACAGGCTTCCTCGCTGGCGGGCTTCCTCTGCAAAACACGGCCTTCCTCGCGGGCTCTCCTCGGCACTGGCAGGCCCTTCCTCTGCTCAACAGTCAACACAGCCTTCCTCTGCTCAACACAGCCTTCACAATGGAAGTGCGGCGGGAAACTAAGCTCACGGCGGCAGTGGCAGCAGTAGCTCACGGCGACAGCAACTCACAACAGTAGTAGCTCATGGCGGTAGCAGCTCACGACAGCAGTCACGGGTCAAAGAAATGAAATGTAATGATAGGTAAGCGGGGTTTAGACTTTAGTATTTAGGTATTAGTTTAATTTTATTTTACTTTTATTTTGTTTTTTTTTTAAATTTCGTTTTTTTTGAGCCATTTTGGCAAAATCGCGGGGGGCGTCTAGAAGCCCCCCACATGAGGAAAGGAGCTCCCACGCGTCCCCCAGGCTCGGAGTGAGCTTCAGCAAGCAGGGGCGAGCTCCCCTATGCGTTTTGTTGAGTTTTGGTTTTTTGGGGGTGCAGAGAAACGTTTCGGAGGAAGCCCTCGGGGCGTGGGGAACGAGGGGGGCGAGCTCCCGACCTTGGGGGGCGAGTCCCCATGGAACACTGAGTAAAAACTAACATGGTATCAGAGCTGGCTTGAAAGATTACATTGTGCAGCCGCCGTAACTGCAAGAGCTAGGGTTTCTTATTCCGGGAGCTACTCTCACATTTTTGTCGGAAAAGAGGGTGGATCTACCTCGCCTCTCTAGGGCGTATTTTTCTGTCGAAGCGAAATTTCATTTTGAGCATTTTCATTTTTGGGTCCACCACTACAGCCCGGGAGAACTAGGGCATCAAGTTTTTGGTTCATATGTTCACTGATTTTGGAAAAGGAGCACTTTTGTCAACTCACCTTGAGGAGGCGAATTTGCTCATCCAATTAGTTTTTCAAAATCCCGAAATCGGAAAATTAGGGTTTCTGACAAACCCTAGGTCAAGGAGGAGCATATCTCCGAAGGGAAAATTTTCTGGTAAGTCTCAAATCTATTTCTATTTCCATTTGAAGTACTCATTATAGCAAGATGACAAGCAATACCAAGCTTGATGAGAAGCTTGAAGGAGTTGAGAACTTCAGATCCTGGAAGTATAGAGTCATGCTCATCCTTGAGGAGCATGAGCTAGAAGACTATATGAAGGAAGGACTTACAGAACCAGAGGGAGATGAAGAGAAGGCAAGGCATAAGAAGAATCTTATCAAAGCAAAGAGTATCATTGCCAATTCCATCAAGGATCACTTGATCCCCCATGTGTCTTCCAAGAAGACACCAAAAGAGATGTTTGATGCCTTGACCAACCTGTTTGAAGGAAAGAACATCAACAGAAAGATGACCTTGAGAAATCAACTCAAGGGTGTGAAGAGTATGAAGTCTCAGTCCATGCACTCATACTTCTCCAGGGTATCCCAGATCAAAGAACAACTAGAAGCCATTGGGGATATGATAGAGGATGCAGAAGTTGTGATGACTACTCTGAATAGTCTCCCCCGAGATTGGGAACCATTTGTTCGTGGCATTTGTGCCAGGAAGAAACTAATCAAGTTTAGAAAGCTATGGGAAGAATGTGTCCAAGAAGAAGAAAGAATAGTCATAAGAGAGGAGAAGTTAAATAACGATGAAGATCAAGCTTTAGCTACTCATGCTAAAGGTGGAAGGAAGAGGAAGGACAACCCTCGTCCTCGAGAGGACTCTCCAAGAAGACCCCAGAGGAAGAGAAGGACCATAAAAGATTTCTCTTCAATTGAATGTTATTCATGCCACAAGACTGGACACATTGCAAGGAATTGTCCAAACAAGCATGGCCCACACAAGAAGCAGAAGAAGAGGTTTCATGCTCATGCAACAGAAGATAGTGATGATGATGACAAGACCAGGAATAATGAAGACTCCAGTGAGGAATATGTTCTTATCTCAGCAATCATTGGTTCAGTATTTCATGGAAGTGATACTTGGCTAGTTGATAGTGGAGCTTCAAAGCACATGACAGGATACAAAGAATCCTTGTCTCATCTTATCTAGAAGGAATCTCCACACAAGGTAAAACTCGGAGATGACTATCAATATCCCATCAAAGGTATGGCAGAAGCCTCTTACAAGTTGGACTCTGGAAAGTCCATGAACATGAAGGATGTACTTTATGTACCTGGGTTAAAGAAGAACCTTCTATCTATTTCAACATTAGATAGGAAAGGTCTTCGAGTTGCATTTGTAGATGGTGAAGTTCTCATGTGGCCTAAAGGGAAGACTATTGATGATGCAGTAGTCATTGGAGTAGAAGAAGGAGGACTTTACAAACTAAAGGGTCATGTAGATGGAACAATGATGGTTAGTACCATGAACCCTTGTGAGCTATGGCATAGGAGACTAGCTCATGTACACTAGAAAGCCTTACCAATTGTAAGTAAGGTGGTGACTGGATTACCAGAGCTCCAGGTGGATCATGAAGGAGTATGCAAAGGGTGTGCTCAAGGGAAGAGTACTAAGAACCCATTCCCAAGTAGCGACAGCAAGGCGAAAGGTATTCTGGATATCATTCATTCAGATATTTGTGGACCAATGTCCACCACCTCTCTAAGCGGGTATGAATATTATGCTTCCTTTATTGATGATTATTCTCGCAAAACTTGGATTTACTTTCTGAAGAATAAGAATGAAGTCTTTGAAAAGTTTAAAGAGTTCAAGGCGCTCGTAGAGAATCTCTCTGAAAAGAAGATTAAGATCCCGAGGTCAGACAATAGAGGGGAATATATCTTAGGGGATTTCAAAGATTTCTATAAGCAAGCAGGGATGAAGAGGGAGCTCACTGTCCCTTATAATGCACAATAGAATGGTGTGGCCGAAAGGAAGAACAAAACGATCATAGAAGCAGTAAAGGCTATGATCCATGATCAAGATTTACCCATGCATCTATGGGCAAAAGTTGCCAGAACCGCAGTCTATGTACATAATAGGATCTCCCATAGTGCTCTTGGCAACAAGACCCCTGAAGAGATGTTCACCGGGAAGAAGCCTGAAGTCAATCATCTGAAGATATTTGGATGTCCAGTGTTCATCCACATTCCAAAGGAGAAGAGATCGAAACTAGAGCCTTCAGGGAAGAAGGGAATATTTGTGGGTTATAGTGAGCAATCTAAGGCTTACCGCATATACATCCCAGGATTCCATCAGATTGAGATTAGTCGGGATGTCACATTTGATGAAGATTCAACTTTCAACAAGTCTAAGAAGACTCATGAGGATGAAGAGGAGCAGGAGGTTCCCAGAGTTGCAGAATCAACCAAAGTACAAATTCGAAGTGTTGAAGGTGATCCTACCCCAGAGGATCATGACATGGCAGAACCTCAGAGACCTAAGGAGATACCTCATGTGGAGATCTCTCGAAAGAGAAGAGCAGCCTGGGCACGTGAATTAATCCAAGATGCAGGAAAGTATGGTGCTCCAGAAGGCTTCAATAGAGAGATCAAGAAACCAAGGCCATATTCTAGCTATGTAGCCTTGATGTGCAATCTTGTTGAAGAAGAACCAGCTTGTTTTGAAGAAGCAGTAAAGAAGAAGGAATGGCTGGATGCCATGAATGAAGAATATTAGTCCATCCTCAAGAATGATGTTTGGGATGTGGTACCAAGACCGAAGGACAAATCAGTTGTTTCATCAAAATGGATCTTCAAAACAAAACATTCAGCAAACGGAAGCATTGAAAAGTACAAGGCAAGATTTGTAGCCCGAGATTCTCACAAAAGGAAGGAATTGACTATGAGAAGACTTTTGCCCCGGTAGCTAGATATACTTCGATTAGAACCATTCTTGCCTTGGCAGCCAAGATGAAATGGAAGCGACATCAGATGGATGTGAAGACTGCTTTCTTGAATGGAAACACAGAAGAGGAAGTATATATCGAGCAACCAAAAGGATTTGAAGTAGAAGATAATAAGTCACATGTATGCAGGTTGAAGAAAGCACTGTATGGGTTGAAGCAAGCTCCCAGAGCATGGTATGGAAGTATTGACAGCTTCCTGATGAGCTTGGGCTTTACCAAGAGTAAAGCAGATTCTAATCTAAACTACAAGATTATGAACGATGAACCCATGATACTATTATTGTATGTGGATGACTTATTTTTGACTGGAGAAGGCAAGCCTATAGTTGAATGTAAGAAGAGGCTTGCAGTAGAATTCGAGATGAAAGACCTTGGCAAGATGCACTATTTTCTAGGTCTTGAGGTATGGCAGTTTCCAAACGAGATTTTCTTGAGTCAAGGAAAATACACAGTAGAGATCGTAAAGAGATTTGGGATGCTGGATTGCAAGGCCATGACCACTCCGATGGTGACAAATCTGAAGCTTTTGAGTGATGCTTCTTCAGAGAGAGTGGATGTCACCATGTATAGATAGATTATTGGGTCATTGATGTATTTGACCAATACTCGTCCAGATATATGTTTTGCGGTAAACACTTTGAGTCAGTATATGGTGGAACCTAGGAATGTTCACCTGATTGCAGCAAAACATGTGATGAGGTATCTGAAGGGTACATTGGATTATGGACTCAGATATGCTTCAGATAGTGAGTTTAGACTGTATGGGTACACAGACTCAGATTGGGGTGGAAGTGCTGAAGACAAAAAGAGCACTTCAGGATGTTGCTTTAGTTTGGGATTAGGTGTGATCTCATGGCTCAGTAGAAAGCAACCCTGTGTTGCACTCAGTACAGCGTAAGCTGAATATGTTGCAGCTTGTTCATCTTGTGGTGAAGCAGTGTGGCTTCTCAAGATGTTGATAGGATTGTTCGATGCAGAGATTGATGCTACGAAGATACTCTGTGATAATTAGAGTTGCATCAAGTTGACAGAAAATCCTGTGTTTCATGATAGATCGAAGCACATCGAGATTAAGTTCCACTATATCCGGGATATGGTGCAGAGGGGAGTTGTGAAGCTCGAGTATGTTCCTAAAGAGGAACAAGTTGCTGATGTGCTGACTAAGCCTCTGGCTCGTGTGAAGTTTGAGTACTTTCGAGACAAGCTTGGTGTGGTCCAAAGGGACCTCTCTAGCAAGAGAGATTGATGATGCCTATCCGAAAGGATAGATGCCTGTCCAGGAGGGACGAAAGATCAGTACTTGCTGACTGGTAGAGTTCCTATCCGAAAGGATAGATGCCTGTCCGGAGGGATGGATGCCTCTCCAAGGGTGAGGAAAGATCAGTACTTGCTGACTAATAGAGTTCCTATCTGAAAGGATAGATGCTTGTCCGTAGGGATGGATGCCTCTCCAAGGGTGAGGGAAGATTAGTACTGGCTGACTGATGGTTCCAGCTTTCACGAGTTGAAGCCTGTCCGGAGGGATGGATGCCTCTCAAGGGTGAGGGAAGATCAGTATTCGCTGACTGATGGTTCCATCTTTCACGAGCTGATGCCTGTCCGAAGGGATGAATGCCTCTCCAAGGGTGAAGGAAGATCAGTACTGGCTGACTGATGGTTCCAACTCTCACGAGCCGATGCCTCTCCAAGGGTGAGGGAAAATCAGTGTTGGATCACTAATGGTTCCAGCTCTCACGAGCTGATGCCTCTCTAAGGGTGAGGGAAGATCAGTGCTGGTTGACTGATGGTTCCAACTCTCATGAGCTGATGCCTCTCCAAGGGTGAGGGAAGATCAGTACTAGCTGACTGATAGTATCCGTACTTAGTTATTGATTGTTGTTGCAGGTGTTCCAGTTGATGGTGCTGCTGATGAGGATGTTCCAGCAGATGGTGTTCTAGCTGACGATGATGTTGTTCCAACTGATGGTGCTACTGATGAGGATGTTCCAGCAGATGGTGTTCCAGTTGATGAGGTTGCTGATAGTAGAGGATGTTCCAACTGATGATGTTGCTGATGAGGATGTTCCAGCAGAAGAAGTTCCAGTTGATGAAGATGATGTTCCAGCAGACGATGTTCTAGCAAGAGGATGATTGGTGATGATGATGATGATGATGATGATCATATTCCAGCAGATGATGATGTTGCTTCTCCGCAGATGATGCCCCAGACAAATGATGATCCAAAGCCTTCCTATGACATATAGAAGTTCACAAGTCAGTTGTGGAGATGTTGTTACTTGCAGAATACCTTCCTAGTTAAGAGGGAGTGTTAAAATAATGTAACTGCGGAAGATATTCTATTTATATTATTGTATTACTCCTCCGGGAGATGATGGTCATGTAATTAATAATGTAAAGGTCATTGAAAGAATCAATGTAAACCCTAGGACATGTGTCGGTTTAGAAAAGCCCCTAAAAGATTATTATATTATGTAATTGACCAGTCAAGTAGACAAGTTGGTCCTGTTGGGGAATTTGTCACCTGAACGGAAGAATATAAATAAAAGTGCTCTCTCTCACTTCTAATCACTCATTCACTCAAGCAAGTTCGCATAGGAGAAGAAGAGAGGTGCGCACAAGTGGAGGAGTAGCTGTTTTGTCTTGGGGATATTTTGTACTTTGTAATTTCTATATTGAGGAAGGCTTTGCCGGGTTTTCTACCCCAAGAGGGTTTCCTAGGATAAATTTTGTCTCTTGTGTTTGATTTGTTGTGCATATTATTCTCTCAGATAAGATCCTAGATCATATTGAATTAAAAGATGAAAATCTAACGTGGTATCAAAGCTAACCTGAGAAGAAGACACTGTGCAGCTGCGGAAGCTAGGGCTTCTTGATTTTTGGGTCTCTTTCCACAGATCATCAAAGGTAGGAGGCTAGGCTGACTCTCCTAAGAAAGGCGCATCTTTCTGTTGAAACATAATTTGATTCCGAGCATTTTCAGTTTTTGGCCTGTCACTGTTGCAGGAAATTAGGGCTTTTGACAAAAGTGGAATTTTGGAGTGCTCTCAGCATAGAATTGTTCTCCTCAGCAAAATCGAAATTTAGAGACCAAAATCGAACTTTTTGGTTGGGTGAATCTCCGGGAAAGTCAAACCCTAATTTGACTTTTGGACTAGAAAACCAGAATTTGACAGAAATTGCAGATCTAAAATTCACAGGTCACTTTTGAGGGGTCAATTTTTGGAGTTTTCAAAATTTGAGCACACGAGCTTGCTCGCCTCGGTCAATTGCATCTTCCTGTCCAGACAGAAGTTTGAAATCCCAAGTTTGGATTTTTAGGGTTTCTCTGTCATACCCTAGCCAGCTCTAGATCCAGTTTCAGCAATATAAGTGGTAAGATCTAAATCTTTTATTTCCATTTGAGTTTTTCATTAAGATGTCTCACCACACCAAGCTTGAGAATAAGCTTGAAGGGGATGATAACTTCCGAGCATGGAAGTATAGGATTGGGTTAATCTTAGAAGAGAATGAATTGGACACCTTCATAAGTGAAGAGGTTCCAGTCCCAGAGGGAAATGAGGGTAAGGCCTTACATAAGAAGAACTTGGTCAAGGCCAAGAGGATTATTGCAGATTCTATCAAAGACCATCTCATACCTCATGTGTCTCCTCTAAAGACACCCAAGGAGATGTTTTATTCCTTGACCAAGCTATTAGAAGGGAAGAACATAAATCAGAAGATGACATTGCGGAACCAATTGAAGAATGTCAAGGTACAAAATGCAGACACCATGCAATCCTACTTCACAATGGTCTCTCAGATAAAAGAACAACTTGAAGCTGTGGGAGAAGATATAGAGAATGGTGAAATTGTGATGACCACCTTGAATGGTCTCCCTAGGTCATGGGATTCCTTCATTCAAGGAATTTGTGCGAGGAGGAAGCTCATCTCATTCAGTAGGTTGTTTGAAGAATGCTCACAAGAAGAAGCTTGACTTGTGGCTCGAGAAGAGAAGATGGGTAATGAAGACCAAGCTCTCACAACACACTCCAAAAGGCATGATGACAAGAGGGTGCACCACCACTGTAAGAAAGAAAAGCACCACCACGAGAATTAGAGGGGTAACTTTAAACCCCGAAGAGATATGTCCACCATTCGATGCTATACATGTGATGAGAAGGGACACTACTCCAGGGATTGCCCCAGAAATAATAAAGATGTCTCTCACAAGAAGAAGAGCAACAAAAGAAGGTGCTCACACTGCAGAGGATGATGAACCTCCCAGGAAGAGAGCCAGAAAAGAAAGTGAAGATTCTTCAAGCGATGAAGAGTATGTTTTGATATCTTCCCTCATAGGAACTATTACACATGGAAGCAATGATTGGCTTATAGATAGTGGGGCTTCCAAACATATGACATGATTCAAGAAATCCTTTATGAACCTATTTGAACATGAGTCACCCCACAAAGTGAAACTTGGGAATGACTACCAATATCCTATAAAAGGAAGTGGTGAAGCCTCTTATAAGCTAGACTCTAGGAAGTCTATGAAGATGAAGGATGTCTTGTTTGTACCAGGACTAAAGAAGAACCTTCTCTCCATATCTGCATTGGATGCAAAAGGTATGAGGGTTGCATTTATAGATGGCCAAGTTCTCATGTGGCCAAAGGGAAAGACCATAGATGATGCAGTAGTAATTGGAGAGCAAGAGGGAGGCTTATACAAACTGAAGGGCCAACCAGAACAAGCCCTGGTCCATGAATCCATGGAGCCAAGTGAACTGTGGCATAGAAGGTTTGCACATGTGCACTATAGAGCACTACCTCTTGCAAGCAAAGCTGTTGAAGGAGTTCCAGAAATCCAGTTGAAGCAAAGAAAGTGAAGAAGGCATCTCCAATTAGTGAGAGAAAAGAAAAGATTGAGAGGGGGTCCACCCAAGAAACAAACAAAGATAAGTATTTGAATTGTCATTTCTTGTATATCTGATTATTTAAATAATATTGTTCAATGGTATTATGCTGTGTATTATGCATATTAGGATACTTGCATTAATGAACAGTATACTACTAATATGCATGTGATGGGTAAGTGGCCTATGGCACTGTACAACATTCCATTGCTACTTATCTAGTATGGAACCTTTTTGCTGACATGTTGGGAGTAGTGCACACTCTTAACAATGTTCTGGTAGAGATGGAAGGCATCTAGAAAGTTACGAGATAATGTTGTATTGAAGCATTGGCTAAGATAATTGCATGACCGTATGACATATGTCTTTATGTGTAAGAATTTGTTCTGAAAATTATGAGATGTTTCTAATCATGCAATTGAACTTGTCTTGTAGGAAAGATCGTGTACCATCACCCACAAGAGAGATTTGCTTCGAAGAACAAGCAACGAAGATCAAGAAATCTACCTGTTGAAGACATTGAAGAACCAGAAGCACCCAGGATCCGAGATACAACAATGAATGAAGTAAATCCAAAAGAAGATCGTGAGATAGAAGATCCACAGGAACCTGTAGATCCACCACATGGAAAGAATTCTCACAAGAGGAAACCAACATGGGTCCGAGAAGCAATTCAAGATGCAAAGAGATATGGTGCTCCAAAAGGAATGCATAGAGAAAGCAAGAGGCTGAGACCATTCTCCAGTTATGTAGCCCTGCTATGTGACACCATTGACAAAGAGCCTTCCAACTATGAGGAAACAACTGAGAAGAAAGAATGGAAGGATGCCATGATCGAGGAGTACTAGTCGATCGTGAAGAATGATGTTTGGGATGTGGTCCCAAGACCAGTAGGGAAGTCTGTTGTGACTTCCAAATGGATCTACAAGATCAAGCATGTTGCAGATGGCAGCATAGAGAAATAAAATGCAAGATTTGTGGCACGTGGCTTCTCCCAGAAAGAAGGAATAGACTATGAGGAGACATTTGCACCTGTAGCCAGATATACTTCCATCAGATCAGTACATGCTCTGGCTGTAGTGATGAAATGGAAGATACACCAAATGGATGTCAAGACAATGTTCTTGAATGGTGTAGTGGAAGAGGAAGTATATGTGGAGCAGCCACTCGGGTTTGAGACACATGACAAGGAGACTCATGTGTGCAAACTAAAGAAATCCTTGTACGGTTTGAAACAGGCACCTAGGATGTGGTACGGCAAGATAGACAGCTTCCTGACTAGTTTGGGCTTTACCAAGAGTAAAGCGGATTCCAACCTTTACTACAAGTTTGAGGAAGGAAATCCGGTGATACTCCTACTGTATGTAGATGACTTGTTTGTGACAGGTGAGGATGGGTTGATTGCTGACACGAAGAGGAAGCTTGCTGTCGAGTTCGAGATGAAGGACTTGGGTATGATGCACTATTTTCTAGGCATGGAGGTGTGGCAAAGTGCGGATGGAATCTTCCTTGGACAAGGGAAGTATGCAGTGGAGATCCTGAAGCGGTTCGGGATGATGGACTGCAAGGCCATGGCCACACCTATGTCATCGAACCTGAAACTATTGTGTGATGCTTCATCAGAGTCGGTTGTTGCCATGATGTATCATCGGATGATTGGGTCTTTGATGTACCTGACGAATACAAGACCAGATATTTGCTTTGCTGTGAATACATTGAGCTAGTTCCTGATGGATCCGAGACATGTTCATTTGATTGCTGCAAAGCATATTCTGAGGTACCTGAAGGGTACAGTTGATTATGGGATCAAGTATGATGCGAATCAGAAGATTAACCTGGAGGGTTATGTTGATTCGGATTGGGTAGGCAGTGCCATTGATAGGAAGAGCACTTCGGGGTGCTGCTTCAGTATGGAATCAGGTGTGATCTCTTGGTTTAACAGGAAGCAGTCCTGCGTGGCACTGAGTACAGTCAAAGCAGAGTATGTCGCAGCTTGTTCGGCTAGTTGTGAGGCAGTATGGCTAAGGAAGCTATTGTCTGATTTGTTTGATCTCAAGTGGGACGCGACTTCTATACATTGCGACAACCAGAGTTGTGTGAAGTTTTTTGAGAACCCAGTGTTCCATGACAAGTCGAAGCACATTGAGATCAAGTACTACTATATCAGGGATATGGTGCAGAGAGGAGCAGTGAAACTCCAGTATGTTGCGACGGATGAGCAGATAGCCGATGTATTGACCAAGCCACTAGCCGGAGTGAAGTTTGAATACTTCAGAGAGAAGCTTGGTGTAGTTCAGATCGAGGTTCCTTCCAAGGGGAAGTGATGAGTTCGGAAGACGTAGATGCACATGGGCCATTCTCACATAGTGGTAGGAAAGTCCTCCTATGGTGTAGATGTAAGGGCTGGGCCATTCTCACATGGTGGTAGGAAAGTCCTCCCATGGTGCAGATGTAAGGGTTGGGCAAGGCTTTTCCAACATGGTCAGAGGTTAGTCCTTCAATGGTCGTTGATGTAATTGCCGAGGCTTTTCCGATATGGTCAGAGGAAAGTCCTTCCATGGTCATTTATGTAATTGTCGAGCTTTTCCGACATGGTCAGAGGTTAGTCCTTCCATGGTCGTTGATGTAATTGCTGAGCCTTTCACGGATGGTGATAGGAAAGTCCTTCCATGCCGGTGAGTGTAAGTGTTGTGTTATGTGCATCTGGGCTGTGCTCTGTGGACGATGAGATAATCTGAAGATGATGAGGTGACCGTAGGGTACATAGGTTTTGCAAAGGCATATAATCAGTCCTGGGATGCTCCTTTAGGTTTTGCAGTGGCATATAATTAGTCTTGAGAGATCTTACAGGTTTTTGCAGAGGCATGTAATAAGTCCTGAGATGTACCTACTTGATGGCTTGCTCACAGAGATGTGAAGACCTACATGGAAGCTAGGCCTACATCTAACATGAAAAAGGGCTGGCTCTGTAGAACTTCCTATGACAAGTAGATTGGAGATTGATGATCGAGATAGCAACAACAGTGACGATGATGATCCAGCTTTGATGATCCAGTGATGAAGACTTGTGTCGATGAACTGTGTCAAGAGAATACCTTCCTAGTTAAGAGGGAGTGTTGATGTATTTGTAACTTCGGAATGTATTTCACTTGTATATTTTATATTGTCATTATACTTCTGATGGAGAGGTTTCATTCCTCCGATCAGGAAGGTTTTCATTGTACTTGAGTGGGTTATTAGACTCCCCTAGTGGGGTCAGCCCAGAGTTAGGGTTTAATGGGTTATTAGACTCTCCTAGGAGAAGTCGGCCCAGTTAGGGAAAAAGGCAAGTGAAGTAAAGTATAAATAGAGAGTGTGACTCTCTCATTTGTTCACTCATTCAGTCACTTATTCATTGCGCATAAGTGAGAGAGAGACAAGTTCGCACAAGTGGAGGAGGAGGAGCTGCTAGAGTCTATCTCTTTGTTTTGGGGTTTTGTACTATTGCTCATTCTATCTCTGAGGAAGTTGCGGTGTTTTCTCCTTTATGGTTTCCCTGGTGAAATGCTTTGTGTCTATTGTCTCTTGTGTTTGATTTGCTGTGCATGTTATTCTCCCAGATAAGATCCTAGATCATATTGAATTAAAAGATGAAAATCTAACAACCCAAAGCATATATTCTTAGAATTAAGGAAGGTGAATTGAAAATTGAAATCATTGATTAAAATCTAGGAGTGACAAACAGGGGGGATAATCTTAATAGTAATGCACAAGACCACTATTTCAATCATGAGATGTCCATCAACATTATGCATCTAATGAAAGGCTTGTTTGAAGGGCACATGTCTATTTATTTTGCAAGGAACATGATTTGTAGATGGTCAAATGCATATATACAAATCTGTGTGAGAGAGGAATACTGAAAAGAACTTGTGTGCTATGGCTTGATTCTGTGAAAATAGTTTACATATTCTTTGTGCCTAAACATAACTGTTTGTTAGAAACACTCACAATTCTCAGACTGTGTTATAGAGATCAACGTTACAATATGTGTAGGAACTGGTTCAATAAGAACAAGATACAAAGTAAGTATGATTGCAAAAAAACATGATGAATACCAGAATCATGGCCAGTAATTTTTTTATAGAAATATAATTTTTTTGGTAGAAATATAATTTAGGATGGTATGATAAAAAGGAATTTACAATAATCTGAGAAAATACCTAATTCAAAACAAACACAACATCACAATAAATTTATAGAGTTCAACATCTTGCAATCAAAACTTGTTAATTTCAAAATAGAATCAAAAGGCAAGACATCTGACTAATGGCTTAGCTATTTAAGAATGGCTATCATTTCTATTTTGAAATGTTTCCAGTGAACAGTAGCAAGTGCAACTTTTTGATTTGAGATATTACAATGTGGTAGATGTGTCTCACAAGCTACGAAGTCATTCCTTTGGCTAAGTAGCCACAATTGGGGGTATATTTGCCACCAAAGTTGCCAAGATTCGCACATGGTCCCATTTGCAATAAACGGCCCCCTCATGGAGACATGCCAACACACAAAGGGTAAACATTTCACTTGGGGGAATCAATCTCTAGTTGGGGCATTAACAACACCATGCTTTCAGCCTTTCACCGATTAAGCAAGCCCCATTGACAGATGTTCATCATTTTGACTATTTGCATATTCTTTATCATACCATTCTTTCTTTGATTCTTCCATGTTCTAGGACGTGGCATGTTCTTAATGTTCTAATAATTATCAAGAAAGACCATGGCCTATGAAACATCCACTCACTGTTTGTTTGATACCAAGTGGGTTGAACACCAAAAGATCTTTGTTGTTTGTATTTTCTGTTGTTTATTAAGGACTTTAGGCACCAGAAGCATCTGCCACACACCTAAGAGGTCAGTCGTCTAGAAATCCGTACCAGAGAACATTCATTGCATGTTGAGCAAGGTGGCACTGGCAACTAATAGAAGGAGTTTGAGCAACAAAGGAACATCCAAAGGAACTGCTAGGCGAAGATTTTGGGGTTTAAAAGATTCAAATATGTTATGGAAACTCTCAAATACGGTGTTTCTAAACTGAATATTTGTCAAATGTCTTGACAATGCTCGTTTATTCGCTACAAACTAAATTATAAGCACCCCCACAAGCAACCAATGAAAGGCAGGACGAATATAGAATTAATTGAGAATACACCTTTCCAAATTTTAACTTTTAGCTTTTCACCAATATCTTTAATTTTGTATTTCTTCCCCCATGTACTAGTTCTTGGCAATATAACTTGGAATGATGTTAATGTATCGTCAAGCGTCATGGGACAGCTGCATGCCATCATGCACTCATTTTAGTGTATCTGTTAAAAATGATATGGCAATGAAAAACTGTCTTCTTCAAATTAGAATTTTAATGGCAAATTACTAAGATACAGAAGATACTCCAGTCTCCACCTAAACGTAATGGCATTGCACAAGATTATTATATTCTAATTCTTCAAATTGCCTTTTTTGGGGCTGGTGTGCAGATAATATACCGTATCAAGCTTCCTGGTAATCCTATTCTTGGTGAGGGGAAGCCAGAAAATCAGAATCATGCCATTGTTTTCACTCGTGGAGAAGCTCTTCAAACAATCGATATGAACCAGGTATGCCTAGTTTCACTATTATTATCATATATTATATATGTTGATTGTTTACTCTATGGGTACCAAGTTCTAACTTTTCAACATATTGAAGGACAACTATCTAGAAGAAGCTTTCAAAATGCGAAACTTGCTGGAAGAATTTCTTAAGATACATGGTGTACGATGCCCAACAATACTTGGCCTTAGAGAACATATTTTTACAGGCAGGTTAGTTTCTTGTGGCATCAATGTTACACAGTTTCATAGGCTGAAGTTTTATTATATTTCAAAGGGAAGGGAGTTTAATTGGATGTGGAACAATAGAATTTGTTTCTCAATATATTCATAAGTTTCAATTTAGCTGTATCAGACAAGACAATTATATACCTAGGAACTTAAAGTGGCAATTTCACAAATGATTTTCTGTAGATCCTTCCAGATTCAATAACATGTTCTCATTCTTGTGATTGGTGCAGTGTTTCATCACTTGCTTGGTTCATGTCAAATCAAGAAACTAGTTTTGTTACCATTGGACAACGACTGCTAGCAAGCCCGCTTAAGTAAGCTCTCTAAAAAACTGTTGTTGATTAATTCCTTTACTTTATATTATTAGAAGGATTGAAAACAAAATGTTTCATGATCATCCATAACCTGACAGCATTTTTTGCTGCTGTTGAAAAATATGCTTCATAACTTAAAAAGTTATTGAATATAGTCAAGTACAGAGCATTTTGTTACAACCCCTTATAATGTGTTCTATGCTGTTTGCTGATGGTGGACTAGAAATTTGTGGATATTCATTTTATCTTTTTCAAGATATTATCATGTACATTTTCTTCTGTCATATCATTGTCTAGACTTTAAACTATAAAACATCAAGCCATGGAATACAGAAGTCAGAGGGAGGAGATAGTGACAGTTGAAGTCTTGTTTGGGTAATCCTGTTGAGATTTCGAAGGGTTTTTTTCTTTGCATTGCTTTTGGTGGGACTTTTGTTTGACACTGATTGCATCAACGTTGTAGTTCCATGGGAGTTCACAAAGATGGATCATTCAAGAGTGCCTTGGAGGGTCATTCGGAGGAAATACCACTCTGATTTTTCAAGTTTTTGCTGATTTATTCTTCTTTTCCTGAGTTTTCTTCTGGGTGATCCTCGCTGAGTTATTCCTGAGTCAGATTTTTTGTAACATTGATTGGAAGTAGTGTAAGCTATGACCAAGAAATAAGCATATTTCAAGATTTTGTATGGTAGTGGAAGAGGTCAAAATGGAAGTTGAAGGGCTGGAAGATGAAATATCTATGTTACCATTGTATGTTGTGATTACTTTTGTATTTGATATCTTATCTTCTGTTAACCATACTGTATAAAATTATAAATGGTAAGGCCTCAACTAATAATATGAGGGAGTTGAGTGTTGTAACTGTACTTGCAGTTAATCAAAATTTGAAGAGTGTGTTTGCAATCTGTACTTGTGTGATGCTATTTACTTTGTGTGGAATGATTCTTGTATTGTTGAGTTCTTTTATTGAATACATATACATATTCTGTGGATCGTCTTTCCTTGAATGAGGAAGTGATAAGATACTAGATAGTTATTGTAAGGCCAGCATTCTCATACCTTAGACTCTTTTCCTTCTTTTGTGAGACTGCCACATTTCTCCTTCTATACAGTGTATTATATGGTGGCTTTTTTGTTTTCTAATTTGTCTGTGCATCCTACTCGTTTCTGCTCTATTGCCTGCATTTTTGGCCCATTTTTCTGCTGTATGGCTTGTTTTTCGACTGTATGGCCTACTTTACTTGCCTGTGTTTTCTGCTGTGCAGCCTGCATTTTTGGCATGCTCTTTTCTGATGTATGGCATGCCATTTTGTTCTACAAATTTTATCCTACATAGGCACGGACCTCTGTAACATGTAGGACTGGTATGACCCACATGTTCTTTCTATATCACCTGTCCTTTACACTCCTTCCACTGCTCCTTTGTCTTCTGTTGCTGCTACAGACCATGCATTTCTCTTCAAATTTCACTAGTATGGATTGCTCCTGCGAAATTATATTACCATTGGGATCTGGATGTGTCTTCCTTTCATGAGAGGTAGTTCATATTGACCATAAGATTGTGATTAACTTCTAGATGAGGTTGCAGGTAAGTTTGTTCATGTTTTGTTTTTACTCATCTCCTCTTTTTTGTCCTTTAAGGGTGCGCTTTCATTATGGACATCCTGATGTATTTGATAGATTGTTTCACCTCACAAGAGGTGGGATAAGCAAAGCTTCAAAAGGCATCAACTTAAGTGAGGACATTTTTGCAGGTAGGTATTCTGTGAATTTTATTGTGCCCTTCATAATTGTTTACGTTTAGATGTTATGATTGAATTGCATATTCTTGCAGTGATATGTTATTGCAAAGCACAGATGCATAGATGTATATAATACTATCATTTTTCTTGTAGGATTCAATTCTACACTACGGCAAGGAAATGTAACTCATCATGAATACATGCAAGTTGGTAAAGGTCGTGATGTGGGACTCAATCAAATATCACAATTTGAGGCAAAGGTGGCAAATGGGAATGGTGAACAAACTTTGAGTCGTGATATTTATCGACTCGGACACCGCTTTGACTTTTTCCGGATGATGTCCTGCTATTTCACTACAGTTGGGTTTTATTTCAGTTCCATGGTAGGGATAAATTGCACTCCTTTCCCTTGTTTCTAAAAGTTTCTCTTTTGTCATTTTAGTATGGTTTTGCATCCCCATTTTAAATCATAAGATAATAACTTGCATACATTATTGATTGGTCTGCGGTTTAACTAATAGGAATAACCTGGCATATTAGCCTGATTTAGAAGCACTCTTATGAAAATCAAAACAACTTAATCTGTTATATGTATTGCAGGTGACTGTACTTACAGTGTATGTTTTTCTCTATGGTCGATTGTATTTGGTTTTGAGTGGACTTGAAAAGGCAATGTTACATGTAGCTACCGTACAACATAATTCTGCTCTGGAAGCAGCCCTTGCTTCACAATCACTTGTTCAGCTTGGTATGTTAATGGCTTTACCTATGGTGATGGAGATTGGCCTAGAACAAGGATTCCGCAAAGCCTTAGGTGACTTTGTGGTCATGCAGCTACAGCTGGCATCAGTTTTCTTTACTTTCTCTCTTGGGACAAAGACACATTATTATGGCCGCACATTACTTCATGGTGGAGCAAAATACAGAGCTACTGGGCGTGGATTTGTTGTCTTTCATGCTAAGTTTGCAGATAATTACCGCTTCTATTCACGCAGTCACTTTGTCAAAGGACTTGAGTTGATGCTGCTCTTGATTGTGTACACTGTCTATGGCCAGTCATATCATAAAACTGTTCCCTATATCTTAATCACTTATTCCATGTGGTTTATGGTTGGGACATGGCTATTTGCTCCTTTCCTGTTTAATCCTTCTGGATTCGAGTGGCAAAAGATTGTCGATGACTGGACAGATTGGAATAAGTGGATCAACAACCGTGGAGGTATTGGCATGCCGCGGGAAAAGAGCTGGGAATCCTGGTGGGATGAGGAACAGGATCATCTCAAGCATTCAGGATTGCGGGGACGGATTTGGGAGATATTGTTATCACTTAGATTTTTCCTCTATCAGTATGGATTGGTCTATCATCTAAACATTGCTCAAGAACACCGGAGTGTTCTGGTATAATTTGTGCATTTTCTAATCAGTTCCCATTATTAATAAAATATGCTCCATCATTTATTAGAGTGAGCATAAGGGGACATGCTTTTTGGTATCTAATGTTTTCCTTATCCACAAAATGTAGGTATATGGGCTATCGTGGCTTGTTATTGCAATCGTTTTATTGGTATTGAAGGTAGACAATCCTCCTACTTAAACACTTTTGTTTAATCTTGCAAGTTAGGAAGTAAATAATTCCAAAATATGATTTTTCTGTATGGATGGCATTTTTATTTTCCTTATTTTACAAAAAACATTGCGATAAATTAATGATCCGTCTCTTGCTCCAAATTGCTTGGAAATAGGTTTTGATGTTTCTTTTGGCAAATCTTATGTGTATACTTTTTCTTTCAATTTTTGCATGCAGACTGTATCCATGGGAAGGCGGAGGTTCAGTGCAGATTTTCAGCTCATGTTCCGGCTTCTGAAGGGGCTTCTTTTCATTGGTTTCTTATCAGTTCTTATTATTCTCATAGTTGTCTGTGGCTTAACCATAGCAGACTTGTTTACGTGTTTCCTTGCATTCATGCCTACTGGATGGGCCTTCCTGCAGGTAGTTAGCATTAATGAAGTTGTGTCTTATATCTGTTATCTGTTTCCAGTTGGGATTAGAAATTGGTGTAGTTTATGCATAATAGAAGATCTGAATTTTTTTTTGTGTAGATTACACTAGCCTGCAGGCCGCTATTTCATCACACTGGATTTTGGGATTCTATTCGTGCACTTGCTCGGAGTTATGAGTATGTAATGGGACTCCTAATTTTTACACCAGTTGCTATATTGGCTTGGTTTCCATTTGTATCAGAGTTCCAGACCCGTTTACTCTTCAACCAGGCCTTCAGTAGAGGCTTGCAAATTTCACGTATTCTCACTGGTAGGAAATAAGATTAGTCATCTATAAGCAGAGTGTATTACACTACTCTTTCGTGTATGTTCATATGTTAAGATCCCATGTCTTATGTGGACATGGCTTTTCAGCATTAGTGTCCGCCTAAGTCAAGACATATATAGATAATAGAATGCAACATTCTTCTTATTGAAGAAAAGTAGTATCTTCACAATATTTCCAAATTCCTGATTTGACAACAATCATGACTTGGGATTACATAAGTTGCTGCCTCTATTTTAGAGTGGTGGATGAGCAAGATCAAATGCAACTCATTTATTTGATTTTAGCAATTCCCATCGGATGATTGTATGAAATATCAATATTTCTGTGGTAATGAATGCAGCCAAGTAATTGGTGAAGTTGCTTGTAGAATTGAGGTGACTGATGTTCTCAATTTCACAATGTAAAATCATGGATCTCAACCATAATTTTAAACTTGTGACCGTTTAACATCTTGGTAATTATTGGAATTGAAAATAACTTATTGCCATTAGTCTTTACTGTAAATTATTTTGTATTTTCAATGTTAAAAATATACAAGCGAAAGGAAATATCCAGATGTTATTAAATTCTATTTTATTAAACTAATATATATGTTTACTCTTCAACCAGGCCTTCAGTAGAGGCTTGCAAATTTCAGGTATTCTCACTGGTAGGAAATAATATTAGCCATCTATAAGCAGAGTAATACACTAGTCTACTCTTTCGTGTATGTTAATATTGTAAGATCCCATGTCTTATGTGGACATGGCTTTTCAGCATTAGCGTCCACCTAAGTCGAGAAATGTTAATATGGTAAGGTTCCATGTCTTATGTGGACATGGCTTTTCAGCATTAGTGTTCACCGAAGTCAAGAAGTATATAAGATGGTAGAGTGCAACATTCTTCTCATTGAAGGAAAGTAGTATCTTCACAATATTTCCAAATTCCTGATTTGACAACAATCATGACATGGAATTACGTAATGTTGCTGCCTCTATTTTAGAGTGGTGGATGAGCAAGATCAAATGCAACTCATTTATTTGATTTTAGCAATTCCCATCCGATGATTGTATGAAATATCAATATTTCTGTGTTAATGAAATCAGCCAAGTAATTGGTGAAGTTGCGTTCTCAATTCTCAATGTAAAATCATGGATCTCAAACATTATTTTTAACTTGTGACCGTTTAACTAATAACATGTTGGTAAATATTGGAGTTGAAAATAACTTATTGGTCTTCACTGTAAATTATTTTTTGTATTTTCAATATTAAAAATATGCAAGCAAAGGGAAATATCCAAATGTTATTAAATTCCATTTTATTAAGATAACATATCCATTTTAATGCTAGACCTAATGAATTTAATATATTTCTTTATCTTGATATAAACATAAGACACTTTTTTCTTTTCTTTTTTCCTGTGATTAATTAATATTGTTCTTAATTATTACTTATCATTTGAAATTTGGGCATCCACAAACAAAGTACTAGCCCTTTGAAATCTTCAGAGAAGTCAACAGTCTTCACAAATAAATCCACTTTGTCATATTGTCTATGGGGGTTGGCCTCAATGTTTGATTTGTTTTCAATTATTTTTAGAAAAAAAATCTCTAATTATTAAACTAAATAATCTGATAAAATCTTTAATTATTAAACTAAATAATCTGATAAAATGTTCATAAAGTGCTTATGTAGTACGCCATGAAGCCTATAATTATCAGGGGCATTAATATTAAATTAATATTCACATGTATTAAAAAATTAAAAAGCTAATAAAATGTCTATTAAAATAAGTTCTCATGTAGTACATCATGAAGTCCAAAATTGTTAGCGAATAAATTTTTTAATGTTCCATACTTGTTTTAAAGTGTAGAATTTCTTGGCAAATTTTATTAATTCTATCAATGCCAAATATAAAATATTTGACAATATTTTTGTAAAAATATTCAAAATTTAATTTTGAGGATTTTATATAGTTTCTAAAAAAATGATGATTTTTATAAAGTAAAATATTTTTATCATATAGAGTGAATTCTTTTAGAAAAAAGGAAGTTGTTGAATCTCCTTTTGAAAACAAGACATGAAAAATTAGTTCATTGGTGAAATTTAGCCCATTAAATTTTCTTTGATTGTTAGGAGAATCAATATCAAATTAACATTCACATGTGAGAGAAATAGAGTATGTATATGACATAAACTCATTTATAGATTTTGAAAAAAACTGAATATATTAAAAGTTAAAGTCCAATGTTTGAAAATTCAAAATTCATGTTAACGCCACAATATGTATTCAAACTTATTTCTACACGCATCAATTTTTCCCTTGTACAATTACAAAAGTTGTCAAGAAAAGGGAGTTTTTTCATCCATTAGAAGATTATCTATCCAAATATTTTTTCATTGGGACCATTGCTAAAAATTGGGTCATTCCATCCAACAGTTTTACATATTCGCTACAAGGGCTCACTACCACAATAAGAAAGGGGCCACCAACAATATTAAGAGAGGAAGATGCGTATGGGATTGCATAATGGTGCAAGGACATGGTTGAACTAGGCCATGGTCTTGACATACGTTCACCAGTCACATGTGGTCCACATATGCCAAACTTGATTTGACAAATTCAAGAATGGATTGTTGGGTAAGCAATTGTGGGTTGGGTTTAAGAAGATATCCCTAGATAAAACAATAAGGACCATTGAGTCATTTGACAAAGATTGAGCGATTGATCTCAGACCTTCATTTGTTTATGAGTTTTATGATAACTTGTCTAAGGTGTGTGAAGCCAACCTCTTTGGCCCACATCAAATCTAGAACTATGATGAGACATGCTTGTATGTGGGAAAATCAAACAATGCAAGGGTATTGGCAAACACATGCAATATAAGTGTACCCCATATAATTCCAAAGAGTGGAGAGTGGATCACTTTACTTCATTGTGTGAATGTTGTTGGTCAAAGCATTCTACAGTTTTAGATGTCAAACTGAGAAAATAACTTTAAAAACTATATTGTTGGATGTGAGCTAGTTGCATGTATGCTAGCTCATGCACATGCTTGGATAAATGAAGAGTTATTCCACAATTGGCTACCTCATTCACAGGTTTCGTATTGGGAGTTTCATCTACAAATCATCACCTTCTCATATTTTATGGGCATAGAAGTCACATGCCAATAACTATTATTCAAGAGCAAGGAGTTTTTGGTATTGATCTACTGCACTATGGGCTCACACAAGCCACAAGCTTCAAGGATTGAATGTAAGTGTTCTTTGATCATTCAAGACATTCTTCAAATTTAAGAGGGATATGGATGGTAAGGAATCATGGCCATGAGATTGAGAGTGTTGAATTCATTTAGTTGGGGAGCAAAGCACCGTGAAAGGCACACACCATCGATAACCTAAAGTTGAATTTTAGGAGGACAAGAATTTGGCCCCTAAACCCCAATGCATTTTCCTAAGACATGCACCCAAGTGAGAATTTCTAGGTTTCAACTCAAGAGGCAAGTGTTGTTGAGAAGACATTGAGAAAAGAGGCTTCATCTCAAGAAGCAATGTCATTGACAACGTGCTAAGGCTATAAAGGATACATGAGGAACTTGTGCAATATATGTCAACATAAATATAAGAGAAAGTAAATCAAAGTGTGGACTTTCAAACAATGTCACAAGTTGATGAAATGCAACAAGATCCATTGAACGAGAAGTGACTCTATGCATATAGGCTTTACCCCGCCACTTAGGTTACTAAGGGTGTTGTGAGCCTTAGTGTTGAAGATTGTGTAACTTCGGAAGATATTCTTGTATTGCATAAACCCTAAAAGAATAATACTAAAGATATACTCTCAAAGAAATCAAGTGAAAATAGAAAGTTGGCTCCACAGATGTCAGTGGGTAAAATTGCCCCAAACAATGGGAAAAACTACCTCAGTGAAGTCAGACCTATAGTGAATAAGTCTACCAGAAAATAGTATAAATAAGAGGATCGCAATCCCCATTTGTACAACACACTAAAGTTCGCTCAAGCAAGAGAGAGACAAGTGCGCAAGAGGAAGACAATAGCAGTAGCTGGGGAAGACATATTCTTGGGGTTATCTTATCTTTGCTTATTGTGTATTTTTCTGTGAGAGAGCTTATGCTCTTCGTTGTATTGACATTGTACTTGTTGACAAAATCTATATTGAAGAAGTTCTGCTAGGTTTTCTTCCTCTAAAGGGTTTCCTAGGATAAACTCTTGTGTATGTTGTGCTTGTCTATCTTTTTCAACGATCATATTGCTTATATTTATTGTAATATAGTAGAAATTGTTTAAAGATCTAACATAACTACTATTCAAGTGTAAATTATAACATGGTATCAGAGCCATACTGAAAGAAGTCAATTGTACAACTGCAATTGACGAAAGTTGAAAATTAGGGCTTCATGTTCCGGGCACTTCCATCCACATATCAGTTTGAAAAGGAGGCCAACCCAATTCTCCCTAGGAAGGCACACCTTTCTGTGGAGGCAGAATTCAGATCTAAGAAATTTCATTTTTGACCTAATCACTACTGCTTGGAAAAACTAGGGCATCAGATTTTTGGCAGTTATGTCCACAGATCTGGAAGAAAAGAACCTTTGCTCAACTCGTCTTAGGGAGGTGAATCTTTTCCCAAGATAAGAAGTACAAGATACTCAAGTTGAAAAATTAGGGTTTCTCCGTCAAACCCTAGGTCAACAAATTTCAAAAGGATCTTAAAGCTAGCACTTGACTTGAGCATCTCAATTGGTAAGTTCTATAATCTCTATTTCCATTTGAGGTTCTCATATTATTGAGATTGTCAAGATGTTAAACAACACCAAGCTTGATGAGAAGCTTGAAGAGCTGATAACCTCTGAGCATGGAAGTATAGAATGCTTCTCATTCTAGACGAAAATGATTTGGAGAAATATGTTAAGGAAGAGGTTGCAGAGCCAGAGGAAGAGGAAGATAAAGCAAGACATAAGAAGAACATGATTATGGCTAGAGGATCATTGTTTGATTCCATCAAAGATCACTTGATCCCTCATGTGAAGACTCCTAAGGAAATGTTTGATGCACCAACCAAGTTATATGAAGGGAAGAACATCAACCGGAAGATGACCTTGAGAACTCAACTCAAGAATGTGAAGATGCAGAACTCATAAACAATCCAATCCTACTTCACAAGAGTATCTCAAATCAAAGAACAACTTGAATCCATTGGAGATATTGTTGAAGAAGCAGAAGTGGTAATGACTACATTAAATGGTTTCCCAAGATCTTGTGAATCATTTATTTAAGGAATTTGTTCTAGAATAAAGCTAACAAAGCTTACCAGGTTATGGGAAGAATGCACTCAAGAAGAAGCTAGATTGGTAGCAAGAGAACAAAAGTTGGATGAGGATGATAACCAAGCATTAGCAACACATACAAAGAAAGAGAAGTTCAAGAAGGAAGATCACTCTCACAAGAAACCCAAGAAGTATGATAAGTCTCACAGGTCCCAAAAATATTATTCAACAGTTAGATGCTACTCTTGTCAGGAGATGGGACACATTGCAAGGAATTTTCTCCATGCAAAATATCAAATCAAGAAAGAAAAGAATAAGAGGTATCATGCTCATGTTGCAGAAGACGATGAACATGTTTAGAAGGAAAGATAAGATTGTTCAAGTCAAGAATAATATGTTTTTATTTCCTCTCTTAGAGGTACTGTCACTCATGGGAGTGATACTTGGCTTGTTGATAGTGGTGCTTCAAAGCACATGACAGTTTTCAAAGACTCTCACTAGTTTGACTAAAAAAGACTCACCTCAAAAGGTGAAGCTTGGAGATGATTATCAGTATCCTATTAAAGGTGTAGGAGAATCCTCCTACAGGTTGGATTCCGAAAAGCCTATAAAGATGAAGGATGTGTTATATGTACCTGGTTTGAAGAAGAATCTTCTGTCCATTTCATCATTGGATAATAAAGGATTCATAGCTGCTTTTGTTGATGGCCAAGTTCTTATGTGGCCAAGAGGAAAGACTATTGATTATGCAGTTGTAATTGGAGAACAAGATGAAGGCTTGTATAAATTGAACAAGCCATGATACATAACACCATGAACCCAAGTAGATCATAATGGTATATGCAAGGGATGTGCACAAGGCAAGAATGTAAAGAGTCTATTTCCAAGCAGTAACAATAAAACAATAGAAGATCTTGGATCTAGTGCATGAGTACCAAATATGAAGACCTCAGTAAGTTCCGTACTAGACGAAGATGAAGATCAAGGTATTCAGAATCAGATGATGGAGCAGAGTATGCTTCCAGAAACTCCAATGACTTCTGCAAGGAGGCAAAAATCAAGAGGGAGCCTACAAAACACATGAAAGATAAGTATTTAAACTGTCATTTGAGTTATTTCTTAAATCCCTAAGTATTATGCATATTTGTATTCCTAGAATTAGGAAGTGTATGTTATAGTGAATGCATTGATATGGCTAAGATTAATGAACAATATACTCTTAAGGTGCATGTGATGGATAAGTAGCCTATGGTGTTGCACAACATTCCATGAGCCATTGTTGCCTGTCTAGGATAAAACCTCTTTTCTAACATACTAAGAACAGTATAGAAAATGGATGGGTGTTGTGTTGAAGCATTGGCTAAGATGTATTGGTTACATGACTGTGTAAATTATGCATAAGAAGTTGTCATTACATTGAATTGATTTATTAATATTTAATGTTGATAATCATATGACTGAATTTGACTTGTAGGAAGATCATGTGCTGTGATGATTGATCATGTGAGAGAGAAGGATGATAAGACTTGTTTCGAAGAACAAGTGATGATTGTTCAACAATGACCTTCAAGTAGATTTACAAAATCAAGAATACTACAGAAGTACAAAGCAAGGTTCCCGATTTCTCTTAGAAAGAGGGATTTGATTATGATGAGACGTGTGATTTTGTAGCAAGATTCACTTCGATTAGATCTATACTTGCGATAACTGCAGTGATGAAGTGGAAGGTACACCAGATGGACGTGAAGACAACTTTCCTAAATGGTGTAGTAGAGGAAGAAGTGTATTTGGAGCTGCCACTGAGATTCGAGACATGGAATAGGCAGACACATGTGTGCTAGTTGAAGAAGGCCTTGTACGGATTGAAGCATACACCCATGATGCGGTACGACAGGATTGATGATTTTTTTATGAGCTTGGGATTTACAAAGAGTAAAGCAGACTCCAACCTTTACTACAAGGTTGAGGATGGGAAACCAGTGATATTGCTACTATATGTAGATGACATGTTTCTAACCGGAGATGAGAAGTTCATTGCAGAAACCAAGAAGAATCTCTCCACAGAGTTTGAGATGAAATACCTAGATATGATGTGCTATTTATTAGGTCTAGAGGCATGGCAGAGTCCAGATGATATTTTCCTTAGGAAAGGAAAATATGCTGTGAAAATCCTGAAGAGATTCGAGATGTTGGATTGTAAGGCCATGGCTACACCGATGGCATCAAACTTGAAGTTGTTGTGTGATACTTCTTCAGAGATAGTGGATGCCACATTATACAAACAGATGATTGGTTTGTTGATGTAGTTGATGAACACTAGACCAGATATATTCTTTGCAGTGAACACTTTGATTCAGTACATGGTTGAGCTGAGACGTGTTCACTTGATTGCAGCAAAGCATGTGCTGCAGTATATAAAGGTTACTTCAGGATGTTGTTCAGTTTGGGATCAGGCATGATTTCCTAGTTCAAAAGGAAGCAGACTAGTGTGGCACTCAATACAACCGAGGAAGAAAATATGGCAGCATGTTCAGCTAGCACTGAAGCAGTTACTTGTAGGGATGTTTGATCTCAAGTTAGAGGCGACTTGTATTTTTTGTGACAACCAGAGTTGTGTGAAGTTGTCCGAGAACCTGGTGTTTCATGACAAGTCCAAGCATATCGAGATCAGGTACCATTATATCATAGATATGGTACATAAGGGAGTAGTAAATCTCCACTATATTGTAATGGATGAGCATACATTTGATGTGTTGACCAAGCCTTTATCGAGAGAGAAGTTTGAGTACTTCAGGGACAAGCTTGGCATGATGCAGAGAGATGTCCCTCGTAAGAGGGAGGGATGAGTCACATATGCGATTCAGGGGGTAGTAGCTGTGTAGTGCGGTAGCAACAAGTGGTAATTTATGGGCATGTATTACTAGGATCTGTGAGGACTAGAGAGCGTTACCATACTTTGTATGTGTATCCAGTCGAGCTACATATCCATTTAGATCTAGTATGTATGTGAGGACCGGACAGAGTGACCAGCTCATGTGGACTAGAGAGTGTGACCATACTTTGTATGTGTATCTAGTCAAGCTGTGTATCCAGTTAGAGCTAGTATGTATGTGTGGACTAGAGAGCGTGACCAGCTTAGGAGGATTGGAGAGTGTGACCATACTTACGAGGGTTGGACATCGTGACCATACTTACGAGGGTGGAAAGCGTGACCATACTTGCGAATACTGGAGAGAGTGACCATACTCATGAGGACCGGAGAGCATGACCATACTTGGTATGTGTATCCAGTCGAGTATGTGTATCCAACCAAGTATGTCTATCCAATCAAGTTGTGTATCAAGTCAGATGTGTGTGTCTAGATTATGTGTGAGCTATACGAAGTCGAATATGTTGCTACTGTGATGCCCCCAGATGTATGATCATGATTAATGATTGAAATGATGGCTTGCTTGTACATAACTTCTCGTGATGTATAGATTCGTGAGATGTCAGTAAATGGTTAGAGTACAGAGTTGCAACAACAGTGATGATGATCGCGTCAGAAGAATACCTTCCTTGTTAAGAGGGAGTGTTGAATATTATGTTACTTCGAAAGATATTATTGTATTGCATAAACCCTAAAAGAATAATACTAAAGATATACTCTCAAAAAAATGAAGTGAAAATAGACAAGTCGGATCCACATAAGTTAGTGGGTAAAACTACCCCAAACAATGGGCAGTCTTCCCCTAACAATGGGAAAAACGTCCCCAGTGAATTTGGCCCTATAGTGAATAAGTCTACCAGAAAAGAGTATGAATAAGAGGGTTGCATTCCTCATTTGTACAACACACTAAAGTTCACTCAAGAAAGAGAGAGACAAGTGCACAAGAGGGAGAGAGTAGCAGCAGCAGCTGGGGAAGAGATATTCTTGGTTTATCTTATCTTTGCTTATTGTGTATTTTTCTGTGAGAGATCTTATGCTCTTTGTTGCATTGACATTGTACTTGTTGTTGATAAGATTCTACAAGGTGAAATATTCTAATGTACAACAACATCTCTCAAATAAAAAGGTCCATGAGTTGGTCTTAAAATGTCAAGTTGTTATTAAGGGGAAATCCAAAGGATCACATGATCAAGAAAGAGTTGTCAATTTATTCTACTTGAGTCATTTCTTTGAGTAAATCCAATCTTGATCCATTTCTTGTAATGGTTTGTGGTAATCTAAAAACCACTCATAATGGTTAAGGGTAAACCAATGTAAAACCCAAAGCTTGTAATGGTTATGGGTAAGCCAAAGAAAACCCAAGATATGATGTATTGGTTGAGGGTAAGCCAATAAAAACCATGAGATGGTTAAGGGCCAACCAAAGAAACCCTTGATATATGAAGATGAAGCAGTTCAGATGATTGAATCAAGATCCAGACTTATCAAAGAATGGTGCAGCTCATGCAAAATAAAAGAAGGCGATGCAAAATAAATATGAAAATGAAGATGAATAGTATTTAACATTGTGCATAATACATAAGACTGAAGATTAAGACAATTTAGATATTTGATTGAATCATAAGTATTCATTAAGGGGGAGTATGAAGGAATATTTCATACTAGTTATATTTAATGGTGAAATATAATATGTGATAATGGCTGATAAGTGCACATAAGTCTACATATGATTCAAATATGAGGACAAAGATATACGTTAGGGATGAGGATCTCATGAATATCACTTGAAAGATTTAAGGAGATATTGTTGCAGATGGTTGAACAAACATTACTATTATGATATGGTTTTTATGGTCACCTATTCTTATATAAGGGACCTCATTGTGGTGCAACCTAAAGTCTAGAGTATTTGCACCTATTATCTAGTGAATTTTTCGGTCAAAATTCGGCGAAAATTGTTGAAATGACAATTTTGAGTTGTTGGAATTGCATAATTGGGGTGTTCTAGGGGAAATCAAGGGAGATGAATCCATTTCTGCAATCAAAATTGCAATTTCAACAATGAAAATTGCAATTTCAGCAACAAATCACGTCGTTGTTTTTCGGCCAACTCACCCAAGAAAGTGCAAATCGTCTAGTCTTTAGCTCACTCTCCTCATTGTACTCTATTGTAATATGAAATAAATTCTAAATCAACACAATGTGAGGTTTACAACATACCTATGTCCTTATGATACAATTTCTGTGATTGTTAAGTGGCTAGGCTACTCTAATTCCCAACACATGGGTTCGTTATTATTCTCCATATGATGTGGGTTAACTTTGACTGGTAATTCTAAGTCAATTTAAATTATTTTTAATTAATTGCATGCACATAACACATATTACATATATTTTCTCATGAATTGCACAAACTAAATATTTTAATATGAATTATGCTTTTTTGTAAGAACAAATTATCCATGTATATGTATTTTATCCCATGATAAATTTTTATTTATTTATGCAACTATATTATTTTGTATGAGAGACTAAAAGATTATTGAGGAATAAAGTTTCAACTTATTGTGTGCTCTTCAATACAACCTTGTGAGTGATTGAGTCTAGGATCTAGCCCCATTGCATCATGAATCCTTCAAGCAAAAATTATTATTATTTTCAACTCATTCATGGGAAGGAGTGCTAGTAGGTAAATGAAGGCATGCTGCTTCTCTTCTCCTAATAGAACCCGGTACATCATATAACCCCATTCTACATGTATAGGCTAGATTGGAAAATGTATATCATGTATTTGCACATTGATACAAGACATCAATACATCCAATAAAATTAATTGTATGGCATGATAAATCACCCATGTGTGCCAAAGGCACCCACCAAGGGGCTGTGCAATCCTTTGAAGTAGATTCAATAGGGAAAAACAAAACAATAAGAACAACTAAAACTGAACCAAACAAAAGATCATCATTCGTCAAATTGCAATACATATAGAGATCACCAAGACAACATGCAAGGAATCAAACAATGGATTTTCATTATCATGACAAAGCATAGTACAAAAAATATGCACCTTGGTACAATGAAGAGGAAATGGGGCCTCCGTAGTTGTCCAAGTAGAAAGTATGTAACGGTCTACTTCTAGTTCAAGGAGAATTTAGGTAGAGTAATGTCATGAATATGATATGGAAATTGTGTATATGGAATGATGACACTGAGGGTTTTTTATAGTTACAAGAGTGGTTAAGAGAAGGATCTAGATTCAATGTGAACATTCTCCATTTCCTTGAATTCTTAGTGGAGAAATTAGGGTTTCGGAACCTAGATACATAACTAGTTTTGGAACACGTCAAGGTATGTGTCTACTGTTGGCCCCTTCTTCATTATGGAAGCAGGAAATAACAAATTTCACTTCAAAGTCACTTTTTGGGACCAGGTCATGACTTTTTGGGGGAAAACTATGACTTGAGCCATTGATTTCGAGGGAAGACCAACGACCCCTTCTAGATTGGTCAATTTCTTGGTTTGAATTTCATTTTTGGGGAATTTTATCACTTCCTCAGATCATATGGATGGAATGAAGTGGAAAGATGGTGCTAATGATTCCAAATGATGATGCATGAGGATGACGAAGTTGATGACATGGAAAGTGATCAAATTTGGTTATTAATAGATTTCCTTTTGATGTGTGAGGTCAGGAGCTCATCGTATGGCCAAAATACATCATAGGACTTACATACTTTGAGAAGATAATGGGTGATGACTGAACTAAGTATCAGAATCACATTGGAGAGGAATCGTCCTCTCGAGGGACTACAAAGGCCCATACTTGCAGACAAGGTACTCAAACTGGATGAGGTGTACATAATATCATATATATGGACAAGGTGTGCATACCCATGCTTTATCAATTTCTCACTATAGATTGGAATCTAGACCAAAAGAGGAATGATCAATACATTAATAACTATTGAATACAATACATCATGAGGGTCAAAGAGAGACCCAATCTAGATGCATAATGAGGGTCAATGAGGGACCCATACTAAATACACAAGATACATAATCATGGTCCAACCATGGATGATCAAAAGCACTCATGTTGGAATGATGGCATCCCAATGGAATGTGGAATCTCAGTAATTGATGCCCTATTGAAATTGAAGGGGCCCCAAATCTAGGAGTATATAATATGGTAACTCCTCACGAGTGACTCAAATATCTGAAATTATGAATCAAACAGGTCTAGGGAACTGCAATTGGAACCAGATACCATAGGAAGCATATAATTGGAGGGATTCCAAATACTTTCACCAACGTATCTCGGATACCACATGAAGCATATGACTAGAGGGATTTTGAAGAGACTCACAAAATGGCTTGATTCAAGGATATACATGGTCTTCAACCAAACTGGATAAGATAACCATCAAATTGTACGATTTTCAACGATGTAGTGATGAGTTGAAGTCGATAACTTGAGAAACAACCAATCTCAGGACCATTGAGGTCTCCTCTTAGTCAATTCAAGGGAACCCATCGATGATGGTTATGGGGCCAAGCTACAGGGTGCCTATAGGTCTATCCTCTAGAATAGAGGTGTTGATGTCGATAGAGGGAGACCCGTTACCAACAAGGAAATGAGGTTTCCTTGAAGGAAGCACACGGGATATGACCAAAGAATGAATAGAGATAAATAATGGACTAAGACACCAATGGAGGGATATGAGGGTAATTGAGTAGGGGACTCAAAATTCCTTTAATTAGAGCATGAAGGCATGGTTGACCTAGAAACATATGTGAAACTCGTGATGATATCAAGGGAGGGACACAATAGTGGTACCAGGAAATGACTGCAATGGGGGGGATCATAGGGAAAGAAAAGTAGGGGGAATAAGGTCAACTATGAGGGAGAATGCCGTTATTATGAATCCATGGGTGACTCATTGCATAATTATTTGAATAAAGGTGACCAAGGATGCTTCCACAAGATGGGACAATGTACAATCAGTAGGAGCGCTAAGGAGAACTATTTTCTAATGGTATGCCAGGTGGATGGACACTTTAGAAAAGGGGGTTCTTAAAAGAACCATTGTGCAATGGTGACCCAAGTGTGTGGACACTTGAGAAATAGTAATAGGGGACAAGGAGATAAGTGTCCAATGAATGAATAAATGAATCACATAATTAATGATAGCAAATGGAGATGATAGAGGTTAGGACACTAGTGGCAATCTCCTTAAGGGAAGATGAATGGTGGTAAAATAATGTAACTTTAACAATATTGATGGAGCAATGGGCTCATGGCATGAAAAATCAAAATTCCATAAAGTCCATAAGTCTTGGATTCCATGGGTCATCCAATGAGTTATGATGATGAAGTGATATGAAGCTAAGTGAAAGATCACAAACTAGATGGACTACCAATCCTATGGAAAGAATAACATCATGGGCATCAAATGACATATGGGTACTAAATGATGGCACCCATGTAAGGTAGGATCTACTACTAGGTAAGGGTGAATGTAAAGGTGAATGGGTTGTTCCACTTACCTAGACAGAGGGGGTCCTATAAGGGTAAAGGGGACAAATGAGGTTGATACATACGATGTTCTGTAGAGGGGAACCAGTTTTACGCATAGTATTTTTGAGGTATAACTCGTTGGGGGGGTTCCTCAAAATTTGGCCAGCGAGACCAGCGAGAAGGTGTGACCCCTTGTTGAGGTAGTGTATAATGACATAGGGTCCTTTCCACATAGACTCGAACTTACCTTTTCCAATTTTATCATGGGTTTGTTTGTAGACAAGGATAAGGTCACCTTCTTGGAATATGCGTGGGTAGATGTGGCTATCATAATGTGCTTTCGAACATTGTTTGGAAGCTTCAATAGTTTGAAGGGGCACATGACAATTCTCATCTTCTTGTTCGAGGGTGATCAAGCATTGCTCCTGAGTAGAAGTATCTCACAAAAATTTGATGACAAGATGCAACGAAGGGATTTGAAACTCGATAAGGAGAATGGATTCCACTCCATGAATAAGATGAAATGGAATAAACCCAGTCGTTTTTTTGGTTTATGTTCGAAACACCCATAAGGTTGGAAAAAACATATGGTTCCAATTGGAATTGTGCTTATTCACCGTCTATTGGAGCATGGTTTTGAGGACTTTGATGATGGCCTCAACTTTTCCATTTCCCTTAGGGTAATAGGGGGAGGAGAATTGGTGCTCAGCAAGCTCTTTCCACACGGTCTCTTCAAAATGGGAGTTGTGATTAGACATGAGTTTGCGAGGGACACCAAATAAAATGATAACATGTTTGAAAAACAAATGTTCCACGGTTAATCTAGTGCAATTGTATGTTGGCATGGATTCGACCCATTTACTGAAATAGTTAACAGCCAAAATGATGTACTTATGTCCATTAGTCGGCATAGGGTTTCATTCCATAAAGTCTATGGCCCATTTATAGAAAATTCCAATGGTATCCACTGGATTAATGGCGCACGAGGTTTTCTCACCATAGGGGAGAAAAGTTGGAAATTATGGCAATGCTTGACTGTTGTAAATCAATTAAAAAAAGGGTGGCACATATGATATTTTGGGAGGTATCCATATCAGAGAGGTGGTCATCGCAAGAACTGCTATGATAGTCATTTAATACCCATCCTGCCTCATCATGTGTGATACATCATCGTAAGATGGTGTCAATGCCTCGTCGATATAAGACATTGATGATAAGGAGATGCCAAGGGTTTTGATGACATATATAATGACGATCATTGTGGTTGAGGTGAGGACCTAACTTTTGAGTGCACAAGTAAACTAGGAGTCCTTGTACCAAAAAACATCCAAAGATATGGTGAACAAGTGTTCGCCTTGAAGGTAATCAAGGATAGGGGGTGAGGTAATAGTGGATGGTAAATTTGTGATGAACTCAACCAATGTTAAGTCCTTTGTACTCTTGGGGGTCACAAAATCAAGGTCTTACTCTTTAAGGATAACGATCCTTTTGACGAATCTACTTTGAATAAGGCATCGATTCAAGAGATAAAGCAAAGGGTTCGAGTTTGCAATGACTTTGGTTTTTCTCATGAGTATATTATGATGGAGCTTCTAGATGGAAAATACGATGGCTAAGGCTAGCTTCTCCTCATGAGGGTATGAGAGAGGTAGACCACACAAGTTGTTATTAACGTAATATATGACGTGCTCTTGATGAGAAGTATCCTCTTGGATGAGCACTCCGACAACGACATGATTGGAGGCCGAGATGTAAAGAATAAAATCCCTTGAAATGTTTGGAGAGAAAATCAAGGGGGTGGAAGTAAGAGCTCATTTTAAGGCATCAAAAGAAGCTTTAGATTGCTTGTACTAGATGAAAGGAATGTTGGAGTGAAGAAAATGCAAAAATCCATGAACTGTCATGGTGTAATCCAATATAAAGCAGTGTAAGAAGTTTTTCTTTCCTTGAATACTTTGCAATTGGCACAAGGTCTTTGGGATGGGAAAGTTCAATGATGGCTTGAAACTTCAGAGGAGCAATGGTGATCTATTTTTGGGAAATGATGAATCCCAACAATTGGCACCTAACGGGAACACAAAATACGCACTTGAGTGGGTTCAAGTGGATATTATATTTATAAAATTGGAGAATACTTGGCGAGGGTCCTCGAGATGTTGTGAGTGTTTCTTGAAGTGTGTCATGAGGTTTTCCAAGTATGCTAAGATAATGTATACCATATCATGAAAAAAATACAACATGGCACGCTGGAAAGTAGCTTCGATGTTCTTAATCCCAAAGGGAATAACTCGATAAGAGAAGGTTCCCCATGGGATGGTGAAGGTAGTTTTATACTACTTCTATTGGCAGATTTGGATCTGATTATACCCTGAGATTCCATCCACAAAGGAAAGGACTCCATACCCAACACATGCATCGATGAATTGGTCAATGAAGGTGGTAGGGAAGTTGTCCTTGGGACACACTTGATTTAGATCCCATAAGTCAGTACAAATGTGTAGGATGCCTTGATTCTTGTTGAATGGAACGATATTGGATACCCATGTGGTGTACACAATCGGATAAATGGATCTCGCTTTACGTAACTTGTCGATCTCAGATTTAACGACTAACAATTTTGAAGGGTGAATAGGTATTTTTTTTTGCACCGATGTGATATCAAGCCATGTATCAATATGATGTTCAACAATGGTGGGTCAATTCTTGGCATTTCGACATAGGAATAATAAAAATGTTACAAAGCTCTTAAAATAGAGCCTTGTAGGAGGTGATCTCTTTAGGAGTACAAGAAGCACCTAAAAGGATGTTTTTGACACCACTTGGTTAAACTGAACTATCCACCCAGATGGTGGGATAATTATTGGCCATATTACCTTCTTCAAAGGCATCTATAGCAGGGATCGAGTTTTTGAACTAATCAACATTATCGTGAGGAATAAAATCTTTTGACTCAATGGAAAATTGAAAAGAAAGGGAGGTTTCCTCTGTAATGTAATATGCACAATGGTTCATGTCATCCGAAGGGAATTTTGTTGACACAGCCATAGTGGTATGGGAGGATGATGAGGAAGCATCGCTAGTGGACGAAATATAATAGATGGGGATCGTTCCATCATAAGATGTTGTAGGAGGGGGTACTTACTCGATAGTAGTGACTTGCGCTTCGAGTGAGATTTGGTACAAATAAACCAAAATGGACCAAAATTTAGGGATATCGATACAATGATGCGAATAGTGGCCATAAATTCCACACAACATGCAAGGATTGTTGGTGCACAATGCCTTGTTGTGTTGTTTGGTAGAGTAGGGATATTAACATGGACAACTGGAGTGTTCGCATCGATCTTCTCCTTAGTAAATTGAAGGGGAGTGTGGAAGACAAGGATGGGCTTCAACATTAGTTCTCTAACTGTATTGATTTCCAAAATGTCTTAGAGCATTGTCTCCAATGTTTTTATTTAATTTGAGAAAGTCTTGGTCACCTTCTCTTGGTATTGTTTCATTGTTGAACCTTGGTTGTCCATAAACTATAAATGTTTGTCCCATAACTAGATTTTTTTATCCTACTTAATTAAGCCAAGGTAATAATAAGGATGAGGAGTGTGTGAAATTACAAGACAAATTTATCCATGCAATTCCTTCAATATTCCCTTAATTAAGGAAGTGCTTCTATAACATAGGCAATTGTAAACAGCTGTTTCCATAATGTAATAAAAACATGTGATTTTAGTAATGAGGGATAGCATAACTAGGGATAGAATGAGGAGAGAATACAACACCATGTAAACTCTTCTTGAGAGGCCAAAAAATGTAAGTGGAATACTATTATGGACCTTATGAAATTATCTCCTTGGATAGTTCCCAAAATATGTTAAATGAGTACAAATCAAGCCAAATTATATTATATCTAAATGAAGGTTTCCTTGTGCACCTCCACATATTTTACTTGGATTGTTTGGTAGGTATTTTGGGTGGGTATTTAAACTAGGGTACAATCAATTCTATCATGTGTATTACACCTGTATAATTAACAACGTATATAACGTGTAACACTAAATATATATTTTTTGGTAATGTGTCCCAATGCTAAACAAGTGAAGCATTTATAGGCCTCCATGTTGATGACAATGGTGACCTGAAAAGAGATACCTCCTTGATCTTGACCTTGATATACATTTTCATCTTGACAAGGATTCTAGTTTCAGTCTCTTATCTTGAAGGTGTCTTGATCACCTACTTTCCTTTTTTATCTAAAATTTGGCCTTGCTTTTTTGGGTTGAACTTGTAGTTATTTCATAATTTCTTCTAAGTATTACAAGTGCACCGATCATCCTTCAAAATCCATTTAATTCAAATTTTTTTTCTATAACATAGGTAATTGGCAATAATTGTTTTTATAATGTAATAAAAAATGCATGATTTTGATAGCTAGAGATAGAATAAAGAGGGAGCACAACACCATGGACAATCTTGTTTAGAGGATTCAAATAGAAGTGAAATAATGTTGTGGAGTTATGTATTCTCTTTATGCACTTATATTTATGTCTATTTCACAAGATGGGATAGATAAATATTCATTATGATGAGATAACTACTCAATGAAGGCTTCATTATCCACCTCTTGACGATATATTGGGATCATCTAGTAGGTCTTTAGGGGTGGATATTTAAATTGTGGATGATCCCTTATATCATGTGTATCATACCCAAATAAATAACATCATATATATTAACCTACAATGCTAAAGATACAATTGTTAATAGTGTGTCCCCATGCCACATAGGAAAATAATTTACAAGCCTTCCCGTGACAACCATAGTGAGAAAATAAGAGCTACTTCCTTAAACTTGACCTCGATACACATTTTGGTATTGATGTGGATCCTAGTATTAGTATATTATATTGAATATTTCCCAATCGCATGGTATCCTTTCCAATCTGAAAATTGGCATTGGTTTTTTGGGTTGTTGATTATGTAATTATTTCAACAATGATTATCAATATTGCATGTGTTCTAGAAGTTGAACTTGTTCACCTTATTTGTATTCTTCTCTTTTTATAGGTTACCCATTATTGTCAAGCTACTTAACCTCATTATTGTGCTTTGGTTCATATTGCTTGGCTTCAATAATTTTTTTCTAGTGTCATTCCTCTTTTCATTGTTATTTATCTTATGCAATGGATTCCATGGCATCATCCATTCAATGTCCATGTTTAGGTCTTCTTGATACATGGTTTTTTTGTTATCCCAGAATCATGATCAAATATTATGTTTTGGGAATGATATTCTCCATGCATATAGGTTATAAAATATTATATTTCAACATACCAAAAGGTTCCTTCAATTGGGTTGTATAGTTTCACAATCTCTCCCCAAAACTATTGAGTGTCCTCAACTTTGTAAAGGCCAATTTCTTGGTATCAAGATATCCATATGATTCCTTTAATTAATTGAATACATCATCCCAACTTTGGAAAGTGAGATTATCATTGACTCTTAGATACTATTTGAGCATGGAACCTCATAAAGCACCTCTAAATCCGATCCATTGGATTGATGGGTTGGTCTCTTTCTTATCACCCCAATTGGTTTTAAGAGTAAACATATATCATTCACACTTATAATACCTTTAAAATTTGTCAACTTTGATATATCAATTCAACACGTAACATTGGTGTTGTTCACCTTCTTTTCTTTATAGTATAAGTCTCATTATAGTTATTTGTACAACATCCAAATATGCCATATTTGATCTTTATATTCTTTGGTTGGTTGGACTTGACCAATGATGTTTTATGGGATTTTAACTCCTCATACACATGTTTGTGTTTATATTCAAATGCACATTTAGACTTTATCTTTACAATCTAAAACTTATTGGACACAACCCTTCATGTTGTTAGAGATGCCATTGAGTGTGACTCACTATCCTAGTGCTATCTAGCCTTAGGATTTTCTATATTTTATACATAATATAAATTTAAATCATTGAATTTCATACGCATTTAGAGAACTTATATTTCTAAGAGAAATAATCCTCCAACATGCTACAAATGAAGGACATTACTCCCAACTTTAGGCTCTCCATCACAGATATTATCTCTATGACAAAAGTCACCACTAAATTGAGGCTATCATTCCATAAGATTGAATTCAATAAGGATTGGTTATATGTTCTCCTGCTCAACCCATAATCCATCATTCCATAAGAATGAATTCAATAAGGATCGGTTATATGTTCTCCTGCTCAACCCATAATCCATAAAACTAATTAATTCTATAAATTACTTGAACAACTATCCCAATTGACCAACACTCTCCACTCTTAGCTAAAACACCACCAAGAATAAAATTCTCTTCTCTACAAGTAATCCCCTAGGATATTATAATTCCCTTCCAGTTCTCTAGCACATGATAACAAGGGAATATCCTTATTGGGACAAAAAGTATTCTCAACTATGGGACATATTTCTTCTCATAGTGGCACCATAATCATTTCTATTAAACCCTTTGGCATTGACATAAACTTCCATGAAAGTGCAATCCGTTACTCTCCGCAATTCATATAGACAAGAATCATGAGGAAGTGATTGAGAGTACCATTTCCAAACAATATATCTTTATGATTATAACTCTCCATGTGGTCCTCATGAGGAGCCCATGGTTTCCCTTCAATCCCAAAGCTTAGGGTAAAAATACATAAAAGGTTAATTAATCAACATTAATAATCAAGGGTTTAGGGACCTTGGAATATATCAATAGCTAAGGTTTATAGTTGATATTTAATGGATTATCTTAATAACTCAATAGGTCCACTTCCCTTGGCCCCTTTCACTTCCCCCACTTGTAGAATCACAACCCCCACCTCTTTTTTGTACTTATTCATTTGTAGTTGTTAGGGTATTTATATTATATAAAAATGTACATCATTACATTAACTTTGATCATCCTATACCATATATGTCTGGATTCTAGACACTTCATCATTACATCCATAATTACAATATGGGGTAAAAAATGAGGTGTTAGATTCCCCCCCCCCCTTAATTTATGCACCATCCTCAATGCATATCAACACTATGTACATTAACAAAAAATGTACACTTTAAGAAAATTATTGATCCTTAAAATTTTCCTTGAAAAGCACAAAAAGGCCTATTTATGGGTCTCAATTGTACTTGCATTTCATCTTTTCATTATTCAACATTTATTTATTAAAACATTGATATTTGTATCAATCCAAGTTCAACTACTTCCGCTACATTCATATCATAGAAAATCAAAAGTGACTGTATGTTAAGCACCAAATTCCCCAAAAGAGCATAAAATAAGAAAAAGTAATTCAATGCCTTAATAATGAAGAAAATAGATGAATAATAATCCTCTTCGACAGGGAAACTTCATTATACAATGTACCAAATACACAAGACAATATGATATGATTATAAAGCTAGGTCTCCTTGCTATATATATGAGACAAATGGTACAGTTACAATTATAGTCAACTATACAAGTACAATTAAGGTCCTAGCCGACCAATAAAGACAATACTAATATAACAATAGAAATGTAAAGTTACAATATATAAGGCTTAACTTTTCCCCACCCATTCAAACAAGTGTTGTCCTCAACACTTGATTATTTATGGATTTTTTTGTCTGAAGAAATCATCTTTCCATGTCAACTTTTCTATTGGAAAGTTCTTCCACTTGATGAGGTATTCAGTAATTGCTCAATTTCATTGTTACATGGTCCTTGTGTTAAGGATTCCTTCAGGTTCTAGTGCCAATTTCCCTTATTCATCAATCTTTGGTAAAATAGTCTAAATTGGGATCTTGTCACCAATTACCTTTTTTAGTCAAGAAACATGGAAGACTGGATGTACATGTGAAGATGGAAGCAACTTGAATTTGTAATCCATACTTCCAATCTTCTACAACACCTTACAGGGACCATAATACTTGGGTGTTAATTTATTGACCTTCTTTTGTTGCTCGAGGGACCTCTTTTTATATGGATGTAGCCTAAAAAATACCCAATCCCCCTCTTCAAATTTCCTTTCACTATGATGTTGATTTGCTTGTTTTTTCATCCTATTTTGTGTTATAACCAAATTATCTTTCAATAGTTGAAGAACCTCTTGTTGATTCTCTATGTGATCCTCTGTTTATTGAACCTTAGATTTACCTTTCGAGGATAATGTTATGGAAGGAGGATGATAACCATAAAGTGCCATAATGGTGACATTTTTGATGAAGTATGGAAATATTTGTTGTACCGCCATTCTATTAAGGGAAACCACTTGACCCAATGTGTTTGTCTATCATATGCAAAGCAACAAAGATACCCATCTATGAATTTATTCACAATATCATTTTTCCCATCATATTGAGGGTGGTAAGAGGAGCTATGATCCAACATAGTGCCTAAACAAGAAAATATTTCCTTCCAAAATTGGATGTCTATCACTTACAATAATCTTGGGGATTCCATGTAGCTTTTGAATTGATTCCATGAATGTCGCAACTAATGTACTTGCTTTAAAAGGATGAGAAAGATGAAAAAATGGGCATACTTTGTGAGTTGATCCACTACTACCATGATAACTATATTTCCTGCTAACTTTGGTAGACCTATGATAAAATCCATAGAGACCTCTTCCCAATGATGACTTGGTATGGCTAATGGTACTAGAAGACTTGGTGTCTCTATTTTCTCTCTTTTGTTTTGTTCGAAAACCAATCATTCAGCCACAAACATTTAGACATAATTTTTAAGAATTTCCCAAAACAAAAATCCTTTTTGATCATGTGGTACATTTTCAAGAACCCTAAATTTCCTCCTATAGGAGTTCAATGTGCAATTCCAAAAGGACCTTTTGTTTGAGATGAGAATTCTTACATAAATATAAGTGATCTTGGTACCATGGTGAATGGTTCATTCTTCCATGCAAATTTATCTAGTGAACTAGGGTCTTCTTGTAATTGTTGAATTATCGTGTATGCCTAAATGTCCTCCTATTGGAGTTCAATGTGTAATTCCAAAATGAACTTTTGTTTGAGTTGAGAATTCTTACATAAATATAAGTGATCTTGGTACCATAGTGAATCATTCTTCCATGCAAATTTATCTAGTGAACCAGGGTCTTCTTGTAATTGTTGAATTATCTTGTATGCCTTCAGATCATGTTTCCATTATGTCCTTGCTTCTTCTACTCAATTAGATTGCAGAATGGAAATAGCACAATGTAAGCCCTCAATGCCATCTTGTTTTCTAGAAAGTGCATCTGCCACCACATTTTGTTTTCCTTTTTTGTAGATAATTTAAAATTCATAATATATCACCTTTGTAACTCATTTTTATTGTTCTTCTAAGTATAATTTGTGTTCTAAGAAGTACTTAAAACTATCATGACATGTTCTTACCTTGAAGTGTCTTCCTATTAGGTAAAGGTGCCATTTCTTAATTGCATGCAATATGGCCAACATTACCTTTTCATAATTTTGTTTCCTTCTTGCATTAGGACTGCACCAATGCCATGCCCTGAGGAATCACATTCCACTATAAAGGTTTTTGTGAATTTAGGTGGCTAATACATGATTTGTACACATAACCACTTTAATTTTTTCAAAAGATTCGATTTCTTCTTAAGTCCAAGAGAATGCCTCATTTTTCAATAACCTTGTTAGAGGTGCTACTATTTGACCATAATTCCCGATGAACTTGTGGTAGTATAATATAAATCCTAATAATCCTCTAAGATTCTTCAAGGTTTTGGGAATTGGCCATTCCATAATAGCCTTAATTTTATTAGGGTCCACTTTGATGCCTTTGTGTGATATAGTATGGCCCAAATATTCCACTTCCTGAACCCCAAAGGCACACATAGAAGGCTTGGCATACAATTGGTGCTCCTCCAATAGTTTTAAGACCCTATGAACATGTTGTACATATTATTCCCAAGATTTTCTATATATTAGTATATCATCAAAAATACTAAAAAAAATTTCTAAGGAAGGGTTTAAAAACAAAATTTATCAAGCTTTGAAATTTGGAAGGAGCACTGGTAAGGCCAAATGACATCACCAAAAAATCATAATGACCTTGATTTGTTCTGAAGGTTTTTTTTTTAATTTCTTCTTTCCTCATTATAATTTGATGATATCCAGAATGAAGATCTATCTTGGTAAATAAAATTGCTCCCTGCAATTCATCTAATAATTTAACATTAAAGGGAATTTTAAGCTTATCTTTAATGGTTGTCTTATTGAGTTCTCTATAGTTTAGACACATACACCATGAACCTTCCTTTTTATGAGCCATCACCATTTGTGCAGAAAAAGAACTTTGCTAGGTTTAATGATGCCTACATCTAACATTTCATGAACCATATTTTCAATTTCACTATTTTATGCACATTGGTAATTATAGGGTTTGATGTTAGGTGGTACACTTCCTGGTTTCAAGTGAGTAGCATGGCCATTATCTCTAGTAGGTGTAATATATTTAGGCATTTCTCCAAATACCTTGGAATTTTTGTTAATAACTTATTGGAGATCCATTAGAATAGAGGATAAAGATGTTTGCAACTCTAACAAGCACAATTGTGCAATTACTTCATAGTGTACATTTTCTAGCAATTTTTTCATGTTGTTAGACCTTATCACTTTAGAGGGTTTACATGGAATACCTCTAAGTTCAATTTCCTTTCTTTCTAAAGGTAATCTCATGAAAAGTTCCTAAAACTTAAGCGTCGTTGTTCCCAATGATTGTAGATGTTGGACACCTAGTACAATTTCAACATTACCCATTTGAATTGCAATCATTGGAATATCCAATAAATATTCCCCTATAGTAAAATTAATATTATGTAATTTCCCTAAACAATTTATGGTATGGTACCTCCATCTGCAATCATTACTTGAAATTTTGTTGTCAGATATACATAGCAATTGAGAAGTTTGGATAATTTGCAATTAATGAAGTTATGGGTACTAACGGAATCAATCAACACTGTTACCTTTTTATTTTTTTATATATCCTTCTATCCTAAGAGTTTGAGGAGTGCTAATGTCGTCCAATGAATGACAATATATGGTTAGAGTAGTATATTCTAGATCTATCTACCTATTGAGACTGCTCCAATTATAGATCTTCTTCTTCTTCATAGACTATGTAGAATAGTTTCTTCTCACTACAGTTATGCCCCTTACTATACTTGGTGTCACAATTAAAACATAGTCCTTTTTCTCTTATTTCCTCCACTTTCCAGGGTGTAAATCTTTGATGTGTTATGAATCTGGTTAACATTGGTTATCCAATAGAATAAACCAAATAATAATCCATGCCGGATAAAAAGTAAATAATAATATGAATGACGATTACAAAAGAATAAAAGTGTCATATTTATATTACTTCTAAAGGCATTTAAGGTGACCATTCATGAATGAATGTGTCCCTTAGAATAATTAATAATTAATTGTTATTTATATAATATGTTTATTATTATTTAATATTATTTATATTTTATTTATTACATTGCCTTCATCTTTATAAATGCTTTGCCCTCAAAGCATATTTATGAAGAAAACTTACGTCATTTGCTTGTACTGTCGTAACATTCTTTGTTGTGTCGTAGTTGATGTGTGTTGATATGAACTTCTAAGTGCTGAACACAACTTCTGAAATGTAGAAGGATCAATCCATCCTAATTTGATTCTTTGCGGAGCGTTACATTGCCACAATGAAGCGACATCATAAGACTTGATTGCACTGGCATCAGTAACTTCCGTTATTTATGATTTGGATGTCGATATGGAATTCTTATAAGGTTATTTCCCTTGATCATGTTTGTAGTGTCTTCTTGTTTAAAATTTCGTGTATGCTTTCTTTCAACTAGGTTAACATCTTGAACGGTGATTTGAACTAGATTTTTTATTGTTCCTTTTTCTACAAACTGTATTTTCATTCCTGAAGATTTTGATGTCTTGTTTTGTATTTCTTCTAATTTGTTTTCTAGCTGCTTGTTTTCATTATGAATCTTCTTAATATTTTCTTCTTGCGACTTGTCATCATCTTTGGAATTCTTAAGATTGTCCTTAAGATGTTCATTATGGTTCTTAAGGTGGTGATTCTCTTCTTGCTATTCTATTAATTTCCCTTCGATGTCTTCAATAGATTGCTATGTCTTCCGAATATTTTTCAATTTCTTGATTTTTGTAACTAAGATCTTATTATGATTTCTTAGTCGAAATATTTCTTCAGTATTGATTGATAATGTTTTATTGATATTTGTGATTTCTAACTTGTGCATGTTTAATGTCATCATTTTTCTGTTGGAGCTATTTTATTTGTTGTTGATTTCGGCACATCTCTTATTCTTGGCATTTATTTCCTCTACTTGTGCAAATTCTTTATCCTTGTTGTTAAGGATTTGGTTCAAGGGCGTTATTTTTTTTATTCTTGCCAAATTCTTTCTTGATATCTTGGTTTTGTAATTTCTTATTGAAATACTTTTCATCCTTTAATTTGTCAATTTGTGCGGCCAACTTTTCTATACGATTTTTTTGGTCAAAAAATTTCTCTTCTTTGGATTCTATTTGATTTTTTTGTAATTTAATCACCATTTGCAAATTTTCAGTTTTTATTTGCAAATCTTTATTGTCCTTTCGATAACGCTTTAGTTTAACTTCTAATTCTTTTATTTGTAACTGCAAACTTGCTTACATGGTCTTCGACTTGTATTCCATTATTCGACAATAAATGGACACAACAAGGTGTAGGGAGCGCCCAATGTAGTCATTATGTAGGTCTTCCTTCGACTTTGACTCTTCTTTTCCTTTTTATAAATAATAATTGTAATAATTAAATAATAATAATAATAATAAATATTTTTTTTTTTCAAAGGAAAGGGTTTAGGGTTTTGAAATAATAATACTATTATTATTATTTTTTTGGAATTGTAGAGCGGGGTTTACAAATATTACAATAACAATTATTATTATAATATATTTTTCGAATTGGATGGGGTTAGGGAATATAATAATAAAAAGTATTATATAAAATTGTGAAGGGATTTGTTGAAAGTGTAATGGAGGGGAAAAATTTGAATGAAATTATTATATATATATCAATAGTTTTAACGTAAGGAAAAAAACCCACACGTTGTTTTTTATAAAACCACGTCTTGGTTTTATACTTTTTCTTTTCTTCTTGTACTTTCTTGTCTTTTCTTTTTTAACTTTCTTTTCTTTTCTTTTTTTACTTTCTTTTTCATCTCTTTGCCTTTTTTTCTTTTTACCTTTTTTTTTACTTTCTTTTTCTTCTCTTCTCTTTTTTTTTCTTTTTACTTTTTTTCTCTTTTACTTTTTTTTCTTTTCTTTTCATTTTATTTCCCTTCTCGTATAATTGGATTCCTTGATTATGGTTGTCTTTGAATTTTGCAGCAGAATGTTCTTCGGATCGGAAATATATATATTAACTTGATTTGATTCAAAGTTTTGATTGAATCTTCTTCGGACCAAAGGCCTTCTTTTGGACAAGGTCCTAGATTTTAGGGAAACCCATAAATGATGGCCAAAAGCCAAGTTTAAACAAAGTCTAAAAATAATGGCCAAAGGTTGGATCAGACAATCTCGCTCCGATACCAATGATGTGTTATGGATCTGGTTCACACTGGTTATCTAGTAGAATAAACCAAATAATAATGCATGTTGGATAAAAAGTAAAAATGTAATAAGAATATGAATGATGATTACAAAAGAATAAGAGTGATATTTTTGTATTACTCCTAAAGGCATTTAAGGTGGCCATTCGTGAAAGAATGTGTCCCTTAGAATAATTAATAATTAATAATTATTTATAAATGTGTTTATTATTATTTAATATTATGTATATTTTATTTATTACAATCTGATAGGCTGAGTGGTGTTAGGAGTGGAAACATTTCCCTCTTTATAGGTGTTAGTAGTATACCTTCTAGTAGCCATATTTTTAATTTCAACTTTCCTTGTCAAACTAAAAGCATTCTCCAATGAACTAGGTATTGTGCTCTGTAAATGGACTTCTTTGCATGAAATTTGTTAATTGGCTAAAAAATGTGTCTCTCTAAATATCCCTATAATGTGCTATCAAGTCATCTGTAAATACAGAACATGAAATAATAGAGTCCTTTTTACAATCACAAATCCATCGGTACCACACAAATTGTTTAGGTTCTAGATACAAGGATGCAATAGTTACCATTTGTAAAGTCAATTGTACTACCCTAGTTTTTACCCTTTAAACTTGATCTTGTTTATATTTTCACTATGCTTTTATTATTATGCGTTGCTTAACACCATGAGTTAGATGCCATGGTGATTATGAACAATGACAAACATGATCATTGTAATATTGATGAAAGGTTCCAAGGATAACTCATGGGGAGGACACCAATGGGGATATGAGTCCACCAGAGGGAAAGGTAAGGGGGGATAATGGGGGAATGAACTATTCCTTATTATGATAGTTTATCTTATCCATATACCACCTTTATTTGATTTTCCTATTTTTATTTATCCTTGAGTTTGTACCAAACATGAATTGAGACCGTAGTTAAATGAAAGGGGAAATGTAAACATAAGAATTTAGTAATCCTATGCCAAAATTGCCTAGATCCTATTTTGTACTAACTACCTCCTACCTTTAGGGAACTAAGAATGGGGTGGAGTAAAGACACATCCCTCACACTCATTTATTTCATTCATGGATTGAAATTCAAATGGGGAGAGGGAAGCTTGGAAAAAAGAGAGTTTGTGGAGAGAAAAGAAGGGTTTGAAGGAAGAAAACTCAACCCAACTCTCATATGAACCATGTAGAGATGAATGTAAGGATTCTAAGTGATATTACAGACCACTAGAGAGCAGAAATATAACATTTCAAATCCATAAAGGTTTATATCTAAGAGTCTAAATAAAGAACCATTAGAGGTTTTTTTGGTTGGTAAACTCAAAGCCTTTAGTGGAAAGAACAGGGGTTTTGGAAACCTTTCCAATATTTTTTTCCCTGGTGGTCTCCTTGCACAAAACAGGGTCCTATTGTATTGTGTAATAGCATATGGTTTGGAGGAAAGCAGTCTCCCCATAATCAATTTTCTGGAAGCTTCATCTTGTAAAAGATAAATGTATTTTTTCTTATTTTTTATTTGTGAATTTATTAATGTAGAATGATGAGTAAGTGAGATTATTATCATGATATTTAAAATGAAAAATTCATGTAGATGATTTATGTTGAGTTTTGATGAATTCATGTGCAAAACATGTATACTAAAATATGGGCATTTATTGCATGATAATTGTTTGACAAAAGAACTAAGAGAAATGTTTCCTTGTCTGATTATGATTGACAAATAGTTCTATGAATGCAATAAAACTTATAATAATTTAATGAATGTTCATGGAATGGATTTACAAATGTACAAAATTGCATTACTCAGCCCCAATTAGTGGTTCAAAGTGAAAGAACCCTTGTAGCTTTAAAAGTTACAAAAATCTCAAGTTATTAGAACTGTAAGAATGTGCATTACACCATGTAAATATTTATCTATATCTCACAAAATATTAAATGGGTAGATGCAATTTTTTTTGTGATTCTGAACACACATGTTAACATGATCACCAAAAAACTCAAACCCGTATTTTCATTTGAGAGATATTAATTTTGTAATATTGTCCTTTTCCCTCAAAGCCAATGATAGTTCTTTGATGGAGGAAATGGGGTGGAAATCCAAGAAAAACCCACAAAGTGATTGACAAAATGTCTCTACCAATTTCCTTTCTTTGAGGTTGTTCACAAAGTGTTTGACAAAATGTCTCTACCATTTACCTTTGTTTGAGGTTGTTCACAAAGTGTTTGACAAAATGTCTCTACCATTTGCCTTTGTTTGAGGTTGTTCACAAAGTGTTTGGCAAAATTTCTCTACCATTTTCCTTTACCTTTGATTTGAGGTTAAAGTGTTTGAAAAAATTTCTCTTTCATTTGTCTTTATTTTAGGTTTCCATCAAAGTGTTTGAAAAAATATCTCTACCATTTTCCTTTGTTTGAGGTTTCCCTCAAAGTGTTTGACAAAAGGTCTCTACAATGATTTAGCTAAAGATGACTTGTAGCCCATTAAGTGATGTTTCGTTTGCTTTAAAATGTGTCATATATGTTATGGGATTATTGCCTTTATGTGTATATTAGTTGATGCCCAAAGCTTTCCTTCTTTCACTTGAATTTTTTGTTAGTAGCCAAAACAAATTGACAGAAGAATGTTGCTTTGCTTTTTTTTTCTATTCTTGTATCTCGATTGTTAAACAAATGATATTATGGGTATATTAATTATGTAGGAAAACTATGATCCATAATCACCAATGGTTGTGGATGGTAGGATTGGGAAATAAAGTAATTTGATTGTTCTTATCTCCATTATGAAATTTCTCTCCCTTTGACTTGGTTGGATTATATCATTTTACATAAACATCATATTTTCTCATGTTGAGCATCCTTGATAGCCTTGCATTGAATGGAGGAAACTATTATTTAATGCAATTGAATTCCAATGATGATGAGAAATCAATTTCTTATTAAGACAATTGGTGCTTATAGTCATATTTGTGGAAATCAAAGCCCAAGTTAACGTTCACTTAATAAGCCACTACTTGGGTATGGTTGTAGCTCTATTTAAGCTCTCTTTTCTAACAATTGGTGTTTGAACTCAGACCCATATTTGAGTATTGTTGATATTCTTATTATTATAAACAAGAACGTGTTGCAAATGGTGAGTTAATGCTATTTGGGAAGTAAAAGTTTAACCAATAATAAATATAAAACATTCTCTTGTGTTTCTCAAAAATATCATTTGGGTTGTCTATAGATTTGGCCTTTATCTTGAAAAGAAAAATATCTTTATTGAGTTAAGTATGAGTCTCCCAGTTTAGTGGATTAGTTCTAGAGGGGCACTACATGTAGCATCAAAACAAGGTTTTATACAATAGTCTTAGGCCTGTGTGCTTAGTTGTAGAATTGTTTTGTTGAAAATGCTTTGCATTGTGTTCTATTCTTTACATACTGAGAGAGAATTTAACTCATATGATTAATGAAATTGCCATGATATCCCTGTGATCATGTTCAATTAAAAAAGAAAATTTATGTACCTTTGTCATTAATGCACGTTTAGATCAATAAACTCCTATTTTAATTGTTTGGTATGAAGGCACGTTACATCAACACTTCGTGTAGATCAAAGAATTGCTCCATTTGGTATATCCATGTTATTGGATCATTGCCATCAAACTTTATCATATCAATCCTTGGAATGAAGTAATTACTTGGTCTTGAATTGAACACATGATGATGTGGATTATCAATTGTTGGGGACTCAAACCTCTTATTCTCCAACTGATTATCAATTTTCTCAGTCTATGATTGGGACAAGTCCCTATTGTTCTCCTTATGATATTTTGGAGGTGTTAACTTTTGGTTATTAATTCCATTTATATCCTTCACAAGTTCTTCCCTCATGTTTTCGAAGTTCTTTTTGATGCCTTGCATATCCTCTTTGAATGCTTGGAATTCAACTTTCATATCCCCTTTGAATTATTTGAATTCATCCTTATTAACCATATCTATGATGTCCACTTTTATCAGAATTGTATATTCCATGATTTTTACTATGTAACTAAGCTTGGGCATGTCAAAGTTCACATCATCATGCTCTTCTTGTGTCATGGTTGAGCCTTCAAGAGGTTTAAGGGGTGTAGAAATTTTTTCTCCCCCTCTTGAAATTTTATCCCACTAATATATACAATATGTCTTCTCTATTTCCTCTTTATCACACCTTCTTAACTAGCCAAAATAGATATTCCAACCAAAACTTATGCAAGTTTCATGTTAACATACCTTGTAAAATCTAGTTTGTGGGTTTTCTTGGTGGCTTACTTTCCAACTGAGGTAAATCTAAAATGGTGGCCCCTCTGAGTTTGAAATTGTGTCCTATAGTATCCTGGTATGTCTTCTCTGCAATACCATAGGTTTCACCCAATTTTAATGTTCCAAGAGATATTTATGGTGATTTTCCCAAAACATGTTGTTTTGTGTTTTTCAGTAGAGAGAAAGTGTATGACTTGCTACATGTATGATTTTCCATCTCTGGTTATGAAATTTCGACCAAAAATAATATCGTCTATCTTCTTTTTGATGCAACAATTCTCACTCAATTTGGATCTCTCGCACTTCAAACATAACAATTTTACCCAAAACACTTATTTGAGACTAGTTTTTGAACTAGTCAAAAACCCCATCTTCCACAAAGTATAACTCTGAATGTGTAATGAATCAAGCCCTAAAATTCATACAATAGATATTTTAGTACTATTCCCTCAAATTCCCTTCCAAGTTTTGTTATTTAAAACAATCCATAAAAAAATTATAGTGGAAATTCCAATGACTCATTTTGGAAGTGTCCAAGCTCTAATACCAAATGTTAAGCACCAAAATATCCAAAAGAGAATCAAATAAGAAAAAAGAGTAATTAAACATGTTAATAATGAATAAAAGAGATGAATATGAATATTCTTAGAGGGTGTGAGAATTTTGATCTACAACAATATCTAGGAGCCTTAGAGAATCTCACAAATCGAATTTACTCACAAAACCAACAAAAAGCATGAAAGAAGAGCAATTTTACACATATGGTGTGAACAGAAACTTGATATTATCTGACTGTCTAACATGTAAATATGTTTAGAATAGGATTATATTACATTTGGAAAAATTCATGAGGCTTAGGAATCCCAAAATGAGTGTACATGAGTAATTGGCCAAATTGGCCTCAATGCCCCCTAGGTGGGTCCAACTTGCTCCAACTCATCCCAAATGGTCACGAATGGAGGTGTGGATGTGGATGAGGCATGTTGGAACAATAATGACTCAAAGGCATGGTGGGTGTGCAAAATAAGGTGAGTGGGAGGCTCTAGGTTGCATTCAATACTCAAAACAATCCAAAAATGGGCTAAATCCACCCCTAGCACTCCTATTCAACCACAATTCCCCATTTCAAGGAAAGGGAGTACTCTAGAAATTAATGAAGGTGCACATGTGGATTTTGACTGAGATGGAGCGCTCAACTAGGTGTGAACACTCCTGTTTAAGTGGTTATTTGCCCAATTAAGCTACCTAGGTCCAAACCATAATGTATTAATGCACAAATGCAAATAAAATTGACCAGGGACTTAGAATAAGGTAATAAGTGGTGGATTAATATTCTAACACCCCCCCTTAACCAAAACTTAGTACATCTCATGAAAATTAAGTGAGAGGCCTTAGCAACAAAGGCTCAAGTCACCTCATACATAACAGAAATTTTATTTGTCCATGCAAATTGAGGAAAAGAAGGAAAACCTCATGGTATAAAACCTTACCTGTAAAATGGACATGGGGCTGAAACCTGCAAAAAAATAGCAGCAATCACCATCCATCACTCACCCCAAGTAAATATCTTAGGTGATTGAAGGTCTTCTTAGTGAAACACTTGGTGAATATATTAGCAGTTTGCTCGGTGGATGGACAATACTGCAAGGAAATCACCTGGTCATGCACTAATCCCCGAATGTAGTGCATATGGATCTCTATATGATTTTTTCTCTGCCTCTGAACTGGATCAGTATATATCTTGATGGAACTTTGATTTTCCACCCAAATTTTGGTTGGAGAATCAATAGCAACATCAAACTCTCGAAGAATTCCTTGCAACTAAACACACTGTGTGGCTGCGTTCACTGCTGCCTTGTACTCGGCCTTTGCTGAAGAAAGGGAAATTGTATGTTGTTTCTTACTTGACCAACAAATAGGAACTTCAGCAAGCATGAAAAAAAAACTGAAGTGTACTTTCTATCAATGGGATCTCCATCCCAATCTGAATTAGAAAATCCAACTAGTTGTAGTGAAGAACTAGCTGCATAGTGTACCCCAAAACTCTTTGTTCCTTGTACATATTGGAGGATATTTTTGGCTGCCTTCCAATGGAGCTCATGTGGCTGGTGCATATATCTTGCTACAACACTTATAGCATAAGACAAATCAGGTCTTGTATGTGTAAGGTACAGCAAACTACCAACTAGATGCCTATAGAGTGTACAATCTACCAAAGGAGAATCACCAAATTCACCTAGTTTGATGCCAGAAAGGAATGGGCACTTGGATGCCTTACAATCAGCCATATTAAACTTATTTAGCAGGTCTGAAGCATACTTTGGTTGACTCAGCATGATTCCTCTTTCAGATTGCTCAATTTCCAAACCAAAAAATTGCCTTAGCAATCCTAGATCGGTCATTGTAAATTCACTATGTAGAGATGCCTTGATTGATCCAATTTGTTTGTTGCAGCTCCCTGTAATTAAGAGATCATATACATACAATACAATAACCTGCAAAATACCATCATATTGCTGCAAATATTCATTTGTATCAGACTTGCATCGAATGAAACCAATTGAGAGCAAAAAAGCATCCATTTTTGCATACCAAACCCTGGGGGCTTGCTTGAGTCCATATAGTGATTTCTTCAACCTACAAACAAGTGAAGGATCCTCTTGGAAACCTTCAGGTTGCTGCATATGTATCTCTTCCTGTAGTTCACCATGTAGGAATGCACTTTTAACATCCATATGGTGCACTGGCCAACCTTTACTAGCTGCAATTGCTAGAGCTAGTCTTATTGAATAAATCTTTGCAACCGGTGCAAAGGTCTCAGTATAATCCACACCTTGGATTTGAGAGTAGCCCTTAGCAACTAATTTGGCCTTGTACTTTATCTCAGAACCATTAGCAGCAAGTTTTGTTTGAAAATCCCACTTACATTGCACAAGCTTCCTCTTAGGAAGAGGGGGAACCAAATCCCATGTTTCATTCTCTTGGAGAGAATGGAATTCTCCTTCCATTGTTGATTTCCACCTTGGATCATGATAAGCTTCCTGATATGACTGTGGATCAGATCCAATCATCATATAACAGTGATCAGCAAGAGCACTTTCACTTGCATAGGAAGCATTGTTAGCTTGAGATCTACTCTTCCTAGGCTTAGAACCATCAGTAGTAAGTTTGGTTCGAAAATCCCACTTACATTGCACAAGCTTCCTCTTGGGAGGAAGGGGAACCAAATCCCATGTTTCATTCTCTTGGAGAGAATGGAATTCTTCTTCCATTGCTGATTTCCACCTTGGATCATGATAAGCTTCCTGATATGACTATGGATCATATCCAATTATCATATAAGAGTGATCAACAAGATCACTTTAACTTGCATAGGAAGCATTGTTAGTTTGAGATCTAGTCTTCCTAGGCTCTTGGGGATTGCCTTCCAATTCATATGCAGCTTGTATGATTTTTTCAGCCCACTTGGGCATTGATGATGACTCGTCTACAACAATTTCATATTCAGCCATATCATTATCAGAATTATCAGAAAAAATAGAGCTTGAATCATTACTTACTTCATCAAGGTGTTGGGGAGAAGAGCATTCCCCCAGTGCAAGCTCAAAATATGGTATTGGTTCCTCTTCGAATTGCACACTTCTCTCAATGAAATTTTTGAGTGTGGATGTGTCAAAGAGATTATAACCCTTTGTTTCCTCACCATAACCAACCATGACAAATTCCTTGCTCCATGGCTTCAAATCCTTCCTCTTTTCTGAAGGACTTTGAGCCCATGCTCTTGATCCAAAAATCCTGAAATTTGGGACATTTGGTTTTTGGCCAAACCATGCCTCGTAGGGAGTTTTTCCTTTGACTGATTTGTGGAATGCCATGTTCTGTATATGTGCAGCACAATTGATAGCCTCAGCCCATAGCTTGGGACTTATATCCATTGCTTCAATCATGCATGTGGCCATCTCTTTGAGAGATCTATTTTTCCTCTCTACCACACCATTTTGTTGTGGTGTGTAGGGAATTGAACGTTGCATTTGAATGCCACATTCCTCACAAATATGCTACATATTTTTGTTTACATATTCCTTCCCATTATCAGTCCTAAGGATTTTTATCTTATGCCCACTTTGATTTTCCACTAAGACCTTCCAAATCTTCAATTTCTCAAACACTTCATATTTTAATTTTAGGAAGTATACCCAGCAGAATCTAGAGTAGTCATCAATGAAGGTGATTACATACCTTGATACACCATAGGATGGAGTGGGTAGAGGACCAATGAGGTCTAAATGTACCAATCCAAGTGGTTGTGTGGCTCTCCTTGTCATTCCCTTCTCATATCTGCGTTCTGGACAGCCAATGCAAGCTCCATTCGAAGATTTTATTGAAGGAATCCCTTCCACCATCTCATCTTTGTGCAGTGCTTGGAGATACTTGTAATTCATTTGACCAAATATTTCATTCCATAGCTTGTAGGTATCGTTGGCATGAGAGAGGAGAGCTTGGTCACTAGAACTAGGGAGGAAATTCGAGAACTTGTACATCCTCTTTTGGTGGTCTACATACCCAATTGCCACAACTTGGTTTGATGAAATTTATGAAATCTCTACCAAGTCAGGAATAAATGTTACTCTCTTGGCTTCTCATGTATGGGTAATTTGATACACTGACAACAAATTTGCATCCAATGAAGGTACATAGAGCACATCACTGAAATAACCATGCTCCAAGTCAATCCTACCAATTCCTTTGGTCTGGATTTCAGAGTCATCTCCCATTCGAACTGTTGGTCCACTATTCAAAGGAATAGAGGAGAAGAGATCTCTGGATGAAACCATGTGTCTAGATGCCCCTAAATCAATAATGAAGGATGAGGAATTAGAAATACCTACTACCAAGGCATGACATTTCTCGTTGTTGTCTGAATTTGAAGTGCCATCTTTCTTCCTTGCGCCATTAGGGACAAGGATGTTGTTTTTCTCCAGCAGCTGCGTCATGGTGTCAATGGTTTTCTTCATGCATGAGCTCTTTGGATTCCATCCCTTGTGGCAATATGTGCATTTGGTTTTCTCTTTTCCCTTCTTTTCCTTCTCCTTTGAAGGATTCGAACCCCCATCAATGGATTTGGGTTTGTCAAACTTCCTCTTCTCTGGTTGCTTCAAATTCTTTGCTTTCTGCTTTCCCTTGGAGGCATTCAAAACACCCATGGCCAAATCTTGATCTTTCGATTTGATGGTGCCCATTTGTACTAGCTTGTCTTGCTCCTGAGTAAGACATTCCATGAAGGTTTCCAGTGATGGCATTTTCCAATTTCTAAGTGTCATTTTTGCAGAATGGAAGGTGCTTACAAACACTGAGAATTCTGGTACTAACTTCGAAAGGATGGACAGTATCAATTGTTCCTCTTTATTCACAATTCCACATTGCTACAACTAAAGCACTAGAGGCTTCAACTTTGTGAATAACTCCTGTATGGTTTCAAAATGCGCTGGGCTCAAGTTGCTGAGCTCGTTTTCAAGCTGATGCCCTCTCAATTCATTAGTTTTCCCAAAGAGTGATTCTAGTTTAACCTAGACTTCATTTGGGGTTGTCAAACTATCTGTATGAAATAAGAGCTCTCTCAAAATACTCAGGCATAGCAATCCATAGGCTTCATCAAGTCTGTTGAAGTACTTAGCTTTCTCCACAATAGAATTTGGCTCCACTTCTATGCCCATGGTAACTCTATAGAGACCCTTAGATCTCAATTGAATGACCATTTCTTCCTTCCAATCGAAAAATTGAAAGGAGTAAGAAATATGTGATTTGATTCCATTTATGCTTGCGTTAATGGTGAGAAACTTGCTGGAAGTCCTGCAAAAAACACTCAATTTTATCTGGAAATTCTCTCAAAAATGCAGCTCAACACTTAAGATTGAACTGCAACTCACTAAAATCCACTCGGCTCTAATACCATGTGAAAATGTTGATCTACATCAAGATATAGGAGCCTTATAGAATCTCACAAATCGAATTTACTTGCAAAACCAACAAAAAGCATGAAAGAAGAGCAATTTTACACATATGGTGTGAACAGAAACTTGATATTATCTGACTGTCTAACATGTAAATATGTTTAGAACATGTTTATATTACATTTGGAAAAATTCGCGAGGCTTAGGAATCCCAAAATGAGTGTACATGAGTAATTGGCCAAATTGGCCTCAATCCCCCCTAAGTGGGTCCAACTTGCTCCAACTCAGCCCAAATGGTCACAAATGGAGGTGTGGACGTGCTTGAGGCATGTTGGAACAATAATGACTCAAAGTAATGCGTGGGTGTGCAAAATAAGGTGAGTGAGAGGCTCTAGGTGGCATTAAATGCTCAAAATAGTCCAAAAATGGGCTAAATCCACCCCTAGCACTCCTAGTCAACAACAATTCCCCATTTCAAGGAAAGGGAGTGCTCTAACAATTAATGAGGGTGCACATGTGGAGTTTGACTGATCTAGAGCGCTCAAGTAGGTGTGAACACTCCTGTTTAAGTAGTTATTTGCCCAATTAAGCTACCTAGGTCCAAACCATAGTGTATTAATGCACAAGTGCAAATAAAATTGACTAGGGACTTAGAATAAGGTACTAAGTGGTGGATTAATATTTTAACAGAGGGTTATGCCTCCTTATACAATGTACCAAATACACAATACACGATTAGATTATAATAAAGCTAGGTCTCCTTGGTGTGTGTGTGTGTGTGTGTGGATATGAGACAAAGGGTACAATTATAATTCTAGCTCACCATACAAGTACAATTAATAAGTTCCTAGCCAAACAATAAAGATAGTACTAATATAACAATAGAAATGTAATGTTACAATATATAGGGCTTAACACCATACAACTAGACTAAGCCATTGCACGACCCTTAGCAGACACCACTATACATATTTGTAGATATTTGTGTACCCTCTACAAATGTTGTACGATCCCTGTAGTAGAAACCACTACCATACTCTCTACATATGTTGTACAATCCCTACGACAACAACAATCTCATATGACTTGGTAATTCATCTGTATGATATGAAAATGTCAATATAGTCACAATGCTCTTGTACAACAAGCTATTGCAATCTGTACCGTGTGGAAGTATATAAATCTTAACATACCAAGTTGCACTTGAGGAATTAAGAAGTAATGGAATTCATGAAAAAGAAAATGGAGACCAATGAGGAAATAAAAAAAGAATTACATATCCATAAGTAAGACATAAGATCTATTAAAACTTGTTTGGACAACATTGAGAGTAGTATGAACACACAAACAAGAGAATTAAGAGAAATATTGTGCAAACAAGTAATGGAGCATAAAAATGCATTGCAAAAGGTAGAATATACATTTTACAGTATAAATACCTTAAAGAGAAGAAGAGAAAATTGAAAGAGATGAATCAAATACTATAATTATCACTAGGATTAACAAGATAATGAAAATATTGGAATAACTAACACCTTAGGGTTCTCCAATCTCAAGAAGAGAAGAACCATGTAGAGAAAAACCAACTATATCTCTCTTAGGAAATACAAGTAACTCAGGTTTTCAAGAAAGAGATTACCACAAAATAAAAATAAAGAGAGTTACCGAAATATGATGGAAAAGACAATAGATGGGTCATCATCTAGGTCAACAAAACATAGGGTATCTTTGAATCAAACCCTCCACCTAGTGAATGAGAAAAAATAATGATGAACTCTAATAATTTAGAAGGAGAAGCTTACCATTGGTTCGTACAGTGAGCTGAAAAATGTGGTGCTTGTACATTCTATTGGAAAATTTTCACCACAACATTATTAATTAAAGATGTTTTATGATGAAGAAGAGGATGACCTTAACACTAAATGTGTTCACTTAAGGAAAAAGGGGAATGTAAATGATTATAATCATGAATGGGAGGTCATGACAACAAGATAGAATGGATTCTTAGACAAATAATTACTAAAAATATACGTATGTGGGTTGAAGAATAGTGAATTAAAATTGTAGAATCGAGGGACAATTTTAAGGATCCATAAATTTCTTAGAGTGTAGAAACTTATGCGAATCTTACTAATTCTTAAATTTGCAACCATAAAATGTTTGGCAATTTTTTTGTAAAAATGTTTAAATTTCTAAGGACTTTATATGGTTTTTGGACAATTTTGGTGATTTTTAGAGTAAAAGAAAATTCCCATGGAATTTGGGCGAATCATTTAAAAAATGGAAATTGGTGAATCTTTTTTTGGGAAAAAAACATTGAAAAATAGCCCATGGGATAAATTTCACCCCTAAAAGTTTCCCTGGTGGAATCATAGAACTATCAAAGATGCTAGACATGCAATGAATTTAATTAAACAAAAAAATACAGTGAAAATTGTCATCATCCATCGGTCCCAATAAAATAATAATAATTATGTCAACGACAAATCATGTAAATACTCCACAAAAAAGATAGACAAGTATAGACCACCTCACTTAAGGGAGGGTCAAAACAACAATACTAGGATATAGATAAGACATGAACAAACAACTATAGATATTGTGGAGAAAAATTATTTCCAAGGCATATGTAAAACAACCAAAATTTATATAATCTGAGGCTAAGAAGGAACCAAACACATCGAGTAATGATTGCTTTGAGTAAGGAAGCAATGGGGGAAATAAGGACACTAATACATACTTGGAAGAAATAATTCCCAAGAGGGAAGGATTAAAATCTAAATATGCTAAGGGGATGCTTGTTATTATGCATGCATTAGCTAAATGGTAACAATATCTCTTGGGTAGTAATTCTTGATACATACTGATCACAATAGTCTTTAATATGTTCTTCACAAAAAAACATTGTACACCAAGAAACAAAAATAAATAGAGAAATTTTTTATCTTCGATATGAAAATATTACACAAAAAGAGAAGGGCAATGTAGTTGCCAATGCATTGTCAAGAAAATATGAGGAGGTATCAACATAAGCAACATCAATCATAATCCCTAACTAGATAGATAAGTTATGAGTGGAATATGCCAAAGACACTAAATCTTATTCCATCATCAATAACTTCGGACAAAATAAAAAATTGAATGAAGAAATGAATTTCTTTGGTACAAGGGACGGATCTATCTAACTTCATCGTCGAAATTTAAATTAAATTCTTACAGGAATCACATGCCTCTCTAGATATGGAAAATGTAGGATTCTTTATAACTTATTACAATGCAAAAAAATATTTTTATTGAAAGGGAATGGAAAAGGACATTCAAAAGTATGTCATTGAATGTGATACTTGTCAAATAAATAAGAGAAAAAATGTTGTCACTAGGGTTACTCTATCCTCTACACATTCCTAACAAAAACTAGTAAGATATTTCAATGGACTTCGTTGAAGGATTACCCATGTCTAATGGAAAGGATAAAAATGTGGTTGCCATTGATAGGATAACTAAGTATGCTCACTTCATGGGGGGTAAAGAAAATGGATTCAACAGAGAAAGTATCTAAAGTATTTGCAAGAATATTTATAAATTACATGGTTTTTCGAAGGTCATTGTCAATGACAAGGATGCAAAACTTAAGGATAATTTTTGGAAATGCTTTTTCAAACAATAAGGATATCTCATAATATGAATTCAACATATCACCCCCAAACTAATGGATAGATAGAAATAGTCAATAAATGCTTTGAAACCTTCCTTCATTTTTTCTGACAGATAAGAAAAACAAATGGTTCTAATGGTTACATCTAGTAAAATGGTGGTATAATTCTACTTACCAAACTTTATCCAGAATGACTCCCATCCAAGACTTATATGGTTATGAGCCACCATAATGGAAAGATTTTTCATTGTTTAACTCTTAGGTGTCAACAGTAAAGAGCCAATTAGGAGAAGATCAAAAGATCGTTCAGTTACTAAAACAAAACCTAGCAAGTGCTATGTTGTGGCCACAACATCCCCCTACTTTTCTTTACTTTGGAATAGAAAAGTCGGCCCCCCCATGCTAAAAATTTTGGTTTTTTGAGTGCAACCCGAATTTATCTATGCATAATGAATAATCTAAATGAAGTTTGATTGCTTGAATGTGTGTTGATACCTTTACGATGATATTCATCGATATCACTTTTGTCCCAGAATGATTTATTTGAATCGTTTGACATAGTTATTTTCCTTCCTACCAACAACTTTCCATTGACATGACTAGTTGAGTATTCTAAGTGTCAATTTCAAAGTCTTGTATGGTGCTTCCAAGCCTCCTATGCGCAGTTCCCAATCACTATCTCTCAACCTTTGCTTGTGACCTTGTCTACCAAGTTTGAAAACTGCATGGAAACAGTCAAGTCAGGATAAGCCGCTCTACTTTGGTCTATTTCATGATCTGACAATTTCCCTCTTGTATCAATCACATCTTTGGAAAGGTTGCTTCACTAATCATTGAAGATTTTCCCGAACAAATCAATGCACACTACAACTTTGTTTAGGTTGCATCTAGAGGGTCTCATGATCCATAAGCATCTTCTTTGTATTTCATGTCATAAGTGATTTTTCCTCATAGAGATTATCTCTTATCTTGAACAATCTTTATATGATGTTTGTTGTTCATTGGATGACTTAGAGTCAATTTTGAAAACCACTCGATCTTTCGCTAATTGTCAAGCATGACGTGCACCAAGTGATTAATTGACCTAGTTCGAGGATTAAAATATTTCAATAGGTAATGGTTGGTCTCAATCCTTGCTTGCACACTGAACTCCTATGTATCACAGTTACTAGGGAAGATGAAAAAACTAATTTTGAGCAAGCCAATTGCAAGAGCAAGACCTCAAATTTCATTTAAAAATGCGTTTGCTCATAATTTTGGGGGTCAATGAAAGTGAAATCCTTGTCAACGAACTTGGCCATCTTTGATGAGTTAATCATTATGAATCCAACGCAACTCATGGAATTCAAATCTGAGCTCTGGAGTGCCAAAATGACCCTGAAGATTCCCCTACAAACCAGTTGTCAAGGTACACCACATTGAAAGTTAGCCCCTTCAAAGAAAAGTTACAATGCGACTAGATTTTAAATATATGCGTTCAATTAGAAGCTCCTTTGCATTGAAAAGGTAATTGAGATAAAATTTAACATGAAGATGAAATAACTCAAGTCTCAGTAATATTTTGTTTTTCTATGTGTTAATTCTTTGATTTCTTCTCACACCAGCTAAAACCGTAAGTGTCGAGCTCTGGAGGTCGGAAGAATATCCCGACATCCCAATGTGTGCTCTCAAGCATTTGAAACTCTCGAACTTCCTTAGCTTTACAAATTAATAAAATAATAATAATAATAATGAATGAAAACATAACATAAATAGAAACAAACAAACACATATATTACTCCCTTTGGTAAAATGGCGGCATGGGTTTATTTTAAGTACATATTATATCCCTTTTGATTACGTGGAGGCGTGCTTTTTAACATGTACACTAAACCCTCCCCTTTTTTAACTCGAACCAGTGCATAACCTAAGACAAAAGAAACCCACAAAAAAAAAGGCATGCTTTATTACAAACCAAGCTTCAAATGGTCGGTTGAGAATTTTGTTTTGCTTCGACATAGTTGAGAAATTTCTTATGGAGTTGTCAAAAATTCAACGATTTGGTTTGTATGTGATTTTCATTGGAATCAGACTTTTTGTATTTTGCAAAATCTGAATTTAAGAGTGTTTTAATGGTGATTTTGATAGTAGAAACAGATTTAACACCATCAACAAATTTGTTTCACCCAAAATTTTAGAATTTGACAATTATAACCAAGATTTTTTCAAATTTATACTAGATTTTTTCAAAATCATGACAGAAAAATAAAATTTTCCTGTTTGAAATCATAGAACTTTTAGACTATGCCGATTTCTTACCAACCAAGCTTCGACTTGCTGGAAAAGAAAGTTTTTTTGGCTCCAACATGGTCAGCATAAAAGTTTGCTTTGCTTAGAAACAGTCGGCGGGCTTCCAAGTCGACATGCTCCTTGGGCGCACATATGCCGAGCTTCCAAGTCTAGCTCAAAACATTAAGTCGTCATTGATTCTCTTTCTTATCTACCACTCCTTCATCTTTTTGTCGGGCACTCACTTGGTGGGCGTGCCACTTTTACTCCGACAGCTGGATTAAAAATGAGTTTAGCTCCAATTCCTGACTTTATATGTGTTGGATGTCTTTGATTATGTTTAAATTGTTTCATTTACGAGAATATTTTTGTAATGGTAGGGGGACCATGGATGCCTACATGGCATCCATGTCCTCCCATGCTTTATTAAAGTCAAAAGGTAAGTTTTACATGGACAAGAGGCTTAGGAAGTATTTGGTTAAAGATTGGACATGGATATTGAAAAAGGTTGAATGTAGAATTAACCAGTGGAACTATAGACTACTATCGATTGGGGGAAGACTCACTGTTGTAAAAGAAATATTGAGAGGGATATCGGTTTAATGGTTCTCTCTCTCACAAGTTCCTTTTTTATCATCAACTCTTTAAGAAAGCTTTTCTTTAATTTTCTTTGGACTGGTGGTATGGATCGTAGTAATATGGTTATGGCTAGCTGGGATAGATTGGCATTACCTAAAAGTTGTGGAGGTTGGGGTATAAAAAATCTAGCCACCTTCAGTGTTTCCTTAGACTCAAAAGTTTCTGGAGAGGACTTTTTGGCACTACTCTCTAGTCAAGAGTGTTGTCTGTCAAATATATAAAAGGGGATATTATCAAGTGGATCATAAATCCAAAGAAAATAACTAGGGTTGCTTCTCCTGTTTGGGATGGTTTCCTCAAATTCTACAATTGGTTGGCAAAAGATCTCTTTTGGAGGGTAGGAAATGGAAAGGAGATTTTGGTCAGTATTGATCCAATTCTGGGTATGGAAGAAAATTACAAACTATCAGAGGATATTCTTAGTTTTTTGAAGGAATATGGTCTTTTTAACCTCAATAAAATTAATAAGACCAGGGATAAAATCACGCAAGACACTTACTGGTTCGGTGCAAAGGATTTGGGTTTCACCCAGTTTATTGCATATGAATGGGGCCATTATATAAGGTTTTTGAACTCGGTTGGATGCATACTTACACAAGAGAAGAATTCTCTTATTTGGAATGGCAATTCAGCTACGGGAATGGTGACAGTTAAGTCAGCATATAATGCTATTATAAAAAACAAATGTTTTTTTCCACAACATTGGTGGTATAAACGGATTTGGCAATGGCAGATTCCATTGAAGTTTAAATGTTTTATGTGGTATGCATTCCAAGGGAGACTTAAAACCTGGGATAATCTTATGAATAAAGGGTGGTATGGGCCAATTTTTTGTTCTTTATGCTGAAACAACTCGGAATCTACATATCATCTGCTTGTGGAGTGTGAATTTACTAGAAATATTTGGAACATGAGTTGTTCCTCTTTGAAGCTTGAGCATAAATGGGGTTATGAAAATTTTGATATATGTGCACTCCACTAGTTCATAAGTTGTAGATCTCACCCTACTTTTCCAGTTCTTATATCCTGGTCCATTTGGCATACTAGAAATAAGGATGTTTTTTAGAACAAGGTTCCGAGCTTGCATAATACTTGCATTCATATTCTAAACTTACACAAAGCCTACTGTTTTGATAAGGCAACTTCAAAGATTCAAAAATTGAGCACTTTCACTCCTCAGTTCATAGGTCCAATTGCTTTCTTCGATGGTGCATCTACAAATGGTTTATATGTGGCAGGTGGAGCAATTTTTTTAAATCATGAACACTTTTTCTCATTGAGATTTAATTGTGGAATAGGTTCCAACATGAAAGCGGAGCTACTTGCACTCTGGTGTGTTTTGAAAGTGGAAAATATTTTTGGTCTTGGTGAACTCAAATTCTTTGGGGATTCGAGGGTCACCATAAAATGGGCTTGTGGAGAATACATACTAAAAGTTACATCTCTTCTTCATTGGTGCAACAAGATCATGGCAGAAATACAACTATACAATAATATATCTTTTAAGCACATCTATAGACCGCATAACTCTCCGGTGGATAAACTGTATAAACAAGCTATGGAAGGCGAGGAAGGTGTCATTGTGTGGGAAGAATTTCAGGGACTTCACATATGTGATATGGGATCTGTGAGGATTTTTGAATGACGATCTATTTGGGGACTATTTCTTGATGTCTTTTCTTTTTGGGTAATATGGGTTTGAAAGATGCTTTTTCTTTTTGTAAATCTTATTATGAGAAGGATGAACTCTGATAAGTTATTTTGCTAATAAGTCTTTTAAAGACTTGAACATCCATGTACTATTTGATTCAACATGAATATCAATAGTATGCTTTTTTCTATTGAAAAAAAAAATGGGCCTAGGAAGTATAGTCTCGTTTGATGAAATGTTAGGGGGGTTAGTTTAATGAAGTTTGGGATATAGGTTAGCATAGGGGATAGTTAGGATTATGATTATTTAAATTTTGTTTTATTTTATTATATGTTGTTTTTATTTTATTTTTTCTTTATTTTAATTAATTTTGTTTCAATAAAGCTTTAAAATAATATTGATAAAGTTAATAATGGATTATTTTTATTTATAGGAAAGTTCAGGTCTAGAGAGGAAAGTGTGAGAGTTTCATAGCTTTAATCACAAGATTTTCCAAATATAGCCTCGGTAAGAATTTGATCCCAAGTCGTAAAACAAAGAGAGACATAAAAGATGTGCGATGATGATAGCACAATGAAGTATCTCCTACATAATTTAGCTATAAATATTGACTCAGGCCTCCATTTCAAGCATTCTTTATACCGATGGGAAAGTATCAATGAGATATATGACCTGGTGGTTACAATTTTCTTCGATTACCCACCAAATAGCATAGAAAATTTAATACAATCAAATACCACATCACCGACAACCAGAGGGATAAGTTTAATCGAAGACCTTATATGCTTCAAATTCTATGAGAGAAGCATGGCTCATAATTTTATGGCCGTATAGGGTAACAATGTACATAAACTTACGCTCATTATGACTATCACATCCCAATCCATCAATCCGATCAACAGAGGGGGACATGAACGAATTATAAGATTCTAAATTTCACCCCATGGCCATATTTACGAATTCATAACGTTTAAAATATGTGTGCAGTTTCATAAATAAAAATACATAGTGGAAATAAAATCTATCCACACACATCTATCTTGCATGTACTAGCATGATCATTGCATGCATCGTTTAAAAACATTGCATATTCAAATACAAGAGAATACTTATCTTTAAATAAGAATATCCAAGCGATTGACTGTGTAAGAGAGATTTTCCACCCAACTATAGGCATTCTGTCTAGAATATACTCTTTCCACCGAGAGGCCACCCCCAAGCTTGATATGATGCCACTAGAATGAAGGAAACATCTACAAGATTCTCTCTCTCTTCCCATAACTCGTTCTGCTCTCTATGCTTATCCAAAATCTCATACATAGCTCTACAAATATCACTCAGTCATCACAGCCATGGCACTCCTTCCAACTACCCCACATAATACAAGAAAGGAGTTCACCTTCATTGATCCACAATTCCCTTAGGAAATCCAACCCTTACAGTTCTTACCAGTGTGTGCAGTAAGATTCCAACCTATTGTATGTTGTTGGAGAACCTACTATAGCATAAATCATGGCTTCTCTAGCATCTATGAGTAGCAAACCTCAAAGGGTAAGGGTTCCTATCTTGTTGAAACTCTATGCTAACCTAGAACCATCTATTTTCCCTTCAAATATATAGCTTTCTCTCTAAATTTGAAAATTCTCAATTATACACGGTTTGGTAATGGTAATGAACAACAATAGGGATCTCTACGTAGTGTATATGTGTATGAGAGAATAATACAATGAGTGTTGAATCCAAGAGATATGAGATCATGGTGAAAACACAAATGACATAGATTCTGACCATATAACAAAGTACTTCTGAAAATGTAGAATTGACTTCTAACATTTGATAGAACCAGAACAAGAGTGCATTCATCCCCATTCTTCAATAACTGTATGAGGTGACTTTTCCCACCAACCTCAAACATGCATTCAATGATTGGAAATAGTCAAAAGAAGGTAATTGGCTCATTTAAATCACATGGTATAATTTGGATGAGTTCTAAGGTTGACAATTGGAAGCAAAGGATTTAGTCTCCCATAGGCCCCCTTTCCTCTTCCCCTCTGGTGGCCCCTCTAGTGCTCTTTACACAACCATATTGGACCATTTTATTATGTGCAACATAATATTTACATATATTTTGAGTTAGACTAACAAGCCAACCATACAGTCCAAATAAATATATTTACATCATACATGTCTAGCCATTCACTAGTCTGGCCTTGGCCTTGAGCCCCACACTAGGAATCCATACTGCCGCATTTACAACATTTACATAATTTTGGTTAAATACATTCCAAGTCAAAATTGGGCATCTTACAATACCCTCCCCCTTGGATTAAAACCATCCTTGGTGCTTTCTCAAAATTAGGAAAGCTGGAGAATGTCTCTCTCATGGCATCCTCCAACTCCCATGTAGCCTCATCGGGACCAAAGTACCTCCATTGCACATTTAGTTGTTCGATGGCTCGATTCCAAAGAAATGTTACCTTCTTGTCTATGATGCATTTTGGCTCAATTTGGAACTCTCCCTCGAGTTCCACCTGTATCACATCCCAATCAATCACATGGTTAGGATCATGTACATATTTCTTAAGCAAAGAAACATGAAAAACATTATGAACTCTAATGTTAGCAAGCAATGCAATTCTATATGCAACTAGCCCTATCCTCTCAAGGACTTCAAATGGCCCACAATATCTTGGAAATATATTGGCACAACTTCTGAGATTCAAGGAAATTTTCCTTGGCCTCAATCTAAGGTAAACATGATCCTGAACACTAAATTCCCTATGCACTTTCTTCTTATCTGCATAGATTTTATGTCTATCATGGGTTGCCTTTAAATTTTGCCTAATATTTGCAACCTCCTGTTCTATTTCCTTAAGTAATTATGACCCAAGTACAATTATGCTCACTGGATTATCCCAAGTAACTGGTGTCCTACACTGTCTGCCATACAAAGCTTCAAACAGATTCATTTCATGTGATGTGTGTCTCCCATTGTTATATGCAAACTCCACCATGTGTAGATAATCTTCCCACTTGGATGGTTTTTCCATCACATACATACAAAGCATGTCTTCGATAACTTGATTTACTCTTTCTATTGCCCATCTGTTTGTGGATGGTAGGTAGTACTAAAGTTCAATTGTGTACCCAAATATGCAAAAAGTCTTTTCCAGAAATTTGAGGTGAACTTGGTATTCCATCTGAAATTATTGCCTTAGGAAACCCATGCAACCTGAAAATTTCCTTCATGAAAATATTTGCAATGGTATCCATTTTATATGTGGAATTAACTAGTATAAAATGTGATTCCTTTGTTAACTTTCCCATCACCACCATGATGGATTCATGTTGTCTCATTGTCACTGGAAACCCTGTAATAAAATCCATGGAAATCACTTCCCATTTCCATACCGGAATTAGCAAAGGATGCAATAAACCTACTAGGTGTTGATGTTCAACCTTTACTTGCCGACATTTCATACACATAGAAATATACTCTGCAATGTCCTTTTTCATTCCCGACCAAAAATATTCCTTCCTGGTTGTAGCAATCATTTTCTTGTATCATGGGTGACCGACCGAAATTGTTAGAGTTTGCACTTAATTCAATTTAACTAGGATCTTTAACTGAAATAAAAAAAGCACAAAAAAACACAATAGACACAATAGTTTTCCTCGAGGAAACCATAAAGGAGAAAACCCCGCAACTTCCTCAAAGATAGATTCATCACTAATACAATCTCAAGCAAAATGGAAAACCCAAATATAAGATGTCTTCTGCGGCTCTCTCTCTTTCTTCTCCAACGAACTTGTCTTCTCTCCTTGCTTATGTGAACTTGAGTGAGTGAGATGTGTATTCAAATGAGAGAGAAAGCTCTCTATGTATACTTTATGTTTGGGTGACTTTTTTCCTAATTAGGTCATCCTCACTAACCTGACTGGTCTGACCTGTTCTAGGGAGACTCAATAATACATTTTACATTTATTCTTTGGGGTGCTATTGCCCCGACTTACACTGGAGGTTTTACCTCAATGACCTTGCATGACCAAACATAATAATGACATCCTCGAACAAAGGAAAAACATCTCTGTCAGATGTACAAGTAAAATACAATAATAAATATAAATATAAAATACAAATGAATATCTTCTGAAGTTACATTTACAACAACACTCCCTCTTAACTAGGAAGGTATTCTCTCGCCACAGTCATCATCATTATGGACAACGTCATCATAACTGGATCATCTTCAATGCTGGAACATCATTATCAACACTAGATCATCATCGTTGTTGTTGCAGTACTCCTCATCTTGTCAATCATTGATTAGTGACATATCTTGAATCTATCTGTCATCAGAAGTTCTACATAGCTAGCCCTTTTTCATGTTGGGTGTAGGCCTATCTCTCATCTAGGTCTTCATCATCTCCACGAGCAAGCCATCAAGTAGGTACAAGCCAGGACCACACATTACATTGTCGCAACAATCACATGCATCTCCTACTATCATCTCATCATATCCAGATCATCTCATCATCACACAGAGATCATCCCAAATGCAAACCTCATTCCCAACAGACCACCTGCGTCTCCCACCCAGTGGGTACATCCCAGGAGCACCCCAGGTGCATTACATATCTCAACATTCATCCCACATCTACCAGCATGGGAGCACATCCAGGAGAACCCCAGGTGCATTACGTCCAAAGGACAACCTGTGTCTTCCACCATGCGAGAACCAGCCTAGGTGCACACAAAGTTTCTTTGTGATAGGTGGACCTCTCAACGTCTCCAGCACGGGAGTACAGCTAGGATCAACCCAGGTGAATTAAGTCCTAAGGACCACCTGCGTATTCCACCATGAGAGAACCATCTCTAGTGCATCTACATCTTCTCCAGCATGGGAGTACAGCCAGGAGCACCCCAGGTGCATTATGTCCCAAGAACCACCTGTGTCTTCCACCATGCGAGAACCAACTGTAGTCCATCTACGTATTCTAGTATCATCACTCCCTCTTTCAAGGAACCTCGATCTGAATAAAACCAAGCCTCTCTTTGAAGTACTCGCAATTCACTCTGGCTAACGGATTGGTCAACACATTGGCTATCTTCTCATCTGTCACCACATACTGGAGCTTCACTACTCCTCTCTGCACCATATCCCGGATATAGTGATACTTGATCACAATATGCTTCAACTTGTCATGGAACACCGGGTTCTCAAACAACTTAGCACAACTATGTTTGTCACAGAAGATACAAGTCACCTCGAGCTCGATATCAAACAAATATGTCAGTAGCTTTCGAAGCCGTACTGCCTCAGAACTAGCCGAACAAGCTACAATATACTCTGCTTCAGATGTACTCAGTGCCACACATGAATGCTTCCTGTTAAAACAAGAGATCATACTGGATCCCATATTGAAGCAGCGTCCTAAAGTGTTCTTCCTATCTGTGGCACTTCTTGCCCAATTCAAATAAACATAACCATGCACGTTAATATTCTGATTCGCCTCATACTTGATCCCATACTCAACTGTACCCTTCAGGTACCTCAATATATGTTTTGCAGCCATCAGGTGAACATGTCTTGGATCCGTCAAGAAATGGCTCAAGGTGTTCATAGAAAAACATATTTCTGGCCTCGTGTTCGTCAGGTACATCAACGAACCAATCATCTGCTGATACATCTTGGAATCAACTATCTCTAATGAAGCATCACACAATAGCTTCAAGTTTGATGCCATTGGTGTGGCCATTACCTTGCAGTCCATCATCCCAAACCTCTTCAGAATATCCACTACATACTTTCCTTGACCAAGGAAGATCCCATCTACACTCTGCCATGCCTCCATGCCTAAGAAATAATGCATCATCCCCAGGTCCTTCATCTCGAACTCCGCAAAAAGATTCATATTTTCATCTGCAATGAGCTCATACTCACCTGTCAAAAGCAAGTCATCTACATATAGCAAAAGTATCACTGGTCTTCCTACGTTAACCTTGAAGTAAAGGTTGGAATCTTCTTTAATCTTGGTAAATCCTAAGCTCATCAGGAAGTTGTCCATCCTACCGTACCACATCTTTGGGTGCCTCCTTCAATCCGTACAAGGATTCCTTTAACTTGCACACATGATTCTGTCTGTCATGTGTCTCAAATCCCAGTGGCTACTCAACATACACTTCCTCTTCTACTACAACATTCAAGAATGTTGTCTTGACGTCCATCTGGTGTAAATTCCATTTCATTACTGCAGCCAGTGCAAGTATAGATCTAATTGAAGTGTATATTTCCACAGGTTAAAATGTCTCCTCATAGTTTATGCCTTCTTTCTAGGAGAAGCCACGTGCCACAAATCATGCCACTTCGAAGTCACAACCGACTTCCCTTTTGTTCTTGAAACTATCTCCCAGACATCATTCTTCATAATCGAATGGTATTCCTCGATCATGGAATCCTTCCATTCTTTCTTTTTTGTTGCTTCTTTGTAGTTGGAAGGTTCTTTATCAATGATGTCGCATAACAGGGCCACATAGCTGGAGTATGGTCGAGGTCTCTTTACTTCTCTGTGCATCCCCTCTGGAGCGCCATAATTCTCTGCATCTTGTATTGCTTCTCGTTCCCATGCTGGTCTTCTCTTGTGGTATTTCTTCTCATGAGGTGGATCTATACGTTCTTGTGGGTCTGCCATGTCATGGTCTTCATGATATTCTAGAATTGTCTTTTACATAACTATGTCTCTGGTTTAGGCTCTTTAGATTCTTCATCTTGACTTCATAAATCATCATCACAAGTTTCTCACGATCTTTCCTACAAGTCAATTTAGTTGCATGATTAGAAACATTTCATAATTTTCAAAACAAATTCTTATGTATAGGTCACACCATCATGCAACTATCTTAGCCAATGATTCAACACAACATTCATCCATATCCCGTATTCATACGGTAACTTTCTAGATGCCTTCCATTTCTACCAGAAAATTATTAAGAGCGTGCACTACTCTCAGTATGTCATCAAAGAGGTTTCATTCTAAATAAGTAGCAATGGAATGTTGTATAGTAGTATAGGCCACTTACCCATTACTTGCATATTAGTAGTATTCTGTTCATTAATGCAACTTTTTCTAACATGCATAATTCACATCCTAACTCTAGGAACATAAGTATGCACACGACTTAACAATATCATTTAAGTAGTTAGATATACAAGAAATGACAATTCAAATACTTATCTTTGTTTGGTTGTTGCGTGGAATCCCTCTTGATCTTTGCTTCCTTGCAGGAACTACTGGAGTCTCTGACAATGTGCTCCACTTCATCGTCTGATTCTGAGGACCTTATGCCTTTATTTCTTATGATCGGAAATGTTGAGCAAGTATTCTACATTGTATATCACTTGTTCTTCGTACTGGAGTAGACTCTGTGTGTCCCTTCTTCTACATCTTAACAAATGCTGAAAATGGATGAGAGGTTCTTCCATAGAGCACTGATCTTTTTTTCTTTTCCCGGAGTCCAACTTTGTAGGAGCTTCTCCTACTATGTAACACTAAAGGTCATCTCTAGCTTCACCTTATGGGGTGGAACCTTTTGAATGAATCCTTGTATTTGGTTACCTTTATTCATCATAATACATATTCTTCATCACTTGAAGAATCATCCCTTTCTTCTCTGGTTCTTTTCTTTGTTGGTTCATCATCTTCAGCGGTGTGAGCATGATGTCTCTTCGTGTTAGTCTTCTTAGAGTATCCTTGGTTTCTGGGACAGTTTCTTGAGTAATGTCCCTTCTCATCACATGTGTAGCATCTAATACTGGATAGATCTCTTCTGGATCCATAATTCCTATTGGGCCTTTTGGATATTTTGTGATGATGGTCATCCCTCTTGTTATGAATTTTCTTTGTGTGAGCAGTTAGAGCTTGATCATCATTTGCTCCCATTTTCTCTTCTCTTGCCACTAGCCGAGCTTCTTCTTGAGTGCATTATTCCCACATTTTGCTAAAGGTGATCAACTTCTTTCTGGCACATATTCCTTGAATGAATGAGTCCCATGATCTTGGGAGACCATTCAAGGTGGTCATAACAATCTCTCCTTCTTCTACTTTTTCTTCAATTGCTTCAAGTTGTTCCTTGATTTGAGAGACCCTTGTGAAGTAGGATTGCATGGTCTTTGAATTTAGGATCTTCACATTCTTGAGCTAGTTCCTTAATGTCATCTTTTGATTGATGTTCTTCCCTTCAAATAACTTTGTAAAAGCATCGAACATCTCCTTGGGTGTCTTCAAAAATGACACATGGGGGATGAGATGATCTTCAATGGAGTCTACAATAATTGTCTTGGCCTTGACCAAGTTCTTCTTATGGATAGACTTTGCTTCATCTTCCTCTGGTTCTGGAACCTCCTCACTAAGACACTTGTTCAAATCATTTTCTTCAAGGACAAGTGAGATAATATACTACCATGCTCGAAAGTTGTCAGCTACCTCAAGCTTGGTGTGGTGAGTCGTTTTGAAATGAGAACCTCAAATTGAAATAGCAGATATTTAGGTCTTACCAATTTGAGATGCCCAACCTGGTTCTGGAGCTGGCTGGCCTAGGGTTTGTTAGAGAAACCCTAATTTCCAAACTTGGAATTTTGAACTTATACTTGGATAGAAAGATGCGTCTTCTCAAGGCGAATTGATAGACGTACTCCTTTTCCCAAATATGTGGACAAAATTGCAAAATAGTTGATGCCCTAGTTTTCCTATCGGTAGTAGTGACAGGGCCAAAAATGAAAATTCTTGGTTTTGAATTCTGCTTCCATAAGAAGATGTGCCCTCCTAGGGTGAGTTGAAATGGCCTCCTTTTCAGGCTGATATGTGGAGGGAAGTTCCCAGAACAGGAAGCCCTAGTTTCTCCTGGTACTAGTGACTAGGTCAAAAATGAAAATTCTCTGAATTGAGTTCTGCTTCCTCCAAAAGATGCACCCTCCTAAGGCGAGTTATCCTAGCCTTCTTTTCTTGATGATATGTGGAGAGAAGACTTTGAACTAGGAAGCCCTAGTTTCCCACTATTTCGCAATGCCTTCTTTTCAGGTTAGCTCTGATACCATGTTAGAGTTTGTGCTTTAATTCAATTTAACTAGGATCTTTAACTGGAAAAAAAAAACTAGCACAACAAAACACAATAGACACAATAGTTTTCCTCAGGGAAACCATAAAGGAGAAAATACCGCAACTTCCTCAAAGATAGATTCGTCACTAATACAATATCAAGCAAAATGGAAAACCCAAATATAAGATGTCTTATGCAACTCTCTCTCTTTCTTCTCCAACGAACTTGTCTTCTCTCCTTGCTTATGCGAACTTGAGTGAGTGAGAGGTGTATTCAAATGAGAGAACAAGCTCTCTATTTATACTTTATGTTTCTGTGACCTTTTTCCTAATTAGGTCGGCCTCACTAACCTCACTGGGCCGACCTATCCTAGGGAGACTCAATAATACATTTTACATTTATTCTTAGGGGTTCTATTGCCCTTACTTACAATGGAGACTTTACCTCAATGAACTTGCATGACCAAACATAATAATGACATACCCGAATGAAGGAAAAACATCTCCGTCGGAGGTACTGTTACACCTAAATCTTGCCACCATAAGACTTAGTGTAAACATCCCTAAAGTTCCCATGACTAGGAATATAAACTGGAAGAGACACTTACCTATTTCCATAAGGTTTAGATGGGTCATCGTAGGTCACCCTTGTGTAGCATGTGAAGACGCAGGTTGTCCTAATGGAGCCTACGACGATGTCAGTTAAAGTGGATAAAGGGCATCTCCGAGCTATTTCTCGAAGGTGTGTGATGTGGATCTCTATCCCTAACCCATAGGAGAGCTGGAATTTGGTTCCCTAACCCTTTGGGATGATCCCGTAGTCCTCTCCCACTATTTCTCAACCTATCCTATCCTCCTAGTCCTATATATATGAATCTCCTTTCCATTCCAAAGGGAGGAAGTCTATAGCACTTGCATGCTGGTGAAATTAGCTTAGGAGATCCCTACTCATCTATTGGGAGACTCATACTTCCTTTGGAGGCTTTGGCTTGGCTTGTTGGAGGAGGATTGCGACGTTAATTCTTGGTTGTAATCATCTCTCTACTTTGTATTTCCCTCTTTTAATACAGTAATATAAACTCTTTCCACCAAATGTTGTTGTGTTAATAATGTTTGTGTAGTTTACTTCCTTAACCATTTACTTAGATCTGTTACTGTTTAGATACGTTTTACTGCTTATATTGTTTCTGTATGTCTTGACAGGTCTTGCAGCTGAGATCTGATGACCGTGAATCTTGGAGCAACAACAAGGAGAAATATATACAATCTAAAGGTAAGACATCTATTCACTCAATCTTTAACTAGATCTAGGGAAGCAGTTCTATGTTCTGTCTCACTTGTTCTAGATTCACATTGAACTAGGGAGATCACACCTTAAGTCCGCTTTCGGTAGATTGTCCAGTAACAAGTTTGGCGGCCATACTGGGGATTTACATGCATTGTTTTAAGTTTACAATTTGAAAGTCATTTTCTTTGATTTCTTTGTGAGCCATTTCATTTGCCTGATCCTAAACCTTTTTCGCAACCAGATCTTCTTTCTGAAAGGTCTTTTGACTTCCTTTGAGTCTGTATGTATGCTTTCCAAACCTTTTGATTGCTCATTTTTGGAGATATTTCCATCCTTGCATTGGGATTTCACCTGTCGCACCTGGGTAGTATAGCCAGAGCGACATCATCTCCCAGGCACAATTTGCTGATCTATAACCTACGCCATCGACGCTCACCGCAGTTTGACATATTGCGCCATCGATGTTGGACACCTGTTTGCCACCTGTGATAGGCGCTCTGAGCCTAACCATAGGTTGCGCCGAGCAATCAAGCCTTGTTCTTTCTTTCTCTCCTCTCCAATTTTTGACAAACCTTCTTTGTACTACATCTTCTAGCCAGAGACCTTTTTGATTTTGCATTAGTATTGTTTGGATTTGTTTGGATTGGTTTTGGGTTCCATTTTGGACAAGTTTGAGACTTGGTAGTAGTGGACATTTTAGTCTCCCCCACCTTCATCCACTTGACCTTGCATTCCATCCTCTCCTCACCTGATCTAGTATTTGCATTGGATCATATCCCAGACCTCTTTTGTGCATGTTATTTAGCTTTGCTTGCATTCGGCTGTTTTTTTAGTGTCTTGAGTGTTTTTTAGTTTATTGGATTACTTGTCATTTTCTTAAGAATTTATGAGTGTTTAGAGTGTTGCAAATAATCTTTCTTTTCAGCCATTCACGCTTAAAAACATTATTGTTATCAAGTTGTAGTCTTGGCAGATCATTGAAAAAATTAAAAGTGCTTCATTTTTACCTCTTTTCAAGTCAATTTGAGAATTATTGTAAAAGTTGTTCCATGCATTGGAATTTATCATTCATAAGTCTTTTGGAAAGTTTGAAACAAAAGTTAATCGTTTTTGTTTTTCACGAATTATGAGCCATTCATTTTCTTGAAAAATCCAAGTGAAATCGAGATTTTGCAAAAGTGTTTCAATGCTTGACAAAGTTATATGTACTTTTGATTTTCATAATTTAGGCCATCAGAGTGAAATTTGAAAATTTAGTGTGCTCTAGATAGAAATTCTCTCTTTTCATCACTCAGTTTCATTTTTTATTCGAAAAGACAAAAAGAAAATGCTTAGATTTGGTTTTCATGCTTGTTGATTTTCATATTTTGCTTGGAAAAACGAAAAGAGTACTTTCATTGTCAAATTTGGTAGAATTGAGATTTGTTGAAGCTTTGTTGTTTTGGTAAAAAACCACTTGAAAAAGATTTCTCCCTCCCATACATAGATTTCATCAAAATAAAAAGTGCATATTTTTTCATGTAGTTAGGGTTTGCATTATGCTTATGTTTATGTACTCACCTCATGCATTCACCTAACCGCCCAGATAAAATTAACGGTAGAACTGGGGTAAAATATTTAGTAACTTGTGTGTTAAGTTAGAGACGTGTTTCGAAGTCTTAAAACATGGCAGTTGTCGTTATTTTCCTGCACTGCATCCCGGGGGTATTGTAGTCTTCCATGTACCAACTGGTATATCGAAGATCTTTCACGTACCAACTAGTATATCGAAAGCTCTTTCATGTACCTTAGGGTATATCGAAAGGCACTTCACGTACTTGGCATATATCGAAAGGTGTTTCACATACTCGGTAGTATATAGGAAGGTCTCGTGCCGTATGGTTGTGCATTAGACAGCACCAACACGGATTTGAGCTCCCACATACCTTGAGTATATCGAGAGACACCATTAAGATTCCTGAAACCAGCTGAGGTATCCATTTGGCCGTCTTGGCAAAGCAATATGTTGATGCATTTGTAACTTCAGAAGATATTCACTTGTATATTGTATGTATTACATTTGTACTTTATTGTATCCCCAACGAAGATGCATTATTCCTCCGATTGCAAGTGTCGTCATTTGTATTTGCAAGTGTCGCAAGTATTATTGTAAGTGTCGCAACTTATATTTGATGGGTTATTAGACCACCTTGGTGGGGTCGACCTTATATGAGTTGTGTGGGTCAAAGGGTTATTAGACCACCCTAGTGGGGTTGGCCCAGTGTCAAGTCGTAATGGGTTATTAGAATCTCCTAAAGGAGGCGGCCCGGAGTTAGTTGTGATGGGGTGTTTAAGTCCCCTAGTGGGTTCGGCCCAGTCAACATTATGTTAAGTGGTTAAGTTGAGGCCGACCTAGTTAGAGTTAAAATTCAAGTGAAGTAAAGTATAAATAGAGAGTGTGACTCTCTCATTTATTCATTCACACACTCACTCACTTCGCATTAGTGAGAGAGAGGAGGAGTGCGCACAAGTGGAGGAGGAGAAACTGTGAGGAGAATATCTCTTATTGTGGGGTTTGATCTTTGTGATCTTTGTATTGATGCTCATTCTATCTCTGAGGAAGTTGCGGGGTTTTTCACCTTCTTGGTTTTCCCCGGTGAAATGCTTTGTGTCTCTTGTCTCTTTTGTTTGATATGATGTACATGTTGTTCTCTCAGTTAAGATCCTAGATCAGATTGAATTAAATACTGAAAAATTAACATGGTATCAGAGCTAGCTTGAAGGAAGGCATGGTATGGAATTTATGACACTTGTTGCACTTGCGACAAATTGGAAGCTAGGGCTTGGTATAGTAAAAACTAGTCATCATGGAAATTTCACTATAAATCCATTTTGGCGAAGGTTTAGAATCTGAAACTTCTACAGTTCGAAGATGCAATGTTCGTGTACCTTGTTCCAAAGGAAATCTTCAGATTTGTTGTACTATGTGAGATATGATCCATACAAGTTAGGGTTTCTGCCTCTTCTAGAATGCATTCCTAAACATGTGACCTAGGAAAAAAGGTCATATATCGAGCTAGGAAGCTCCAAATGGAATTCCGTAAAAAGTGACAGTTAGGGAATGGACTGTAGTTTCACAGGTACGGGTTTCAGAGGCTGAAGTTGAAACAGTGACACATGGAACGTCGTACAAGTTCGCTATATAGTTTCATCCTATAAACAGGTCACGTTGCAACACTTGGCATATCTCTCTCTAAGAGAATACATTTGAGCTCAGATATATGGGGTTGGAAAGATGACAGGTCATTCTACCACAGGCCAAAGTTTCAGACCCTTAGGATCCAAAATTTCAGAGATACATCAGAAACAATATGGCATATATTTCTGTCCAAACAGAATTGGATTCTGAGCACTTTCATTTTTGGTTTGTCACTGCTGCGGGAAATTAGGGTTTCGAAGAAAGTTGGAATTTCTTGAATTTGAGACCAAGGCTAGATTCTCCTCGAAAAAATCAAAATTTAGAGACCAAGATGGAAGTTTTTGGTTTGGTATAGCCCCAGGCTCTATCAAACCCTAGTTCAGGATTTTGACCAGAAAACCAGAATTTGATAGAAGCTACATATCTGAAACTTTCAAAGTCAATTTTGAGGGGTCAAATTTTGGAGATTTCAAAATTGAAGTATGCCAGCTTGATTAGCTCAGCAAGGCACATCTTTTCATCCAATCAGAAGTTTGAAATTCAAAGTTTCAATTTTTAGGGTTTCTCTGTCAAACCCTAGCTAGCTCCAGATCCAACTTCATCAAATCAAAGTGGATTGGGTTAATTCTAGAAGAGAATGATTTGGACACCTACATAAGTGAAGAGATTCCAGTTCCAGATGGATTTGAGGCTAAGGCCTTACCTAAGAAGACTACAAGCAATCCCGACAGGTGTGACTTGAGGAGATTCAGGTATGTTTTGAAATATGTTCATGATTAAGGTTATGATATGTTTGTCTTCATATTATTGAGGTTAGTAAAATATTGATTAAATTTAGATTTGTCTTATCACCTTAGTAAAAGTATTAATACATGTGAATGATAAAAGACATTCATTGATTAAGGTTATGACACTTATGATTGTACTAATGCACTGTGGTGTTGTATGAGGATGATGTTGTCTGCTAACATGAAAGGTACATCAAGAAAGACAAATCAAGTTCTAGATCAAGAACATATGACCATGGTGACATGAAGACAAAGACTCATCCATAGCCATTGATTACACAAAAGCTTTACTTATGAGGTATGTATAATTTGGTTCTACAATGCTTAACTTATGAGATATGCAGGTTACTAGCACAAATCATGGACAAGAACAAAGAAGACATTGTTTGGGTATGTTAGACATAACTAGCAAACATGATAATCTAGGTATGTTTTCCTATATCGAGTTAGGATCCTACCTTATGTTAGGATCTTATATAAGTATACTTTTTGTATGATTGATAATGATTATTCATGAAGTTATAAGTTTGAGTAATCATGGGTTTATGCATATTATGCTTCTTAACGAAGAGTCCTATGGTCATATAAGAATATGCATGAGTAAAAGAAGTCCTCCTTGAAACCTTGAATACTAACGCTTGTGATAAATTACCTGTGTATGAAATGACCATAACCATACATGTTTAAGATTATTTAGAATCATAATGTTTTGATAGTATTGAGATTATGTTAATGCATGTATGATTATGTATGAGATCTTGAGGATGACACTAGTGCACACTTAAGCATGCATAGTGGTACAGGATGGATATAAGTTCAAATACAGATAATCCAGGAAGCAAAGTTCAAGAGGGATCTCACTCCAGTAGTTTCTGCAAGTAAGCAAAGATCGAGAGGGAGCTCACTCCAGTAGTTCCTGCAAGGAAGCAAAGATTGAGAGGGATTCCACCCAACAAGAAAACAAAGATAAGTATTTAAATTGTCATTTCTTCTATATGAGATTTTGTTCAGTCATGTACATACTTATGTTCCTAGATTTAGGATGTATATTATGCATTTTAGAAAAGGTTGCATTAATGAACAAGATACTACTAATATAGTAATGGGTAAGTGGCTTATGGTACGGTACAACATTCCATTGCTACTTATCTAGAATGAAACCTCTTTGCTAACATGTTGGGAGTTGTGCACACTCTTAACAAATGTTCTGGTAGAGATGGAAGGAATCTAGAAAGTTATGGGATATGGATAAATGTTGTATTGAAGCATTGGCTAAGATAATTGCATGACTGTATGACATATATCTTTATGTGTAAGAATTTGTTCTAAAATCTATGAGAAACTTCTAATCATGCAATTGAATTTGACTTGTAGGAAAGATCATGTACAATCACCTACAAAAGAAGGACAACGACATTTGTTCCAGCGACAAAGTTCAAGAAAACTAGCTATTGAAGATATTGAAGAATCTGAAGTTCCCAGGATCTGGGATGCAGTAATGGAAGAATGCCATGATCGAGGAATACCAGTCAATCATGAAGAATGATGTCTGAGATGTGGTACCGAGACCAGAAGGGAAGTCTGTTGTGACTTCCAAGTGGATCTACAAGATCAAGCATGCTGCAGTTAGCAGCATAGAGAAATACAAGGCAAGTTTTGTGGCTTGTGGCTTCTCCCAGAAAGAGGGGATAGATTATGAAGAGACTTTTGCACCTGTAGCCAGATACACTTCCATCATAACAGTACTTGTCCTGGCTGCAGTGATGAAGTGAAAGATACACCATATGGATTTCAATACAACTTTCTTGAATGGTGTAGTTGAAGAGGAAGTGTATGTGGAGTAGCCGCTCAGTTTTGAGACACATGACATGGAGTCATATGTGTGCAGATTGAAGAAATCCTTGTATGGCTTGAAGCAAGCACCCAAGACATGGTACAGTAGGATAGACAACTTCCTGTCCAGTTTGGGCTTTACCAAGAGTAAAGTGGATTCCAACCTTTACTACAAGGTTGAGGAAGGAAATCCAGTGATACTCCTAATGGATGTAGATGACCTATTTGTGACAGGTGAGATTGGGTTGATTGCTGATACGAAGAGGAAGCTTACTGTCAAGTTTGAGATGAAGGACTTGGGTATGATGCATTACTTTATAGGTATGGAGGTGTGGCAGAGTGTAGATGGAATCTTCCTTGGACAAGGGAAGTATGCAGTAGAGATCCTGAAGCTATTGGGGATGATGGACTGCAAGTCCATGGCCACACCTATAGCATCGAACCTGAAGCTATTGAGTGATGCTTCATCAGAGTCGGTTGATGCCATGAAGTATCGTCAGATGATTGGGTCCTTTATGTACCCGACGAACACAAGACCAGATATTTGCTTTGCTGTAAAGCATATTCTGAGGTACCTGAAGGGTACAGTTGATTATGGGCTCAAGTATAATGCAAATCAAAAGTTTAACCTGGAGGGTTATGTTGATTCAGATTGGGCAGGAAATGTTGCAAATAGGAAGAGCACTTCGGGGTGTTGCTTCAATATGGGATCAGGTGTGATATCTTGGTTTAGCAGGAAGCAGTTCTGCGTAGCACTGAGTACAGTCGAAGCAAAGTATGGCGCAGCTTGTTCGGCCAGTTATGAGGCAGTATGGATAAGGAAGCTACTGTATTATTTATTTGATATCCAGTTGGATGCTACTTGTATCTATTGTGACAACCAGAGTTGTGTGAATTTTTCAGAGAACCCGGTGTTCCATGACAAGTTGAAGCACATCGAGATCAAATATCACTATATCAGGGATATGGTGCAGAGAGGATCAGTGCAGCTCTAGTATGTTGCGACAGATGAGTAGATTGCAGATGTGTTGAACAAACCACTAGCTAGAGTGAAGTTCGAGTACTTCGGAGAGAGGCTTGGTGTACTTCAGATCGAGGTTCCTTCCAATGGGAAGTGATGAGTCCAGAAGACATAGATACACATGGGATTTTCTGACATGGTTGTTTGCGCATGCGTCCGAAAATAAGAAAAGCTTACTTCCCCCTTTTTTTTAAATCACAGCTTCTAGAAGGTTTACATGTTCTCCCATGGTCGTGATGTAATTGCTAAGCCATTTTTCACATGGTGGTAGATTTGTTCTCCCATGGTGAAAAAGTAAGGGCTGGAGCCTTCCCTGAATGGTGGTAGATGTGTTCTCCCATGTCGATGGTGTAAGTGTTGTATGATGTGCATATGGGTTGTATTCCCTAGACAATGAGATGATTTGAAGAGGATGATCATGTGATGATATGGATCAGGACGATGTTGTGATGATGATCAGGATGATCATGTGATGATATGTATTAGGATGATGCTATGATGATCAGGATGATCATGTGTGGTGAGCATCAGGTCAATGCTCCAGATGTGGTACATCAAGATGATGTATTGTATGATGATGATTAGGATGATCATGTGTGATGAGCATCAAGGCGATGCTTCAGATGATATGCATCAGGATGATGCTATGTACATGATCAGGGTAATCATGTGATGATGATGTGCATCAGGATGATGTACTATATGATGATGATCACTATGATCATGAGTATCAGGATGATACTCCGTGGTCATGGATAGATTGTGCAGGTAGAATAGAAAAGATCCTGGGAGATCCGATAGTTTGAGCTCGGATACTCTTTCAAGGTTTCGCTACAGGTAGCATAAAAAAGATCCTGGGAGATTCGATAGTTTGAGCTCGGATGCTCTTTCAAGGTTTTACTACAGGAGGCATGTAATCAGTCCTGGAGATCCGATAGGTTGAGCTGTGTGCTAGTAAAAGTCCTGGGATGCTCTTTAGAGATCTTGTAGGTTGCAAGACACTCTTTTAAGGTTTTTCCTGACCACATAGAAAAGATCCTGGGAGATCCGATAGTTTGAGCTCGGATGCTCTTTCGAGGTTTTGTGGTGGTCACATGTAAAAGATTCTGGGAGATCCGATGGGTTGAGCTATGTGCTCGTAAAAGTCCCGGGATGCTCTTTCGAGGTTTTGTTGACGCACATTCCATAGGATGGCCAGAGATGTTAAAGACCTATAGGAGGCTAGGCCTACCAGCATGAAAAAGGGCTGGCTCTTTAGAACTTCCTATGATGAGAAGAATTGAGAGATATCCCAATGATTGAGATGACGAGTATAGCAACAGTGACGATGATGCTCCATGATCCAGTGACAATGATCCAGCTCCAGAATTGAAGACTTGTGACGATATGTATTGATGACTTGTGTCAAGAGAATACCTTCCTAGTTAAGAGGGAGTGTTGATGTATTTGTAACTTTGGAAGATATTCACTTGTATATTGTATGTATTACATTTGTACTTTATTGTATCCCCAACGGAGATGTATTATTCCTCCGATTGGAAGTGTCGTCATTTGTATTTGCAAGTGTCGCAAATATTATTGTAAGTGTCGCAACTTATATTTGATGGGTTATTAGACCACCTTGGTGGGGTCGGCCCTGTATGATTTGTGTGGGTCAAAGGGTTATTATACCACTGTAGTGGGGTCAGCCCAGTGTCAATTGGTAGTGGGTTATTAGACCAGTTGCGATGGGGTGTTTAGGTCCCCTAGTGGGGTCAGGCCAATCAACATTATGTTAAGTGGTTAAGTTGGGGCTGACCTAGTTAGAGTTAAAAGTCAAGTGAAGAAAAGTATAAATAGAGAGTGTGACACTCTCATTTATTCATTCACACATTCACTCACTTCGCATTAGTGAGAGAGACGAGGAGTGCACACAAGTGGAGGAGGAGCAGCTGCTAGGAGAACATCTCTTGTTGTGGGGTTTGATCTTTGTGATCTTTGTATTAATGTTCATTCTATCTCTGAGGAAGTTGCGGGGTTTTTCACCTTCTTGTTTTTCCCTGGTGAAATGCTTTGTGTCTCTTGTCTCTTGTGTTTGACATGCTGTACATGTTGTTCTCTCAGTTAAGATCCTAGATCAGATTGAATTAAATACTGAAAAATTAACACAATACACCGAGAATAACACTCGGGGATATTACTATGCATGTGTCGTCCAGGTAGTCAGGTATTCAGGAAAGGGTACGGTCCCAATCCTCCTTGTCGTGTTTTACTATTGGACCCTATGGTATATAGCGAGTTGCAAAGCCTTGAAAATCCTGTGAGGTTCCAGAATTTTGAATCCACACCTATCACATAAGTTTGCTTGCAGCCTTAGTTTATGTATATTTTTCTGGACTGATTTTCTTTTATTTGGATTACACCAAGGAGAAACTCTGTTTCAGTCACTCTGGCTGATTTTCCTTGGAGAAGGTCCCGTAGGATTCTAAACTTACCACCCGAATATCCCCTTAATCATGAGGTAATTTTGAAGGTAAGAATGGACCGACATGTCATGGTCGTGTCACCTGAAGTAGAAAACCCTACTTTGAATATTGGAGCACACATGTTCCCTCCAGATTCACCCACCTCCAACCCCTCAAGGGGTGAAGAGGCCAAAAATTCCACTTCACAAGACGTACCTCTCCCTTCCATTTTACCGGGAGAGACTGGATCGATGGAATGGTTAAATCCCCCCCAGGACGACCATGTATTAGCTACGTTTGGTCCAGCTGCACCCTTTTGGGAAACATATCTAGGTCAACAAGTGGCCCATTTTTCGACTACAGCCCCACCCAATTGGCCCACTCCTGATGATCTTTTTGGACCCTTTCGTGATCACTTGAATCGATTACATGCCATGGGTGAGGAATTTCGATGACAAAGTATTTTACGAAGGGTTGAAGACCCAACGTTACCCGCATATCGGCAAATCCCAATTCGCACTTTATCTTATGACTCACCGGAACCATCCATCCACAACATGACCACTTATGAACCTGGTCAACCCTCACTCCCTGCAAGCACACCCTTTAGACAAGAGACTAGTTCTATACCCCAAACGACTCAACCTGTTGAAGGACAACAATCCAACACTCCTCTTACTATTACAAGAACATTACCCACTCCTTCCCCACCCCAAAAATATCGGGGAGGATACTCTTTACCCCCTACCTTCCTTACGAGTAATGTTAATCCCGCAGTAGATAATCAACAACCCGCATTGGGTCAACCTTTGATTAGTGGTTAGCACGTTGTTGCTGGGGGGAAACCCCCATCTCCTAACCATAATGCTGGAGGAGGAATTCCTATCGGTCCTTCCATTGGAACTTCCCTACCCGCCGGAGCATCCACCATGGGATTATCCCATGTTGGGGGACCATCCCATTCAAACCAACCATGGAGTCAAGCGTATCCAGGTTATCTTAACCTTGTGTCAGGACAATTCAATCCTGGAAATGCACTCTACGGTATACCATATCCCAAAAATACATACACTCTATGGGGGCATCAAAATGTTTTACAACATGGACTCCCACCTACCGTCCCTTAAGTACCACCACCCCCATTCAGTCCCCCCCCACCTCCTTTCGGAGGCGGCGGACCCCCACACAATTCTAGAGGAGGTGGACCTCTACCTTCTGGCGGAGGACAACCTCATTCTGGAAACCATGGCCCACCCTCTTGTGGCGGTGGAGGTGGAGGCCCTCCCCCTTCCGATGGAGGCAGAGGGACACCCCCCCGGGTGGTGGAGGACCCCCACCTTATGGTGGAGGACCACCCCATCCTGGTGGCAGTGGTGGACAACCACCCTATTTTGGTGGAAGTGGCGGAGGAGGCCCCCATCCTTCCGGTGGAGGTGGTGGAGCACCACCTCCTCCCGTCGGAGGCAGTGGAGGTCCACCTTATCCCAATGGTGGCGGCGGACCCCCACCATTTGGAGGAGGCCCACCTCCTCCTGGCAGAGGAAGTGTAGGTCCACCTTATCCTGGTGGCGACGGTGAACCCCCACCATTTGAAGGAGGCCCACCCCCTCCCGGTGGTGATGGTGGACCCCCACCTTATGGTAACATACCACCTTATTATGGTGGCAGACCTACATATGGTCCAGGTGGCACACCCCATTACGGTTAGTTTCCTCCAGGAACACCCTACAACTAGTCGATGCAAGGTCCCACTGGTCCATACATGCCATATTAGTACTACCAGTACTCGCAGCCAAATCAACAGTTGCCCTTTCTGGCTACATTGGACCTACCCAACCTGTCTTGTCAGATTAATGACCCCATCTTCCACAGATACAATTGACCACCAATTCCAATGAAACTACCATCTGATATCCCCAAATTTAATGGAAAACCTGGTGAGGATCCCAAAAACCATGTGATGACATACCATTTATGGTGTTCATCCAACTCCTTGATGGACGACTCGATTCATCTTAGGTTATTCCAACAGACTCTCACCGGCCCAGCTACCAAGTGGTATATTGAATTACCTCCTAACTCTTTTCCAGATTTCCGTTCTCTTGCTATGTCACTTTTGACCCATTTCCAGTTGCCCATTCGCTATGAGACCGGTACGGACTTACTGACCTCACTCCATCAAAACATCGCCACTCATATCTCAGATCATATCCATGAGTGGCAGAGGAGATGACGTCTTATTAAGGCTCATATTCCGGACCAAATATTAGCTGACTGGTTCACAAAGTCTCTCTTACATGTCGTATCTTGAGACGTGGCCATGGGAACAAGCTATTTCCCATGCCCATTACTTAGACCTGGTCTATGCTCAATCCGGCACATTGTATGAAATTGTTCCTGATGCACCCCTCCCTACATATGACCCCATGAAACCACCTAAGGGACCCCAGGCCGATGGCACCATTGGTTCCCTTAACTCCCAGCCTTCTACCCAAACTGGTGGATCGTCAAACCCCCATGGTTCTTCCCCATCCCCACCACAGGCTAGAAACAACACCACCAAGTCACCCACTCCTGCCTCCACCGAAGAGGTGAATTATGTTCAATCAGATTCGTCTCATAAATCTAGTGGTAAGAAGAAAAACAAAGGGAAACCTAAGAAATCTTCTAATCAGCAGGATCCCAAGCCCACCCTCGAAGACACCAAATAGAAGAGGAAGTTGAAGTATCCTTTTTTACTGTGTGGTGGTGACCATTTCTCTAAGGAATGTCCTCACCGAGATGAAGTGCAGAAGTTTCTCAAAGGAAACTCTACTACCGCAGTTCTCAATGATCCCTTCCCCGCTCAGAACCAACAACAGATCACTCAAACCTCTCCTTCCCACAAAGAGGCGTCCTCCACAGCGCATGTTCTCATGATGCATAGTGAGAAGGTTAACTTGAACACACGTTCACACTCGTATGAATCAGTCCCTCAGAAGGAACCCGTTGGAAGTAATACTAAAAAAGATTCCACTTCCATTCCCGACGTCACCGTACCACATGCTTCTATCACCACCTCCTTTATAGTCAGTGTTGCGTCTACCTAAGAACATGATTTGAAAAGCCATTTTCAATCTGAATGCTCGGGCAGCTCAAAACTACAATATTGTAGAGTACTTGGCACAATCTTCTTGTGCTATGTCGACACTAGAATTCTTGCAAAACTGTCCCAACCAGCACAAAACTCTTCTCGCTGCCATTGGTGCAGTTGATCCAGATTCCTCTAATACAATCATGTTCCAACTTGAGTACTTTAAACCGAGGCCTTCCCACCAGTTGGAATTTCAAGTTGCCACGAACGTTGCTGGGAAGACAATCCATCGTACCATTTTGGACAAAGGTGCCTCTACCTTGGTCATGTCAATTTCGTGTTGGAGAGCCATTGGTTCTCCCGAGTTAAACCATTCTCCCACCACCTTGAAAGCATTCGACGATCGTGGTTTCCAACCCCATGGGTTGTTACAAGCCTTGGCAGTCGAGATGGGGGGTAAGACCGCAACCATTAACATGGAAGTGGTCTCCACCCCTTTATATTACAATCTTTTACTTGGTAGTAATTGGTTTTATGCCATGACTACGGTCACATCATTTGTCTTCTGCATTGTGCGATTCCCCCACCAAGGACAAATTGTCATTGTCGACCAACTGGACTTCTGTACACCGGACACCGCTACTCATCCTGGCGATAATGTCCCGTTACTTGGGAAATATTCACAACCATATGAGAGCGTGGGGGTCATCCTCATAAAAGATTCATCTCTTACGGGTGTTTTTCCAACCTTGGATCCCCCTAACCATGTTGCCATGGTGAACATGATATCCTCTTCTCCCAACTCCACCGATCCATGGCTTGTACCCGACGAAGCCACTATACACCTGATTGGAGATACCATGCCTCTTTCCCCTGTGAAACTCACTTATGAGGCTATCCAGTCAGCACCAGAGGACCACTTAGTTGTGGCCTCTACATCCTGTTCTCTACAGCGGACGTCGTCCTTACCTGATCCTCTACTCCGTACTTTTTATTCCGACGAGTCCATTATGGAGATAATGATCTGGATTTGTGTGGGAAGGAAACAAAAGATAGCATATACAGAATCATATATTCACATACATAGATATATGGTAAGAAACACAGCGATACAGTAAACACATATTCTATTAAGTATCAGAAATAGAACAGACTGTAAATACAACAGCTAGAATGGTGGTAGCTATCTTTGAGAAGAGATGTGGCCGCTATGCTCATTCGTGCCAAGATGAATACAAAGAGAGGCCGAAAGGGCCTATTTATCATAAGCATGAGGGAAAGAATCTCAAACATCCAAAAACCTAACCCTAGAAGATGAACTGTCATAAATTTTGCGACCCCAAGGTGGTTAGTTGAACAGTCAACTTCCCGGGGTCATAACGTTTGCATACGATCTCCGTTTGGGGCGTTTGGTAGCCCGTTGGAAATATCTATCCGAGGAATATGCTGAGGACCATTAAATAGATGGGATTCCTCGGACCAAGATTTCCCAAAAAATGTTGTTTAGGGCCTCAAAACGACCCCGGAAGTTTGGGACTCAAAAAACTTTAGAAAAATTACTAGAAAATTGGCAAAGTGGGAAATTGTTTAGAGCCAGTGGAATAGGTGGGTGGCCACCGATATCCAACTGGATTAGATAATTAGTGGGGATGACCCTCCGTGGGAAGACCTCCATCATCGATCGTCTTTCCTTCCCCCATTGGATACTATAGAGAATAGCATCACCACCATTTTCACACAGGATGTCTACCCTTGCCCCCAGTCCCCAATACTCACGTGTCATACGGACACCGAGGGAAATTTGGCCAACATCGAACCTACCATTCCGTTAGACATATCGGTTACTCTTGGTGTAGTGGAACAGATTCGCTTAGGCCAGAAGTGGTCCCCTGAAGAGAGTACTACTTTCACGGCCTTGTTCAAGCAATTTCGAGATGTGTTTGCTTGGACCTACGAGGAAATTCCCGGGATAGACCGTACTATTGTTTCACATGAGATTCAAACCTATCTCGATGCCAAACCAATCCAAAAAAAGCTACGACTGGTACACCCTAAAAAAACTACGGTGATTAAGGCAGAAATTGAAAATCTCTTGAAGGCCGGTTTCATCTACCTTGTTCCATTAACAGAATGGGTCTCAAATGTCATCCCTGTAGCTAAGAAGTAGGGCACCATACGTGTATGTGTTGATTATCGAGATTTGAACAAATCTTGTCCTAAGGAAAACTACCCCACTCCCTTCATCAACCAGATCATAGACAATTGTGCCGGAAGTGTCATCTTCTCATTCATGGATGGCTTTTCCGGTTACAACCAGATTGAGATCCACCCGGCTGACCAACATAAGACAACTTTCATCTGCCCTTGGGGCACGTTTTCTTATCGCAAGCTCCCTTTTGGTCTCAAAAATGTTGGTGCCACATTCCAGCGGGCAATGTCGTATGCTTTTCATGACGTGAAGGAATTTGTGGAACCTTATCTCGACGATCTCCCCACTCATTCACAGCAGCGTGACTTCCACATCAATCATCTGACGGCAGTATTCCTCAAATGCAGACGATATAACATCCGTCTGAACCCTCACAAGTGTATTTTTTGCATCGAGTTTGGACGCCTCCTTGGTTTTATTGTCTCGAAAGATGGGATCCACATTGACCCCTTGAAGGTGGAAGACATCGTCGCTCTCCCACCTCCTACTGACATCACGGAACTTCAAATTTTGCAAGGGAAGGCAACTTACCTCAGGCGTTTTGTCTGCAATTTCATGCAAAAGACACAGGGTTATATGAGACTACTCAAGAAGGATGTCCCGTTCATTTGGGACGATCAAGCGCAACAATCCTTCGATAGTCTGAAACATGCCATTACGCATGCCCCTATGCTCCAACCGCCCAATTACTACAAGGATTATATCCTTTATCTTGTTTCTTCTGCCACCATGATCGCCATGGTCTTGGTACAGGAAGATAACAATTCCCAGGAGCATGTGATCTACTACGTAAGTAAGGGTCTTATTGACTCTGAAACTTGTTATTCACATGTCGAGAAGCTCGCTCTCACGGTAGTCATTGCCGTCCAAAAGTTCCATCACTACATACTGCTTTGCACCACCACCATTATCGCCGACTCGAACCCCATGTACCACGTTTTAACATGTCAAGTACTTGGGGGAAAGTATTCACGCTGGATTGTGATACTTCATGAGTTCGACCTCCTATTGTGATACTTCATGAATTCGCCAATTCTAAGAAGTCTTTGGTGTTCGTCAAGCTCATTTGCGATCTTCCCCGTGTTGATTTAGGATCTGAGCCCAATGATTCTCTTCCGGATGAATCATTGTTCCTCATTAGCACGTCTAACCCATGGTATGGGGATATTACCTTATATCTCCAGACCCAACGTTTCAACCCCCAACTATCTCGTGACGACCATCATCGTATATGCTACTACGCCAAGTATTACTTGATCGTTAGCGATACCCTGTATCATAATGGTATCAATTTTGTTCTTCGACGTTGTCTGACACATGAGGAGGCTGAACACGTCTTAAATGACTGTCACTCTGGGGCTTGTGGTGGTCATCTCTCTAGGATGGATACGGCCCAGAAGATACTACGCGTGGGATATTACTAGCCATTAATCTTCAAAGATTGTATTGAGGCCGTTAAAAATTGTCCCCCATGCCAGCGTTTTCAAACGAAAAAGCACACCCATCCAGCCCCATTACACCCGGTTATTTCCGTTGGCCCCTTTTCAAAATGGGGCATTGACTTCATGCACTGTAATCCTACCTCTGTCGGAGGCATGGTTATGTCATAGTAGCCATGGATTACTTCACAAAATGGGTCGAGGCTATGCCTACGTACACTGACAATGGAAAAACCGCCGCACTCTTCATGTTTAATCATGTTATTTCATGGTTCGGAGTCCCACGAGCCATAGTCACTGACCATGGATGTCACTTTCAGAACCACATGGTTGATGAATTGAGCGCCAGATTGGGTTTTTGTCATGAAAACTCAACCCCTTACCACCCACAGTCCAACGGACAAGTAGAGGCCATCAACAAGGTCTTGAAAACCACGATTCAACACATGGTGGGTACGTACAAGTCTAACTGGCACAACATGCTCTTTTCCACACTATGGGCATACCAGACCTCCATTAAGACTGCCACCGGATTTACACTGTTCCAGTTAGTTTACAAATTGGAGGAATTCCTACCAATAGAGGGCAAGATTCCATCACTCAAACTCGCAGTCGAACTTCTTTCGAACACCACTACTAAGGAAGAATGTTTCCTTTACCTAGAAAAACTTGACGAGACCCGCCGCAATGTTTCTCTTGCCAACGAGGCACACAAGAAGCGCATCAAGGCACAATATGACAGTTCGGTCAAACCCCACGTCTATAATGAAGGTTATTTGGTCCTCACATACGACCAAAGGCACGATAAGCCGGGGGCAGGTAAGTTCGAGTCCATGTGGCACAGACCGTACATAATGAAACGTGTTTCAGAGAAGGGAGCCTATGAACTAGAGGACTATGATGGGATATATTTGGGTGAGCCTCGAAATGGGCTCTACCTGAAGAGATACTATGCCTAAGTCTTTCACACATAGACATCTTGTATATATTGTACACGGCGTGTGTGTTTTGTGTGGTGTGATGCTTTTGTTTTAGTGTGTTTAGGTCTTGTTTCGTTTCTTATATCATGTTCTGTCTACATGTGCAAATGCAAACTTGCTACGGATTTACGGACGACGCCAGCCGGCATACCCGTAACCTTGCTTCAGTAGCCTGGGTACTTTATTCTCCCACCAGTGAACTTATCAGCTCAGGAGGAAGTTGTCTAGGATACACGACCAATAATGCTGCAGCGTATAAGGCAGTCATTGGAACCCTAACCGACACTCTTTCCTTGGGTATGAACCACATTGTTATTTATTTGGATTTGCAAGTAGTTGTTTCTCATCTTAATCGGATCTATGGTATTCGCGACCCTACTCTACTCCGTCTCTTTAGATGAGTCCGTCTTCTAGAAAGTTCCTTTGAATCTATTCAGTACCTGCACATTCCACGAGACATGAACACAGTTTCCAACTCAATGGCCAACTTCATTCTAGATTGGTACATTGCACACACATAACATATTCATAAAATATAAAGGCATACATAACATGTAAATCATCCATTGTGTAAGCAAACATGTAAACAAGATCACATTAATCATCCATAGAACACGTAATGTATAAAGCTGCTGAAAATGTCTATATATATATAAATCGATACAAAATGATGGTGTTGATACAAAAATATGAAGCATGCTAACTTTCAGTAAGAGTCATATGTACAAAATCTGAAGCTCATAAGCTTTCAGTACATACATAAGCATAAACCTAAACCCTAGGTTTCCCATGGAACCATACTACGGCCCTCACCACTTTAGCCAGCAGTGTGCCAAAACGGGTAGACACCCCAATGGTGTACTTTTGGTAGCCCCGAGGAAGATCACAGACACCCGGCTTTGGTAAATCTAGTGTCAGCCTCTGGAGGTTCTCATAGACCTCCTCCACCTCCTCGGTGGCATCTCGCATCGCGAAACCTACAACCGGGACCTATCCTCTCCTCGCGATGAGTGAGACTCCAACTAGTCGCAACGGACCCACATTTGCACACAACATCAAGTTATCAGCACTACAAAAAAATCATAAAATATATAAAATGAAAAACACAAAGTCGTTGTTCTTACCGATGTCACCCCATTGTGCTCCCTCGAGAAGCACTAGGTCAGGATCACCTCTCAAATCTGTCCCGCTGGACGGATAATCCCCTATCATGAGGAGCTGTCCCTCCAGCCAGGTGAAGAACCCTGTACCATAGCCTATGATGGGACTCCCGCCACCATGGCGGGCCATCACATCTGCACGTCAGTTCATGTGTGGATCCCTGGCATCTCGATCATCCAAGTCCACCTGTGGACGTAGATGAGGTACCCACTCCAATAAGAAAGATATCACCATGGGCCCATATCCAAACTATTTCAGCACCCCCTACCGACATTTGGTCAGTTGACTCAAGAGGTTGGTAAGGAGTCCCTCACACCAGTTGAATACCCAAGGACTCATGCACTCCTCCATGTACATCAACTGTGTCTTGCTCGCAAGGTGAGCAGATTGACTCCCCACGACCCTCACTAGGGTGAAGAGCATGACACGTAAAGGATGGTCTTGAATCTCCTTGATGGGAATCTTCCCACCAATGGCAATAGTGCCTCCAGTGTAGTACTGAGTAATCATATCGTCCACTGTCCGATCACCTCCTCGTGATCCGGTAAGACATACAGGTGCTCCCTTCCGGGATAACCCTGTCAGGAAGTAGATGTCCTCGACATATATACTCAGTGTATGCACCCCGATCTCGAAGTGTTGTTGCGTCGGATCCCAACAACGGATCATGTGTGTCAATAGAGGAACTTGGGCCCTCATTCCCGGCACTCGAAAGTATTTGAGTAACCCACAGTTCCTCAAAGCAACAATGCATTCAAGTTCATTTTCGAACTGAGCATCATCTACCTCGTTCTCTCGTTCTCGCCACTCAATAACCATTCTTATCACCGTGAACCTATCAAAAGGGACAAGTAAACACTATTAGAACTCTCTCCATGCATCAAAACTTTTTCATTTTGGTAGGGCATTGAGTTGCATTTGGATGTTTGCGTCGTTGTAGGACATCCTTGCAGACGATGCGACATCGGCACAAAAGGTCCTTATGGGTTTTGCCACGGCACATGGCCGTCGCAATTCCCGTAAGGAGGGCTTGCGCCGACTCATGGGCGCATTTCCCCCCACCAAAACAACTCAAAACCCTAAAATTTAAGCAAAAAACTTAAAACTTATCCACTGAAAAGTTGCATAGTTGAGTTTAGGCCTACCTGTCTCTGATGGCTCGCGAAACGTGGACCGTAGCTCCCGGAGTCAACAAATGAAATTTGGCTCTAAACGGAACTTCACACTCTCCAAACTTGGTAAAAAACAATTGTAATTCTTTTCACTATTTCACCCATTTTATAACCAAAAATGGAATATTCCTTTTATAATTTGATGCTTTAGTGGGTTTTTTTTACTATAGTTTGGGTTATTTACTGCATTTAAACGCTTGGCTAACTACTTTTGACCTAGTCTTTGAGCTGCAGGAGAAGCTAGGTGCCTAATTAATGCCATTTTTCGTCGTGATGATCATCTTGTAAGTATTATCAGGTATGAACAACTCTTCAAACGTCTTTTTGTCATTATTTCGCTCATTAAATTCAATTACTAATGACACCAAGCTCACTCTTTGTTCTTTATCATGCTCGTAAAACGATGAGAATAATTCACCGAGTTATAGTTTATCACTTTTTCGGGCTCGTTAAACTCCTACGAAAAAGGAACCCCCCTGAGTCTCTCTTTAAGCTCTTTTCAGGGTCTCTAAATACGAAAAGATAGCAAAGTGAACTTGATGCATTCATGCTTGTAAAAGTATTTAAATGACCGTCTCCCCGGTGATAGTTTACCTCTTTTTCAGACCAAGGGGCACTACATACGAAAAAGAAATACTCCAGCCAATCATGACTGGAAGAGTCCTCTCTCGCGTTGGTTTATCCTTTTCCGAGCAAAGAGGCTAATTTTACGAAAAGGACCTTTGGAGTCTTCTTTAGTTCTTTTCAAACTCTCTAAACATGAAATGATTCCGAGTTTACTCTCTATGGACTCGTTAAAATTCAACATTGAAGGGCTCGCCATGGGACGAACCCCTCCTTTCCCAGGTTCGAAAAATATCTGGGATTGGACTCATCTATGAGATGAGCTATACCGAGCATCTAGTTACCCTCATCAAGCTCGTCAAAAACATATGAGGCACTCATCAGTCATGATGGGGAAAAAGGAAATTTTTTGTGTTACACCTTTACCAGTGGCAGTACTTAGTTGTTCTTGAACATGGCACTCATTTGCATTCGCATATAGTATTTGGGTCATCCGTTTGTCCTCGATTTTTGCCTACTTTCTGAGTCTTGTTACTCCTTTGGGTCATCCAAAGAATACTTCCATCATCGGTTGCATTAGGAGTTGGTGTCATTCTCGTCATGTCAATACTGCCAAGTCATGCCATGCCCATGTTCAAGAATACATTTCATTTGCAATCAGTACACCCTCCACCATGTCGGTCTACTCTGAGTCAGTCTTGCATGTTACTGTACCATCCAATCTACTCCAAACATTTGTTGTCGAGTTTTGTGTCATTGATGGGGGATTCATCATGGCCCTCCTTAGACGAATTCATCCTTGTCAACCTGAACACATCATTCGGGGATTGAATCTAGAAACCAACCAAGTACCTTGGGCATGCATGCCTCAATGGCAGGTTACCTCGCTTTCAACATGAGTTTTCATCATTGACTCTTGATTGAGATATTTCATCAGGCGTTTGACTTCAACTCATTCATTCACGCTTGATGATATGTACTATGATACCTTGGGGATCATTGACATTAATGGTGATTTCCCTCGCACTTGTTAACGGTATACATAAATGACTGGTAATCAAGTGGTTTCTACCATGTTCGACGTCAATACATTTGTAATCATGTGGATAGATTCGTATCATTGCGGGTTCGGATTGAAAACCTTGGGGAGTCATGTTTTACCTAGGTTGCGATGGAGATTGTTTTGAGTTATATCACACGGATCCACTTTGTATTGGTTGTGGTTTTGTTTTCATCTCATCATGGATCTACACTTGTGTCTAGTAGCCATGATTATGTTCAGTCGGTCTTTATTACCATGGATCTGCAATGTATTGGTCGGTAGCCATGTTGTGAGTCATACGAGACTGTGTTCTCATAGTCAATTGTACTGCAAAAGCATCTTCCATCCAACAAGTCCTTTCCATCCTTCCATCAAAGCACTTCACCTGTCAAGTTCCAACAACTTCATTCTTTGGGGGGCATTCTGTTACACCTAAATCTTGCCACCATAAGACTTAGTGTAAACATCCTTGAATTTCCCATGACTAGGAATCTAAACTGGAAGAGACACTGACCTATTTCCATAAGGTTTAGATGGGTCGTCGCAGGTCACCCTTGTGTAGCATGTGACAGCGCAAGTTGTCCTAATGCAGCCTGCGATGATGTTAGTTAAAGCGGATAAATGGCATCTTCGATCCATTTTTCGAAGGTGTGTGATGTGGATCTCTATCCCTAACCCATAGGAGAGCTGGCATTTGATTCCCTAACCATTTGGGAGGATCCCTTAGTCCTCTCCCACTATTTCTCAACCTATCCTATCCTCCTAGTCCTATAAATATGAAGCTCCTTCCCATTCCAAAGGGAGGAAGTCTATAGCACTTGCATGCTGGTGAAATTAGCTTAGGAGATCCCTACTCATCTATTGGGAGACTCATACTTCCTTTGGAGGCTTTGGCTTGACTTGTTGGAAGAGGATTGCGACGTTAAGTCTTGGTTGTAATCATCTCTCTACTTTGTATTTCCCTCTTTTAATACAGTAATATAAACTCTTTCCACCAAATGTTGTTGTGTTGATAATGTTTGTGTAGTTTAATTGCTTAACCGTTTACTTAAATCTGTTACTGTTTAGATACATTTTACTACTTGTATTGTTTTTGTATGTCTTGACAGGTCTTGCAGCTGAGATCTGACGACCATGAAGCTTGGAGCAACAAGGAGAAAGATCTACAATCTAAAGGTAAGACATCTAATCACTCGATCTTTAACTAGATCTAGGAAAGTAGTTCTATGTTCTATCTCACTTGTTCTAGATTCACATTGAACTAGGGAGATCACGCCTTAAGTCTGCTTTCGGTAGATTTTCCGGTAACAGGTACAAGTGAAATACAATAATAAATATAAATATAAAATACAAATGAATATCTTCCAATGTTACATTTACAACAACAAAAATATGGCATTTTATGGATTTCATCCATAACAGTTCTCCTCAAGTTTGTCATACTTGGAATATAAATTATATTTTTATAGGTAAGAAGTCCATCATCCCCCAAATGATACCCTTTATACCTCTTTTCAAAATTGTGTTGTTGTAATTTATCTTTTATTTGCACATACAATTCATCTTCAATAAGATAATTAGCAATATGTCACCTCAAATCTGATTGGAAAATGCTAATGGCTGCCACATGCATTGCATGTATTTTTCTGTTGAGTGCATCAGCCACCTTATTTTCCTTCCCCTTTATATGTTTGATTTCAAAATCAAATTCACACAAAAATTCCAACTATCTAGTTTGTCTGACATTTAATATTGGCTACTCAAACAAATATTTCAGACCATAGTGGTTTGTTCTTAACTCAAATTTTATGCCCATTAAATAGTGCATCCACATCTTTAAAGCATGCATTATAGATACAAGTTCAAAATCATCAATAGCATAATTCTTTTCACGCTCTTTCAATTTTCTAGACTCATAACACACCACATGATTGTCTTGCAAAAGAACTCCTCCAACTCTTTATTTGCATGCATCCGTACTCACCTCAAAGTCATTTTCTAGGTTTGTAATTTTTAGAATTGGAGCACTTGTGAGAAGCTTCTTCAACAATTGGAATATTTTTTCACATTTATGTGTCCACTCAAATTTTATTCCATTCTTTTGCAAAGAAGTGATAGGGTGTGCAACCTTGAAGAATCCTTCGATGAACCTTCTGTAATAACCAACAAGACCCATAAAAGATCTCACATCTGCCACATTCCTTGGTGTTGGCATGTTCATATTGGTTTCAATATTCCCAAGATCCATCAATATTCCTTCCTTTGAAATAATGTGACCCAAATAATGAATTTTATTTTTATATAAATTATATTTGCTTAGCTTTACATACAACTTATGCTCCCGAGCAATTGCAAAGTTGTTCTTAAATGTTCTTCATGCTCCTCTTCATTCTTAAAATAAACAAGAATGCCATTGAGAAAACTAAGAATGAACTTGTCCAAATACCCGTTGAAAACATTATTCATGAGACACATGAATGTAGCTAGTGCATTAGCGAGACCAAATGCCACCAACACAAACTCATAGTGTCCATACCTTGTTCTAAAAGTTGTCTTGTGGATGTATTCTTCCCTGATTGTCACCTGATGGTAACTAGACCTCAAGTCGATCTTCAAAAATACCTTTTCTCCCCTCATTTGATAAAAAAATGTCATCAATTCGGGGTAGTGGGTATTTGTTTTTAACTAACAATTTATTCAATTGTCTGTAATCAATACATAACCTGAGTGTTTCATCTTTATTTTTCATAAATAGCACAGGTGCCCCCAATGGAAACACACTTGGACGAATGTACTTCTTTTCTACAATTCTTGCAATCACATTTTCAGCTCTAATAGTTCTGGTGTACTCATTCTATAAGGTGTCTTAGACATTGATGTAGCTCCATACACAAGATCAATTGTGAAATCAATGTCCCTCTTTAAAGGAATTCTTGGAACTTCATCGGGAAACACGTCCTTGAATTATTGCAACACATGATAGTCCTCCAACTTGTGAATTTCATTTTATGTTTTATTCAAAACATGGGATTGTGATATCTCTCATTATTGACCCCCTATTGTTTCAATTGAATATATGTGATGTAAATATGTGTATGTACTGGTTCATGACATGGAGCTCAAGGCCGAGGCCCCACCAATGGGCATTGTTGGATTTTGATTTCATAGTAGAACCATGTGTTAGCTAAAGCATGGTGATGTCATGTGTATGATTCAAAATTGTAAGTGATGACATAATAAAATCAACCTAGGGATAAATGTGCAAGGAAACAGAGATGGAAAGGGTGACGGTATCCACTAGGGGGAAAGTCATGAATGATAATGGGGATTCATCATGGTGTCATTTAATGTTGAAAAGAAAACAAGTAGTTGTTACTCGTTTATTCTCCTAAAGCCAATAGATATGATCATGAATTTACTATTAGTTTTTTAGCAGTGCAAGACAACACATCATCGACATGAGAAGGAAAATAAATTATTATTTGCCTATAAGTGTAGGGAAAGCAACTAGAACTATGAGTTATTATCTATGAGCTCATTCCTGTGAGAAGGAGAATCGTTTCTCTTTCTCCTATGTTTAAATAAGTTATAATTAATATTGTTATTATAATCCCATGACACAAAGAAGATTTATATTTATTATAATGAATTTATAAAATGTTATTATTTTGATCATTAATTAATAAAGGTGTTAATAATTAATGATCATTAATTACTTGATTCATAAGGTTTTGCTAGGATTTTTAATGGAAGTTAATTTTCCATTTTGAAGAGTGATTTAAGTATTTTTAATCGTCATCTCACACGTACACACACACACACATTATACTGTGAATTTATTATGATTATGATAGTAATTTCTTAATCATAATATATATATATATATATATATATATAATGGAACACATCATGAGAAACCCTAAAGCACTTCCCTTCAGTTCGAGGATAGTACCCAAGGTAAACCATTGGCCTTGATTATGGGGCCTAACTCGGTGGGGACATCAAGTGAGGCCTTGCATAGCCACCTGGGAATTTGACCCCGAGACCTTCTGTTTATGATTACAGCACTCAACCACTTGAGCTAACCCACTAAGCTATATATATATATATATAAGAAAAAAGTGATTATATAAATATGAAAATAGTTATTATTAACCATATATTGGACCAATTATATAAAAAGAAGAAACTGATAATTATTAATATCATTATCTTTAAAAGATAAATAATTATCTTTAAAAGAGCAGTCAATTAGGTTTCTATATGGTAGTATGGTTATACCATGTTTTAATTATAAAATAATATTATTAGAAGTTTCCTCTTATTTTGTGAAAAACAAAACGAACCTGATGAATTAATTAAAAAGATAGAATAATATTAAAATAAAATGAATGTTGTAGTTTAATGGTTAGGGTTTCTAGGTGTGAAAGAAACCGAATTTCATTCCAATGGAAGAAAAAAATATTCTCATGAATTTCCAGTCCCCTTGTTTTGGGGGGTGATATCTCCGATTGCTCCTTGGCTAACGAGAGGGCGAATCCATTCTTAATGTTCGTTCCCCCATAGAAAGGGCCAATCCACTCTTGCTCTTACAAATTAATATACATTAAAAAGAGCGGCCTTTCTTTGGAAAGAGTCAACTCTAGACTCTACTTTAATAATTTGGTTAACTCCAATGTGTATAACTAAAAAGAGAGCGATGTCTCTAAATGCTATGTATATAATGCAAAAAAATTTGCCTCGCTGTAAAGATAAGATTTAATGTGTAAAGACTAAGTTTCAATATTGGTGTTTGTATATCATTTTGTATTTTGGGTATTAATGATCATACTCTCTGGGCGAGGGCCAAATTCCTATTATGCCACTTGTCACTTAACTTTGAAGATAAGTGTTATATTCATTACTAAAAGGATGCAAAGTCTTATTGTAGATTTGCAGAGCATATAAGCCCTATCTTTTGTTTTAAGAAAAAGTATAGAGTTCCATTTATAAAGGACATAGAAACTTTCTCCATGAATTTTTTTGACTAATGAGGAGTAAACTTTATTATGAAGCTTTATATCAAATCCTATATTTAGAAGTGAATTCTCTTATTTTAATTATTATTAGGTGAAAGGTTTATTATAGTAAATGTCAAGATGCTAAGAGTTGAATGCTTTAAAGTCTAATCATTTGTGTGTTAAATGCTTGAAGCCAAACCTTCTTTGTTTGGATTATTAAGAACTAAGAGCTCTATTCTCTTAAATATTTAGAGTTGAGCTCTAAAAATTTATGAGTCAAGAATCCTATTAAGAATGGTTGTGAATTTACTCTTTAGACTATGTTGAAATTTTTTTGAGAATTTTTTTTTATTGTTGTTTCCACCTTAGTAGATACGTTGCTCAGCTCAGGGGTGTCCTCTTGGTAGAAATGCGATATGTTGGACAGAGTGCCTATGGTTGGGTGGAACGTTGCTGTTGCACATTCAGTTGCCAAGTGAATTATTCAAGGTAAGTATTTATCTATTTTATGTTAATGTTATTCGATTGAGCTTAGTCATTTGCAAATGTAGAAATGTCATATATTCATAGTGTTAAAAATATGTATTTACTTATAGATAAATTAATAATGAACATGTGATGTTTATGTTTATTGTGTTAATAACGTTAGATATCATATCACTAATATGGTGCAATACCTATATTTAATATAAATGATGTTTAAAGCAAACTTGTATGAATGCCTTGGATCACTAAATTGTTACATTTATGAATTTCATGGTGCCATATAACAATTGTTTACGTGAATGAGTAGATTAATAGTATTAATCTTTGTATAACTTAGTGTTATTAAATAGATATATGAAGGATTGAAATCTATGAAAAGAGGAGGGAATCTGTTAAACTGAATTGTGGTTTTGGCTAGTTACTAACATAGTCTTAAGGTTGTTGTTAATGGTTATGAATTAACTAATTGTCTTATATATTTCTTATATTGAGAAACATAATCGAATATCAGTATAGCCTCAAAAATCTAATTGTTGCATTTGAATTATTAAGCAATGTTTGGCAAAAAATTGAGAGCCTTGTAATATTCCCCATGTGGTTTTAAAGGGTTTTGTTGAAAGATTGATGATCATTTTAACATTATAGAACTAATGTTTATGCAACATAAATATGATTGTACATTATATTTATTTTATGCGAACTATTAGAGAGTGTCCAAAATTGTGATAAGTCTTCCATGCATAAATAGGCATGGTGAATTTTAATAAATTACTCTTGTATGTACCAAGTGGTTATGTTATTAATCGGTAGATGACTATTATTGTTACAAAATAACTAATACCTTTGGTTTCCTAAATGTAAATATGTTTCATACAGTTATGGGACTTTGAGATGTTGTCCATTGTTGGGAACAGTGTCTTATCTTGTTTAAATTTTAGAGAAAATTTGTATACCCCTTACCCCAAATGGTTACTAAGGGTAAATGGGTATCTTACAAATAGTATTAGAGCATAGATATAAGACTGGACCTTTAGATGAGCCAATGATCAGGTAAAGCATCAGTAAACTAATCTTGTAGATTAGCGAAGTGGTGGTCAGAGAAATACTCCCTCCCTTACCTTGATTTATTTGCAAGTAAATTTTTTATAAGAATGGTTGTAGGTTTATGTTTAAAAGTTTCGATTATCATCACTAATGTTCTTGTGGGGGTAAATGATAATAGGACTAGACAAGATTAACTGAGGAAGGGAAAACACTCTTAATTTTTATTTTCTTCTATTATTACATTCATGATGTATAATGAATATAATATAATTGTGGAATTCTTTATGTATTGAGAAATGCATAGAAATATGAAAGAATGCATTCATGATAATTGTCTTTAATAATGATAGGTTGTGTAATGGAAACTGTGCATTAATATATGCATATGAACACATTTTATTATTATTTGCGTTAAGATTATGCACAATAATATATTTTATTTTCACTGTAAATTATTTATTGAAATAATTATGATGCAAATAATTCTTTGCAAGTTTTAGTGTGTGCAATGAAAGGAAGTATGTATGAGTAGTCATGTGTACACGATTACATGAAACTTTATCAAGGAGAATAAAAGTTAAATAAATACATGGCTAGGAAAGTTGATGACAAAAGTTGGAGAAGAAGCCATTTTCTTGACCAAGTTGCATCCAATATGTTGATAAGTAAATGGTTTATTTTTAAAGAGGTAACTAAATCCTCATTAAACCTTTTAAACCATTTATCATACATAAGTGGTTTGATTCTCCATGGGAAGTGGTTTCTCAAAACTGCTTTTACGAGCCTAAATGCACGAGAGGAAACACGTCACAAAGTGATTTTCATTTCAGGATCATGTTAATTAATTAAACTTCATGCATCTTCACAGGCCTAAAGAATTATTATTCATCGATCAAATATGCATGATATTCCAAGACTGACATGACTGTCGGAGGTCAAATCATTCCTTACAACACTGCATGTCACATCACCACATGTAAGCCAAAAGCGGTTTCAAGCCCCATGGGAAAGTGGTTTCCTGAAACTGCTTTTATGATCCTAAATGCACAATAGAGCGACATGTCAACAGAGAGGTTTTCATGTCAAGCTCATGCTAATTAATTAACCCTCTCTCATTTTTGCGAGACTCAAGCTCTGTTAGCCATTAATCTCCACCATTGCCTTTTAGTCTGATCTCCAGTCGCATTTGCACTCTATGACTTGCAGTCAACTATGCCTAAGTCTGATGTAGTTGGTCCCCATTATACTCTCTTTCCACGTGGATTCTCCACGTTCGAACTCCTACCCATGTGGATCCTTCACATCACCCATCCACGTGGCACAGTTGGGGCCCACCTTAAAATTCCCAAATTTTAAATTTTTTGTAATTATGTGAAATTTTAATTTGGAAATAAGAGAATTATTTCGAAATCAATTCGAGATTACTTATGGCCCCTTATCCATCACTAAACAGAACCCCATATTTACATAACCATTTTTTATTCCTTCCTTTAAGTTTGTATTTTTGGCCCATACAGCCCAAATGTTGCAACCAAGAGCTACAATACCACTCTGTCACATCCCCATCCATCAATCCAACCAATAGAGGGGGACATGAGCGAATTACGGGCTTCTAAATTTTTCCCTAGGGCCATATTATGAATTCATAACATTTAAAATATGTGTGTAGATGCATAAATACAAGTATACATTGGAAATAAACACTATCCACACACATCTAGCATGCATATACTAGCATAATCATCACCAATTAAAAACATTGCATATTCAAATACAAGAGAATACTTATATTTAAACAAGAAGATCCAAGTGGGTAGCTTTGTAAGAGCGATTTTCCTCCCAACCATAGGCAATTTTTCCAACGTATACTCTTTCTGCTAAGAGGACATCCCCAAGCCAAGCTCTGAGGCCACCATGGAAAAGGAAACACCTACAATATTCTCTCTCTACGCACAACTCATTCTTCTCTCTATGCTTAGCCAAAATCTCATACAAATCTCTACAAACACTCAACCATCATAGTCGTGGCACTCCTTCCAACTAGTCCACACAACACAAGGAAGGAATTCCCCTTCACCAATCCACAATTCCCTCAGCAAATCCAACCCTTACATTGCTTACTAGCGTGTGAAGTAAGAGTCCAACCTATTGTATGTTGTTGGAGGACCTCTTGTAGCATAAATCATGGCTTCTAAAGCATATGTGAGTAGAAAATATCAATGGGTAAGGGTTCCTAGATTTCCCAACTTCTATGCTCACCTACAACCATCTATTTTCCCTTCAAATATATAGCTCTGTCTCTAAATTCAAATTTCTTAGTTATACACAGTCTGGTAATGGTCATGAACAACAATAGGGAGCTGTATGTAGTGTATATTTGCATGAAAGGATGATAGAATGAATGTTGACTCCAAGGTATAAGATATGATGGTGAAAAGACAACTAACATAGCTACTGATCATAGAAGAAAGGACTTCTGGCAATTATAGAATTGACTTCTGACATTTGATAGAAATGTCACAAAAGTGCATTCATCCCCATGCTTCAATAACTAAATGAGGTGACTATTCCCACCAACCTCACGCATGTATTCAATGACTGGAAATAGTCAAAATAAGGTAACTGGTTCATTTAAATCACATGGAAAAATTTGGATGAGTTTTAAGTTGACACTCAACAGCAAAGGATATAGTCTCCCATAGGCCCCCTTTCATCTTCCCCTCCGGTGGAATCATAGTCCCTCTAGTGCTCTTCACACAACCATCTTGGACCGTTTTATTATTTATGCAACATAATATCTACATATATTTCGAGTTAGCAAGACAAGCCAACCATATTGTCCAAATAACAATATTTACTTCATACATGCCTATCCATTTACTAGTCGAGCCTTTGCCTTGATCCTTGAACTAGGAATCCATACTAGCATATTTACATCATTTACATAATTTTGATTAAATAAATTCCAACTCAAAATTGGCGATATTAGAATGACCTTTGAGAAAGTTGAGGTTGAACTTACCAAGATCACTATTTGAAAACAAGTACGGTAACCATGAAAAAGTGGAGATCATGTTTGATCAGTGACGTCAAGCCATCAAGTTATGAATACTCTAACGAAGAATCTCTCTACAACAAGAATTCAACAAAGTGAACATGTCACATGAAGACAAATTCCACTACACAACAAAATTCACTAAAGGACAAATTAGTGGAACACCAACGGTCACCTAAGGGTGGACTAAATCAATTTTTGAAATGAATTTATTGAAAGAAATCCAAAAGCATCAAGGGAATATGGAAGGTCAAAGGTCACCTAAACTTGGCCTATATATTGTAATCTCATTTGATGAGAAGGGGATTTTTGCTCTGGAAATTTTCCATGTACTATTGTTGAACTTTGAACGAGGAGAAGCTTTGGACTAGCTTTTGCACAGGAATAATTTTGTTATGTGGATGAATGTCTTGAACTACTTCATGCTCTTTCACATGCGGATATGGAGTAATATTGTTTCAGATTTATGAATGGAATCTTCCTACAACTCTCTATGTTTATTTCATATGTTATTTATGTTATTTTTCTTTATGTGGGTAGTGAAATCAGAATGACATAACTAGCGACAGGATTGTTCTAATATTTATGCTTTCATTCTATCTATTGTTTATCTGCTTCTTAAAATAGATATCTGTATTCTGAATGTGGATGTTCAATTGTTATTTCACTGCTCACTCTATTTAATCTCCCTCTCAACTAGGATAAGTTAGTTTAGTTAGGAAATCCATTTAGGTTAGATTATCTTGCATTTCATCTCTCAATCATAAAAACCCATAAATAGTGGATTGGGCTGCAATTGGTGAAACCGTGCTGGAATCTAGACGGATTCCCCACCCCAAATGGTTTAAGGTTTAATTTGTACTTCTTAACAGGGAGAACCCCTACTGTTGACCCTAGTTCATTTTGACCCATCAACAATTTTGGTGCTAGAAGGAGGCTCGAATGACAAGTCGACCTATACGAAGTCATTTTTATAATATCGAATAAATTGTTAATGGATTATCTCCATATCCTTGTATTGGAACATGCTTTTAGATCACTGATACCATCAGGAAGCATTTCCAAGAATGCAATCAATCTCTTGTCAAAATCTAAGTTTGATGGTGAAGGGAAAACCTCTACATTTAGACATATAGTTCATTTTGATGTTACACATCAAAATCTTAAAATTGTTCGAGATGTTATAATATGCAAGTTGTTTACCCTCACTTTTGAAGGACAAATTAGGTTTTGGTATGAAATGTTGCCACTGAAGTCTATCATAGTTGGAAGCAGTTCATGGAAGCTTTTATCACTGCACATGAGAACTATGATTATGAGGAGTTATGTAGTGAGCTTGAGGGGATCCAAAAGAAGAAAGATGAGTCATATGAAGATTTCATGTCAAGAATGGCTTAAATTTATTATAGGTTCTGGGAAGATGGAAAACCCTCAAGAAAATAATTGATTGGCTGGTGTGTGCAACTCCTCTTTTTGTCTGAAGAAAGTGAATTGTTAGTTGATGATGAAAAAGATTGCAGTTTTTTTAATGATGTTACCCTAGGACCCTTGGACCAAGAAATGCCAAATTTTAATGGATAGAAAAATATACAAGAAACTAATTTCCAAAACAATACTGTAAAAAGTATGATATACAAAATATATGTTTATTACCTATTGAATATTCACATGAAGAAATTTCTGTAGTATTAGTGAATGAATCAAATGAAAAATCATATGAGCAAATTTTAGGATCTGTGGATACATTAGGTTTCTTGGATTCATCAGATTATGATTTGGAAATACCCTGTCCTTATAACCTCATTGAACGGATAGAAGAAAATGATCAAAATGAACCTTCAGTTGGAATGTTGGATTTTCCATATTTTCAAACGACGCCTTCATCTTAAACTGTAAAAGAAAGTAAATCAACATTTGCTAAGAAGATGAATGATCCAACTGTTGAAGATATGATTATTGATTATGATTATTTTTCTGTTGAAACACATATTAAACAAAATCATGTTTCTTTGACTGATAATTTACTATTGGAACAACAGTTGAATGACGTTTCCCTTGAGCATGTGAGTTTTGAAGGAAACCTATTAAATAGCCATGACGAAATAGTCGTTGATTTATATTTTGAAAATTTGTATTCTCTATACTCAGACTCATTCGTAGATTCTAACACTAAAAGAGAGATCCAAAATATCCATGTCTTTTTTTTGTAAGCAAGATAGTACCTTATATGCTATTAATAATACAACTAATACATAGGGTACAAAAAAAGCAGGCTTTCAGGTGCTCCTACTTAGGGAAAACAGAGCACTTGAGAGCTTAAATATTAAGTTTGCATATATTTTAAAGTCTGAGGTTGTCTTCTGAAACATATTTTGCAATAAAAAGGTCTGGCTAAAGAAACAAAACTACATAGAACTAGAGTCCGATAGCCTAAAAGCTTGGAATAATCAAACAAATCCTGAACAAAACTGGGTTGGTACCATCAAAATAAAGAATAAACATAGAAACTAGGGAGGCTACCCAAAGGTCCTTTGAGTGCGTCCATATTTTTCCATTGTAGTTGCACCGTCTTTGTCTTCATCATATAAGATAATGACCTCATGGGATTCTCGAGTTGGGTTATGCGTCTGCTGCTGAACATGATCCACATCCTCCTTTGCCACCCTGATGACTTCGAATATGTAGCCCACATCCTTGGCTATAATATTTGTGTTTTCCTCTATGACTTTTAGATCAAAATACACTTCCTCCATCATTTTTAGGTGAGAGTTGATTTCCACCAGTTGAATGCGTAGATCTTCATGATTTCCCCCTTTCTCTTCAATACTTTTTCCTAGGAGAGATTTTACCGACCAATAAAGATACATAGTTCTATTGTATAGATTCATTATGCTTCTGGAATGCTTCGGGTATATTATCCAGTCCTCAAAGGATGCTTGCATATGATTTGCAGTGATATTTTCCTTCTCCACTTTGAATTTTACCTCCAAGTCTTCAAGTTATTTCTTCACATTCTTCGCTATTTTCTCTCTTTAAAATTGAGCCATATGACAGGCTCTCAGACATCTTTGGACTTGTCTAGGCTATAAGAGTTACTTTCGGGCTTGTGAGTCCTTCTAGTATTTTTGGAGGGACCTCCCTCAAAAGAGAACTGTCCTTTTCTATCATCTACAGAGTCTCTTCTCTCCTCCTTTTTTGGAATTTTATCCTGAACCTAATTTCCCAAACATAAGAAGAAACCAGCCAAATTTCCTTTAGAATTTCTCTTCTCCTCAGCACTAGAATACTAAACCTTTGAATTTCAATTCTCGAGGGTGCATTGATTCTATCATCACATGACCCTTCATGCTGGGGGGTATGGGATGCATTAACATCCTGCATATCCTTCATATGAGATCTATCAGGATCATTACTCAGGCCAACTGAGAATGCCTGTTACTGATAATGATTAGAAACTACAAGCAAGGTATATTGGGTTTCCAGTAGTACAGAGCCATCATGCGATAAAAATCCCTCGACTTAGGAGCTATTATAAGTGAAGGTGATGGATGGGTGAATTATCCCTTCTCCGTGTCGATCTTACCTCATGTTTATCCAACTAGTTGTCCTCTTCTCCCAGATGGCTTCACATGCAATGAATTACGTGACTTTTCTTAACTGTGTTGTCATTACCTGAAATGGGCCCCCACTCCACTATAGGATTATGATTGTCCCCCACCTTCCTTCTACTACAATGTGGAATGATATTCGGTGGATTGGTATTATGATCTGACTGGGTCATCAGGTTGGATGAGTGTTCCTTTCTATCCTTGCTTGTTGTGGCATGGCTTTCCTTGCCCCATGGACAGTGTTGAATATCTTACTCGACTAGCCTTGTTTCATCTCCTTTGATGAAAATGTATGAGTTTTCCAACATGTCTTCTAGCTAGTTACCTTGGCGTCTTAAGTGGGAAGGGATGGCTAACTGGAGGTTTGGAAGAATATGAGCCAATTCTTCTAGGACATAAGTGATATGTCATATTCTGGATAGTTTAGCAACCTTTGTGCCTTGCAGAATTTTATTGATAGCAGTAATTAGAATTTTAGAGTCACCTTCTATAATCAGCTTGAGAAGATTTTGAGCTAAAGCAATATCTATGCCAGAGAGAAGGGCTTGTAATTCTGCAACATTATTTGTTTCAATTCCGAGAAACCCTGCATAAACCCAGAGAATTTTCCCTTTCTTATTCCTCAGAGCTCCTCTATAACTCGCAAGACCAATAATACCCCACAAAGCCCCATAAAAGTTGAGCTTACTGAAACCTTTCGAGGGAGCAGACCAAAAATTTGGGCTCTAGCTATGAATATTATTTTCCTTAGAGGAAGCAGGATTTGTTGTGATGATTGGACTCCAGTTGTTCCGGATGCTCTATTCCTAAGGTTCACAAACCATATATTCATGGTTCCAAGAGGATTGGTGTAGGGTTTCATAGATGGTGGATTGAAGGGTTCTTCGTATCTAATTAAACGTCTAATTTTCTCCTTTGAAAATTCATCGATTACATTCCTTCCATATCGACCATATGATGAAACCTGGTAGAATGTGCCAAATTTTGTTAAGAATGGTACTTTTAAAAGGATATTTTTGGCCAATTTGAAATGATATTTCTTATTGATCCTGAATCTTCATCAGACTGTTAGAAGAGAATGGATAATTTGTCCCATAACAAAGCAATTGTTCAATAGATGATTCATGTCTTCTTTGTGAGTCTGAAAAAGGGTGCAACTTGAAGGTAGAACAAAACCTCTTCTCTAGAGCTTATCTCAGATAAAGATTTTACTATGCATGACTAGCTAGAGAAAGATTGAAATTTTAGGCCAAAATTTGCTTTTCCAATTTTTCCCCAAATTGGTTCATCTGGCAGATTGTTATCCTTTAAGATTAGGTGATATGCCTCCTTGATGTTGAAGTTTCCTGCTGACCTTTAACCCCATTGGAGAATATATTTTCCTTTTTTTCTAGATTGAAGATATTCCCAGAGGTGTTCTCTTTCAAGGTCCTCAAAATGAGGGATCCATTGATCTTTGTCTAACCACTACCTCCAATTTTCCTAATTTTCCCTCCAGTAGTTCGAAATTACCTTCTTATTTCTTGTGATGCATTGGTTTATGAGTTGAATGTAATCTTGATAAAAGGTTAATGGGGGGAGTTGTTGCTAGGCGTCCTCCCAAAAGAGTGCATTGTTTCCATCTCTTAATTCCCAAAAGCTATGTTTCCTGACCAAGTCTTTTTGAGACAAGGATGAGTTCAAAATAATGGAGCCTTTTATGTCCCCTTCAATCTTTATCAGGTCATCTGTAAGGTTAGCGAGATCATATTTATCTCTATAAATGATATTCCAAGGGATGAGAGGGATCGTCACCAACTTCCACCTAGTTTTAGCAGACAAGACATGGTTGAGAAGTTTAGTATCTCTAAGACCTAGAGCACCCTTGAGCTTAGACTGGCAGAGTTTCTCCCAAGAAACCAGAGCCCATTTATTTGATGAGGCCTTGCCAATCTACAAAAATTTATGTTGCAAGTTTATGATTTTCTTGAGAATGTTTTTAGGATTTTCCATCACCGAAAAAAGGTAGAGAGGCATTGCCTGAAGGATAGACTTGAGTAACACAACTCTAGAAGGAAAATTGAGTGGCCTGAAGGTCCAATATGAAAGCTTGTGATTAAGTGAATTAAGCAGACATTCCCAGGAGCTATTTATAGGGGCATTTAATATCAGGGGAGATCCTAGGAATTTTGAGGGTAGGCTTCCATTTTGGAAGTGAAGGATTCTGATAATTCGGGATTGAAGATCCAGGGTGATGTTGAAGAAGAAGACATGAGACTTTTCCAAATTGATGGTAGTACCAGAGGCTTGCATGAAGGTGTGAAGAATATGCTTAAGAGCTCTGGATTCCTTAATAGAGGGAGAGCCCATAATCAGGGCATCATCAACAAATTGAGGGTAAGAGTGCTTGCGGGAAGAGTGTAACTAGAGCCTTTAGATAAGGTTCTCCTCTTTGGCAGTTAAGAGGCTTCTTCCTATCCCTTTGGCCATGAGAATGAATAGGAAGGGAGACACAGGATCTCCTTGGATTATTCCTTGGGGGTAGAAAAGGTGGTGGGGGTGAGCCATTGAGGAGAATGGAGAAGAAGGAAGAAGACAAGAGGGAGAGGATCCAATCAACCCACCTTGGAATAAATCTGAAGGCAAGGAGCATTTGCTTAATGTACTACCAATTGATTTTTTCAAAGGCATTGGACATGTCCAACTTGATTAGGAAACCAACTTTCTTTTGATATTTTAAGGTATGAATGACCTCATGATCTAGGAAAATGCCATCTAGGATCTATGTTCCTTCAACGTAACATGTTTTTTCTTCCGAAATTAGAGCAGGAAGAAGAGGTTTCAATCTGTTTTCTATCACTTTGGTTATGATTTTGTAAACCACATTGCATAGAGAGAATGATCGAAATTGGATTGGATTTAGAGTACCTTCTTTCTTAGGAATTAGAGTTAGGAAGGTTGTATTTAAAGCCTTCTGCACTCCAGATCTATTGCAGGAAGCTTAGACTAGTTTACAAATATCTTCTTTGACAGTTGATCAGCATGCCTTGAAGAAATATATTGTGAAACCATATGGGCCCGAGGCTTTTCCAGTAGGCATCTCTTTCACTACTGATTCCACTTCTTGCATAGTTATTGTGAAAATTTTCAATGCTGTGAAAATACTTGACCTCAACTTGGTCTCAAGTCTCTCTAAATCACATTGAATATGCCAAACCCGATTCTCAAACCTATAGAATGTATATTATCACAAACAATTATTTATAACATGAAACACATGAGACCTATTTAATTATTTTAACCAATAGAAATCACACACATAAAATGGGCACATAATTTTCGGTCAATGTGACCCTAGAAAAACCCTTGCGGTAAAACCAGTGAGAGAGTAGAATAGATATTATCTTCAAGAAGTTACAGTAGGTACAATAGAATAGATCCAACAAAAACTTATCTTTGAGACAATGGCTCTAGACCTCAAGCCTGATATTTGCTGGATGAATGGGTAATGAGCCCCTCCCTATGAATGTATCCCTCTCTCTGAATCTGTTATCTAACTTGGTATGCATGCCCCTCTTCTGCTGAATCACTCTCTCAGTGAAACCTCTCTTGATCTGATGAACTCTATCATAGAGCTGGCCCTCCTCCCGTGAAGTGTGCCCCCCTTCACATAAATGTTCCCCCTCTGTGTGATTTATCTCTGATCTCTCTACTAATGAATATGATCTATCTCAGAAGTTGTATCTGCCTCCAATGGATCCAACCTATGCTCTATATGAAGTGCGCTCAATCTCTCCTCAGATTTGTGCCCCTTTCTCTCTCTCTCTCTCTTTAGCTATGCCCTTCTATCCTCGGAAGTTCACCCTCCACGTGCATTGAGTCTCCTCTATATTCTTTAATTCATTTTCTTCTCATAAATCCCTAATGTGCCCCTTTGTCCTTCCCAACTCTATTTTATTGTTTGATTGACTTTTAGGGTTCCATGCAAAATTATTTCCATGCAAAATTTTAATTAAAAAATGCGTGCATGCAAACTAAAAAATAGAGTTTTGTTTCTGCATGAAGTAACATTAAGGGTAAATTGTTCTGAACCACTCCCATCTTATCTCTGAAATAAACAAACTTTCATTTCATCAGAGAGTTCATGAGAATGTATGCTACCTACTCATATGTAGACACATACTAAAGCTCAATTGCTCCCCTCTAAACATGTTCTTGAATGAAGTGATATTCGAACTCTATATGCTTGGATTTATCATGAAAAATTGGATTCTTCGGGTGTTTCATGCGACTCTGATTATCATAGTAGATCACAATTGGTTCCAACTGTTGATGAAATATACTAACTATCATCTTGTGAATCCAAATAGCCTCACAGTTATCCATACTCCCTGCCATATAGTCTGCCTCTATAGAACTAAGTGCCACTGACTTTTGTTTCCTACTAAACCACGACACAACTGCCAAACCCAAGCTAAAACAACACCCAGAGGTGCATTTCCTGTCCACTGCACTACCTTCCCAGTCAGAATCTATATAGCCACGCAATTGTACTCCATCCCTCCTCTCATAGTTCAATCTATATTCCACTGTACCTCTAAGATACTTGAGCACATGCTTTACTTCCACCCAATGCACACTCTTGGCCTCCACCATATACTGACTCAATGTATTGACAACATAGAACAAATCTAGCCTAGTGTTGACCAGACACATCAATGAACCAATAAGTTTACGGTACTATTGAGGCCTCAGATGTGAAGGTTGCTGGGATGTTGTCCAAGTCTCACAACAGAGGGTGAATACCCAGACTGAAACACTTCAAAAGGTTCTACGCAAGAATAGTTCTATCCCCAGCCTGTTTGGAATAGTAATCTCCCATGGATAAAAAGGCCTCCGCTGGCACTTATGGTTTTTTATCCAAAAGGATCTGTCTTCCTGTGAGGGAAGAACAAAGTGTTCTAACTCTAGACAAAGATCTACCTAGAAAGAAATCTGAGCTAACTAAGAGGAAATCTAAGCTAAGCCAAATCTAATCTAAAGAAAAGTTTCTTGTTTGTGTGCAGGATAACTTGTTCTGAATCTTTAATAAGTTTTATCACCAACTGACAGAAATGTGTAAATGGATCAACACTTATTAACTCAAAGCATAATCAGGTAATGAAAATTAACTGATAACAATCTGAGGATTAAGCACATACAAATTTACCTTGTAGCTTAAATGTCAATTGAAAAATTAACATATATTGATTAATTTCTATTAATCATTTGCAGAAATAGATAAATGTTTTAATTAAATAAATTCATTTAAAACATATACTGCATAGACCATAAGTTAAAAGAAATATGAACTAGTGATCTGTCAAAACCCAAAAATTTCGAAAAATTTAAAACTTTTAATTATTGCAATTAATGTTATTAAATGCATTCCTTGATTTGTTTGTTTTGGTTAAGTGATCATAATTATGTCTGAATGATCTGTTGTTGTACTTAAATGTGATTATGGTTAACTCCTTTCTGTTACTGATTGTTTTATTGTTTTGCAACCTCAAGGGGGAGTTGTCATAGCAGACTGGGCTTACTTAGCTTCTGAGCTAATGCATCCATTTGTCTTTCATTTACAGGTATACAGGTAAAGTACGGGTCGCTGCAATTAATTTTTAAAGCATTATAATTTCTTTAACTGTACCAAAATGTCCAGTACAAGTCTAAACATGCGATACAGGTTGTCAAGTGTAAAAAGGTAGAAGTTCCTTCCTGTAATATTCATGTATTCTTACTGATAGAAAGTTGACAATTTTTCGTGAGAATAAGATAGATATTATTCTTTATTAGAATGTCTTAAGTACCACCATGGAGTATTGTTCTTTGGTATTATTATTGTGTTGCAATAATATCTCTTATCTAGCATCATGTAATGTCACGGGAAATATGGAAATCAAACCATTTTGTTTATCTGTTGTTACTGTGTGATTTACAATTACACTTTCAAGGATCTAGAAATTTTCAATGTATAATTTACTTATTACTTGCACTGTATAATAATCTGTCAGTTCGTATCTTCTTATGATACTCCTTTAGGGTTTGCTTTGATTGCACCACTATTCCTATTTCTGGAATAATAATAATCAAGGCTTTCAGCTATTTTAAGTGACAATGATATAGTAGAATTGCAAGTTATAATACTTGTCTTCATCTTAATATTTTGTAGGTTCATAGAGTTTGATGTACCCCTTGCCGCTTCTTATGAGGCTAGGGTTAAGACGTAATTATTGTTACACTGTTCTATGCCATTTCAAACTTACATTACCTACCTACTCAAAATAACCTTTATAAAGTCACTCACTCCCTCTATGTCTAGAATAATACATGACTGAGTTTCGATCAACGCCCATGTTGCATGAATTGTTGAGTCAAGGTTTAATCTACAAAAGAAAATAGAGACTCAAAGATATTATCTAATGTCTTGATTGTTTAAAAGATGACCTAGGAACTATGTCAAGTTAAACCTTTTAATGATTCCATGCAATTAAATCCATTACTCATGCTTTAATATTTTATTGACAAAACAATGGGGTAATCCATCGGAATCTTTGATATCAATGACATACGCATGATTGTAATGTTTGTATGGCAGGTATTGTTATACACTATGCGGATTCTATAGCATTGTTTTCATTGTGTAAATGATAGAAATTCTAAGTGGGGTATCACGACTTTAAAGGAAAAGTACCCATGCTATGATTGTAGTTCATCCACTGCGATTTTAATTGAACGTAGAAAATGATTGGAAACACAATAGACTATGGAACTTCGACCCACAGCATGCAAAGATTAAAAGGCTACGTGTATTTTCCTCCACCAAGTTTTGAAGGTATTTAAGTGTTGTCTCAACCCTAAACTTGGCATTTTTCCATTGCCTTCGGGCTTTGTCCTTCTGTGGAAACCCTCCTATCCGAATCCGAACCCTACTGAGATGCCAAGAGCTCAACTCTTCTGCAACTTGGAATCCTTCGTGCTTATTCACCTCGTTACAAGAGAATCAATGTGTTTTTGTTAATGGCGACTGTGGTTGGGTAAAATCCCAGGGTTTTATCCTTTTCATGACAACGTTTATCCCTGTCTTTGCATTGCCATTACTCCTGGCTAGGTCCTGCTGAAGTGATCAATGTAGTAGCTGTCTTATTTCTGCCAGCTCGTGGCATTTGCTGTCGAGGATTGAAGTTCTTACACTTCCCTTGCTTACAATTACCATGCTGAATACAGTGTTTAAGCTGCTCCCCGAAAATGGTAAGTTACAGGACTTCACCCTTATCGTTATAGTTTAAAGATTTGGATTTTATATAACCGCGTTTATTAACTAGTACCAAATTGTGAATGCAGGACCTGTCTGCTCACGATGGTGTACAGGGCGCTTCCCTCAATTCGGTGGGCTTCTCCAGGTAAGCCTGGTCGATAGCCATGGAATTCCTCCTTGTTGGTTGTAGGTTTTAGGGTCTGTGTTGCATGAAGGGATATAGGGTTTACAGCAGTATTTGTTATGTGTTGTAATGAAAAGTTAAGGGCTTAGATCCTGGGTTGTAAATAATGTTACGGCCATGGTTCCATTTGTAATTCTAGTTTTATTTTTGTGTTGATAACTCCTGTGGAGTAATACTGTGTAAAATCAAGAAGCTAGGTAAGAAGACTTTGAAGCCGGCCTGTAGATGACATTAAGGCCTCGTAGTTTCTTTAATACAGAGCTCAACAAATTGCACTCGGGGTTGTTAATACGTTTTTGATATTAGAATTACCTGTATAAACGAGTTTTGTTGAAACCTTGTATGAGTTTCTCCTGTATGATTTAACTGGTGTTTAACGCATAAGTTTGTGATTTCTAAGCTCTTATAGATGCTTATATTAGGTATTTAAACTGCTGCCGTAAGTAAAACTTGTTGTCTGCAACCCTTGTGTTTATTTTTAAAAGAAAACGAAAGCAGAAAGGATAGGGTTCCACACGACCTCCACTGTCGTGGATGGTTTTTATGATTGTGAAAATTATAATATGAATAAAAAGAACTCAATACTGAGTTCGGGATAAGGATTTGTTGTTCGGTGTTTTGTTTTTAATAGTTGATGCTATCGTCATGATTTTCTTCTCTTGATAGTCATGAAACAAACGAAAGGTAATGTAATGCTAAAGGAGCTCGACAATGAGCAAAAACTACCGTTCTGAGTGTTTTAGTTTTGTTGTGGATTTAATACCAGGTTTGCCTCTGCTGCTAACTTCTTAATGTCAAAAACTTGGAAATAAAAGGGTTTGAGTGAACACACCTTCGTATTTTGGTTTAGTTACTTGTTTAGTTTTGTAATTAGACTCTGTCAAGTAAGTGAGTCAAATGGAAGTTAATAATACCTTGAATGGGCTCGATGCCGAGCCTAAGAGGTTCCTGCTAAACCTTTTGTTTTATTTATACAATTCTCAGTTAGGGTTTAATGAGAGGATTGTAATGTAACGTTTGTTGAAATAAACAAGTAGGGTTTTGTGATGAAAAGGAAACTCGACACTGAGCTATAAAACTGTTCTATCTGTTTTGTTTGGTTTATGTTTTCTCTGCTAAATAAATTTTCAATGTTAAAACAGTGGAATGATCAGTTTCCATTTAACTCCTCAGTCGTGATGTCATCTATTGTTGTGTTTTAAGATTCTGTCATGATAGGGAGCTTAGAGTAAGATATTATGGTGCTGTTTAACTTGGCAACAGAGTTCTGTAGGGTTTCTGCTCAATTGTTTTGTTTGATAATAAATGAATGAAGAGAAGTTAACTAGGTTCTCGTGTAATAATTTGTTAACTCCTGACTGGGGTTTGCACCCTGAGATAGAGATTTTATTTGTGCTTACAACATCTCCTATAAGGTCTATCGACCTAGATATGATTTGTTATAGTATCTATGTTTAGGTTTACTGTTTGTCTCCTATGACTGTATAATGAATTTTTATAATACACAGAGTACAAATACTTGATATGCCGCCCCTATTTGTCTGTTCAAAAATATAAATAAACTAGTTTTACAATTATAACTTATACATCATTACATAAAGTATGAATAGTTTTTCCGTATAGATTATAAATACATTAATATAAATAAAAACAGAGATTAAATCATACTAACAATACAGAAGACACAGTAACTTTTAACAATCTTACTTCTGATATTCTAGGATATTCGACCTACTAATTAATTAATTACTACTCAGACATATTAACAATAAATGCAGCATACATTCATTCATCCTTAAAGAACATAGAGGAGTAATTAGCAGAACCTGTCTTGATTTGTGGACAACAACAACAATGGGAGGCTGTTCCTCCCTACCAACTCCTGGAGAGTGCCCAGACAGCACTTCTCAGGACCCCCGAGCTTGCTCTGGTCTCCCTGGCTAGAACTAGGTGCAGCAAAATAATTCACTCAGCCAAAACAGCTAAACTGGAACCAAGTTACTGCAGCATTCCTCTCAAACCACTTCCTTACTGTCTTTCCCACTTCCTCAATAGGACTCCTGAATAGCATTCACCTGAATGTATTCTCCCTCCAGAACTATTGAACCCCCAGCTCAGTTCATTGAGTACTATTTAAAAGATTGCCTAGGTCTTTGTTGGGTTAACTGCCATTAATGAGCCACCTGCTCAGATTCCACTTTCTTGGGGAATCATGACCCCAAAATATAGGGAAGTTGCCACCTACAACTTAGGAAGTGTTTGAGGATGCTGCCACTTGTCTTTTTCCCTTCCACCTAGTTCCATCCACCAGTTAGACCAGTAACCTCTTTTAACAGCTCTCCCATGCTGTTGTCTCCATAATTTATTTATTAATAATAAAATATTCAGAATTACATTCCATTTCTAGTGACTCTGCTGAGTCACCAATTTCTACTAAACATTAAATTTTAATATAATGTCTTAGAAATATGATAAAATAATTACATTATTTTCACAAAATTGGGGTATGTGACATGATCAATGTATGAATAATAATTGCAAAATCAAATAGTATCAGTCCAATGATCAAGGTGGGAAAATCAAATATCATCAGAGAAATTTAACAACATAGACAAAGAAGGTACCAAAAGAAACTAACTTTGATTCATCAAGTCTGCAAGAAATTAGAAGATATTATGTGAAACAGTGTTTCTCCAGTCCTTCTCTGGCGATTTTCTCCCCCAAAATACATCATCCCTTCCCTATGAGACATCTACCCCTTTAAATAATAATTACAATATGGTTACAAAGGGTAAACTCCCCGTGAAAAGGGATTACAAAATCGAATTGAACTAAGAATGACCAAGAAAATCTTGCCACTTGGCCCATATCTCTAACACTTCATCTAAATCTGGATAGTTTGTCGAGTCAAGCCCCAGCTGGGCATTAGACGTGAAACCTTCCATTTCATTCTTTTCCAACTTATGCCATATCTGCATCAAAATGTGGATCTTCCCTTCCATAGCGACAATTTTCCTGATGAACTGATCCACATGTGAAATTTGGATATGCTCAAGTTGCTGGATCTTTTGTTTGACCTCCTCGCATCGGCTTTCAACCTGTTCAATCATCAATTTCGGTGGACAGGCATCTTCAATGAGGTCCATGGTAGGGAACTTCAATTTTTCCATAATGATTTCCATAGCATACCATATCCTCCCACAAATAGCCTGTGCCTTTTGGATGGTTTCTTCAACCATATCAGTGAGATCACTCCAAGCATGCAAAACAGTTCTGATTTTCTTGAGTTTGAAACTACTTAGAACAAGGATGTCCTCTGGCTTATCTTCAATATACCTCTGCCATTCAACAATGTCGTCATAGGCCTTAGAGGCTTGTTGTCTTTTATCCATCTTCCCATTAAGAATGACAGACATCTTTCCAAATGAAATCTTAGTCTCGTGAATTTCATTCAGAGTACTAAACAATTCAATCAGTAGCTTGTGATGTTCCTCATTGACCTGAATAGCCAAGTCTTTAAACTCTTGCTGAGAGAATTTAGAAAAGTAAGAAGAGGCTGCACTTGCAGTTGCATCCTCCAGCTTCTTTTCCAAGACAACTATCTTTTCTTCATGGGTAGTGTTCAAGGCTTCAACATCCTACAATTGGATCTGTAGAGAAGCATTCTGTGCTTGAAGGTCTTCAACCTTATCTCCAAATGCTCTTATGAGTTCTCGAATATTAGCTTCATGTTATTCATTGGCCTTAGCTATCTTCTCTTCATGTTTCTTCACCTCCTCCTTCTTCAAATCAATTTCTTTGTTCAGTGTTGTCACTAAATCAAAGTTTTCCCCTGCAAAAGCACTTATAGTAGCAGCAGTCTCCAGTGCTTCTTGTTGTATGTCATCTGATTTTTTAGACAAAATGATTTGACTAGGAACAAGTGCCTGACTAATGGTACAGAGGTTGGAGTAGGAATTGAAGTAAAAACTTCATAAAGTGGAATGGATTTATCAGCAGCTAATAGTGAGGAAGGAACAACTGGGACTTGGAAATCATTGGCTAGTGGTCATGAAGGAAATGATGGTGATGGCAGAGAGACAGTTGAAGACTGGATCTCTGCCACTATTGATGGTGGAATGTGAAGTGGGACTGATAGGGTAGGAAGTGGAGCAGTAATGGTGGTTAGTGCATGAAATAGATGGGATATGGTGGATGATGGTGTTACCCCAAGGGATAAAGCTGAAAGAGCTTGAATGGATGAGAGTAGGAGTGCTAAATTTGTGGTATTAGCATCAGTGGTGGTTTCAAGAAACTGTCAATCTTGAACAGGATCATCCATTGTTATGGCATCCAACAAATCTTCCATGACTGATAACTTTCAGTTACTTCTTCTATCACAGGAACAGAAAGAAGTATCTCATCTTCCACATCACTATCTTCAATCTTTAGTGTAGGAATTTGAGAGGCAGGACTTTAAATCTTTTGTCTTTTAATTGGTTTTCTCACAGACATCACTTGAACATCAACAATTAAGTTGGTTGCAACAGCCACTTGAACATCAGTAGTGGGTTTGGCTACTGCAACTACTTGGGTGTCCAGCACCAAAGTCATCTGTGCTAATCTCTGCTTTAATTGCTGAGATGTTTGTATTAATACTTTTAGTTCTACAATAGTCTTTAACTTTAGAGGTTCTTCTATAAGGCCTTTGCCTTTGTCTCCATCTAGATAAGTGAGCATCAGTGGAGCATTTTATTTCTGAGTTTATTTTTCTTCCCTGCCTTTTCTTGTTTGCTCATCAAGCTTGAGTTGCATTCTTTTGTAGCTCAAAACCTTGGTTTTAATCTCATGTTGGTACTGAATTATAAGATTTTTTTCATCTCTACTTTTGGCCCTCGCCAGGACTTCAAAGAAAGTATTGACCCCCTGGTAAATAGAATCATCAGGAAGATCTTGATGAACATAACCAATCTTCATATGATTCTGCTTAAAGTGAGCATCAAGAAATCCTTTAGGTTCATGCATCCTTTTGGGAGCATACTCCAATTTCAAAGAAACAATCTTTGACTCTCCCAGGACTATAGCCCAGGTTGAAGTTGGGATAACCAAAGGTCCTAGATTTAAAGGAAACTTAGGCCAACCCCTCCTTTTGGGACTAGTGATCATGGTAGGGATGGCTTGTAATAATACCCCCCTATCCTTATATACAACAATTGTCTTACAAAAAGAAAACAAAGATATGGCAGGGTGTAAATTACAAGACACTACCATGGCTTGGTAACCATATGCTAGTAGTGTTACTCATTGATGCTTTGCAGATCATGAGTGGACCAACCTGTGATAGTTTCTTCCACCTTTCAGTAGAAACTGAAAGTCATCTCCATAGCTGGTGACCAGATGTGGAGATGTCATTCCACTAAACACCTATGAACCTAATGGGATGGCTTGTGATAAGACTCCCCATCTTGTAATCTACAATTATTAAGATGAATTATTTTCAAGGTGACTATGATAGGATCTAGAGCAGATAAAGGTTGATCAGATTATAAATATATGCTTCCTTTCACTAATGAAGCATAAGATAAGAAAACATAATCACTTCCACAATCTCAATTAAAAAAATAAAACATCTATAAAGATAGTGATTGAAGTGGGAAGGTATCAATCAAAACCCTGCAAATGTTGGTTGTTCATTCATGAAAAACAATTTCAAACATAGGCTGAGAAAAATTTTAAACTGGCATTGATACCTCAAACTTCAGACTGCATTAATCTTGAGACAGACTGATCAACAATTCTTTACCAAATATGTGGACACCATTCCAAAAGGAAAAGGAAAATGTAAAAGGAAAATCAATCCAAAACAAAGAAAAAAGGAAAAAAACAAACCACACTTATGTACAAAAGATCCCAAACACTCCTCTAAACAAAGTACTTTTTAAGCAGTGAAACATTCACTGGATAAGTTTTTGAAAAACCCTCCAGTGTCTGCAACCGGACAGTACTAGGACCATGCAACCGGACAGTACTAGGACCAATCTTTTCTGTAACAATGAAAGGTCTTAGCCATAGGTGTTGGAACTTGGTGTAATCATTTTTATCTTTGTGTTGCTTATCCCACTTCAGCACCAAGTCTCCCACAGTGAACTCCTTGTCAGATGAGGACTTCTCATCAAACCACCTCTTTACCAGCTGTTGATGTTGATACAACTTGTTTTTGGACTTCTCCCTATCTTCTTCCAGCTCCAGTTATGTGTCTATTCTTTGCTGAAGTGGGGAAGAATCATCATCTTGTATAGAGTGAACTAGTTGTAGTGAAGGGATCATCAGGTTGGATGGTAGGATGGCTTCCTTACCAGTATGGGGAGTTTGCTATGGCTGCTTTTGGGGTGACCCGGTCTGCCCAAAGAGCATTGTACAGTTGAGTATGCCAATATTTGTGGTGGGTTGCTACTGTCTTCTTCAAGATATTAATCAACTTTTTGTTGGAATACTATGCTAGCTCATTACCTTGAGGATAGTAATTGGCAGAAAAATTCAGTTTAATCCCTTTTTCAAGGGCATACTGTGTCAAATCAATTGAGGAAAAATATGAGGCATTGTCAAACACTAAGAATTCAGGTGCACCAAACCTAGTGACTATTTGACTTTCAAGGAAGGATATCACTTGGTTTGTGTTGGCTTGTCTAAGAGGGACTGCCTCTAACCATCTGGTAAAGTAGTTTGTGGTTTTCAAGATGTACTTGTGTTGCAAAGAGGAAGGAGGATTAATGGGTCCAACAAAATCCAGACCCCATTGCTCGAATGGAAACTGAACAGTTACTGTTTGCAAGGGAAAAGCAGGTTTCTTCATTTTCCCAGCACACTTCTGACATGCTTCACATCTTCTGACATAGTAATATGCATATTTAAACAAGGTAGGCCAGTAGTAACCTACCCTCAGAATCTTGTGAGCTATGGTCTCTCCAGAGAAGTGCCCTCCAGCAGGTCCTGCATGAAATTCCAAAAGAATATTATTTGTTTCTGCCTTCTCTAAAAATCTAAGAAAAATACCATCATAATTCTTCCTAAATAAAACCCCATCTATAAATTGATATGGCATAGATTTTAACCTTAGAGATCTGCATTTTTTAAAGTCAAGGGTTTCAGGAGCAAACCCATGGGTAAGGAAGAATTTAATGTCATCATACCATTCAGACACTTGGGTTGTGATAACATTGACAGAACCTGTTGTTATACTCTCTTCTTGTTCCCACTCAATCGGTTGGTGTACAGGGTCATTGGATTGAGCAGTCAGCAGACACAAACCTTGGCCTTTCACAATCTTTTTTGGTCTGATCTCCAAGTCATATTCTTGCAAAGTTGTCATCCAATGAGCTCTCTTTTCTCCTAGTTCCTTCTAAACCAAAACATTTTTGATAGCTGCATGAGGAACGATGACTTTAGTCCGAGATTTCAATAAATACGGTCTATAATGTTTTACTGATTTGTAAACCATGTAAGCTTGTTTATCCATCTGGGAGTAGTTCAGTTCTTCCCCTTTGAACGTGGAACTCATGAATGAAATAGGGATTTCAACATCATTATCATGTTTCTGTGTCAGGACAGCTGCATAGGAGAAATCAATAGCAAAGGTGTACATAATAAAATCTTTGCTAAAGTATGGAGACATCAGAGCGGGGGCTTCCGCAATGGCTCTCCTGATTTCAACAAAGGCCTCTTTTTGTTCCTCGGACCACTTGAACTGTGAATCTTTTTTAACTAATTGTTGTAATGGCTTTGCAATTTGAGCAAAATTTGGAACAAATCTACGAATGAAATTAATCTTACCGAGAAAAGATTGCATGGCTTTACGTGAACCAGGTAGGCCGATCTTCGAAATGGCCTCTGTGCGTTCCGAATCAATGATCATGCCTTCTTTCAAAACAATAAAACCTAACAACTTACCTTCTGTGACTGCGAATATAGATTTCTTCGGGTTTAATGAGATTCCATATCTTCTGCAGCATTCATACACCTGTTTCAGAGCAGACAAATGTTCATGTCATTTTGTAGAATAAACAGTAACATCATCTAAGTATAAAACGACAAAATTGTGCAACAAACCCCTGAAATCTATATCCATAGCTCTCTAGAATGTGGCACCTGCATTTATTAGCCCAAAAGGCATTCGCCTGTAGGAAAAGGTTCCCCAAGGGGTCCTAAAAGTTGTCTTTAGTTGATCATCAGGGGAAAATGGGACTTGGTTATATCCTGAGAAGCCATCAAGGAGAGAAAACATCTCAGACCCTACTACTTTATGTATAATTTTCTCCATATGGGGAACAGGGTAGTTATCCTTTTCAAAAGCTCTGTTTAAGTTTCTAAAATCAACACAGAGTCTGATTTCCCCATTCTTTTTCTGAACAGGTACCAGGTTAGCAATTCACTGTGTATGTCTGATAGGGAATATAATTAGTGCTTCCAGTAATTTGTCGAGCTCCTTCTTTACAAAGGGTTCCAGACTGGGATGCATCTTCCTCAACTTCTGTTGATAAGACTTTACCTCTGGATTCATTGGTATATTATGGTGCATGATACTGGTGTCAAAATTTTTGAGTTCATCATATGTCCATGCAAAAACATCTTTGAACTCTTTGCACAATTTGAGAAAAGATCCCTTTTCCTCAGTAGATCAGTCAACCCCTAAGTTGATGAAACGAGGATTTTGTTCTGTTCCTAAGTTGACAGGACCATAATTAAGGGATGAACTCTGGGTTTTACAGTTGGTCTTTTGCTTGAACGTATCCTACAGATCATATTATTTCTCCAAGTTGATGACTGATTTAAGGATAAGGTTGGAAGGATCAAACAAAGATTTCTGATGCTCAGCCTCATCTATTGCCACATCTTGAAAAGTGTCCTGGGCTGTGAGAAAATCTAATATTTGTTGGTCATCATCAAAAACCTTCCAATTTGTCACATTATCAGGAATAGAAGGCCTGTACATAACTTCAATTGAAAAAGTGTTAGGGGACAAACCTTCTAGTGGAATCAACCTAGGTGCAGTATTAGCCAGTAAATCTGCATCAAAATGTTGTGATCTGGGGACTGACTTTATGTTAAATGCAGAAAAAGAGTTAGTGATATCTCTTACAAATTTTTGATAATTAATCAAACGAGGAGACAAACAATGTATTTTGTTTCTCACCTGTTTTACTATGATCTCAGAATCTCCTTAGCATTCAATTTCCTATGCACCCATATCAATGGCCTTCTTGAGTCCTTGGACCAGGGCCTCATACTCAGCTATATTGTTGCTACATTCAAACTCAAGTCTACAAGCAATCATAGTTTTGGTCCCTTTTGGATCAATTAGGACACAACCTGCACCAACTCCATCTTTAGATCTAGAGCCATAAAAAAATAGAGTCCATGCATTCAAATCTAACCTAAAATTTGTATTTACATTATATACATTATGGAGAACGGTACCTGAGAATGGAACAGAAGTGAGATTGACAATTTGGGACTGATTCTGTATATTCTCAGCTGGTGACAAATCCGTAGGAAGATCCCCAAAGAAAGTATCAAAAGTGTAATGTTCCACATGTGAGCTAAAGTATGCAGCAAGCTCACTGGGATCATTCAAGTCTGTGACAATCTGTTTCATATAAGGTTCCCTGCTGATTTTAATTCTGTTTGGTCTCCCATTGTAGGGAAGCCATAAGCGAGACCAGTCAGTAGCAAAGTAGCCTTTGAGCTTCTCTGACCAATCTATGTTGAGACACATGCCATACATTTATGGAATGTCAGCCACAATGATATCCACTATCTGGTGGATTCTAGGGTCAGCAGATAGTGTTAACAAGACATTTTTCAGTTCTCCCACTACCCTAACTTTGGATCTGTCAAGTTGGAAAATTTGAGTAGGGCAGGGCTCCACAGAGGCATTCAATTTCTTGCAGACATATAGAGGCATCATATTTGATGAATCCTCTGAATCTATCATACAATTATGGACATTTCTATTGAAGACTTCAAAAGTAAGCAAGAAAGGCGGTGTCTTCTTGCTACCCGGCTTCTGATTTCCAAGCTTAGAGTATGTTTCCAAATTGTTGTTCTGATCCTCCCTAGGTTTGTTTGCAATCATACTCTTGGGCAGACTGTCTCTCATTGCAAGAATTTTCAGAAGTTCAAAAAGAGAAATATTGGCTTTTACTCTTTTCAAGTCCTCAATCAGACCATATTCTATCTCAGGAATTAGAGTGTCCTTAACTTCCAGTGCTTTACCTCTGTTTGGTGTGGGTGCTGAAGTGGAAGCTTCTTGAGTGGGTTGTCCTTTACTCCTTGTATTGTAGGGGTGTTGGACATTGAATACAGCCTCAAGCTCATCTTCCTCCTCAACCATGGGAAGTTCTTAAAATAAGCTAATTGTGTTTATCTGCTGATCTTCTATTTCATCTGGTGGTTCAGGATCTTGATTCTCTTGTGGATTTTCATCTTGCTAGTCAGGAGAATTATGTGATACTGTAACCAAAGCCTTAAAGATAGAAAGAATTTCTTCTGAATTCAATCCTTCATCGGGATTAGGTGGGACTCAGTTTTTTGGAGGTTGGTAGGGTCTTCTGAAAGGTTGTCTATTGAAACCCCTGTTATTGGTCTGATTTTCTGTGTTTCCTTTCTTCAGGTCTACCATTTCATTTGAGATCTTTTGGAGGAACTTCTTCATGTCAGTCATCTCAAATGGGTCCTTGTTTTGCACTGTGGGTTTCGGAGGAGTTTCTTGCTTTCTTTTAGAGGTTGAAGGTTGATCTGGTGGAACATCAAGATTATCCTTTAGGCAGAATATGTCTTTTTCAACCTGGATAGCCTCTGCAAAGGCTTCCTGCAAATTATCATTTCATGCTCTTTTTACCCACATAACAATGGGAACAGATAAACCCTTAACATAATAAGAAACCAGCAATTCCTCTGTAGGGAGAAGAGTAACAAGGATTCTATATTTTAAATATGAAAACCTTTGATTATAATCTTATACCCTCTCCTTGCCTCTAATTTTCATTGAGGATAAGTCTAAAACCAAGTCTTATGGAGTCTTATCATCTCCAAAGTTCGGGATAAACAGTTTTTCTAAGTCATCCCATGAAGGAATGGATCAGGCTTCTAGGGAAAAGTACCATGTGGATGCTTTCCCCTTGAAGGTATATGGGAACAACCTACAAACTTCATCTTTGTGAATGACACTCCTAAGCCTAATGGCCTGCATGAAAGTTTTGATGTGATCAAGTGAAGGTGATTTGTCATCAGGATTAAACTTGGGGAGCCATTTCTCAGGATTTTTGGGTAGTCTATGTTGTTCACCAACAACGAACACAGCATCTTGGTCCAGCCAGGGTCTGTGGTCCACCTATGGCAATGTTTAGTTGTTCTAATTTTTTTCACCGAATAATGTATCAATATTGAAATCGGGAAGTAGATTGTGGCGAGGTGAATTATGTTTTTCAGGGTTTGGGTGATCTAAATTTTGATTATCTAAGTTATTAGCTTGAGGATCGGTGTTCTGGTGATGAATTGCTGCTAGTCCCTGATTACGCTCATTAGCGATCCTTCGTTGTAACCTAGAAACACTATCAAAAGAACCTTTGAGTATTTGTTCGAGAGTGAGGGGTCTCGTAGTGGGTGATACAAAAATAATGTAGTCCTTCTGGTTTCCTTCTCTATCATAGGGGTAGCAGGAATGGCGTTTGTATCTTGCACCAGTTGTTCAATAGAGATGGATGTCTGCGTGTGACTACGGGTGACAATCGATATTCTTGCTAGAGGAGGTTTATTGGTATTCTGTTTAGGTATATCTCGCTTCTGGCCCTCCTTCTAGCTCCATTTGTTGAGGCATCGGGTGTGAAGGTTGTTGGAATGTTGTCCAAGGCTCACAAATGAGGCTGAAAACCTAAACTGAAAGGCTTCAAAAGGTTCTACGCAAGAACAGTTCTATCTCCAGCCTGTTTGGAATAGTAATCTCCCACGGATACAAAGGTCTCCGCTGGCACTTATGGTTTTTGATCCAAACGGATCTGTCTTCCTGTGAAGAAAGAACAAAGTGTTCTAACTCTAGACAAAGATCTACCTAGAAAGAAATATGGGCTAACTAAGAGGAAATTTGAGCTAACTAAGAGGAAATCTAAGCTAAGTCAAATCTAATCTAAAGAAAAGTGTCTTGTTTGTGTGCAGGATAACTTGTTTTGAATGTTTAATAAGTTTTATCACCAGCTGACAGAAATGTGTAAATGGATCAACACTTATTAACTCAAAGCATAATCAAGTAATGAAAATTAACTAATAACAATATGAGGATTAAGCACATACAAATTTACCCTGTAGCTTAAATGTCAATTGAAAAATTAACATATATTGATTAATTTCTGTTAATCATTTGCAGAAATAGATCAATGTTTTAATTAAATAAATTCATTTAAAACATATACTACAAAGACCATAAGTTAAGAGAAATTTGAACTAGTGATCAATGTATGAATAATAATTGCAAAATCAAACAGTATCAGTCCAATGATCAAGGTGGGAAAATCAAATATCATCAGAGAAATTTAACAACATAGACAAAGAAGATACCAAAAGAAACTAACTTTGATTCATCAAATCTGCAAGAAATTACAAGATCTTATGTGAAATAGTGTTTCTCCAGTCCTTCTCTAGCGATTTTCTCCCCCAAAATACATCATCCCTTCCCTATGAGACATCTACCCCTTTAAATAATAATTACAATATGGTTACAAAGGGTAAAATCCCCGTGAAAGGGATTACAAAATTGAATTGAACTAAGAATGACCAAGAAAATATTGCCACTTGGCCCATATCTCTAACACTTCATCTAAATATGGATAGTTTGTTGATTCAAGCCCCAAATGGGCATCACACATGAAACCTTCCATTTCATTCTTTGCCAACTTATTCCAGATCCGCATGAAAATGTGGATTTTCCCTTCCATAGCAACAGGTTTCCTGATGAACTGATCCACATGTGCAATTTGGATATGCTCGAGCTGCTGGATCTTTTGTTTGACCTCCTCGCATCGGATTTCAACCTGTTCGATCATCAATTTCAGCGAACAAGCATATTCAATGAGATCCATGGTAGGGAACTGCAATTTTTCCATAATTTTGTCCACATCGTACCATCTCCTCCCACAAATAGCATGTGCCTTTTGGATGGTTTCTTCAACCATATCAATGAGATCACTCCAAGCATGCAAAACAGTTCTGATTTTCCTGAGTTTGAAACTGCTTAGAACAGGGATGTCCTCTGGTTTATCTTCAATATATCTCTACCATTCAACAATGTTGTCATACTCCTTAGAGGCTTGATGTCTTTTATCCATCTTCCCATCAGGAATGATAGACATCTTTCCAAAGGAAATGTTAGTCTCCTGAATTTCATTCAGAGTACTAAACAGTTCAGTAAGCAACTTGTGATCTTCCTCATTGACCTGAATAGCCAAGCCTTTAAACTCCTGCTAAGAGAATTTAGAAAAGGAAGAAGAGGCTGCACTTGCAATTGCATCCTCCAGCTTCTTTTCCAGGACAACTATATTTTCTTCATGGGTAGTGTTCAAGGCTTCATCATCTTGCAATTGGATCTGCAGAGAAGCATTCTATTCTTGAAGGTCTTCAACCTTATCTCCAAATGCTCTTCTAAGTTCACAAATATCAGCTTCATATTCTTCATTAGCCTTAACTATCTGCTCTTCAACTTTCTTCACCTCCTCCTTCTTCAGATCAATTTATTTGTTCAATGTTGTCACTGAATCAAAGTTTTCCCCTGCAAAATCACCCATAGCAGCAACAGCCTCCGGTGCTTCTTGTTGTATGTCATTTGATTGCTTATCCCAAATGATTTGATTAGGAATAGGTGCCTGCAAGACACCTTGATCTCTGGCTCTCTTTTTACCTTTCTTCACCACTGCCTTTGCTTCTCTACTATAAAATTAGTCTCCAAGGGGGACTATAATGTCTTCTTCAAATTTATCTACCATCTCAGTAAATAATGTGGTCACATTTGGTGTTGAAACCAATGGAGCGGTCTGAGTAACAGTGGAGCTAGGAATTGGCATAGTGATTTGAGAAGTTGTTGGTGAAGAAGGGATACCTTCTGGGACTGATGGTATAGAGGTTGGAGTAGGAATTGAAGTAAAAACTTTAGAAAGTGGAATGGATGTATCAGCAGTTGAGGGTGAGGAAGGAACAACTGGGACTTGGACATCATTGGCTGGTGGTGATGAAGGAAATGATGGTGATGGTAGAGAGACAGTTGAAGACTAGATCTCTGCCACTATTGATGGTGGAATGTGAAGTGGGACTGACAGGGTAGGAAGTGGAGCACTGATGGTGGTTAGAGCATGAAATAGTTGGGATATGGTGGATGATGGTGTTGCCCCAGGGGATAAAGTTGAAAGAGCTTGAATGGATGAGAGTAGGAGTGCTGAAGTTGTGGTATCAGCAGCAGTGGTGGTTTCAAGAAACTGTCGATATGGAACAGGATCATCCATTGTAATGGCATCCAACAAATCTTCCATTGAATGAGAACTTTCAGTTACTTCTTCTATCATAGGAACAGAAAGAAGTATCTCATCTTCGACATCATTGTCTTCAATGTTTAGTGTAGGAATCTGAGAGGCAGGAATTTAAATCTTTTGTCTTTTATCTAGTTTTCTCACAGCCATCACTTGAACATCAACAATTAAGTTGGTTGCAGCAGCCACTTGAACATCAGTAGTGGGTTTGGCTACTGTGACTACTTGAGTGTCCAGCACTGAAGTCATATGTGCTAATCTCTGCTTTAATTGTTGATATGTTTGCATTAATACTTTTAGTTCTGCAGCAGTCTTTAACTTCGGTGGTTCTTCCATAAGGCCTTTGCCTTTGTCTCCATCTGGATAAGTGAGCATCATTACAGTGGAGCATTTGCTTTCTAAGATTCTTTTTCTTCCCTGTCTTTTCTTGTTTGCTTATCAAGCTTGAGTTGCATTCTTATGTAGCTCAAAACCTTCATTTCAATCTCCTGTTGGTACTGAATTATAAGATTTTTTCCATCTCTTCTTTTGTCCCTCACCAGGACTTCAGAGAAAGTATTGACCCCCTGGTAAATAGAATCATCAGGAAGATCTTGATGAACATAACCAATCTTCGTATGATTCTGCTTAAAGTGAGCATCAAGAAATCCTTTAGGGTCATGCATCCTTTTGGGAGCATACACCAATTTCAACGAAACAATCTTGTTTCCCAGGACTATAGCCCAGGTTGAAGTTGGGACCAAAGGTCCTAGATTTAAAGGAAACTTAGGCCAACCCCTCCTTTTGGGACCAGTGAGCTTGAGGTAAACCCCATTAGTGACATTTTCATAAGAAACTTCCTCAATCGCCAACCTGTCTGGAACTATTCTGGGTAGTAGGTGAATAGTGTTTCTTCCCCACACTCTGACATATGAGAAAGACTCTCCCACATACCAATCACCAATTGTAGCAATAAAATTTCTGGCATTAGTTGAGAAAGAGGGTGCTTCTTCTCTGAATATCTGGAGGTAGACAGCTCCAAAGAAGTGGTCACAAATATCATATAACAAGGGCACATAATTATTTTCCCAAAGTGTTGAACAGTAAATATGAACAGGAGGGGCTGATAGAGTCCAATTCCATCCCATGTTGGGATATTGGAATTCTGTGCAAAAGACATTGATCACATAAGCTGAGAAGAAGAAGTGTGGCTTCCTTGAAGATGGTGATCTTCAGTTCTGCTGACAAAATTGAATCCCAGGGAAATGACTCCCCGGTTGTTAAGATATGATGGGCCACAGGTTCCCATTCAGCCTTAAACACTGAGCAATTTGGAAGCCCATAAATCCTGCTAAGCATCGCTTCCAGCAAGGAGTAAGGTTCCTTAAACCACGAGACAAGATATGAATTATCAGCCCTAGGCATGAAATTAGTTGGTTTATGCATCCAGGACTTCAACATTTCATTGAAATTAAACCTAGTCTTTGCCAAATCTAGGAATGCAACGTTCAGAGGTTGGACAATTGGTTTTAGGGCGTAGGTTCTAATAAAAACCTCAGGGTGAAATGTGGTCAGTTGAGACCCTGCGCTATCATTAAAAGACCGGTCCTTAGGGTTGGCATGGTTGATAATCCATTTGACCACATCAGTATAGGGAAGTATGGAAGGTATGGCTGCTATAGCATGGAGTTGGGAATCCCTAATTTTTCATAGGCAAGCCAGTCATTCTGAATATCGGATAGGTCATCATTACCAAAAATAGAGTAAATATTGGACCAAACGAGCTGGTAAGTTTTTGAAACCTTGTCACTGGTGTCAGCAAGGATGCCAAAGTTTGGGTTCTTATTCAAAGAGTCTTTCTGTGCAGTTTTGGATCGCGTGTTGCAAGACATGTTTGGAAAAGTGGTAAATTCTGATAAATGAACAAACACGAATCAACAACAATTCAAAATAACAAAAATCGTAAGGAATTGAATAAGAGAGTGACACGAAACCAACCTGTGCAACTGCAAATGGCGAAAATGACCCCTGGTAAAAACTCACAGTCACGGTAAATCCAAGCAGCAAGTAATTTTTCGAATTTAGAAAAAAGATAAAAGAAAACAGGAAAAATGGACATATTTATTAATTTTGCCTAGCAAAATCTAAGTCGTAAGATGAAGACATATCGATGGCTGATATGCGATCTTGCGGGATGCGGAAGGATGAGTTGCGGGGTTTTATTTTGGAAATATATACATTCATCCCGCAATCCACAATCCACAATTGTGGGTTGCGGGATGCGAGATTGCAACTCATAGTAACAAATAAACCAATATTTCCGCAATCCGCATTGCGGGTTGCGGAAACACAAATGACTCAAATTAATAAAATTAACTTTCCGTAATCCGCAATCCGCATTTGCGGGTTGCAGATTGCGGGATCGCAAAGCGCAAAACCATTTGTGAACTCTTCCCACAATCCGCAATTGCGGGTTGTGGGTTTGTGGGCATCAACGACCGTGATTATTGAAAAACTATTTCCGCATCCGCAATCCATATTACGGGTTGCGGATTGCGGAAAGAAAAAATTCCAAAAACAAAAAAATTGAGTTTCCGCAATCTGCAAATTGCACATTTTGGAATTGCGGGTTGCGGAAAGACCTGATTTTTTGGGGAAAATCAGTGCTTTCCGTAACTCACAAAAATACTCAGAAAAAGCAAGAAATTTTCAAAGGAAAATTATTACTAATTATATCAAACCATGACAAAAGCATAGAAGCATGACAAGCATGATGAACAACCCCAAAAATGACTAAGGAATTTGAGCATTACCTTTGCATATAAAAATTGGGGCTCCCATGTTTTGATAAAACATAGGATCTGTTGTACCTACAACAGGTACCTAGTGGGTTCAACCAACTCTTCCTCAGAAGCTACCAGCTTCTTCCTATTGGTTATCATAGGTGTGTCCATATGCATACAATCCTCCATCTGAAATCTCTTCAGAATGTCAACTAGGTATCTACCCTGTCCTAAAAATATATGTCCATCCTCTCGTCAAACCTCCATACCCAAAAAGTAATGCATCATTCCTATGTCTTTCATCTCAAACTCTGAAGCAATATCTCTCTTGCAACTGCCTATGAGTTTCTCCGCTCCTATAATAAACAAGTCATCCACATACAATACTAGAATGAGTGGATCCTCACCAACCACAATGAAGTAGAGGTTGGGATCTACCTTGCTCTTCTAGAAACCCATCTACTACAAGTAAGTATCTATCCTCAAATATTAATCTCTCGGAGCTTTCTTCAGACCGTACAGTTCTTTCCTCAGCTTGCACACATGAGACTCTCTCCCATGTACCTCAAATCCCTCTGGCTTCTCAATGTACACCTCCTCCTCTATGAGTCCATTCAAAAATGTTTTATTCACACCCATTTGGTGGATCTTCCAACCCATCTCTTCTACAATGGAGACCATTTCTCTAATCGAAGTAAACTAAGCCACCCGAGTGAAGGTCTCATCATAATCAACTCCCTCTACCTGTGACAACCCCCTCAGCACAAACCTAGCTTTGTACTTCTCAATGCTACAACCCAAAACATATTTAATCTTGTAGAGCCACTTAGAAGTCACCACTGAATTCCCCTTTGGTCTTGGCACAACCTCTCAAACATAATTCTTCATAATGGAGGCATACTCTTCCACCATGGCATATATCCATACCCACTCTCTCACTTCCATCTCATAAGAATATGGCTCAGACTCTCTAATATTGCTCACCATATCCAAATAGCTACAAAACCTATCAGGCTCCTTACTCTCTCTCATAGCCCTCTTGGGATTTCCCACTGTCCAAGCTTCCTTCAAGGTATCTTGAAGCCACTTGGGATTCCTCTTCCTTGAAGTAACCTCCTATGGATGGAACTGCTCATCCTCATCCCAATCAACTACCTGAGACTGAGTACCTGATGTAGTATCCCTAGTGGTCTGTGACCCTGTAGCTCATGAAACTGTAACCTATGAACTTGAAAATGTTTAACCACCACCCTATGATTATGTACCTATACATGTACTTGGGGAACCTATCACCTGTGAACTTGTCACCCATGATTCCTATGACCCTAAACTCTATGAAGCTAAACTCTGCAATGTACCACACTGAGGTGTGGGAGCCTGTTGCTCCCCGTTCTCCAACTCACGTGACATCCAGAAATCCCTGTTGTCCTCAAATCTCACATCCTATCTCACGAATATTTGTCTCCTTGCTGGAATGTATATGTGGTAGGACTTCGAAGTCTCATCATACCCTATAAGTATTCCTTTCTCTGTCATGAGCTCCAACTTCGTCCTCTTCTCTAAAGGGACATGTGAGTATGTAAGGCATCCAAACATCCTAAAATGCCCAGCCTCAGGATTCTTTCTTGAGAAAGTCTCTTCAAGAGTATTGCACCCAAAAACCTTATGGGTACTTGTTCTGAATGTACACTGCTTTGTTACAATCGTCTGCCCAAAGAAATAATAGCAAACCCTGATCGTGCATCATAGATATCGTTGTACCAACAATTGTCGAGTTCTTCCTCTCTGCCACCCCATTATGTATAGGTTTGTATGGTACTATAAATTGACTCTTGACTCCCTCCTGTGCACAAAAATCATCAAAATCCTTGGGGGTATACTCTCCCCCATTGTCTAATCATAATACCTTGATCCTCCTTTTTTTCTAGTTCTCCACAAGAGCTTTGAACTCTTTGAACCTTTGCAAAACTTATTTCGATTCCTTTCTCTTCATAAAGTAAATCCAAGTCTTCCTGGAGAAGTCATCTATGAAGGTCACATAGTACTCGTAAACCTTCAATGATACAATGAACATCGTACCAAAAATGTCTAAATGTACCAAATCAAGTGTCACCACTCATAAACGCAATCTTGGCATACTTTACAAGAGCACACCCCTTGCACATGTCACTGTGCTCTGTGCCTAACTTTGGAACAATGATCACAATATCCCTCAAAATCCTCAATGTTGGATGATGTAGGTGGCCCATCCTCCTATGCCACAACTCACACAAGTCACAACCATCACTACTACTTCTATGTGTCAAAGCATGATAAAGCTGAAAACTAAGCTCATATAGTTTCCCATTGTGGAATCCAATCCTCATTGTTGTAGCATCATTAGATCCCTTAGGATGAATGAGTACCTTCCCATGATAAAACTATACTCAAAACCCTCTATCCTCAATTGTGGAAACTAATATCAAGTTCTTCTTCAACCCCATGAAATATAAAACAACCCTCACTACCATGGAATCTCTAGACTCCCTCTGAAAGGAGATTGTCCCTCATCCAACTACCCTGACTGAAGTGTTGTCTCCCAATAAAACCTCGAGATATAAACCACTCTCAGTAAGATCTATAAAGTACCCTCAAACACCCATCATGTGGTTGGAGGATTCACTATCTATGTACCATACACTGGTAGTAGATGCACTCAATGAATGACAAGAAATCAAGGACAATTCCCTGTCAGACTCCTTTATGGAATGCTCATCCACATCTGTTGAAGTACATGAATGACAAGAAATGAGGGAAAACTCCTTGTCAAAATTCTCTATAAACTGATCAACTTCACCTGAAGCTATTTTCTAGTGATTCTTCTTCTTCTTCTTAGGACACACTACTACATAGTGCCCCATCTTGTTGCAAGAAAAACACTTTACCTTACTCATATCCTTCTTCTAATCACCCTGCTTCTTTGCCCCACCCTTGGGACCCTTCTTGCATTTCTTCTTTCCTTTCACTACAAGTGCCACATCTTCCTCGTCATGAACAGTAGAAGAGCTCCCCTGAATATATCCTCTCCGGGTCTCTTCTTGTATGAAATCGTTCCAGAGACGATCCCACTTGGGAATATTTTCCCTTGCCACAATTGCTTCCACAAACACTTCCCATGGCTTGGTCACACCACTCATTTTTGTACACATTAGATCAATGCCCTCAATCTTCTCCCCAACTACTCCTAACTCATATCTTACCTTATTGATACGGGTAAGATATATAGCCACGCTCTTAGTTTTCATCATCTTGATGGATTTCAGTTTCTCTCTTAGTACCATCTTCCGATTCTCATTGGAACTCCGGTACATATTGGTTAAGGCATCCCACATCTTATATGCATTGTCCTTTCCTGTCACATGTAGAATAACATGGTCCTTAATGGAATCAAGGATAATCCACTTGGAATTTATGTTCTTTTCCTCAAAGGATTCCAAAGTTGTAGCATCTGTAGGAACTACCACTGGTTTCGCTTGTGTGTTGTACACTATATCCCACAGCTCACATCCCTTCAGAAGCATACTTATCATCTCCTTCCATGGACTGAAATTTACGGCCCCATCTAACCTGTCCTCAAACCTCAAACCTGTAGCCATGATCCTCTCAACTAAAAACTAAATCCAAACTCTTCCTTGGTGAACAAGAAATCCCTCTCCTTCACAGATCTAGCCTCTTCTCGCACATATCTGATAGATATTTCACTAATCTAGCCTCTACTCTCACAGATTTGATAGATATGATGTGTATCCTCACAAATCTGATAGACCTAATGCTTGTTCTCATAGATCTGGACTCTTCTCTCACAGATCTGATATATCTTGTCACAGGGCTTATAGATCTGATATTTGTTCTCATAGATCTGGTATCTACCCTCACATATCTGAACTCTGCTCTTCAAATCTGGTAGATCCGGTATGTGAACTTCTTTGATATTTAACAGCGCTCTGATACCATATGAAAATTTCTAGTGCTCTGAAAACGCTTGACCTCAACTTGGTCTCAAGTATCTATAAATCACATGCAAGATGCATGTTATCACACAACGTGTAGTTTCCCCTTTTATGGTGAATCATATTAAGGAGCTAGAGGAGCCGAGAAACCAAAGTGGTGGCCTAAGAGAATCTTGATCCCCAGATGGATCGGTTTTCACATGGATCAAGACTCTCTTTGCTTTATTCCACTGAAAGCCCCAAGTGACAAAGGGAGAGACTCTGATCTAACCTAGAAGGAGAGATCTATGCTAAATCACTAGATCAAACTAGGCAAGTACAATACGTAAGGTGAGTAGTTAATGAAACCCTAGATATGCGGGATAAGGCCACTAGATTGATAATGTTCGAGTTGGGAGGATTAAAGATATACAATGAAAAATCTAATATGTTTAATTTAGTGACTTAATTGTTTAAGGAAGGATCTAGGACCTAAGTGTTAGGTTCAATGGTAAATGCCACTACCCTAGGGGGATTGAAGGTAGATCTTGAAGGAATGCCTAGAATGGTGTATTGAGGATGAGTTGGCGATTTCTAATACTTGGATGATATTTATTTGGATAGGATATGACAATATATAAGCACACAAACGAGACCGGATCAAAAAACAACAAAAAGATGGACAAACCCTAGGAGGGTGAATTGCCTACAGATGAGTGCCTTCAGGATTGGGCTGATGGAGTCCCCTAGAGATGAATCCTTAGATAAACCTCTTCAGCTTAGGGAAGAGTGAGATAACCAAAAAATTATTTGTCTTAAATCCAAGTTGTGTGACCCAGAGAATTTTTATAAATACTTTCCTTAGGGTTTGAAGTAGATTTTGGAAATGACCAATGGCTAGAGAAATAAAATAGAAGAAAAAAACTTGTAAACACTTCATTGGAGATTTTGGAAGCTTGTCATATGATGAATACTAACCCTGACGAAATCAAGTGAAAGGTTTGTGAGCCCACTTCAAAATGCTCAATACCCCAAGTGCATCCCTCCTTTCCTGTAGAACAAAAGAGATCAATGAATAATGCAAGGAAAATGGGTGATAACAAATGAAAGAAAAAATATAAGAGTAAATTATTCCAAGATAGAGATGCTCCCTATTAAACCAATATTCGAGAGAGAGAAGCAAGGCCAATTCTCCTCAACAAGTTCACCCCTCTTCAAATTGGCCTCCATGTGTTAGAACCTATATTTCACAGCATTGGTATGGAGGTGAAATGAAGGGCTAGCCCTAAAAATTTTGATAAAAAACCCGGGATTACCTTTGTTTTTCCATAACTAGGTGCTAAAGGGACAAAAAAGGATGAAAAAGGGGAGCATATTACTATGGTTTAAGAGAATATTGCGTGAGGTATACCACAGGAAGGTCCACACCGTCGGATGGGCACAAGAGAGAGATCTGCAGCTATCATTGATCATCGCATAACCAAGTTGCGCAAGGAATAGAGGCATGAGTGGTTGCGATGGGTAGTACCGTCGGACAGATGGCAGCCAGAGGAAACATCGCAAAGGCTGTAAGAGATGAGCGGTATCATTTTAATAGCATTGCGATGGCGCCAAGATGTAAAGGCAAGTGTTCGGCCACATGGATGATCCGAAAAAGGAAAAGTGGTAGCCTATGGTCAAGGCCAAGGGTCCCGCAGTAATGAATGCAATGTGACTAAGTAAACAGATGAGATTGCCCCTAAGTAGATCGACGGTCCTCGATGATCGTCGCATCCAAAAGATGCACGCCAGAAAAGGAGAAGGTGGAAGCAATGGAGAAACCCACCGGACAGGTGTCAAAGCCAGAGTCCATCGCAAAGCATGGAGGTGGTATGTGCCACAAAGTTGGGGTGTTTGCGATACCGCTCCATAAACACGTGGTGCACGGACGACAACAGACAGATGGTAGTTGTCAAATCAAGCAGTTAAATAAAGGCCAAATCTGACGACGGAGATCGGCGCGTGTGGAACCAACGACAGAGATCGTTAGACAAATGATGGACAAGATTAATGGATAAGGAAATGAAGCTTGTATATATATAGTTTTCGGTGGTTAAAGGTGATGTTTTTCCCAGAGCCCGTCTGGACCGAGGTTTTCAGGTTGCAGGGCAACAAGATTTTCTGAAGTGGTCAATGCAGGAAAGGACCTCAACTGTCACTGATAGACCCAGTTGAGTTCACCCCTTTGGTGATATCAGCGTTCCTACTGCGAAATGACCATTCTGAGTTTCCCCCCAGGCACGTTGATCGTCACCTTGTTCGCCAGATTCCCCTCGAAAGTAGGCAAACCTTTGTCAAGGTTGCCTTGCTAACCCTTATGGGTGTTCAAAGGAAAGAATTATTCGCCCAGGGACAAAAATGGACTGATACCGAACTCCAAAGTGGGATAGTATCTGACCAAAGGTATCCACCCGCAAGCAATAGGCTCCTCCTATACTAGTGACTTCAGGCCTCGGCCCCAGACAAGGGGCAGGGACTGAGACGAAGAAAATGTGAAGACATCGACCCCATCCATACAGCGGTGAGGGTATTGTTCTAAAGGAAATATAAACATGCTAGTGAGAGATTATACTTGTATATAGGTATCTCGTTGATCATTTTCCCTTTATAGCGTCTGTCAAAGGTACGTTTCCCTCTGAGCTAGGAGGTTTTCTGAAGAGGCTCGTCGTTATTGATCAGATGGGAGTTTCCTCAGTAGGAACCACCAGAACCTCAGAAGGTAAAGGAAGTCGACCGCTAAATTTGGAGGCTCAACGAGCACTGGGATGATGCTAGCAGACGTGTTGGCCACGGTTCGGTCGACGGTCGAGATATAGGCCTGAAGCAATGGGTGATAAAAATAAAGGCAGAAATAGAATTACTCATGGAGACTATTGGGTAGCCTGAGTTGGCTGCGAGGATGATGTGACTCATGTCCTTCGGCATGTGGGAGAAAACGTGAGGCTAAGTATTGTGACGTAGGTGAGATCATAGGGATAGGTGACTTAAGGACACCTTTCTGCCACCCCAAATGATTTTCAATGCAAGGGAAGCTGCATCAACCTCCTTTTCGGCTGCACCATCTATGTAAAAAACTTTTCCAAGCGTGTTGCATGTCAGCTCGGACCATGGGCATCACGGTTACTAGATTGAGGAATTCGATCTAGTTATCATGGCAATTATGGCCACACGTAACCGCTATCATCATCATAGCAGTTATGGGTATGTTCTTCACGTCCCTTGTCCAAAGTTGGTATATGGGAAAGATGGTACACCTGGCAGTTCGAGCATCTTTTCTGTTCGGATTGGATCATGGAGAAAGGGCAGGAATCCGAAGTGGTGTTCATGCCAGAGCAAACATGGGTTGAGGTGGAGGAAAAGAATACTCTTCCATCTCTTATGGTACTTGACCTCATAGAGTCCAGGTCTACTAGCGAAGACGAGGAGCTGAATGGATGACAAGTGTCCAAAGAAGCCCGACCACACATGAAGGAGAAAAATCCTAGGACCAAGCGGGGTAGCCAGCTAGACACATAAATGATTCACGATTTTGTAATCTCCACTGAACAAGTGACACCTATCCTTCCGGATTATGCATCACAGACTGACAGCTCATTGAAAGTGGAAGATTTCTTTGACTCGCAAGTTCATTTGTGAACCCAGGGTTAAGACGGCCCTTTGTCTATGATATTCTGTTCCTTGTCTTAATCAGTCTATTTGGAACATGACATGTATGTAATATTCCTGAATTTTTGGGTCAATGAGGTGTCACTCAGATATTACTGTTTTGGCTTAGGCGAGTCGAGCAAAGGGCTCCCAGCATCTATATATATGCGATGTAATAGAATGATAAAGGGTTGAAAAATATTGTTGAAAACTTTTATGGGATTTTTGTGTATTGTTCTGTAAGACATTTTGAGCTATATTTTGAATAAAGATTTGCAGAGCTGAGCCGATGTTTCTCAGGGATTCTTGTGTAATTGGTCTTGTAGTATGTTCCTTCTTTTTTTATGTGAATTGTGTATCTCTCATTGTTAATTCCAGTTTGTAACATTTTTTCATACTTGGTGCAGTGTGATAGCTAAGTAGAATTCATAGAAATTATGCTCTACTTATCTTTTTCCAAGTATTCCACCATTACTTCTCTGCTAAAATTGATATAGGATTCATCATTGTATGCCTTATATCAATGGATTTTTGCTTTCTCTTATGTTTCACTAATTAAAATCACTTTGACCACAAGCTGTTTACTATCTTGCCCCTGTGTTAATGCATTTGTGAATCATTTGTAAATGAATTTTTAGAGTTTGTTTGAATGTGACTCCATTGCCCAAATAAGATTCATATGTTTCACCCAAGCTACGTTAAACCATTTTGTTTCCCACGGAAATCTGATCTTTTGTATTGTTGCAATTGAATATCTTGAATGATGAATGCTGGTGCATGTTTTCATTGTTGACAACTTTGATTATTCCAGTCTTTCATAGATCTGTAGAGAGAGCCCTCTCAGACTAAGCTGGGTCAGTAGCTTAAGTCTAAAGATTGGTTAGTGGTTACCCCAGTTTGCCCTCTCCCACAACCTAGGGGGTCATTTTGGGTGTTAACAAATTGGCATCGTTGCCGGGGAAAGCAAATTTGTCCCATCGTCCCTGGAAGAACGACAAAGGTTTCAGATCTGAAATATTGATGGTGAATAGTAGTCAGACATCGAGAAGGTTGTACCATTCACCTGGCGACTCCACTCAAGAGAAATTTCAGTACGAAGGTGACCCCACTGGGGAGATCGGTGATCTTGTATCAGAATTGAGATGTTGAAAGATTCTCATGGTGACTCCATTGGAGAACAAATGCATCTGCCTTAGACATGGAAAAGATGGAAAAGATGGATGAATGAAGGAAAGTGAAAGGTTATGCCATCAAAGCAAGAGTAGGAGAAAGTCTGTGTAAGGGAGTCAGAAGTACTGGAAAGCATATGTAAAGGCCTTGCACTAGGGACTCTTTGACCACTCAAGACACAAGTTTCAGACCATATAGCTCAAATTCCACTCTCAGTAAAACATGCATAGTCACAGTAATTAAAATAAACTATAGATCCAACTATCACATCCATATGCAATATATACCCCTACTCAACCATATAGCTATCTCTGGAACCATCTGTAACTAAATATGGGAAAAGGACATCACTGGTTGAATGCTTTGCTCTGAATTAACCATGACCAAACCAAAATCATCTCAATGGGGTTATGCAGGATCAATCATGACAAGGGGGGAATATGTTTCTATTGGATTAGAAATAACTACATCACCATTAATCAATAGAATCATCTCAACCACAGGACTGGCTCATGGATCTGAAAAAATATGATCTGCATCATGGTAGCTCCAACTACAATGTATGTGATAAAAATGCCAAACCTGATTCTCAAGCCTAGAGAATGTATATTATCACAAACAATTATTTATAACATGAAACACATGATATATATTTACTTCTTTTAACCAATAGCAATCACACACATAATTTTCGGTCAATGTGACCCTGGAAAACCCTTGCGGGAAAAGCAATGAGATAGTAGAATAGCTTTTATTATCTTATAGCAATTACAGTAGGTACAATAGAACAGATCCAACACAAACCTATATCTGAGCCAATGGATCTAGAGCTCAAGATTGATCTCTACTGGATGAATGGGTAATGCGCCCCTCTCTGTGAGTGTACCCCTCTCTCTAAATGCACCTCTCTCTGAATCCGCTATTTGAATTGGGATTCACACCCCTCTACTAATGAATCATTGTCTCAGTGAAACTTCTCTCGATTTGATGAACTCTATCACATATATTTCCCTCCTCCAATGAAGCGTGCCCCTTCACAGAAATGCAGCCCCTCTATATGATCAATCTATGATCTCTCTGTTGATGAATCCAATATATCTCAAAATTTGTCTTTACCTCCAATGGATCCAACCTCTAATCCAGATGAAGTGCGCTCAATCTCTCCTCAAATTTGTGCCCCTCTCTCTCTGTAGTTGCGGCCTTCTCTCCTCAAAAGTGTTACCTCCTCATTGACCAAGTATTCTCTGTCTTCTTGACTTGATTTTCTTCTCACAAATCCCTAATGTGCCCCTTTTTCCTTCTCAACTCTATTTCATCCTTTGATTGAATTTTAGGGTTCCATGCAAAATTCCCACCATGCAAGATTTTAATTAAAAATTCCGTGCATGCAAACTCAAAAATACGGTTTTTCTTCTGCATGAAGGAAGGTTAAGGTTCAGACAAATTTCCTAGTTAAATTTTCAACAGTTATTAGTTTGAGGAGATTGGAGTTTTTTTCAAGGGTAATCACTCTAGGTATATGCCTAGTGATTTTTCCAATGGCTTACGATCTATATTATGTAGGCTCTTTTAGGAGTTATGAAGAAATGATTTAATTCCTCTTCTATATCCTCTCTGAAATCGATAATATTTACTTGAGAAGAGCAAATATGGAAGATGCTATTTAGGTTTCCTTCTCTATTTCATGGAGTTGTGGAATAATTTGGAGTTTTTTCTCTGTCTTTTAGACCCAAAGCTCTTGATTTTTGTCTCCAGAGAGTCTCTTCCTATTTGAGTCTTGTATCTCTCTGGAATTGAAGGTATTTTTCATGTAGATCCATCTCCTATTTTCTCCCCAACTCAATTATTGCTTGTTGAACTTTCATTTTTTTTAAATCTAAAGCCTTTTTGGCCTCGAAAATGTTGCCAAAGATTTCCTTATTCCATTTTTTAAGCAGACATGGAGTCAATGCATCGAGTTTCTTGGGATTGGATCTGCTTCCTTCCACCAGTTATCGATGTTGTTTATGATGTCATCATGGTTTAACCAAAAGGCTTCAAATATCAAGGGCTTACAAGTATTCTTTTTTTTGCCACTCAGAAGCAGGTTGATAGGCCAATGGTCAGAGCCTGTTGCTGGAAAAATGAAGGTTTCAACATTGAGCCCCTAGTTGGTGAGATTATCCAAGATTAGGAAGTGGTCTAATCGAGAATCAATCTTCCTTTCTCCTCCCTATTTATTATTCCAAGTATACAGACAATTTTTTATTTCCAATTCATTCAAATGGAGATCTTCAATGATTTGTTCAAAAACTAAAGAGTCCCTACCCAACCTACGCAGACCTCCTTTATTTCTTTGAGATTAGTTATCATATTAAAGTCTCCTCCTAGGATCCATTTCCCCCCCATCATATTTTGACCCATAGATCTTAATTGATTCAGGATATTTAGCTTTTGAGTTACAATGTTTGGAATATACACATTAGTTAAGAATCCCTGTGTGCCAAAGTCCATGATTGTGAAGCTTCTTGATAAGTAGTTGGGAGAGGATTTGAAGTTTTCCAGGTGAATCTCATAAGGGTTCCAAATCAAGGATACTCCTCCTTAGGCACCTTACACATCCACTACAAAATATTGACTTCATTTCCAACTTTGAGATGCTATATGTTTCAATATTTCCGCGTTGCGTTTAGTTTCTTGAAGCATCATGATAGTTGGTCTATCTATTTGCACTATGTTTCTTAATATCCTTTGCTGGGAGTCTGAATTTATCCCTTTAACATTCTAGGATATTATCTACATTGGGTAACTAAGCGTTTGGGGGAAACAACTCGTTCAGGCTAGCATACTGGCCTGACCTAATTAAATTTTCTACTATCTCTTTTATTTTTTGTTGAATTGGAGGTGTCCCTCTTTTCTTCTCTCTTATGATTTTTTAGACTTCTCCTTGAGAGTGATTGGATTTAGGCCTAAGTGGATGTTGGAACTTTCTTATTTCTTTTTTCCTTTTTTTGTTGGTTTATTGTGAACTTTGGTGAGAGCTTCTTCTAGTAGAGTGATTTGATGATCTTGTATGGAGTTTAATTCCATTGTATTACAAGTCAGCACTAATTTTTCCATATCTAGGTCCCCTATGTCCATATCCTCTTCTTCTATGTCTTCTTTGTCCTTCATTTATGTTTCTTCATGTATCGTTTCTTTTGTCGATTTAATTCTTAAATCTATTTCGGTTTTCTTCATTTCCAACTCTTCCCTTTTATTTTATGTGATTTTTGGTCCCTTTGTCTACTGGATTGTCCTAGAGGTGATGCTTTCTCTTTCCCTCTCCTTGTTGTTTAGATATGGATCTAGAACTACATAGGAATTCTTTGTTTCTACAATGTTCTTTGAGGTTGTTTCTTCTTGATTTGTTCCCATACTTTTTTTTGAAGAGACCTTTTTGTAGCCTTCTTTGTCTTTATGTTCATATGTTCTTACTTTCTCCTCTTCTTCCCTAAACAAGTGGTTGATCAATTGGTTGATCCCATTCTATATCTCCATGAATCAATCATATAGATCCTTGAAGCTCTTTTGTTATGTTCATATAGACACATATTCTTACATAAGTAGTATATTTGGTTGTTTTAGTGGGTTCATAATATTTGACATATTTTCCTAGAGTATTTCCTATTCCTTCTAGGGTTTCATCTTCCCAGTATTCACCTGGTAAGGAATATAGACAAATCCAAATTGGTGCATAGGTTAGGTTCTCATGTTCTGGGCTAAAATTTGGTTTCCAAAGGTAGAGATATAACCCTACAGATTTAAAGATGACCGTCATGGTCCATCATCAAACACTCTGTTTATGTCCTCCATGTGTTTGAAGATGACTGTGAAAAATCCTTTTGAGTTCAGCTACAGATCATATTGGAATTTGGGCTTCCATCTCGTGTTGATCCACCATATTAGATATTTCTCAGATGGTTAGATCCCTATGAATTTTCCAATCACTGCGTGATCACTTAAGTATTGAATATTTTCATCTATTTTACGAGATGTCAATTCATACTTGTTTGTTTGAAGAGATTTCAACATGCATTTACCTTAAGGTTTGGAGTCTAAATTCTTTGCTACTTCCAAGTATTCTTTCTAATCTATCATGATTCCTAACCCTCCCTTTCCTTTATTTCCTAGCGGAGTTTTGATTTGGATTGAAGAACCTTGGGGGTTCACTGAGTTGCTTTCTTTGGTGCCAATGATGGTCACTATTTTACTAAAGGAGGGGGAAGATTCCCCTCCATCCTTTTCTTCCATTCCTTAGATCCTGCTCAGGCGTGGGTCCGGTAGTACTTGTTTGGTCATAAAAATTTAGATTCTAAATCTCAAAATAGGGCATTAGCAGTCTTGTTGCGGACATAGTTTAATGTGTTATTGAAATATCTCTTCATTGTAATTTGTCAATGTTCTTGTCATAAATGATGTTGGGTCTGAATTTTATATATCAAGGAATGATGACAAGGAATAAGATGTATAAATTCATGTCGTTCAATTTAAGGACTGTAAAGAGGAAAATAATATGTTCACAGATGTTTTCAATGAAACTCATACTAACTGTGATTTGGTTTATGTCTTAGAACATAAAGATGTTATTTATGATAGCCCATTATGTCAGACGGGGATGACATGTTTGCTATTAAGAAGTTTCAGGTTCAAGAAGAACGATTTGATGAGTATGATGAGGCACTTCATAGTCCGATGATGGTTATGTCAGGTCCTCATATCATTACCCTTCACTCTGAATCTAATAACAAGACGGTTTCCATGACAACTGATTCTAAATTTTCATCTTATAGTCCTAATGAGGTATAGTATTCATCTTCAATAATTTCATGAGAATCACATACCTTCTCTTATAGTTTCCATGACCTTATCGAGACGTGGTTGGAATCATCATTCTATGAATAGTTTTCGTGATGTAACATGTGCTTGATTTTTCCTACTTTGAATAGATTTCAGACCGGTATAATTTTTCTTACCTTGTATTACACAATGCATCAGTCTTATGAGCTCACGCATGTTTGTGATATTTCTGTGAGACTGGTATTCTTTCGATGGTTACACTAGCTCTATGATTTCACTTAAATTTGTTGAACCAACGTAGGTTCATTTAGATGTAGCATAGGTTGTATTTTATTCTAATATTTCATAGTAAGAGTGTGACTCATGTAGTTTTTCTCTTTTTGAATAAATACGCTAGATACTAATGTGGGTTTCATTTCCAATAGCTTAGCTAACCCCTCTCCATACCGTCGTTGTGTTCCTTTGGAGATATGGCAATAAGGGATGATATCTTTCTTTGATGTATTTTAAACTTGGTTGTGGATTGAACTGAGCATTTTACAAATAAGGCATGTGAAGGAAATGTTCTTGACTCGATGCATCTAATGTCTCTATGATAAATGAGCATGAACATAGATGTGTTTTCGGAAGAAGCCACTTTCAAAATTTGGTTAAGTTTAAGTTAAGGAAAGTATTGATCTACAAGAGATATGGGTTTGAGAACATTAATTTTCCAATTTTGACAAACTTGACATATCTTCACCAAAAAATTGTGCAGAAAAAGTGAGAATATTGTAGATAAGCTTCGACCGAAATATCAAAATTTTGTAGATCAAGTTCGATGGAGATATTGCGGCCAGAAACTCAAAAATCCACCGATCTAGGCCACAAGAAAAGTCATATTACTACCAATGTTGCAATGCAAAAGTAGACAAATCACCAACACATCGCATGGAAAGTGAATTTCCCATTGATGACAAGATTGTGATGGAATTCCACTAACAATTCACCGAAGAAGTGAGATTCCTGCCAACGTTGTGCAGTAAAAGAAAGAATGTCACTGACATTCCAAAGAAGGTAAGGAGCCAATATACAAGTCACCAAGAAAGCATAACATTCATTGATGCATGGTCTATTCAAAGGTAACAAGCTCAAGCATTTGTGTGACTTTGACTGAGACCCAAGGTGTTTCTTTTCTATGCAAGTATAACAAAAAATACTACCAATGTTTCAGTGGATAAGTGAGATGTTCAATGACATGACGAAAAAGAAGCATACTTCTCACCGATTTACTACAACACAAAATGTAGGATACAAGCATCGCCAAATGGTGGAGATCCATGCTTATATCTCACAAAGCGACAAAATCATCGATATGTCTCTCCAAATATAAGAAAATTTTCAGTCAAAGGTGCCAATGAAGTGGTTCTTAGAAGGGAGAATAAACATTGACCTACCAAACAAAATAAATGGGGGTAAAGAATAAGTTAACAATGGATGAAGAGAACATTCACGATATTAAAAGGTTAAAGTTCCGATCAGTGATCACTGAAGCAACGGATGAAGAAACAAGACACTGTTGTGATGAAATTTTAAAGGGTTAATGGTGCATGGCATGATTTCATTAGAGTTTCCATTCATCACAACATGGTAAAATGAAGTTATCAAGACCATGGATAAAATGGTATAAGATATGACAACCCATGGACCACCAATTGGAAAGCTTGATCATACAAAGGTCATAAAATAAAGTTGAGCTGCGATGAAGGAAAATAGATTTTGTCAACAAAACAATAATAAAATGAATCGTATTTGGAGGAAAGAAGTTCAATCTTTTCCACTAAAGCCCTAGATTTTCTGAATTGGTAAATATGCATGATTAGAGTTGAAGATTCCATACGAGTATAACTTTCTTGTCAATTCAAACCATTAGTAGATGTGGAATGTGATTAGGTAGTAAGGTCACATATTCATAACTTCCCCACATTATATCTTGTCGATATTTATTTTGTCCTAGAATAAATGATGAATGAAATCTCCCAGATTTACTGCATATAATTTGAAATGCATTTTTATTAAGACTGAAAAGAACAGTTTTGTTTGGAATGTTTCATTGGCTGACGAGGCTACTTTTTCAGTGGGACTTTATTATCAATGCTCATCAGTTGAAAGGTAAGAAGAACAATGTTTTGATCATGATTGTTATTTTCTCTCACAATAGCATTTCCCTTATTCATCATATGTGTTTTGGCAAGTATCTATTGGAAGGAGGTGCACGAACCAATCAAGAACTAAGGAAATATCTTGCTCAAGCACTCAGGGAAGTCTTCGATGATATAACAACTAAGCCTTGATAATTTATTTTTAATCGCATTTTTGTTTGAGTATTTTTTTTAAAATGTATGATTCCTGTTTTTACAATTTTAATAAATCAGATCTTGCAATAAAACAAATGGAAATCTAATGGAAAGTATCCCTCAAATCACCCTTAAAATACTGTGCATAGTTCCATGATGAGGCTCTAATTTTGTGTTATTGAGATATCCTTCTAGTTTTCCCTAACAGTACCTTGGCCTATCGTGTCATTCATAGTAGCTAGTCTAACCTTGATTCCTTCAGGTGAACTTAATTTCCTTCATATTGAGACAACCCTAAGCCTAGTATTATCAAAATATCAATTTGAGAGTTGAGTAAAACATGCTTGAGAAACATGGAGAACCCACTATATGCACAATGAATTTGAAGAAATAAGGAGGGTATGAGTAGCAAGTGCTTTGAGAAGGATGTTGAAATTGTGAATCGACTAGGGCAATGCAATATCATAGGGAGTAATGCTTGTAAAATGGCTTGATGTGTTTCCTGGCCTTTTTCCCTTGACATAATGTTTTTGCAATATTTCATGATGTTTAGGGTTTGCTTTTATGGTCTGATCTTTGATCCTATTTTCAATCCTTTTGTTTGTGACTATTATTTTGAAAGAAAATATTTAAATATTGAGCTTTAAAACAAATTTGTTGGTTTGCTTTGGATTTTTTTGTATTTGTGACCAGTAACTTTAATTGGTTTCTAATTGTCTCCCTTTTAGTGTGATCATTCTGAATGGATTTATTTATTTGTACATATCCCTCTCCCCACCTGATGTTTTGTTTAGGATTTGTTGCTCAAACGTATAAGTCAAAACCTTTAGCATCATGTAACATGAAGGGTCATTTGAAACTCATGACTTAATCTATTGGGGTTGTCAAGACTTAGGGTCTACACAATGGTACAATTCGTAATACATTTATCATATTTGACTAGCTTTTGAAGCGTTTCACTTGAGCATCCTTACCAATTATTCAAAATTTTATAGTAGGATCCTTGTCATGGTGGTAGAATACTGATAGATCTGGAAGAGATCACACGAGAACAATAGTTAGTAGGATTCTAAGTGTCTTTCAGTTATTCTTTGGCGAGCTTCATCCACTACACACACTTAATTGGATAATCATATGATGTTTTCAAATGGTCGAGCCACAGGTAGAATTAGAAGCATAACAATGTGCATCAAATCAAAATGACTATGAATACCATCTCCTTCCTTTAAGGGGCTTACTGAATCTCTCCCCCCCCCCCATCTACTCACTACAAAAGAAAATAATCTCTAAGAGATCAACAGAAAATATGTATACACATATGCAAACCAAAAAGTAAAATGGGACAAGAGCATTCAGATGTAAAAGGGGTTTAAGAGGCAAATCTGTTGAGTATGTGGACTCTTATGGGAAGCAGAGCCACGCCTATGGTATAAGAGATGAGGACCAAACTTTAAGCACTTGTATGACTTATGATTTCTACTCTGTGGTGTTATGCCTAGTGTAAAGCACATTTTGGACTTAAGCTTGGTAAACGAAACCCATACTTTGGCTCCTAGACAATAGCCATAAGATTATCTTAGGTCCTCTTTTATTGATTAATGTCTTACTAAAAATTTGAATATATGTTGAAGTGGTACTGATGGATACATGAAATATCATGCTTGTCCGAAGGGATTATCTTTAACACTTGGATGAATGGAAGTATTTGGGTGATTTAAACAGAGATCATTGATTCTTCTAATGGTTCACCAATTGTTGTGGCCACAACATCCCCCTTACTTTTCTTTACTTTAGAATATAAAAGAAGCCCCCCCTATTCTAAACTTTTGGTTTTTGAGTGTGACCTAAATTGATATGTGAATAATGAATAATCTAAATGAAGTCTGGTTGCTTGAATGTGTGTCAATACCTTTATGATGATATTCGTCAATGCCACTTTGATCCTGGAATGATTTAGTTGAACTGTTCGATTTAATTGTTTTCCTTCCCATCGAAAGAAATTTCTTTGACATGATCGATTGAGTATTCTAAGTGTCAATTTCAAAGTCTTACATGGTGCTATGAAGCCTCCTATGTGCAGTTCCTAATTACTATCTCCTAATATTTGCTTGTGACCTTTCCTGCCAAGTTTGAAAACTACATGGAAATAGTCAAGTTGGGATAAGCCGCTCTACTCCGGTCTATGTCGTGATCTGATGTTTTACCTCTTGTATCAGTCACATATTTGGAAAGTTTGTTTCACTGATCATTGAAGTTTTGTCCAACCAAATCAATGCACGTCGCAGCTTAGTTCAAGCTACGTCTGGTGGGTCTCATGAGCCATAGGTATCTGATCCTTTGTATTTCATGTCATAAGTGGTTTTGTCTCAGCTTGGACCATCTTTATACGACATTTATTGTTCACTAGTTGACTTAAAGTCGATTTCGAAAACCACTTGATCTTTCACTAGCTATCAAGCATGAGGTGCACCAGGTGATAAATTGACCTAGTTCGTGGATTAAAATATTTCAATTGGTAATGGCTTGTATCAATCCTTGCGTGCGTGCTGAAATCCTATATAATAGATATACTAGGGAAGCTAACATAACTAATTTTGAGCAAGCCAATTGCAAGAATAAGGCCTCTACTTTTATTAAAACATGCTTTTGCGCATAATTTTGGGGGTTGGTGAGTGAAATATTGTCAACAAACCTGACAATCTTTGATGCTCTTGTCATTACAAATCCAATGCAACTTGCGGAATTCAAATCTGAGCTCCGAAAGTGCCAAAACGACCATGCAGATTCCTCGACAACCTAGCCATCATGCTGCGTACTTTCAAAGTCGGCCCCTTCAAAGAAAAGTCATGGGACTAGATTTTAAATATATGTACTCGATCAAAAACTCCTTTACATTGAAAAGGTCATCCAGATAAAATAACTTGAGTTTCAATAACATTTTGTTGTTACAGGTTTTGATCCTTTGTTTTCTTCTCACACTAACTAAAACAATAAGCGTCAAGCTCTAAAGGTCAGAATTATATCCCAGCATCCCAATGTGTGCTCTCAAGCATTTGAAACACTCGAAGTTCCTTATCTTTACAAATGAATAAATAATAATACAAAATAATAATGTATTATCTTTACATATTATACCTATTATATCCCTTTTACATATTATATCCCTTTTGATTACATTGAGGCATGTGTTTTAACATGTACATTAAACCCTCTCCTTTTTAAACTCAAATCAATGCATAACTTAAGACTAAAACAACGCACCAAAAACCAAGGCACCATTTATTACAAACGAAGCTTCAAACGATCGATAAAGAAAAAGTTGGTTTGCTCTAAAATGGTCAGCAGATTTATTACAAAACAAGCTTCAAACGGTCGGCAGAGAAAGTATTTTTTCTCCTAAACGGTCCGCAGAAAAGTCTGCTTTCCTCTGAAACGGTCGGCAGAAAACTCACTTTTACTTTGACGGTTGGTGTAAAAGTGAGTTTAGCTTTGATTCCCTAATTTTTTGCGTGTTGGATATTTGTGAAGTTTAAAGCGTTTCATCCATTAGGAGAGTTTTGTAATGGTAGGGGAGGACCAGGGATGCCTACATGGCATCCATGTCCCCCACGCTCTATTAAAGTCAAAAGATAAGTTGTACATGGATAAGGGGTAGGGGCCACGAAGTATATTCTCGTTTAATGAAAGGTTAGGGGGCTAGTTTAATGAAGTTTGGGATATATGCTAGATTACGGGATAGTTAGGATTGGGATTCTTTTAATTTTGTTTTAATTAATTTTGTTTCAATAAAGATTTACAATAATATTTTTTTTTTAACAGAAACAGGTAAGGGTTTGTATTAACAAAGGCTGTGCACAGCCATTCAATACATTGACAAAGTTTCAAACTCTGCATCTAACAAAGGAAAATTGCAGAGGTTTTTGAAGTCAGACTTCTGGAGTTCTTTACTGTCAAAATTCATAAAAAGACTGCAGTTACTAGTGGGGTAAACCCTCACAAACTGATTACATAATTTAAGGCAAAAAAACATTCAAAATTAACAGCTGGGAGAACCTGCATCAGGTAAATGCCATTATCCATAGTTCTGCTGGTTGACTGAAGCCGCCTCTGCCATTTCCAGGTTCACCATTGGAGCCTCCTGTGCATAGCTGCACTGCGTTTTGCAAACAAGAGCAGAGATATCGTTTTTCACACTGTCAATCTTCCCCATGAGTTCGATTACGTTTCTGTCGATATCCTCCATACGCGATTCCAAGCAGGAAAGCCTGGAGTGGATGTATTTGTCCTCCACCACGAGTTCATCAATTTTATTATCAGTATTGCACACTGCAGAGTAGGTTCTGGACAGATAGACCTTAATGTCGGAGGTGAGGCGGCTCAAGGTGACAATCGCCTGCCTGACACCATCCATCTCGTTATCAGCCGGAAGATTTTCTGCAAACAACACTGCAGGTTCCTGAAGACTAAGGTTTTGCAGAGCAGGGCCGAGGGCGTCGAATGGAAGGATGGCCATAGTGCAATTGATTTCTACAACCGTCGCCTGGAGAGATAAATGCTCGGGCGTGAGAACAGTACCCGGCACATGATGTGAGGCACGTGGTGTGAGATGTGGAGCTCGGGCCATGCTATGGCGGTGGAGAGGGTGGAGTCCAACACAATGGTCGCCGTGGGAGTTTGGTGGGGAGAGTTTAGACCATGGACTAGTATGCCTATAACAATTCCAAGGTGGAGCGAGATTAAACCATGAGTCCATTAGGGAATAAAGTGATAGGATGGAACATTGTTTAGGATAGCATGCCCCAATTCTAACTTGACTCCATTGTTGGCCAGAGTGTCGGCATTGCCATTGAGATCCCTTAACACATGAAAGTAGAGTGTGTCCTTTGGGACGGTGAGCCGTTTTATTCTTTTCTGTATTCTCCGATTTTTGTCTGTCTTTAAGGGAGTGCCATTGTTCATTGCTTGCATAACATGCTTGGAATCCCCAAAAACTTGAAGGCAATTCATGTTGAAGGTGACTGCTAATTCTAGAGAATAGAACAAGGCAAGCCATTCTGCTTGATTGTTGGTGCTAATTCCAAGTCCCCAAGAGAAATCTACTAATTTATTTCCTCCGGGATCAAAGATAACCCCCCCCCCGCGCCTGCCGCCCCCGGGTTCCCCTTTGAAGCTCCATCAAAGAAGATTGTGAATCTTGCTTGTTCCTTCCACCATTTCCCAAATATTACTTGATCTTTTCTGATTTCCCACTCATGCCAGGCTGAAGGGGAATTGGACTGAAGTGAACTCACTGCTAGGAACTTTTGACTCCATTGAAATTCATTCCAGTTTAGAACTTCCTTGGCGCAAAGCACCACTCTTTTGGATTTCAATGACTCAGAGATAAGAGTTATTGCTTTTTTTGCTAGCCTCACCTCTGATCTTGATTTGTCTTCAAATATTCTTCTGTTTCTTTCCAGCCAGATTTGCCAACAAGTGTTCATGGGGATAAGCTTCCAGATTCTAGAGAAGGTAGGTTTATTTTTTGGGCCTCCCTGGACTTTGTGATTCCAGTTCTCCAACATCTGTTTCAACTGTCTAGGGCTGGAGACTGGGTGGGTCAGAGGGTCGAGGACCGCATTCCAAACCTGTCTAGCATAGGTGCAATCCAGGAAGAGATGTTGTGCAGTCTCCTCTGCGTTTTGGCACAATGGACATCTAGAGGGACCTTCAATACCTCGTTGCTTGAGGTTGTCAGCTGTCAGTTGCTTGTTGTGAGCGAGGATCCAATAAAAGTAGTTTATCTTTGGGATACTATCTCTGTTCCAAATTTTCTTCCACTTTGTTTGCAGGGGATTGTTGTTCCTGGTGAGCATTGCGTAGCCATCTTTGACTGAGTATTTCCCAGCTTTCCCCCAACCTCTGGTGTCCTTGGATATGGCGCTTAAGGGGGATTTCCCATTCAGCAGTTGCATGAAAGTTTTGTAGCTGTCAAAAAGATGGCCTGGTGGGTTCATATTTTTCCAGTCCTTCCATTTCCCTGTGGATGTCCATGTGGCCATGTTTGCCAGCTTTATTACTCCTGCATCTTGAAGCCAGAGTTTGATATTCTGGATTTCCTAGATCTCGCCCATAGGCTGTTCTCCATTTATGCTGTCAGTCCAAATATTGATTTTGTTTCCATTTCCTGGGACCCAGTACATGTTATCTTTGATTATGTCTGCTGAGTCGAGCATAAGCTTCCAAATGGCAGTACCAGTGTTCTTCTTCATTTGGTTTAGACATCTCTGCCTTGGCCCTCTGGTATATTTATTCTTGATTGCCTCCTTCCACCATTCCTTTTGACCGGATACCAATCTCCAGACAATTTTGCCTCCCAATGCTTTGCTCATCACTGCTGGGTCCCGAATACCCAAGCCCCCTCTTTTCCTGTTTTCCTTGACAATGTTCCAGTTAACTAGGTGGAACTTTTTGCCTTGAGATCTGCCTCCCTGCCAGAGAAACTTTCTAATTTCCAAGCATATATTGTTCATGACGGTCTTAGGGGCCAGAAGGATGGCTCCAGTGTAGATGGGAAGAGAAGAGAGGACTGCTTTAATCAAGGTCACTCTACCAGCTAGATTAAGCCATCGTGATCCCCAGGAGTTAATCTTATTCTTGATCTTTTCCAATATCGGCTGCCAGGAGGCTGAGGTAGTTTTCTTGTGTGTGATTGGGATACCTAAATACTTGAAAGTTGTCCAATCAAAGCAGGGTTTGAAGCCTAGGATGAGGGCTATATTCCTAAGGAGGAGGTTCCCACAGTTCCAACTGTATATGTTGCACTTTTGGCTGTTAGTTTTCCCCCCAGAAGCACGAAGGAAGAGATCGAGGGTTGACTTGAGTCTGTAAGCAATGATGGTCGAGGCACTTCCCAGAATAATGGTGTCATCGGCAAACTATGCATGATTAATAGGGGGAACATTTTTGGAAATTACTATGCCTGGGAGGGAGCCATTCATTTGTTGATTATTTAGTTTTCTACTCAGGGAGTCTGCCATGATGACAAAAAGGCTTGGGGAGAGGGGACAACCTTGCCTTAATCCCCTTGTCAGGCGGAAGAAGGGGGAGGGTCTGCCATTAACTAGAGGGGCGATCCAAGGGGAACCAATACAAGCTTTAATCCATCCTATGAAGTCTTCCCCAAAACCAAATTTTGCCATTACTTTGAAGAGAAATTCATGTCTTACTCTGTCAAAAGCATTTGCCATGTCCAGTTTTATAGCCATACCTGAGTCTTTTCTTTGAATACTCGAGTGTATTGCCTCTTGAACAAGTAGAATGTTGTCATAGATTTGCCGTTCCGCCATGAATCCGCCTTGATTTGGGGATATGATTCGAGGAAGGAGCCTTTTAATTCTGTTTGCTATGATTTTCGTGAGGATTTTATAGGAGGAGTTGCAGAGTGAGATGGGACGGAATCTTCCTAAGGAAACGGGATGCTTCTCCTTGGGAATGAGAGCTATGAAAGTGGAGTTTGTAGCCCCTCCAATTCTGGCTCTTCCCTTGGTCCAATTGAGCATTCTGATCAAGTCTTTTTTAAGCCAAATCCAAAGTTTCCTATAAAAAAGAATGGGAAGTCCATCCGGGCCTGGGGCCTTTTCTGGATGCAAAGACCAGACAGCGTTCCTCGCTTCCTCTTCTGTAATCTGGTCCATTAATTTCTTATTGTCAGATTCTGAAATGAGCGCAGGGATTTCCATGCTCATTTGATCTAACTCCTCGTTGGTGATTTCCTCATTTTCATTATATAACCTTTCAAAGTGGGCTTTGGCTTCTTGGAGAATGCTGTCCTGTCCTTCTATCTTTTGGCCATCTTCTCTTGTGAGACTCAGAATATTGTTTTTCCTGTATCTCTCTTTGCATTGGGCGTGGAAGAATTTGGTGTTCCTGTCTCCTGCCTTCAACCAGAGACATCTTGATTTAAGCCTCCATTCATCTTCTTCTTTTCTAGCTATGTTCTGAATTGCTTCATCCAAATTCTTTTCTTCTCTCAGCATTTCCACTGTAACTGTATTTTGCTCCATTTTGAATTGATGTTGTTCCATTTCCTTTTGTAGCTTGTCTAGCTCTTCTCCTGGTTTTAAACTATTTTGCTTTGCCCATGTTTTTAGTGCTTTTTTGGTTAGCTTTATTTTGGTCTCCCATATGTAGCCAGGGGATCCAGGAATAAATTGTTTCCAGATTGAGACAACTTCATTCATACAAAGTTGATTTTCAAGCCAGGTCGGGTTGAGCCTGAAGGGGAGGGGGCCCAGGTTGCCAGGGGAGGTGAAGAAGAGGGAGATGGGTCTGTGATCTGAGGTGGCTGAGGCTAGAAGTTTGGATTCCGGGATTTTTGGTTTGAGGAGGAAGGAGGAGCTGATGAGAAAACGGTCCAAGCGAGCGGCAATGTGGTTTGGACCCACCCTCTTGTTATTCCAAGTATAGACACCTTGCTTGGGCTTGATGTCTACTAAATTCCTGTCCGAAATCAGATCTTCCATCCTTTCTCCGAATGGATCTCTGATTTTTGATCCTCCTTTTCTCTCCAGCGCTGAGATAGTGACATTGAAATCACCTGCCAGGACACACGGGGCATTTGCTAGGAGGGGTCGCATGTCTATTAGCTGATTCCAAAACTGTTCCTTTTGGCCATACAAGGTCGGCCCATAAATATTTCCTATCCAGAACCTGTCATTGTTTGAGATATCTTCTAGCTCAATAAATATCCAGTGTCGATTTATTTCAGATGAGAGGCATTTATACTTACTTTCATCCCATAGGGATATGAGTCCTCCTGAAGCTCCTGTTGCATTGACTGCAATTCCTTTTCCTTTGGGCCATACCTTCTTCATGGTGCTGATGCAGTCTTCCTTTTGCATTTTAGTCTCCTGGATTGTGAGGATTTAAATGTTCTCCATTTTTTTTAATCTTTTTATTGCCTCTGCTTTTTGCTTCCCGCCTAATCCTCTACAATTCCAAGAGACTATTTTCATTATTTTTTGATTTGGAGAGGACCTGCTCTGTCCTTTCTTTCCTCCTGAATCTGTTTCGAGCTGGACAATATTCTGACATGTTGGTCCAAACTGGTTTGCTTTCCCGTCGCCCTTTCTCTGGCTGCTTCTTGTTCTCTGATAGTTTTGTTTAGTCTTCTTCCTCTTTTGGCTATGGGCTCTTGCTCTTCTTCTTTGCTCTCCGAGGTTTCTTCCTGTATTAGTTTTGCTTTAGCTCTTGTTACTGAGCCTCCTGAGGTTAATGAGGGTTCTATTCCATCCCCTGCGTGTTGAGGGGAGGATGGGGTTTGGTTCTTGTCCTCATTTCCGATATGATCCTAGTCTCCCTGTTGTTCTTCAGGTTGCTTTTCTTGCTCTTGTTCTTCTTCATTTTCTTCGCTGCTCAGGACCTGAAATTTGTTGGAAAGCTCTTTGGTTTTTGGAGGGGGTTTATTCACTGCACTTGCATTGTTCTTGTTCCCCTTTTTCTTTGAGACTTCATTCCATTCTCCCCCTTGAGTTTCTTCCACTTCTGGCATTTTCCTTTTGGGGCATAGCCTCGCAAAATGCCCGTATTCGTGACAGACCTTGCATTTAAAGGGGATTTGTTCATAGTCCACTGTTTGTCTGTGGCTCCAGCCTTCCATAGCTAAGTCTATTGCTTCTGGGAGGCCCTTCTCCAGGTAGACTTCAACACATATTCTTGCACAAGAGAACATGGGGGGTTTTGGCTCTGACTTGTCAATGTATTTCCCCAGAGAGTTGCCAATGGCCCATAAATCTTCATCATTCCAACAGTGTAGGGGAAGATGCGGTAGTTTTACCCAGACAGGGACTACCCTTGGAATATCTTTTTCTGGGTCGAAGGAGAGATCCCATTTATTGAGGTACATTCCCCTTGGCCCCATGAAGTACGGCCCGTTCCTGAAGATTAAATCCCGGTCCTCTTTTTTCTCAAAGTAGAAAACAAAAAACCCTTTCCCACAGAAGATTTGCTGCACTTCACCTTGAATTAGAGGTCGCCAGTTTTTGTTGAGCCAAGCTTCAGTAGAATGGGGCGAGGGCCAAAGCCCCGTGAAGTGTCCGACCAGTCCTTTTTCTGCTAACGCGATGGCTTTACACTTCGAGGCGGTTGAGGTGAGCATCACTTCAGGAACCTCTGTTCTCTTGACAAACCTAGAATCGGGTTGGGACGGGGCTCGCGAGGGGGAAGGTAGGGAAGCTACCAGTTCCTTGAACATATCGGTGATGGGAGGGAGGCCAGCCTCCGGACCGATGCGACCAGGGTCTGGCGGCAGCTCCATTGGGGCGTTGCAGAAAACCCTAGCATGCAGCGATGCTCTCAGCAGCTTACGAATTTTTTAAAGATTTACAATAATATTAATAAAGCTAATAATGGATTATTTTTATTTACAGGGAAAGTTTAGGTCCAGAGAGGAAGTGCGAGAGTTTTATAGCGAAAATCACAAGATTTTCCAAAAATAACCTCGGTAAAAAACTGATCCGAAGTCGTAAAACAAAAAGAGACATCAAACGTGCGGTGATGATAGTACAACGATGCATCTCCTCCATAATTTATCTATAAATTTTGACTCAAACCTCGATTTCAAGCATTCCTTATACCGTTCGAAATGTATCAATGAGATATACGACCTAATGGTTATGATTTGTGTAGATTACCACAAAATAGCACATAAATTTTAATATAGTCAAGGACCACATCACCGATGGCTAGAGGGATCAGTTTAATTGAAGACCCTATACGCTACAAATTCTATGAGAGAATCATGGCTCTGACTTTTATGGTCATATAGGGTAACAATTTACATACACTTACACTCATGATGACCACTAAGAAACACGAGGTTGAATTGACCAAGATCACTGTTTGAAAACAAGTATGGTAACCATGAAGAAGTGGAGATCATGATTCATGTTCAATCAGTGACGTCAAGCCATAAAGTTTTGAAGGCTCTAATGAAGAATCTCTCTATAGCAAGAAGTCAATGAAGTGAACATGTCACATGAAGACATATTCCACTACACAACAAAAGTCACTAAAGGACAAATTAGTGGAACACCAAAGGTCACCCAAGGGTGGATTAAATCAATTTTTGTAATAAATTTATTGAAATAATTCCAAAAGTCTCAAGGGAATATGGAAGGCCAAAGGTCACCTAACCTTAGCCTATATATTGTAATCTCATTTGATGAGAATGGGCTTTTTTCTCTTGAAAATTTCCATGCATTATTGTTGAACTGTGAATGAGGAGAAGCCTTGGACTAGCTTTTACACAGGAATGCTTTTGTTATGTGGATGAATATCTTGAACTACTTCATGCTCTTTCACATGAGTATATGGAGTAAGATTGTTTTAGATTTATGAATGGACTCTTCCTATAACTCTCTATTTCTTATTCAAGGAAACTTTTAGGGGCGAAATTTAGCCCATGGGCTAATTTTAGGGTTTTTTTTCCAAAAGAAGATTAGTCAATTTCCGTTTTTTTCTTCTAAAGTGATTCGCCCAAATTCCAAGGGATACAATTATTTTACTCTAAAAATCGCTAAAATTGCCAAAACATATATACAAGCCTTAGAGATTTGAATATTTAAAAATCGCCAAACATTTTATGGTTGTAATTTTAAGAATTAGTAACATTCGCAAGGTTTCTACACTATAAGAAAATTTGGGATCCTTAAAATTTTCCCTGTTCTTATTTCATATGTTATTTATGTTATTTTGCTTTATGTGGGTAGTGAAATCAAAATGACAACTAGCAGGATTGTTCTAATATTAATGTTTTCATTCTGTAGATTGTTTATCTGCTTCTTAAAATAGTTGTCTGAATTCTAAATGTAGATGTTCAATTGTTGTTTCATTGCTCGTCTCTTTAATCTCGCTCCTAGATGGGATATGTTAGTTTAATTAGGAACTACATTTATATTAGATTATCTTGCATTTTGTCTCTCAATTATAAAAACCGTAAACGGTGGACCGGGCCACAACCAGTGAAACCTAATAAGTAATGGTTGTTGGGCCAAAACCCGGACGGGTTCCCTGCTCCAAATGGTTTGAGGTATAATTGGGAATTCTTACCGAGGAGAACCCCTACACCTTGGGTCATTTCAACCCATCAACATGCTCATAATCGAATAAAAATATGAGAATAAAAACATAGATGAGAAAGAGAGTTTGAAGAAGGTGATTGGGTGTTCGCAAGACTTCATCCCTACAAAAAATTGTCCCTTGAGAAGCAAGGCAAGTACAAATTGGATTCTGAGTTTGGTGGGCCATTCAAAATAACATTTTTTTAGCCAAGTAGCCTATGGATTAGATTTACCTAACAACAACCACATCCACAATTTGTTTCATGTTTCAAGTCTCGAGAAGGTGTTGAGACAACATTAAGTAGCACAATCCAAACTTTCTATATTGGATAATGAAGGAAGAATTATTTTAGAGCCCAAGGGTATACTTGTCATTAAATAAAGGAAACTTCATTTCAAAACCATTAAAGAATATCATATTAAATAGAAGAACGTACGATAGGAAGATTTGTATTGGGAAACATAAAGTTTCTTCCAAGGAAACCCTTCATTTTCCTCTCTTTGAGGATGAAGTAAACTTTAAGGGGTGGACAACGTAATGGACATAAACCAACATTGATCCATCTTAAACCTGTATCTATCAAGCACCGAGAGGGATCCAATTTCTTGAGGTGTATTTCTTTTTTTAAATTTAAACTCAAGAAATTTAATCTCTCTTGATTGATAGATCTGGGTTTAAGTTTTAAGTTTTTATTTTATAAATGAACATCTATTTTTTAATTACTTTTCATAATATTTTATTTTATGAGCCAACATAGATTTTTTTAAAATACTTTCCATAATTTTTATTTTTTTTACATTTTAATTAATGGCCGACAATACATTTTACTTTTTAACTTTTCATTACATTTTACTTTTTTACTTTTCTTTAAATACTTTCCATTACATTTTACTTTTTTTACATTTTAATGAATGGCCGACAATAATAAAGACAAACGTTACATGTAATTGTTACTTACTTTAATTGTTACTTCAATATTACAAACATTACATCATGTTACAAGATCTCTCCCATAATATTCACTATTCACTATCACTATTACTAATGTTACTAGGCCGACATGTTACAAACGTTACTAATGTTACATCACGTTACAAGATCTCTCCCATAATATTCACTATCACTATTATTTTTTGCCGACATGTTACTAACGTTACTAACTTTACATCACGTTACAAGATCTCTCCCATACTGGGCTGTAGAACATCATAAATAGTAACACAATAAATAAATAATATTAAGAATAGTGAATAAAGAAATATAAAGAAATGAAAATTTATTATTATTAAAACTAAAAGGCACAAAAGACCTATTTATTTATGAGTGGAGTCTTGATTGTATTTGTATTACACCTTTTCATTTTTTGACAGTTATTTCTTAAAAAATGATATTTTTATCAAACCGAGTTTAAGAACTTCCACTACATTTCACTTCCTCCACTTGTGGAATCATAGATCCTCATATCTTTTTTGTTTTTGTTCATTTACTGTCTTTGGTTTTTTTTTACTATATATGAATGTTCTTCATTACAATATCTTTGGTCATCCAGGACTATATATGTCTAACCTCTAGCCAATTCATCATTACATGCATAATTACATTTTGGGGTTAAAAACAAGGTGTTACAACAACATACATGACACATACTATTTATAGTGAGAAATAACCTAAAGATCAAGAATAAATGCATTGTTGAAGGCAATTTGATCTTTTGGTAATATTTTTGAAGGAATTACAAAATAAATATATGATTACCCCAATAGAACCCAAAAGTATAGATGACAATATCCACAACTAATAGAATCTACTCTATATTTCTTATAACTATGCTCATTTATAGTGAGTGGTCACTTGGTAAGATCAACTTTGATTAAGCACCCCTTTCAACAACTTGTTTAAAAAGGTGAAAATTGATCACTAAACAACTCATTACAATGAATCACCAACACTTTAGTATAATTATTACAAAATAAATATCTATTGACGCCCAACAATGAATCCAATTAATCAAATTTTGGTGCAATGTGTAGTGATTCTTCTTATCTTGACTACTCTTCTGCTATCCTAAAACTTGCTAACATTTGCCCAGGATGGGACTTTTCTACCACTAATGCTGATGGAAAGTCTGGAGGCCTGCTAGTCGGATGGAATCCTCGTTTGTTTGTTTTCAGTACCTTTAAGACGAATTGGGGTATTTTTTTAAAAGGCCGGAGCCTATTTCATGATCTGCATTTTGCTATTTTAAACTGCTATTGTCCATATTCAGATAGAACGAGCTTCTGGGATTCACTCATGAGCTATGGTCTACTTAATACGGAAAATCTTATTGTTGCAAGGGATTTGAATTTCTCCATTAGCTCATCGGAAATCTAGGGTGCTCAAGCCCGTTTGGATGCATTGGTAGATTATTTTTCCAATATGATGGTTAACTTTGATCTCATTGATGTCGATCTGGCATCTCTTTTCCGACATGGACAAATGGCAGAGCGGGGAAGGTAGCTATCCATAAGAGGATTGACCGTTTTCTGGTTTCTTAGTCCTTGTTACAACATTTTCAGCGTTATAGAGCTTGGGTTGGAGATAGCATCTTTTCGGACCACTGGCCCATTTTTTTTCAAAGTGATGACACTCGGTCCCCAAAGAATTATCCTTTTAAATTTAACTGCTCCTGGTTGCTGAAAGCGGAGTTCTGTGGGGCTATTCAACATTTCTGGTTAGAGCCTAGTTTTTTGGGGGATTTAAATCCTATGGGCAGCTTTATCCTAAAAATTAAAAAATTGAAAGGGGTCGTTACAGATTAGATAAAGAAAAAGAAGGCTCGGTATCTCAGTGAATATGTTGATTTGGAAACTCGTGTTCAGGAGATTTATCTTTGGAATATTGATTTTCTTGATGATTCGGAGGATCTTTCATTAATGAAAGCCCTTAAAGAGAAAAAGGAAGCTATCCTAAAATAGGAAGAGGTCGATTGGAGACTTAAAAGCCGCACTATCTGGTTGGAGTTGGGTGATAAAAACACAAAGTATTTCCATGCATTTGCTTCAAATCGCAGGAATTCCAATGCTATTTGGGATTTGTTGGGGACTGATGGGAGTGCCATCATTGGTCAAAATAATCTACAGAATGCTGCCATGGATTTTTTTGGTAATATCTTTAAGGACTCGGGGGATGGTGATCTCCTTAAACAACTAGAGATTGCTCATTTATTTCCTATCCTTTTTAATCAACAAGAGGCCAATGATTTGGATAAGGAAGTTACTTTGAAGGAGGTAGAAGATACATTGAAACTATTTACTAAAGAAAAAAGTCCAGGGCCGGATGGCTGGACTGTGGAGTTGTTTCTCCATTTTTTCGACATTATGGGGTAGGAAATCCTGGATATGGTGGAATTTTCTAGGAAAAATGGATTTATCTCGGGTGCCTTAAATTCCACTTTCTTAACTTTGATCCCAAAATGTAATAAGCCTAACAGCTTTGGAGACTACAGGCCCATTGCGCTGTGCAACCTGATCTGCAAGCTTATTTCTAAGATAATTGCAGTGAGAATAAAACCAGGTTTGTCAAAATTCATTTCATCAGAATAGTTCAGTTTTCTCCATGACAAGCAGATCTTGGATTCTATTGCCATTACCCAGGAAATTATTCATTCCATTAAGATTCGGCAATCCAAGGCTTGTTTATTTAAATTGGATTTGGAGAAGGCTTATGACCGGGTTGACTGGTGTTTTCTAAGAATTATCCTTATTCAAATTGGTCTTTCTCCACTAATGCTGAACTAGATCATGGCATGCGTGACCTCCACTAATATTGTTGTGTTAATTAATGGAGCCCCTACCAAGTTTTTCAAATGCTCTAGAGGCATTAGACAGGGTTGCCCAATGTCTCCACTCTTGTTTCTGCTTGTGATGGACGGTTTCAGTAGGCTTCTAATTAAAGCTAAATCTAAGGGTTACATTAAGGGGATCAAATTGTCTAGAAAAATTTCTATATCCCATCTTGTTTTTGTAGACGATGTCCTCCTTGCTGGCTTAGATTCTATTAGTGAGTGGCAAAGCTTCTCAGATAATATAAAGTTCTTCTGCAGCGCATCTGGTATGAAAGTCAGTGACAGGAAATCCATTCTTTACCAACACAATCTAGATGATCCTCATATCGTTAACCTACAGAGGGTGCTTCCTTATAGGGTTCATTTGTTGAATGATGGTTTCCAATACTTGGATTATTATCTGAAACCAAAGAATTATAGAGTAAAAGACTGGTCATGGTTATTTAAGAAAATTGAATCTAGAATTCAATGTTGGGCTAATAGACTTATTTTTGTTGGTGGACAACTTATCTTGGTCAAAGATGTGCTCACTAGCATCCCGTTCTATTGGTTATCCTTATTTAGATCCCCTAGTTCGGTACTGAATCACATTAAGAAACTCTGTTCTACCTTTTTGTGGACTGGAGGAAAGAATCGCAAAGGATTTATTATGGCAAAGTGGGACTATATTTCTGCTCTTGTAGAATGTGGTAGCTGGGGAATAAAAAAATTGGACATATTTGGCAAAGTTCTTCGTTTGAAAAGTCTGTGGCGGGGTGTGTTTGGCTCTTCATTATGGTCAAAAGTTCTAAGGATAAAATATATAAGGCAAGATCATGAGGTTTGGCTATGGAATCCATTAAAAATTGCAAGGAATTTTTCTATCATTTGGAGAGGATTCATGAATGTTATCATCTAGATGAAAAATGATTTGTATTGGCAAGTGGGATCAGGTCGACTTGTTCAAGTTGGTGTTGACCCTATATTGGGTTTGGACAAGGATTTCACTCTTTCGCAGGAAATCCTAGAGTTTCTAAATGATAGGAATTGTTGACCCTATATTGGGTTTGGACGAGGATTTCACTCTTTCGCAGGAAATCCTAGAGTTTCTAAATGATAGGAATTTCACCACTCTGGACAGAATGAGGAACTACATATCCTTTGTTGGCTCGTCCTATTGGATTAAAGGAGCAGACTTGGGACTTCCTGGCTACCTCGAATCAGAGTGGAATTTCTTTTTCTCTAGACTGGAATCGGTGGGATGCAGGCTCTCAAACCACAGGGATATGTTAAAGTGGGTTGGCAATCCAATCTCTGGTGAAATTACTGCAAAGTCGGCATATAATGTTATTATCATATCTAGGAATTATTGCCCACAGCTTTGGTGGTATAATAAATTATGGAGCTAGAAAATACCAGTTAAACTTAAATGTTTTTGTTGCTTTGCACTCAAAGGGAAACTTAAGACCTGGGATGGTCCGGTCCGAATAGATGCCCTCCATGTGGTGAGGATGTTGAATATACATATCATATTCTTGTAGCTTGTAGATTTACTAGAGATATATGGTCAAAGGTTTGCACTGCTTTGGATATCTTCTGCAAGTGGGATTTCGAAGTCTTTGATAATTGTTTCCTTTAGTGGTACAGAACCTGTAAGGATCATCCGATGTTGTTGGTTTTTATCTCTTGGGTTATTTGGTTTATTAGGAACAAAACTATTTTTGAGGATTTGACTCCTACAGCTCAGAATGTGACAAACAATGTTCTCTCTTTATACAAATCCATTTTTAAAGGGAAAAAACCTCAGGTGATCAAACGAATTGGTGACTTCTCTCCACAATATAATTGTCCTCTAATTTTTTTTGACGTAGTTTCCCAAAATGGTATCACTGCTGCTGGGGGTATTATTTTCCTTAATCAGTCCCATTACTTTTCACTAAGACTTAATTGCGGGAATGGGACTAATATGAAATCAGAACTTAGTAACGGATGTGAAGTTGTTTAGGAGTTGTGAGATATAAATATTGAGAAAAATACTGCAAATTAAAATTTAGTTCAACGGCACAAAAATATTACATTCACAACATGAGATGACTCTAGGCAAATGATATTGTTGTAAATGGACCAGTGCCAAATGGAGTCAAATAATTGCTACTGAAAATGGGAAATGTTTTGCAATTGTTCTTAGTCAATTTTAGATTATTATGAGATGAGTTTATTAGAGGGAAAGGGAATGCAAATATACCGTGAGGTGCGAGGAATATGTCCAGATTTGACGAGTGTGGTTCCACAAAAGAAAATGTGGGCTATATGAGAGTCACGGGGGTGTGCCCAACACTACACCAAATGAGGGTGTATCCTGATAGGGCCCCGTGGTCATTATCTAGTTGGTCCCGCTTTCTCTAAATATTTTTCCCACAAATGACAATTTCGAGATGCTGGATTTTCATCTGTCAAGGAGGTTAATTGAAAATTTTGAATCTAATTACTATAGACTAGGAATATATTTTCTGATCATCCACCAATTACTTAGGAAATCGCTTTCAAATATGGCGAGAGCATACTTCGGGAAATCAAAGTCTGGGTTCGTTACTTAAAAAAAAACAAAAAACAAATCAAATGTGTGACTAATTACTACACTACAAATCTATTTTCCCTTATGGTACTTCGGGAGATCGTAGTGGGTTAGTGTTTGTTTATTGTAAAGAAAATCGAAATTGCTTAAGTGATTTGTGTGCTAAATGGTTAAAATGGAAAAGTATACAAACTACAAAAGGTTTTAATTAGATCCTAAGTCTTGAGTGAGTTTGAAAACCGATATTGGATTCGGAAATTCAAACGTTAAATTTTACCTTAGCTTGAATTGTTAAAAGAAAAAGAAAAAGGAAAACTAGATAGAAAGCAAAAAGACACAACACGGTGCAAAACCCCCCAAGGGGGTTGGGGTGTGGGTACTGTGTATCCCACTTGATCTCTTTTATTATGGATATTACAATGGTTAAAGAAAGCCTCTTTATCCTTATGAACTTGGATGAAAGAGGTGTACAATATCAGAAGAAGAGACTAGAAGCAAAAAAGGGGTTCTCTGGAGCTTTTGGAATGTTCAACTTGTCAAAAATCTGCTCGAGCTTCTCTCTACCTATTTCCCAAAATGAAAAAACCAGCAAACTATTTTAGTAGAAAAATGCCCAAAATCACTTTGGAAGTGAGTTGGACAAGTTAGGAAAATTTCACAAAATTATTCTAAATTAAACTAAGTAAGAAGGCACCAAAGTAACTAAGGTAAACAAGCTAAGAAGCTAGTTTCCTTAGGACCTTTGCTTGCCTTTTCAGGGCATCAAATGAATGAGGCACTAACCTTCCAGATGTAAATTTAAATCTATTCAAATGAAATACTACCTCAATCCTTCAGATTCAAAATAAATTTGACTAAAAGTAAGCATCTATTTTGCAAGATCTAGTAAAAGAAAGATACACTTTTAAATCACTAGATTCTAATACAAAATTCAGATCTACCAATGTTTTTAACTTTTAAGGACAGATCTAAACAATGTAATGAAAAAAAAGTAACTAGTAACCAGAGAGGGTTTTAGAGAATTTTGAGGAAGAGGAAGGAGGAAACCAAGCTCCAAGCTTGGACTTTGGGAAAAAGAGTCTCTAAGTGGAGAGCAGAGGGACTTGAGATCATTCAAAATTAACTTTAAAGTGTGGAGAATTGTGGGAGAATCACACTTGAACTACACTCCCTTCAAGCAAGGCCTTATGGCACAAACAGAGCTACTACTCACAACAAAAGGTTAAATCTGGTATTTCTTACACTAGGGGTTAGAAAAATATGCATATATACTCATAAAACATATATCTTCTTTACCACAAATGTAAGCAAATAAAAGAAACAAGTAAACTTACTGCCTCCTATTGATCAATATTGAACCTTTTCAAGGCTAGATTAACTCCTACTGAAAGTAGCAAACAAGAAGCTTGAACAATATTACCTCATAAACACATGGAACATCCAACACTATTGCACTACACCAAGATGCCTCCAAATCCTTTTATTTCCATTCACAAATGATAATGAATTACAATACAAATGAGCATAGGTTCAATCCTTTCATCCCAAATGATGAAGAATGAGCCTACCTTTAGGGGAAAAGAGAGCCCAGGTGGGCGCATTCCTATACTAGAGTATGAGGGAAAGTTCATGAGAGATTAGGGGGATTGAGCCTTGATTTAACTGAAGGGGTAGAGTGCCACCTCACATGAGGTGCACCCACCTCACATGGGATTCATATCCCATCCAAACAAAGGCTTCCAACACACAAATGCAACCCCCTTTTGAGAGAGTGTGCCCTCAACAAGTAAGGTTAACTCTATCATTTGGAGAGGATTCATGAATGTTATTAGCTGGATGAAAAATGATTTGTATTGGCAAGTGGGATCAGGTCGACTTGTTCAAGTTGGTGTTGACCCTATATTGGGTTTGGACAAGGATTTCACTCTTTCGCAGGAAATCCTAGAGTTTCTAAATGATAGGAATTGTTGACCCTATATTGGGTTTGGACGAGGATTTCACTCTTTCGCAGGAAATCCTAGAGTTTCTAAATGATAGGAATTTCACCACTCTGGATAGAATGAGGAACTACATATCCTTTGTTGGCTCGTCCTATTGGATTAAAGGAGCGGACTTGGGACTTCCTGGCTACCTCGAATCAAAGTGGAATTTCTTTTTCTCTAGACTGGAATCGGTGGGATGCAGGCGCTCAAACCACAAGGATATGTTAAAGTGGGTTGGCAATCCAATCTCTGGTGAAATTACTGCAAAGTCGGCATATAATGTTATTATCAAATCTAGGAATTACTGCCTATAACTTTGGTGGTATAATAAATTATGGAGCTAGAAAATACCAGTTAAACTTAAATGTTTTTGTTGGTTTGCACTCAAAGGGAAACTTAAGACCTAGGATGGTCCGGTCCGAATAGATGCCCTCCGTGTGGTGAGGATGCTGAATATACATATCATATTCTTGTAGCTTGTAGATTTACTAGAGATATATGGTCAAAGGTTTGCACTGCTTTGGATATCTTCTGCAAGTGGGGTTTCGAAGTCTTTGATAATTGTTTCCTTTAGTGGTACAGAACCTGTAAGGATCATCCGTTGTTTCCAGTTTTTATCTCTTGGGTTATTTGGTTTATTAGGAACAAAACTATTTTTGAGGATTTGACTCTTACAGCTCAGAATGTGACGAACCATGTTCTCTCTTTATACGAGTCCATTTTTAAAGGGAAAAAACCTCAGGTGATCAAACGAATTGGTGACTTCTCTCCACAATATAATTGTCCTCTAATTTTTTTTGACGTAGTTTCCCAAAATGGTATCACCACTGCTGGGGGTATTATTTTCCTTAATCAGTCCCATTACTTTTCACTAAGAATTAATTGCGGGAATGGGACTAATATGAAATCAGAACTTCTTGCATTATGGGTTGTCCTGAAGGTGGCCTACTTGTTTGGCATTGATGATTTGAAGATTTTGGGGGACTCCCAGGTCACCATTAAATGGGCAGAAGGTGAATATTGTCTCAATGTATTGTCACTTGCACACTGGTGTTCCAGGGTTAAAGAAGTTATTAAGCTCTTCAGAAACATCTCATTTGAGCACATATACAGACAACATAACTCCTTGGCGGATAAACTCTCGAAGATGGCTCTCAGTGGGGCTTTTGGTATTCTCTTTTGGGAAGAAACACTTGAGTCGAAGGTTTTGGACTCGGGTTCTTTTAATATTTTTGAGTGATCATATTCACTGTTCATGGAACATCAGCTCTGTTATCTTTTCTCTTTAATTTTGTATTCCTGGATCTGGCTAATTCCCTATGTGTTGATTAGCAGATCTTCTTTCTTTATATTTTTTGGACTTGGATGTGCATATCAATCTGTCCTACTATTTGTCATTCTGATGACAAGAAATTTCCATGTACCTTTTGATTCATATGAATAACATCAGTACTTTTTTTTCTGCTTAAAATGTTATCTTTCTCTTTCCCAGTAAAACCAAGCATGTATGAATAATAAATTAATCGTTACTTTTATTCATTTTTCAACTCTTTTATTTATATTATCTCTCTTTGGTTCCTTACTCATGTGAAAAACTAATTAGACTATTTGCCTTTTTATTTTGTTTTATTTATATTTTATCTTTGTTAATTTTCTCTCAAATTCATTTATCATGTAAATTACTAATTAAATTTTTATTTGTTTTATTTAATTAAAATATATCATAAAACTATTTTATTTAATTTAAATATATCACATCATTCATATTTTATAAATAAATGAATTAGAGCGAGAGCACTGCCTCTTATAAGGCTCATATCAAGAAACATTGTTTCCCCAAGAAGATCCACTTAATGTAACATTCAAAGCTTAGGAGTATTTTATTTAAAAAGTATAAAATAAAACTTGCAAAAGAGGCTTAAAACTAAAGCTAATGAGTCAAGTGAGCCTAAGGGGAATTGAAACATAGCTCAAGTTTCGAGTGGCACAATTGTGAATTTGACCAGACAAGAAGGAGAACCAAAGTGATTCGGCTCCCGCTATCTTTTTGTATAAATGAGTTGAACTCAATAGTAAAAGGGCTTTGGTTTGAAGATTGCAAACTATCTTTTCAATTTTAATTAAAAAACCAATGTTGGCCACTATTGGAGACTCATTCTAGTGTATGTATGTGAGGAACTATTTCCTTTTATGCTTATGCTAGAATGAAAATAAGATGTTTTAACTTTTTCCATGGAAAACTTTCATGCAAATTGTGATTATCTCTTGCTATTGCTTTCTCTTAGTTGCTAATTGTAAATGTGGGATTACTAATGCTTATTGCATTTTAGGCTAACCTGATTTTAATAACTAGTCAGTGATATCATTTCAATCATTAAAATTACAGTAAACTACTTTATGTATTTTAGGACCGTATCTTATTTTTCTCATATTCAACTTATGTTCTCAAATTCTAACTAGGTAATTAATTAGAACTAAAATTCATTGTTAGCATAAGACTGCATTTAGGATTTAAATATTTGGAAAAGCACATTCATCTATATTTCATTAGTAGTTAGACCAACATACTATAGGAGTTTTCTATCCCAAATAGAGAAAGGGATAGTTGGGGATTAACTTTGGGAAAACTCCCTTAAGTTTGAAAATGGACAAATGTTTATGCCAACATATGTATCATAGAGTTTAAAGTTCTCTACATTTACTACTAAGTAAATGTGCATATAAGGTGGAAGATTGAGTCTTTATGCATTTTTTCCTACCTTTTCCAATATTTAAAAAGGTCCATCTATCAAGCCTTTGATTTTCTTTCTTGGTCCTTGTAGTCTTTCCTTATTAAGGTGAAACAAAATTATCTCCTACTAGAAAGGTCTTTTGAATCCTATCATGTTCATGTATGGACTTGTATATCTCCTAAGGTTTCTCAATTCCTCCTTAACCTGTAAGGGTATCTGCGTAATCCTATCTATCAAATTTTTAAACTTAAATGTATCACTTGAGGTTGTTACCCCTTCTTTAAGTTGTTCTTATACAATATCCAATGGTGATGGTGGCAAATATCCTAAAAATATTTCAAAATGAGACTTACTAGTGAAAATGTGGACAACATTGTTATGGGAATATTGTATGTAAACCAAATTTCCATCCTAGGTCCCTGGATGATTATGATTGTAACCTCTCAAAAGTTGAACCAAAGTTTGATGCACTACCTTTGTCTACCCATCAATATGTGGTGAAAGGAAACAACTCTATTCAATTTAATATCCAACTTATCCCACAATGAAGTAAAAACTATATTGAGAAATCTACTAGCTCTATCAGAGATTATGTTCTTTGGAATCCCAAGTGCGCCCATACTTTCTCAATGAATAAGATTGTAGTTGCTTGTCCTTTGATGATCTTATTACAAGTCATCAAAACACACACCTTCTTGAATCTATCGACTACCACATGTAGGTAGTTGTGTCCTTATTATCCTTAGAATATCATCAACAATCTCCATGGATATACTTTCACATGATCTTATAATGATTGTAAGTGGACTATATAGTCCTTGATTCCTATTACTAGGCTTGTTGGGACAACATAAAATACATCCTCTAATAAACCTAAATACAAGTTATCGACTACCACAATGAAGTACAAAATGTATTGAGAAATCTACTAGCTCTATAAGAGATGATGTTCTTTAGAATCCCAAGTGCACCCATACTCTCTCAATGAATAAGATTGTAGCTCCTTGTCCTTTGATGATCTTATTACAAGTCATCAAAACAAACACCTTCTTGAATCTATCGACTACCACATGTAGGTAGTTGTGTCCTTATTATCCTTAGAATATCATCAACAATCTCCATGGATATACTTTCCCATGATCTTATAATGATTGGAAGTGGACTATATAGTCCTTGATTCCTATTACTAGGATTGATGGGACAACATAAAATACATCCTCTAATAAACCTAAATACTTCATGCATCTTGGGCCTATAAAAATACCTCTATAAGTTAGTTGCAATATTCCTAACGCCAAAATGATCAGTAACCTTGGAGGTGTGAGCCTCTCTTGTTAACCACATATTTCTTCCTTTGGTACATAAAGATTCCCATCTTAAAGATGGGAATCAACGTCTATTTGTCCATGTTGACCCTGTTGCCACCTGGACATGCACCTGGGTTAACGTGGCATAAATATTCAAGCCGCTTGGTGCATCCTTGGGGGAAAGTCTCAAGTCAAGTACTACCACTTGATCTTGACTACTCCGTTTAGGCTAACTCCTAATGAAGCCAAGGGGGGTAGTCCCTAAGAAAACTTACTAAGGCTCTTATTAGTTCTTAGTAACGGATGTGAAGTTGTTTAGGAGTTTTGAGATATAAATATTGAGACAAGATACTGCAAATTAAAATTTAGTTCAACGGCACAAAAATATAACATTCACAACATGAGATGACTTTAAGCAAATGATATTGTTGTAAATGGACCAGTGCCAAATGGAGTCAAATAATTGCTGCTGAAAATGGGAAATGTTTTGCAATTGTTCTTGGTCAATTTTAGATTATTATGAGATGAGTTTATTAGAGGGAAAGGGAATTGCAAATATACCGTGAGGTGCAAGGAATATGTCCAGATTTGACAAGTGTGGTTCTACACAAGAAAATGTGGGCTATATCAGAGTCACGGGGGTGTGCCCAACACTACACCAAATGAGGGTGTATCCTGATAGGGCCCCGTGGTCAATATCTAGTTGGTCCCACTTTCTCTAAATATTTTTCCCACAAATGACAATTTCGAGATGTTGGATTTTCGTCTGTCAAGGAGGTTAATTGAAAATTTTGAATCTAATTACTATAGACTAGGAATATATTTTCTGATCATCCACCAATTACTTAGGAAATCCCTTTCAAATATGGCGAGAGCATACTTCGGGAAATCAAAGTCTGGGTTCGTTACTTAAAAAAAAACAAAAAACAAATCAAATGTGTGACTAATTACTACAATACAAATCTATTTTCCCTTATGGTACTTCGGGAGATCGTAGTGGGTTAGTGTTCGTTTATTGTAAAGAAAATCGAAATTGCTTAAGTGATTTGTGTTCTAAATGGTTAAAATGGAAAAGTATACAAACTGCAAAAGGTTTTAATTAGATCCTAAGTCTTGAGTGAGTTTGAAGACCGATATTGGATTCGGAAATTCAAACGTTAAATTTTACCTTAGCTTGAATTGTTAAAAGAAAAAGAAAAAGGAAAACTAGATAGAAAGCAAAAAGACACAACACGGTGCAAAACCCCCCAAGGGGGTTGGGGTGTGGGTACTGTGTATCCCACTTGATTTCTTTTATTATGGATATTACAATGGTTAAATAAAGCCTCTTTATCCTTATGAACTTGGATGAAAGAGGTGTACAATATCAGAAGAAGAGACTAGAAGCAAAAAAGGGGTTCTCTTGAGCTTTTGGAATGTTCAACTTGTCAAAAATCCGCCAGAGCTTCTCTCTACCTATTTCCCATAATGAAAAAACCAGCAAACTAATTTAGTAGAAAAATGCCCAAAATCACTTTGGAAGTGAGTTGGACAAGTTAGGAAAATTTCACAAAATTATTCTAAATTAAACTAAGTAAGAAGGCACCAAAGTAACTAAGGTAAACAAGCTAAGAAGCTAGTTTCCTTAGGACCTTTGCTTGCCTTTTCAGGGCATCAAATGAATGAGGCACTAACCTTCCAGATGTAAATTTAAATCTATGCAAATGAAATACTACCTCAAGCCTTCAGATTCAAAATAAATTTGACTAAAAGTAAGCATTTATTTTGCAAGATCTAGTAAAAGAAAGATACACTTTTAAATCACTAGATTCTAATACAAAATTCAGATCTACTAATGTTTTTAACTTTTAAGGACAGATCCAAACAATGTAATGAAAAAAAAGTAACTAGTAACCAGAGAGGGTTTTAGAGAATTTTGAGGAAGAGGAAGGAGGAAACCAAGCTCCAAGCTTGGACTTTGGGAAAAGTGTCTCTAAGTGGAGAGCAGAGGGACTTGAGATCATTCAAAATTAACTTTAAAGTGTGGAGAATCGTGGGAGAATCACACTTGAACTACACTCCCTTCAAGCAAGGCCTTATGGCACAAGCAGAGCTACTACTCACAACAAAAGGTTAAATATGGTATTTCTTACACTATGGGGTTAGAAAAATATGCATATATACTCATAAAACATATATCTTCTTTACCACAAATGTAAGCAAATAAAAGAAACAAGTAAACTTACTACCTCCTATTGATCAATATTGAACCTTTTCAAGGCTAGATTAACTCCTACAGAAAGTAGCAAACAAGAAGCTTGAACAATATTACGTCATAAACACATGGAACATCCAACACTATTGCACTACACCAAGATGCCTCCAAATCCTTTTATTTCCATTCAAAAATGATAACAAATTACAATACAAATGAGCATAGGTTCAATCCTTTCATCCCAAATGATGAAGAATGAGCCTACCTTTAGGGGAAAAGAGAGCCCAGGTGGGCGCATTCCTCAACTAGAGTATGAGGAAAAGTTCATGAGAGATTAGGGGGATTGAGCCTTGATTTAACTGAAGAGGTTGAGTGCCACCTCACATGAGGTGCACCCACCTCACATGGGATTCATATCCCATCCAAACAAAGGCTTCCAACACACAAATGCACCCCCCTCTTGAGAGAGTGTGCCCACAACAAGTAAGGTTAACTTTCCCTCCTTGAGATATGATCCAACTCTTCATGATTTTCCATATAATCAAATCCAATTTGATCCCCATTTGAACTGGAACATGTTTCCACTGATTGAGGGATTTGGTTTTCTCTCATATTTTCTAATTTTTTTTTATTTTTTATTCACTTTTTTTTTAGAGAGAGAATTTTTATTTAAGTGAAAAATAATCACTCAAATACTTTGGAAAGTGGGTTTAGGGGTATAGTGGGTGCTACGGGTTTGAAAAAGAGCGCCCCCATGGTAAAATCCCCTACTAACCACACTTTTATGCTTTTTTGAAATTTTACGTCAAAAACATTAAAAAAATGACCCATTTTACGAGAAATTTTTTTATTTGTGAAAATTAAAATAAAACCTAGGGGGAACTAGTACATGTTCATATGACTCAATTTTTTTGTCTGGCATGGTAGTATACATAGACGCTTAGGATTTAATAACCTCCCAAGGTTTAGCCACCAAGGCGGATACTCCAGCTTTGGAGGTGTGAGTGAAAAAATAAAAAATTATTCTTCACTGAAAAGCAAGCCATAATTACTAAGGAAAAAACACTCTAGAGTACCGCATTGATGTTTAAGTCTTGGGATATCCAAGTATTTTACAAATGACATCACCAACTTATTACAATTCCCTACACGGCATTAACATTTAAATTTATTGAAATAAAGGGCCCAGGTGTCCTGCTAGGACTTTTGATCTTCTGAACTTGTTCCATATTTGTAGGCTCACTTGAAACCAACTAAGTACAACTAAGTAGGTAACATACACTACCACTATTAATACACCCACTTCAATCCCTCATATTCTACATACCCTTTTCTATATCTATCATGGGTGTATGGATCCATATCCATAATGGCTCCTAGAGGTGTGATTTTTTTGGTTTTAGAAGTATCGATAGATAATCAACCAACTTGTTTGTAGTTACCTTCTTATATTTCATCACTAAATGAAATTGGTGTTGAAATTTCATCCACTTAAAATGTATTGATTTTTGGAGCTTACTTCAAGTCTTTAAATTTTGTAGTGGCTAGTGATCAATATGGATTATAGTCTATTACCCAATAGACACTTCTTCCACTTCTATGTTGCTTGAACTAAGGCATAAATTTCCTTGGAATATGTAGGGTAGGTCATTATTGCTCCATGGAATAGCTTTGAATAATAGTAGTTTGATGTGCTCCCTTTCATTAACACTACCCCCATAGCATACCCACTAACATCAGTTTTGTTGAGAGTTGAGATGGACGTTATATCCAAAAGGTGCACCTAATGGAAATCCGCTACAATCCCAGTTAAGGATCTATTGAGAGGTTGTTAGACAATGTAGTGAAACTCATAGGGAGCGCTAAACATTATGCCAACAATATCCCCCTCAATGTTACATGAGTGAGTTTCGAACCTGCAACCCCACTTTGATACCAATTGTTGGCCCACATTTGTCGTTAAACCAAAAGGCCTACCTTGTAGTTTTCGATACAATAGCCAGAGTTAAGGGATCCAGAGAGGTTGTTAAACCATACCACAAGTCTCAAAGCACGGGCTTGTTGAACTTATGCTTACTGGGAGGGGGGGATAAATTAGTATAAGATATTTTTTACTTTAATAGAGCATTCATCAATCATTCACTAACTTTGAAACAATAAGCACATCTAAACTCAAATCACGGTACACAAAAATTAACATGGAAACCCTTTTTGAAGAAAACCACAAAATATTATCTTTATAAATTCATGTAGGCACCAACCTATTGTTACAAAACTTGTAGGCACCATCCTACAGGAGACACCAATCCCCTCAATTTAGCACCGACTCAGCAATATGTAGGCACCAACCTACTGGAGACATCAATCCCCATTTCTATTTGTAGGCACCGACCTATTGGAGACACCAATCCCCACTGTAGTTTTTTTGTAGGCACCTACCTACTTCCAAGTTTACAATTTCTTCATATGCATTTCATTCACAAGTCAACTTCCATTCACAAGTCAACTTGTTTCTTTTGTCTTCACTAGGCCTGCTTGTGACTTCTTCCTTTATCACATCTGCTTGTTTTTTATGTCTTCACTAGGATGCTCATGACTTATTACTTTATCAGATCTATGCTTGTTTCTTCTATATTCACTGGGCCTACTTGTGACTTCTTCCTTTATAAGATCCACATGCTGCTAGAACCCCATGTCAAATCTTCAAATCACTTCTTGAATGATCTTCAATCCTCACTCCTTACCCTTTTTTGCAAGCATTAGTATTCTTGAGTGATTCCTCTTATATAAGATGATATTATATTTTTTCTCACTCACCCACTTATTTATCACAATACCCTTCTCCTTTTATAGTTTACCATTAAGCTTATATGAAAAGTCACGTTCATTTGAAAATACACGACTTTCATTAATTAATTAATTGATTTCCCTCATTTTTTTATTTTAACCTTTTTTATGTTTATGTGCACCCCCTTTTAAATATCATGGTAAAATACCACACATTTTAATCCACTTTCATGTAACTTCATTTTTAATCCACCTTCACCTTTTTAATCTACTTTCACTTTTTAATCCACCTTCACCTTTTTAATCTACTTTCACTTTTTAAGCCACTTTCACATAACTTCATTTTTAATCCACCTCCACCTTTAATACACCTTTTTCGCCCTTCATGTATTAAAGTAACCTTACCTTTGAATACTTATATTTGAATACTTACCTTTGACAACAATGACAAAATATATTCATCATTCTCCCCCTTTGTCATTGATGGCAATCCTCCCCTTGTCTGCAATACTCCCCCTATCTACAATTATCCCCCTATATGCAGTTTCCCCCCTTTGACATAAATGGAAAAGGAATGCTCCCCTTGAACTTGTTCTTCTCCTTTACTAACAATATGAGAGGGATATCACTCCCAACTTATGTCTGAGCTATTCAAATGTTTCTCTGGGAAGGGTTTTGGTAAAAGTATATGCAACCTATTCCTTGCTAGCAATGTATTCCATCTTAACACTTTGTTTGGATACTTGTTCTCTTATGAAGAGTTACTTGATGGGGATATGCTTCGTCTTTGAGTGCATAAAAAGATTCTTTGAAATGTCAATTGCACTTGTGTTGTCGCAAATGATTGCGATTGGCTAATCATATTCTACCTTGATATCCTTCAGTGTTTGCTCCATTCATAGAACTTGTGTGAAACATGTTGCTACTGCAATATACTCGGCTTCTACTATGGATAAATATATTAAAGTTTGTTTCTTCCCCAACCATGAGAAAAAACTGTTACCTAAAAAGAATGCTCCTCCACTTGTACTCTTCTTGTCATCAACACTTCCTATCCAATCTGCATATGTATATGTTGTTAGAGTAAAGTATTTACCTTTTTCATACCACAAGCCACAGTCCAATGTGCCCTTCATATATCTTAGTATTATTTTCACTGCTTTCACATGTATTTCCTTCGATGCATATTGAAATCTTGCAACCATTCCAACTGCTTGCATGATGTTTGTCTTGAAGTTTCCACGTACAATAGGCTACCAATTATTGACATGCATAGTGTTTGATTTGCTTCAGGAGATTCATCTTCTTTGCTCAATTTACAACCCATGATCATTGGTGTACTAACAAGTGTACAATCTTCCATTCTAAATTACTTCAACATCTCCTTGATGTATTTGGTCTAAGAAATAAATATGCCTTTCTTGGATTGAGAAATATGCAATCCTATAAAGAATGAGAATTCACAAAGCACAGACATTTCAATTCTTTTTGCATTTCTTCTGCAAACTTTTGGCTCATTCTGTCAACATTAATTCTAAAAATGATATCATCCACATAAAATACAATAATTAACAAATTTTCATTTTATGTTTTGATGTAGAGATTTCTATCTGCAACTCCTCTTGTGAAACCTTGTTGCTATAGGTATCTATCAAGTCTTAAATGCCAAGATATGGGAGCTTGTTTTAACCTGTAAAGTTATTTCTTCAATCTACATGCATGATCCGTATTCTTTGAAAATTGAAACCCATCTAGTTGTTCAACATATACTTCTTCTTCCATATTTCCATTTAGAAAGGCTAACTTGACATCCATTTGGTAGACTTTGAAGTTCTTGAAACATGCAAATGCCAAAAACATTATGATAGCTTCTAGTATTGCAACTAGGGAAAATGTTTCTTCGAAATAAATACCTTCAACTTGAGCATAACCTTTACAAACCCATCGTGCTTGATTTCTTATTACTTTTCCATCTTCATTCAACTTGTTCCTGAAGACCCACTTGGAGCAAATTACATTTTTATATGTTGGCCTTGGAACAAGTTCCCATGTTTCATTCTTCTCAATTTGATTCAACTCTTCTTCCATAGCATCAATCCAATGTTTGTCTTCACTGGATTCTATAAAATTCCTAGGATCTATTTTAGATAGAAAGGAGAAGTTTGCTTGTTTTGGTGCACTTGCTAGTCTTCTTCTAGTTTGAAAACCCGTATCTTTATCACCAAGAATTAGATTTCCTGAATGATTCTCTTGGAAAATCTAGATGGTGTCTTTGTAGCTCAGAATTATGTTTCTTCATCTTCATTTTCTTCTCCTTCTCCTTCTTTTTCTTGTATGCAGCTTAGTTCATCTGTTTGAACATTTGCTTGTGCTTTCACCTTCTGATGCCCTACTTCATCATTTTTTACATTTGTACTTTCTACGAGTTTGTGCACTATTGTATTGTAACATCTGTAGGATTTTATTATTGATGAATAACTGAGAAATCTATCGTCATCAGTTCCGTAGTCAAATTTTCCCAAATATTGATCATCTCTTTTTATGTAGCAATTGCTTCTGAAAACTTTGAAGTATTTAATTGTTGTTGGTCTACCTTTCCATAATTCATAACATGTCTTGTTGTTGTTGACTCTGATTTTCCCTCTATTTAGAATGTAGATTGCAGTGTTGACCATTTCTCTCCAAAACATGTCTGATAGCTTGGCTTCATTCAAGATCAAGTTCTTTCCATCTATTGTACAATTCATTTTTTCCTTTCTACCACTCCATTTTGTTGTGGAGTTATTGAGACTGGAGGGAAAAAAAAAAGTCTCTTTATTCCATGAGTTTCACAAAATTATTCAAATTCATTTGAGATAAACTTACCTCCTTTGTCTGATCTCAAACACTTGATTTTCAAATCAATTTCATTTTCAGCCAAGGCTTTGAATACTTTGAACTTCTCAAATGCTTCAATTTTTTCTATTAAGAGCGTAACCCATGTCATTCTAGAGTAATCATAAATGAGCAACATGAGGTTATTTTCTCCTTGTATACTTTGTGTTCTTGTAGGCCCACAAATATATATATGAACAAGTTCCAATGGATTTTATGTTGAATATTTCGTTGCCTTAAAACTCACTTTTGTTTGTTTCCATGTTGACATCGCTTGCAAACATGATCTAAAGGTTTTATGATTTTTGGCATGTCTTTTACTACTTTCTTTTTGCTAACTTTCACCAGATTGTCAAAGCTCATATCTCCCATTCTTTTGTGCCATAACCAACTTTCATCTATTTGTCCCATACAACATTTTTCTTTTGTTAATCCATTTAGAATATATACATTGTTTGGATTTCTTTTTACTGTTGCCACCAATCTGCATGAGATTTCCTTTCTTATCTCACACTTTGGGGAGTTGAAGGTGAGAGTGTGTCCTTGATCACACTATTGGATGACACTAAAAAGATTATGATTCAAGTCCACAACAAGCAAGACATTTTATGTTTTAGTTCTCTCATCTCCAAGGTTAATTGTATCGTTTCCAACTATATACTATCTCCAAAACTAACATTGCCTCCTTTTTCTTTCTTTAAACCGTGAAATTTGTTTTGATCCCTAGTCATGTGGCTTAAGAATCCACTATCAATGTACCATTGATTTCCTTTTCTTTAATCATGAAGAACAATTTGCACAAGCATAGATTCCTCCTTCTTCTACCCCTTTTACAAAACCCAAGCCCCACCTGTGCCCATCACGATTGTTGTGCACACCTTCCCAATCACCTCCCATATCCACCTCAATCCTCCATCCTCCATCCATATCACTGCACTCCCTATCACTACATCCTCCTCTCCTCCCATAACCCCCTCCCCAAATCCTATCACTACATCCTCCTCTCCTCCAATAACCCCCTCCCCAAATCCACGCTACTTCTCTCCCATCCTACGCACTTATTTTCTTCCTCCCTAACCCACGCTATCTTCCCACGTTGTGTACACTCCCCAAATGCTTCGCCCCAGCTATCTCTCATACCAAACACTCCACTCAAACTCCACATACCACTATCCCACACACCTACGCACACCACCTCACCACCATTTTGCATTCACATCGACCTGCATTTATACCATCATGCCCTCCTCAAGCCTACTCCCATGCAGGTTGCTATCGCTCTAGCCCACCTCCTCTAACCCACCTCACGATCTAGCGCCTCCCACGCACATCTATTCAACATTATGATTCCGTACCAATTTTCTTCTCCTCACCATTCCCACTCCCTTCTACACTCAATGCTCAACGCTCTACACCAACCAGCCTGCAAACCCTACACTCCCTCGCTTTCACACGCACCCCCCTCGGCACTACACACATTCTTCTCCCATTTTGCCATACACTTCTCCATTGTGCGCATTACACACAGTCCTCCATCACGCTACCTTCTTTCCATCTTCACTTGCTCTCCTACACCCTACTTCCTCTAAAGCTTCACACCCCCCTAAACCCTAGTTTATCCACTCCATCATCCTTACCATTTCCAAAAATATATATAATAATAGTAAATTATTATTATTATTATTATTGCCCTTAAAACCCTAATTCTACCCATTCAAAAAATTCATAATAATATTATTATTATTATAATCTTTTAAAAATCCTAAGCTTTTCCACCTCCATAGAAAATTGTAATATCATTATTATTATTATTAATTATTGATATTAATAATTATTATTATATTAAATTTGAACATCCAAAAAAATCAATGGATTTTAAAAAAGGGGGAGGAAGGTTTTCTTACGAAGGTTTCTTTCATTGTTATAGCATAATGAATTTCAAGGGGACTATTCAAGGAAAATAAGGTTAATTTCCATCATTTTCCGAACAAGACTAAAAACTACATAAACATTGAGTTAGCAAATCTAATATCAATTTCAGAGTCAACGAGAATTAAAAAGGAAACACCTTTTGGCGATGAATACAATTTTAAGGAATTACAATTATCAGTTAATCAGTATAAGTTTGCATCTCAATTCAACATTCGGATTATGTATATAAAAGATGTCGATATAATTTTGGGATCACCCTAGATGGAATCATTAGGAACCTTCACCCTAAACAATAAAAATAAACTTTTGTCATTCTTCGATAATAAGAAGAAAATAACAATACATGACTCATCGGTGAGAGTCACCTCATCACAAAATACAAACGAAGAATCACCTTATGGAAACTATGGAGATTTAGAAGAAGAAGTAAAGCAATTGAACAAAGCCCTCATGAACAAGGATAAAGTAATTATGCAATCCAAAAATAAATTAGAATGCCAAGATTCAGAGTTGTACTAGCTTCAACAACAAATTAAATATCTACAACAATAAAACAACGACCTTAAAAATGTTCACAAATTAGAGACTACAAAGATCATTAAAATGATATCGAACAATAAGGATGAGATCTTCCAATATTTCAGAAATCATAAAAAAATTCTAGTAAAAAAAATCTGGAAATTAAAGAATATTCAAAAGTTGGAACAAGCTAATGAATATATTGAAGGGAAATTATTAGAAAAGCAAGAAGAGATTTTCCACCTCATAAATCATAATCAAGATCTAATGGAACAAGTTAAGAAGTTAAATGATGACGAGAAGTCGCAAGAAGAAATGTTCAAGAAGCTTAAGAATGATAACAAGTTGTTGGAAAACAAGTTGGAGCAAGTCCAGAAAGAGTCATCAAAAACCTTAGGCGTAAAAATTCAAGTAGTGGAAAAAGGAACAAACACAGATCCAATCCACATCACAACTCAAGAAGATGTCAATCGAGTTGAAGAAAAACATATAAGGATGTTGGAGTAGAAACAATAAGAACTCCTTATTGGCACCCAAATCATAAAAGCATATATCTTAAACAATTAGAGTATATTTCTCACGTCGGGAACAACTCACAAAAAATATTGATACCAACGCAAATAAATCTCAAGATAACAGTTCATCATGGAAGTGAAACGTTCTGCAAAAAATTGAATTAGGATGGATTGATCCTTTTATGTTTCGAAAATTTTGTTCAACTCTCAGAGGTTCATATCATCTTGTAGCATCTACTACAACAAAACAAAGAATGGTACAATGACATTACAAGCAAACTAAGACATAAAGCTTCTTCATTAATATGCTTTGAGGACAAAGCATTTACGAAGAGGAAGACAATGTAACATACAAAATATATATAATATCAAGTAGTAATAATCATAACTTATAATAATAATAAATAGTTATTAATTGTGTAAGAGACGCATCCTTTCATGGATGGTTACCATATGTGCCTTTAGGTTCTCTATATAATTGGCACGCTATCATTGTAAAATCATCATATCTCATATTTTATATTCTTATTCAATTATTATGTTATCCGGATGGATTTCTTTATAATTTTCCAAATATTTGGATGTGTATAGTCTAAATCGGTTTGGTTTACTATAGAGAACCTATGTTTGATAATCCTAATTTTTTAGACTCCTATGTTAACAAAATGCCATTACGTTGAAAATAAAATCTGTATTTTATTAACTTTCATACTGGGAGCATCTTAATATTGCCCACTTACTATATCCCATGCATATATTAAAAATGTTTCATCTTCTTTATGGAGGCACATATCATCAAAAAAAGTGACACATTGGGTATTAGGACACATCTTATTTCTTCAAACACTAAAAGTAATCATTCGCCAAGAAAATAAAGCATAAGAGTGTTCGATCCCTCTTGGTCTTTTAATGAAGGTGATGCCCCGTGGATTTTGAAAAAATATGATTTTTATCTAGCAAAGGATGTTATATTGGGTGTGAAGGTTCCTTATTTATATGAGTTTACTTTATGACACTACTTCACAATAGAAGAGAATTTATCGGGGTTGAAATCACATGACCATTTGAACCTTCTAAGGATATGTATGTCGATTACATGCTTATTTTTCTACATTGTAGGCTATAATATTCTATGTACTAATTGTTTTATGCCAATTAATTATGTATTTGTTTATTTTGTAGTGTCATTATCTTTTCTTCATGCATGGTTATGTGAACCAAGACTTCCCCTGGGACTTGCAATGTGCCATGTCTATATTATCTGCATTTGTATGTAAAATTTCATCAAAGTATATTCACATGGATGGCATTCCACAATGGCATCAAGAGATAGATGATATTTGTTTGTATCTTTAAGAAGGAATTGGCCACGATATTTATGGACTTGAAAATATTTATTTTAATTCACCTGGATAATGAGGTTGAATATCTAGGGTGGTCTCATGTCGTTGAATGGTCTTCTTAGAGAGGTACAAGAAAATTTTGAAGGGGTTTGTTTAACAAACGGAAAACCCCGTGGGTTCTATGGTGGAGGGGTACATAGTATATGAGTCATTTTATTATTCTAGTGAGTACTTGAAGCAATTTGACACCACACTAGGTGTAGTTCTTTAGGACAACCAGTGATATGAGGACAAAAGTGAAGGGAAGATACTTCAAATGATTTTAAAAAGGTACATGATGAAGAATAAATCTCTTAGATTTTGTCAAATTGCTATAGAGTAAATGTTTACACTAAACTCTATAATATATATTTGCTATCATACTATTCATTTTGTTTTCATGAATACACCAACTATTCATAAATTAATGTCATCAATAAATTTGTTCTTCACTACGCGAAGGAAACACATCCATGGGTTGTGTTGTATAAGGTTAATAGAAGGAAATGGGATAGTGACAGGAAAGAATTTAGACATTTGAATGGTAGAAGCATGCCTTGTATCAATCATTTAAAATAAAATATGCCAATTTTCTATCCCAATAGTTGGGTGGATAACCAAATCAAGGATAAATATGGAATGTCCGAGAATTACCCATGTCGTGAAGAGGATGCACTAAACATAGGAATCATGTTCAAAAATTTTGTAATAATGTCTATGTGTACATTTTCCACTTTATAAAACATCTTTGAACTGTAACGTACTATGTTTTTATTAAGGCATGGGCTGATAGACATATGGTAATATCCTTTGTTCACATTTTTACAAGCGCATATGTTCCCATCTATGTGGGCATATTGACATCATTTTCACACTAAGTATGTCGATGATGGACATGTCAAACTAGACTATGGAATGGAGATCGAGTTCAAATCATCTAATCATGATATACACTATGATCATAACCTAATATATGGGAAGTTAGACTATGCCAAAAAGATACAAGATATCATGCAAGTGGACTTATCATATTTCCAATGTGTTATTTTTAGGTGCAAGTGGTGGGATACCTCCAACCAAAATAATGTAAATGAAGATATTGATTGTTGAATGATATGTATCAACTCTAAAAAGATGTGGGATGAAACTAAGGATCCTTCTATGTTGTCCACAAACACTACAACCAAGTGTTTTTCAACCCGTATATGTTGGATAGGGATTGGTGTTTCATACTAAAACACAATCCAAGATCAAAACATATTTTTTAGAACAACAATGTTATAATGCCAAGTGAGGAATATAATCAAGGTGATGGCAATGAAGATCGATACGTACCTTTTATGTTTAGGATCATTATGGATGAGTGTCATAATAATAAAACCAATTTATTGTGTTGCTTCATTGAATTTAGGAATGCGTTGACACAATGCCTATAACTAACCTTTGAAATAGATCAAAAAATATCAAATATCCTTTCAAGTTGAGAGTTGTTGTGATAAGGTTGTATGAGAATGTCAGTTCCAAGTTTATGAATAGTTAAGGATGGTCCGAAGAAAATAATTATAATATAGGAGTTAAACAATGTAGTCCCCTATCCCCTACCCTTTTTGGAATATACATCAACAAGTTAGAAAGTTGTTTGAAGAAGCAAGTTGTATTGACATAACTTTAATTGAAATAGTCATCATCTTTATTCTCTATGTTGATTATATTGTTCTTATGGTGAATTTTCTTTATGTTCTCGTCAAGGAACAAAGAATTCTCAATAATTTATTCTCTAGTGTGGGTATGGTGGTTAAAATTAACAAAACAAATATAACGACCATCAAATATGAAACAAGCAATTACTTTAATTTCATGTATGACAAAAATAGCTTCGAGCAAGTGACTTCATACAAATATCTTGGAATCAATATTCATCATAAGCTTAATTAGAAATATAACATTGAGAAAATGATAAATAGAAGGTGGAAAATTTTCTTCAACAATGAAAATAATTGTAAATTAGTAGACCTTTGGCTATGGAATAAAAAAAAACTGCTCTTAAGACTCTTATCACTCTAATTATCATATATAGTTGTTAAGTTTAGGGTTGCAACATCTCTTTATAATAGTGGAGAAATATCGAGCAATCTAGAAGCATTTTATAACTTATAATGTTAAAATTAAAGTCAATACACCCTATCCTACCATCCTTATAGAAGTGAGACTCTCCACCATTTAGAGCATGGCTATGACTAAGTACCTAATGTACAGGAACAAGATAAACAACATGAAAAGAAAGAGGCTTCTTAAGATTATTTCCAACTCTACTCAAAACCACATGTTTGTTATACCTCAAAATGTCACAATATGTACCATTGAGAGTCTTCATGTCATATCACCATGAGAAACATGATGTTTGTGCCTCCTAAGGGTGTTAGTACCCTTTGTCATCATGTCGTTCCCTTTCCTAGTCATACTTGGAAGTACATCCAACAACTTAGGGGTCGAAAACCACTTGAACTAACCCACTCATTAGCCTCCTAGAGATATTTTTGCACCTTGCTAGTGGTGCAAGTCGCGAAAATTCCTTATTTTCACGTTCTGCATGCCTATGGGGGCACGAAAATTACAACATTTTCACGCTTTGCTCAGTTATGGGGGTGCGAAAATCCCTGAATAGCCATTTTCCTTAAATTTTGGATCTTGGATCTCAAGGAGATTTTCATGGGATGAGGTCCCCCTTCGAATCCCATATCACATTCCCTCCTTGGCATGATTCAGATCCTTGATCCACATCTTCCTCACTTAGATCCATAATATCCTCTTAGCGGTTGGCCTCCAAAATCCTATAAGAAGAAGGCCATCCATGAGCTAAGGGGGAGTGATCTTGGAAGCATCAAATCTATGATCCTAAGAGTCTTGCAAGGGTGGTGAAGGAGATCTTGGAGGATGATCATGCTGCAACAATGTCAAGTATAATACATTTTGATGTACATATTTTCATGGCTTTCCTATTAATATAACTTTGCCTATTCCTCCCATTTTCGTGGTTTTATGGTAAATGCATGAAATTGTATCTATTTTCATAGTTAGATCTTTGTTTATATATATATATATATATATATATATATATATATATATATATATATATATATGTATGTATGTATGTATGTTTTGCTTTGGAGAAGGTGTTTTCTTTTCTTTGTGAATAGGTTCATAAGCACGTGATCAAGGCTGGATTTGGAGCAACATAGGATTGCCGAGGACAACCATCAAAGCAAGGTACACCATCTACCTTCATTTTCTTTCCATAGCTTGCTGATTTATGTATGGGCTAAATCTAGGAGGACTTTAGTGTGTATTTGTTTCCTTTATGTCTTAGGTAGGCAACTAGGGGCCTTTTATAATCCCAAGGGGATATCTACCTATCTGTAGGGAGATTTTATTAGCACAATGTTGGTCAAGTGAGGTTGGCATAAAAATACCATCCTAAACCATTGTGTAATCAAGGAAGAGGTCACTCTATAAAAGCTCGACATATTAAAAATATTATTACATCTAAATTAATGAAAAAAAGTATGGTGTGATAAATAATTATAGAATAAGACAAAATTAAGATACTGTGGGGTGATTAACCCTAATCTATAAGATGAAAATTATATATTTATTTGAACTAGCATGCAAAAGAAAATCAACATTGCTAAAAGAAGAATGAACTCTCATGATCTCCATAGTAAAACAAGGTGTTGGACAATTCCTAAAATGCCTTTCATATAAGATGAAAATATTTTCTCTTAAAATGTCCTATGTACACCCACACTAGATCTCAATTTTAAAATATATGTTTGAATACCAACCTTCCTAAAATTCTAACTCATCAAAACTATGGTGATTTAGAAATGCTTATCTTAAAACTTTTCGAAGACAAAAATAAAATTCTAAAGCAATCTAGGTAATTCCTTAACTTGTTTTCTTCTTAAGGTCCGATAGACCAAAGTTTGTCTCAATGGACTTTAATAGTCGTCATCATTTCAACATTTATATTATGGATGTGTCATTTTATTATAGTTATCTATAATTGGCCAATTATTTTTTTTGGTTCATTTTATGTTGTTGGATATGAAAAGTTAACAACCATTTAGAACCATTGTGTTAAAAATAAATTAAATTGTTTTGTAACTTCAATATATTTAATGATTATGATTTATTTTAGTATAATTTGCATGTCATTCCTTTGGGGAGTTGCATAAAAGATACTTTTTATATATATTTATTGTCATATATTAAACTAATAAAAGGGTTTTATGAGTACAAGAATCATTGTTTTTATGTAATAACATCGAGTAATAGTGGACTAAGCACATGCATAATGTGCACAAGCATATAAAATAATCAAGATGTGTTTGACACATACTTAACAAGACATATTAAAGACATTTTTTGCAAAAAAATTGTGTTAATTTTTTTATTGCAATGAGGGATGCCTAGTTAAAGTGGACCTTATCATCCTCTCCATGAATATTGTTAATTTTTTATGTGCTAAATTAGATGGCTCCTATTTTAAAGTGGACCTTATCATAATAGTGTATAACGTATTATTTGATATATCTCTCCATTAGAAACTATATCACCCAATGTGACCATAGTGTATATAGCATCATTAGTGAGTGCAATGGGTGTAACAGATGGTCAATCAACTATCAGAGGATATGGTGGTTGGTTGGGTACTAAAGGAGGAGATTATGGTTGATTAATTGTTGGAGGAGGATATGGGTGGAAATCAATTAATGAAGTTGGAGGAGGATGAGGAGGTGGAGGAGATGGTGGTTGATCTACTCATCTAGAAAATGGTGGAGGTGGAGGAGGAGGTGGTGGAGAAGATGATGGTCAGTATCCTTGTATAATAGATGATGGTGGAGAAGATGGAGGATCATTTTCCTCAATGGACGAATCTAAAGTAGAATCATCTAAAGAAAAATACTGATGGCAATGGCGAGCCCTCAACCTCTTGATTAAGTTGACAACACCAACAATACTACACATTAATAATGTCACATCACAAGGAAGCGTCACCCATATCAGTGCAAGATCAAGGTTATTCATGGGTACATAGTTCACATTTGGAGAAGAAGGAAGACAATGTTATAGATTTTGGAAACTTGACGTTTCAGTCCCATAATCCATGACCACCATTAGGAAACAACTATGCTCACAAACTTGGAGAATGTCCAACCACCATCATTAATAATACTTAATGCACGGTAAATATCATAGGGCCAACTTACCTTAAATTAATATAATCATCAACGCTCATTAAGGTTATGCAAAATAGGTTTCCATGCTTCGCTCACTATCCACCCTTCATCTCTATTTAAATCATTAGGGTTTGCCACAATCTCCAAGGCTTATAATATCTTCATTTTTCTGTAATGATCCATTATCGCGGTTGTTCTTGAGTCCTCGATGCATATGTGATGTCTTGTATTATTAGAATGCTTGAAAAAAGTTGATTTATTGATTCTATTATGTCTGATGTCAATGGACTGTTCATGTAACCTTACCTACATGGATCTCCCTGTATCACGAATGTAAAACTTTCCACATGAACAAGGGACAGTATAAACCCCTTTTTGTAGCCTCGGGTTTATAGGAACCTTTGCATGGTCCAAACATTTCTTAAGGGAGTTTGGAGGAGAAAAAGACACCTTAATTTTTCATTTTTTCAAAAAATTTACAATTATTTCCACAATACCTTTAATATAGGGCAGTTTAACATTCCCTTCAGATTCAGTATTGTTCTTCTTACGAGGGCCTTTCCTTGCATTTAAGATTTCCCTATTAATTTGTATGTTGTTATACCCATTTATTTTGAACACATTCTCGAGGTGCTTCAATTATTGTTCTAAATGTTCATCATCAAAAAAATCTAAGGGCTCGAGTGATGAGGGTGTTTATAACACCTAGTTTCTAAGAAGGATGATGGTGAGAGGTCGTGTGTAGATATTTGTCGGTATGGGTCTTTTTTTATAGACCTTGTGTGAGAGAGAGTTTTCCTCCTTTTTGGATACATAGATACATGTTGGTATGGGTCTTGCAAGATCAAGGTCTCAAATGATCGAACTAGCTCATATAGGTACCACTCCATGTAGAGCCATCAATGTATATATATGATACATTAGCTCTTGATAGAATCTATGATCTGGAGTGCATCACAAATCAAATTTATATATTTGAGGTGGCTTATTAGTATTAAAATCTCCTCATCCTATTGGGAATACACCTCCCCAACATACATGCCAATATTTACAAAATAATAGACAATAATAATTAAATAATTTAAACAAAATGTAACAATAAATTAAATGTGCATTAAATAAAAGAAAAACATGCAAATAGATTAATAAAAACATAATGATAATATTAACTCTAGCATATAGTGGCTCAACTTGAGTAAATAGGATGTTCAAACATCCTCGCTAGTCCATCCCTACATATGCGTATCGTATAATATCGAGGGCGTGATCATCCTCACTAGCTAACAACTCCAATACATTTGGACTAACCATCTTTCATAGACACTCTGATTGGCCCCTCTTAGGCAACATATGACCCCTAATGTGCACAACCTAGGATAAATATGATCAAATTTTGGTTGAGTGACCAAAAGCCTCTCAAAAAATAAACTAAAGATATCTGAAGCAAAGGGAAAGACCATTATCCCATTAAATAGAGCATGGTAGAGTTTCGAAGAAAAACAAAATTGTTGCAAAAAAATGGAAAACCACCTAATCATTATATGCCTATGAACTAAAGTATCTACATAATGAATCAAAAAGCAATTAATGTGATGCCCCTCAAAGGTATAGTGTGTTAGTCTCATGACCATAAGCAATAGGCACCTAACCTCCTCTACATGAAAGAACATAAAAGCAACTAGCCACTAGCAACTTGGCAGTCACCAAGGTTAGTGGTGTTCACACTAACATATCTCCACACATATGTGATATGACCCTCTCTTGCAACACCAAGTGGTAGATCGGGGAACTGGGGAAAAATCTCCCCTCTCTTAGAAAACCTGGTAATGAAATAAATATTCTCCTTTATAGGTTAACGTCACAAATTGAGACAAACCCTAAATTCCCACGTCATATGATCCCAACAATGGATTACATCAACGGGCACATGCTCCCCTTGAGGGATTTAGCGTCCTGATAAAATTTGAGAATACCAAAATTCCTCAAAGGACACAAGTCTAGGTTGTAATAGGAATTGGGTACACATCCCTCACCCTCTCTCAAACCTCTCAGTCCCGTACAAAGATGGACAAGTCAACTTATTGGTACTGCTACTATTGTCGTTGTTATTGTTGTCTTAGATTCACATAAAAATTTTGTTAGGCACACACACACACGCACATAACATAAACAATCTATAATAAATTACAATTTTCATTTATTAAAAATTTCTTTTTAGGAAAAAATTGTGTAAAACACACCTATGCACCTAAAAAAAAGATACGCCATCCCTGGTGTGGAGTAACATTAAGCACACCATTAGTGGTGCTCCTTATTTAACATTAACACACTAGGAAAGTGGATAGTTTATTATTATCAGTAATTGATGCACCACTTGTATAGGGGTATCAACACCTAGATGGTGCTTCTTGTGTTTTCAGATACAATAACAATGTCACATCCACACATTTTGAAATGCATCAAAATTTTGAAAAAAAATGTGCCTAGAAATTATTGTGCACTTAGGATGGAAGATAGCATCGATCGTGGTGCTTCGTTAAATCCAAAGAGCACCTACAAATGAAAAAAATAAACAAAGCTTGCCAGTACCGTTAGTATGTATAGAGGCACTGTTAACAGTGCCTCCCTACATTTCCTAGAGCACCAACAAGCTTGAGCTATTTTTTTTATAGAATGTACTTAATGATGCATTTATAATATCGAGAATCGCCAATAATTTTACCACCTAATATTATAAAGAGCATCGACAAATCAAGGTGTTAATTTTTCAGAATTTACTTCAATCTGATCTAGGATCTTAGCTGAGAGAACAACATGTATAGCATATCAATCATGGACACAATAATGCAAGCACACAAGAGACACAGAGTTTACTTGGGGAAAACCATAAAGGTGAAAAACCCCAATAACTTCCTCAAAGATAGATAGAGCAATGATACAACCCAAGCATAAGAGATTGACATCTCCTAGCAGCAGCTTCTGCTCCTCCATAAGTGCGCCACTCTCCCGAGAGTGTGAGAGAGAATAGAATGATGAAATAGAGTGCCTCTCGCACTCTATTCATACTTAACTTGACTTGCCTAATAACCTTTACTAGGTCATCCTTAACTTAACCACATAACATAATGCTAACTAGGCTGATACCCAATAGGGTGGTCTAATAACCCTTTGACCCACATGGTCGACCCCCAATAGGGTGGTCTAATAACCCTTCGAACCACATGACTTATACAGGGCCGACCCCAACAAGGTGGTCTAATAACCTATCAAGTATAAGTTGCAACACTTACAATATAAATGACGACACTTCCGTATAGAGGAATAATAACATCTCTATAGGAATACAAACACTTCCGTATAGAGGAATAATACCATCTCTATAGGAGTACAATATACATATATGAAATACATTCCGAAGTTACATATACATCAACACTCCCTCTTAACTAGGAAGGTATTTCTCGACACAGGTCTTCTAGCACAAGTCTTCTTCTCTGGATCATCATCATCGATGCATCGTCCTCGAATCATCGTCTTCGTCACAGCTGCTACTATCTCAATCAATCTCTGGATCCACTTGTCATAGGAAGTTTTACAGAGCCAATCCTTTTTCATACTGGATGTAGGCCCACCACCTGTAGGTCTTCATCATCACTGGCCATACTATGGAATCCTTAGGACTTATTACGTGAGTCAACAAAACCTCGAAAGAGAATCCCAAGACTGATTAAGAGCACATATCTCAACCTATCGGATCTCCCAGGACCTTTTACATGCTACTGCACAACCTATCCACGGCCACAGAGTATCACGAAGCACAACCCAGATGCACACACACAAAACTTACACTCACTGGCATGGGAGGACCAACCTACCACCATCCGTCAAAGGCTCACAGCACTTACATCAACGACCATGGGAGAACACATCTACCACCATGTCAAAAAGGCTCTGCACTTACATCAACGCACATGGGAGAACACATCTACCACCATGTCGGAAAGGCTCTGCACTTACATCAACACACATGGGAGAACACATATACCACCATGTCGAAAAGGCTCTGCACTTACATCAACGCACATGGGAGAACACATCTACGACCATGTCGGAAAGGCTCTGCACTTACATCAACACACATGGGAGAACACATCTACCACCATGTCGGAAAGGCAATGTGCATCTATGTCTTTGGAACTCATCACACATAATCCAACTGATTATGTAATGTATCCACCTGATACATATGATCATCCTAATCATCATCATAGCATCATCCTGATGCATATCATCTAGAGTATCATCCTAATACTCATCACTGCATCGTCTTGATGCATATCTGGAGCAACATCCTGAAGCTCATCATCCATGATCATCCTTATCATACAATGCATCTACCTGATGCATACCAAGTATCTACCTGATACATATCATCATACATGATCCACCTGATCATATAATGTATCCTCCTGATACATACACAGATACATGATCCACACAATGTATCCACCTGATATATATATCAACACACATGATCTACCTAATCATACACAGTATCCACCTGATACATATACAGATACATGGTCCAAGAATCCAACATGATGCATATACAAATACATATAAATGATCCAACTGATCATATCCAGCATCACCCTGATGCATATACAGAGCAGTAACTGGAGCATTGTCCTGATGCTCATCATCCAGCGCTTACATCCACAGCCATGTGAAGGATCCTCCTTCCACCATGCTTGGAATGGCTTCTGCAAATGTGTCCATCACTTCTTCCTCGAAGTGTCACCAATCTAAAGAACACCAATCCTCTCTCTGAAGTACTCGAACTTCACTCTGGCTAGTGGTTTCGTCAACACATTTGCAATCTGCTTGTCCATCGCAACATACAGGAGCTTCACTGCTCCTCTCTGCACCATATCCCTGATATAATGATATTTGATCTCTATGTGTTTCGACCTGTCATGAAACACTGGGTTCTCAGACAGCTTCACACAACTTTGGTTATCACAGAAGATACCAATAGTATCCAACATGAGATCAAATAACTCAGATAGTAGCTTCTGAAGCCATACTGCCTCACAACTAGCCGAACAGGCTGCAACATACTCTGCCTTGGTTGCACTCAGTGCTACGCAGGACTACTTCCTGCTAAACCGAGAGATCACACCTAATCCCATACTGAAGCAGCACCCAAATGTGCTCTTCCTATCTACAGCACTTCCTACCCAATCTAAATCTACATAACCCTGCAGGTTAAACTTTTGATTTGCTTCATACTTGAGCCCATAATCAACTGTACATTTCAGGTACCTTAGAATATGCTTTACAGCAACCAGGTGAACACCCCTTGGATCCATCAGGAACTGGCTCAATGTGTTCACCGCAAAGCAAATATCTGGTCTCGTGTTCGTCAGGTACATCAAGGACCCAATCATCTGACGATACATAGCGACATCAACCGGCTCAGATGAAGCATCACACAGAAGCTTCAAGTTCGATGCCATAGGTGTGGCCATGGCCTTGCAGTCCATCATCCCGAACCTCTTCAGGATCTCTACTACATACTTCCCTTGTCCAAGGAAGATTCCATCTGCACTCTGCCACGGCTCCATACCTAGAAAATAGTGCATCATCCACAAGTTCTTCATCTCGAACTTGGCAGCAAGCTTCCGCTGCGTGTCAGAAATCAATCTATCTTCACCTGTAATAAACAGGTCATCCATATACAAAAGTAGTATCACTGGATTGCCTTACTCAACCTTGTAGTAAAGGTTGGAATCCGCTTTACTCTTGGTAAAGCCCAAACTAAATAGAAACCTATCTATCTACCATACCAAGTTCTGCACATATATGACTCCCTATCATGTGTCTCAGAACCAAGTGGCTACTCCACATACACTTCTTCTTCAACTACACCATTCAAGAAAGCTGTCTTGAAATCCATCTGGTGTATCTTCCATTTCATCACTGCAGCCAGAGCAAGTATGGATCTAATGGAAGTGTATCTGGCTACAGGAGCAAAGGTCTCTATGCTACCACCTGCAACATGCTTGATCTTGTAGATCCTCTTGGAAGTCACTACAGACTCCCCCTCAGGTCTTGGGACTGCATCCCAAACATCTTCATGATCGACTGGTACTCCTTGATCATGGCATCTTCCCAGATCCTAGGAACTTCAATATCTTCAATATTTTCAATGGATAACTTTGTTGCTGAATAAATGTTATAGTCCTTCTTTTGTAGGTGATGGTATACGATCTTTCCTGCACAACAAGTTAAATTGCATGATTAGAAAACATCTCATAGTTTTTAGAACAAATTCTTACACATAAAGAAATATGTCATACAGTCATGCAATTATCTTAGCCAATGCTTCAATACAACATTTATCCATATCACGTAACTTTCTAGATGCCTTCCAATCTCTACCAGAACATTGTTAAGAGTGTGCACAACTCCCAACATGTCAACAAAGAGGTTTCATTCTAGATACGTAGCAATGGAATGTTGTACAGTGCCATAGGCCACTTACCCGTGTATATTAGTAGTATATTGTTCATCAATGCAACTATTCTAATATGCATAATACACAACCTAATTCTAGGAACATGAGTATATACATTATTGAACAGTATTATTTAAACAATAAAATATGCAAGGACTGATAATTCAAATACTTATCTTTATTTGTTTGTTGGGTTGACTCCCTCTCAGTCTTTGCTTCTTTTCTGCAACTCCATTCTGATGTGGATTGTGAGAAGTGGTCAACTCCCTCTGAATATCTGCATCCTTGCAGAAACTACTGAAGTGTGCTCCCTCTTGATCTTTGCTTCCTTGCAGGAACAATTGGAGTGTGCTCCCTCTTGATCTTTGCTTCCTGGATTACCTGTCCTTGAACTTATATCCATCACTATGCATGCTTATTAGTATCATCATTGTGTTATCCTAGAGGTATCATACATAATCACACATTCATTAGTATAATCTTAATATTATCAAAACACAATAATCTTAAACATGTATAGTCATGATCATTTCAAACAAAGATAATAAACATTAGTATTCAAGGTTTCAGGGAAGTCTTCTTTTACTCATGCGTATTCTTATTTGATCATAGGACTCTTCTGGTTAGTTAAATCATCAATCAAGACAAGAGACATAAAATGCATAAACCCTTGATTACTTACATTTCTAACTTTATGAATAAACATAACCAATCATACCAAGTATACTTATAAGGAATCCTAACATAAGGTAGGATTCTAACTTGATATAGGAAAAACATACCTGGATTGGTATGTTAGCTAGTTATGTCTAACATACCCACATGATGTCTTCTTGTTCTCTTCAATGACTTGTGCTAGTAACCTGCATATCTCATAGGTTAATCATTATAGAACCCAGTTATACATACCTCGTAAGTAGATCTTCTAAGTGATCCATGACAATGGATGAATCTTTGTCTTCATGTCATCATGATCATATGTTCTTGAACTAGAACATGATTTGTCTTTCTTGTTATACCTTTCATGTTAGCGGACAACATAAACCTCATACAACACCATAATGCATTAGTACAATCATAAGTGTCAACACCCTAATCAATGAATATCTTCTATCATCCATTCATAATTTTATTAAGGTGATACGACAAGTCTAAATTTAATCAAGATTGTACTAACCATAATAACATGAAGACAAACATACCATAAACTTAATCATGAACAAATCTCGAAACATACCTGGATAAGTCATACATGTCGAGATTGCTTGTAATCTTCTTATGTAAGGCCTTAGCCTCATCTCCCTCTGAAACATGAACTTCTTCACTTATGCAGGTGACCAATCCATTCTCTTCTAGGATTAACCCAATCCACTTGATTTGTAGGAACTGGATCTGGAGCTGGATTAGGGTTTGTCAGAGAACCCTCAAAATTCAAACTTTGAATTTCAAACTTTCGAAAGGATAGAAATATGCGCCTTGATGAGCTAATCAAGCTGGTATACTCAGAATTTGAAAACTGCAAAGTTTCACCCCTCAAATTTGCCTTTGAAACTTCTGGATTCACTGGACATGACCCTGAACTAGGGTTTGATAGATCCCACCATTCTGCCCAATCAAAAGGTTCGATCCAAAGCTCTAAGCTTCTAATTTTCTGAGAAGCTTCCATCCATGGTCATAGATTTCAAAAATTCCCATTTTTGCAGAAGCCCTAATTTTTCACTTTTCTGATCAAAGTCCTGAACTAGAGTCTGATCAAGCCCGGCCTTCTGCCCAACCAAAAATTTTGATCTTGGTCTCTAAATTTCGATTTTGATTAGTATCATTCAGCCGTAGTCTCCGATTACAAAAATTCCAACTTTCTCTGAAACCCTAAATTCCGGAAGCCATGAATGAAGGTGCTCAAAAAAAATTCTGTTTTGACATAAATATGTACCTGATTGTTTCTGGTGTAACTCCAAACTTTTCGATCCACAGGCTCTGAAATTTTTTCCTGAGATAGCCCGACCTGTCATCTTTCCAACCCCATAGGTCTGACCTCAAATGGATTCTCTGAGAGATAGTTATGCTAAGTGTCGCAACGTGACATGTTTATGGGATAAATCAGGAGAGCGAACTTGTACAGCATTCCACTTGTCACTGGTTCAGTTTCGGCCTCTAGAAAAGGTACCTAAGAAAGTACAGTCCATGCACTACCTGTCACTTTTTACGAAATTTTATTTGGAGCTTCCTAGCCCAAGTTATGACCTTTTTTCCAAGGTCACCTATTTATGACTGAGATCTGGAAGAGGCAGAAACCCTATATTGTACAGATCATAAATCACAAAGTAAAACGAATTAGAGGTTGTCCTTTGGACACAAGGTACATGGGGATCTTAGCTTCGCCCTGTACAATTTTCAGATCTGAAAACTTTGTCAAAATGGTTTTATAGCGAAAGTGCTACAATGAATTGTTTTTGCTATATCAAGCCCTAGCATCGCAAGTGCAACAAGTGTCATACATGCCATATCATGCCTTCTTTCAGGCTAGCTCTGATTCCATGTTAATTTTTCAGAATTTACTTCAATCTGATCTAGGATCTTAACTGAGAGAACAACATGTACATCATATCTACAGCATATCAATCATGGACACAATAATGCATGCACACAAAAGACACAGAGTTTACTTGGGGAAAACCATAAAGGTGAAAACTCCAATAACTTCATCAGAGATAGATAGAGCAATGATACAACCCAAGCATAAGAGATGGGCATCTCCTAGTAGCAACTTCTCCTCTTCCACAAGTGCGCCACTCTCCCAAGAAGTGAGAGAGAATAGAATGATGAAATAGAGTGCCTTCCTTACTCTATTTATACTTGACTTGACTTAACTAATAACCTTTACTAGTCGGCCTTAACTTAACCACATAACATAATGCTGACTGGGCCGACACCCAATAGGGTGGTCTAATAACCCTTTGACCCACATGGCCGACCCCCAATAGGGTGGTCTAATAACCCTTCGACCCACATGACTTACACAGGGCCGACCCCAACAAGGTGGTCTAATAACCCATCAAGTATAAGTTACGACACTTACAATATAAATGACGACACTTCCATTTAGAGGAATAATAACATCTCTATAGGAATACAAATACTTCCGTATAGAGGAATAATACCATCGCTATAGGAGTACAATATACATATATGAAATACATTCTGAAGTTACATATACATCAACACAAGGGATTCAGATTTATTAGTTGTGTTCCACAATATGCTTATTGCGTCGAGAGGCGCTCTACAACCCAGTATGAGGGAGATCTTCTAACGTGTGTCCAATAACGTTACACGAGTATGAGGGAGATGTTGTAACATTTGTTGAGTAACCTTACATGAGTATGAGGGAGATGTTGTAACTTTTGTCGAGTAAAGTTACACGAGTATGAGGGAGATGTTGTAACATGTCGGCCATAAACAAAGAAGAATAATACAAAGTAAAAAGTAATAAATATTATGTCGGCCATTAATAAAATTATAGTCAACATAAATTAAAGAAGTTAAAAAATATTATAGTGGATATGAAAAGTAGAAACATAATATTATACCCGACATAAAATAAAGAAGTAAAAAGAAATATAGCCAACATAAAACTAGAAATATAAGAAGTAAAAATGATAAAGAAGTAAAAAAAATATTAGAAATATAAGAAGTAAAAAAGATAAAAAAGTAAAAATATTATAGCTGACATAAAAAGTAAAAACATAAGAAATAAAAGAAAGAAGTAAAAAATATATTATAGTAACCATAAGAAATAGAAACAAAAGAAGTAAAATAAATACTATAGCTGACATAAGAAATAGAAAAAATAGAAGAGATTTGAACCTTAAGCCCAATCATCTAACTTTAGGACATTTGATCCCTCTCAGTGTTTAATAACGCCTAAAATTTGGATCTAGAATGATGTTGTACAACAACATTGCCATAGATGTTATCAAACATTTAAAATGCATAAAAAAAACATGGAAAAATGTTTTATTTAAACAAAACATACATATTGGTGTGTGTGATATGTAGGGATGCATCATTAATAATGCATTCATACATTCCTAGAAAATTGACAAGTCCAAGATATTTTTATATTTAATATGCATTAAATGACGATTTTGTAATATCGAGAAGCGCTGAGAATTATTATGCCTAATATTATAAAGATCGCCAATAAGGTGGGGGAAGTTGATTTATTATTTGTGTTTTGTATTGCACTTACGATGTATAAGACAACCAATAACAATGCCATTGAACATTTTAAAATACACCTGAAAGCACATGAAAATGTTTTATTTATGGTGCATCATACATTTTCTAAAAATCAAAAGTTTGGGATAATTTTATATAAAAAGGCACTGAATGGTGTGTTTATAATATCAAGAAGTGCCAAATACAATGTCATCACGTATTATAAATACATTGACAAGTTCAAGATATATTTTTATAAACAACAATTAATAGTGTGTATGGCTCCACTTAATATTATAAAGAGCATTGAAAATGCAATTTTTGTAAAGGTTTAATATTTTATTGATCCACTCAATGTAAAGCAATGCACCAAACAACCTAATGCAAGCTAAACAACTTGAACGCACCATACAGATTATTATTTTTTAAATTGAAAATAAGCCAAATTTAATCATAATTCTACATTTTAATCCACTAAAAATGCAAATAAAGTAACAAACAATTTACTTGGTTTATTCCCTATTGAGGAAGCATGGTTTCCACATAGATAAAAAATGAAAATATGGCACCACTTTGAAAATTTTAAAAATGAACTAAATCTACCAGCGAAGCAAAGCACTCAAGGAATTTGACAATACAATAGCACCAAGGCACTCATACAATGATGGTAAACACATGTGCTTGTATGGTTGGAAGCATTGAAGGAAAGGTAAAAATGAAATAATGGCTTCATAAAAATATATATATTCTACCCTGCCTTAGTGTGCTCGATAATCAAATGTATAGATATATTTGAATGTTTTGGGTGCACCGTTAAAGTTTAAAAAATTATGGATCAATGTGCTTTGTTAAGTGCACTATTGCATTTCTAGGCTAATAAGCACACTCACTAGTTTTTAAATCTTTTCTAAGTAAAAAAAAATCATCTTATAAAAAAAATGCTTAAACCTATTTTGGTGCTTCTTATATATTGACGCACCAATGTGCTTATTGTCTAATGATGCACCAATGTTTGTGATATCATGAAATATCGAAATGTTCATTAGTGTGCCTATAAAAGGAATGCAACAAGGTGACGTCTATAGGTGTGCACCAATATAATTTTGTATATTTTTAGATAAAAAGAAATATTTCATTGAAAAATATCTAAACTCATTCATTGTGTTGTAGATAGTAATGCACCAATGCACTTACAAGTTTATGTAGCACCAACTAGAGTTTGTCTAAAATTAAAATAAACCCATTTTTCTCCATATAATTATAATCGCTTTTAGGGTGCATGGTTATGATCACATTGGTGCACTATATAATTGGGGCACCAATGCATTTTATATGATTTAAGTGCATTGATTAAAAAAACTCCACTAAGACCTTCAACCACCCACCTCTACTAGCAACCTCGTGTTGAGCAAGCAACAACACCACATAATTTTCTACCCAGAAGAATATCCACGGGTCCCTATAAATTTTCATATCTAATCTCTTTAATTGCCATCCCTAATTACGTCATAGGAATTCAAACAACGAAAGACTATCCTCGGCACTGTAGCAGATTCCTCGCTCATTGAGCCAATGGAATGCTGCCACGTATATTTGTATATTTTCCAAAAAAAAATCCTGACCGTCTATTATTTGTCTCGTTGTTTATCTATCTGTCGTTCATTGTCTCGGTTATCCTAATTAAACCTAAAGTTGTAGCGATGCGAAGGGGAAACCCTCTTCGTTCTTGGTCTACGACTCTGCATATCTATGCACGCTAGAGAATAGGGGTTCTTACCGACGTCGTCATTTGGTCTTTGTCGGCGATGAGGACCCCCGAAGCCAACAAGGAGGTCACATCGAGGAGTACCTCTGAAAAAGACCAGCAAGTGCCCCTATCCACTATTTCAGAGGGCAAAACATCGACCTCAGTCGAACCTATTCTTGGCATCGACCTCTTCCCTTCATGCGGGCACAACGAGGTTCTCCCATGGCGTAAATATTAACCATGTTTCAACTTGCGACTCGGTTCTTCATGCAGTTCTTTGGCGTGTTCACCAAGTTTCTCTAGCATGTTCACCAAGTTTCTCTGGCATGTTGACAGAGTTTTCAAATCTCAAGCCCGACGATGAGGGTCTTCATTGATTCCCTTTACATGCAGACGTCACGGCTTGGTCCTCACTTCCTGAAGACAGAGTTTTGATTCACCATCACTTGAAACACTAATTCGTCGACACTACAAGCTTTAAATTTGATCTCTGTTTGCACGGATTTGTCTTCAATTGAATCCTGCGAGCTATCTGGTTGAGGTGAGTTTTTCCGCAGATGAAGCCATTGTGAAATTGGGGTTTTTTTGTGCTTCCTCTCAAGTCGAGCGATTTGCTCCAAAATTTCTATGGATGAGACTGAGACTGCCTTTCCTATGGAGGGGAGGGGTCATTCGGAGAGAATGTCATTGGACAGGAGGGAAGGGACATGTAGTGTGTTTACTTTTAAGTTTTCTTGATTTGAGGTTTCTGGGTCTCAAATCTTGTATGTGAAGTTGGGATTAGCGTATTTTCAACTTCATTTTGAGTTTTATGTATTCCCCTTTTGCAGAGGCATTAGATAAAGTACACCTTCTAGTCTTATAGGTAATGGAGAGGCCTTGGAAGCCCCCAATTCTACAACGACGCCATGTTGTCGTAGCTCCGACCGAATAAGAAGGAAAACGAAGGTAGGAGGAATGCTCCAACCTCACATGAAATGGAGGAATTCTTTGCAAGAGCATTAGACTACCCTTTCTTCCTTAAACCCTTGTCATCTTTCCAGAGTCCATATCCGCTCAGTCATTCCTTCTACAACACAAGGTATGTCTGATACTCTTCAGAAAGCATGTCGCACTTCGGCAACTTTGGACCCCCGACATCAGGGATACATACTTCCTCCTTGTTCTCAATATCACATTATGTAAGTATTTTATTTCTTCCTCAAAATATCTCACATCGAATTTCGCATTGGTTTTCCTTGAGGTTTTGTAAGATTTATTTTGGCCAATTTCATCTATATGGTGCTCTGTGAGTTTTTCTTTTGAATACCGTTGCATATCAGAAATAAGAATTTTCCGTGTGTTCTGGATTCATTTAGGGTGCTGATTTTTGTTTGGGAATTTAATGAACACGTTAAGTATTCTTTTTTCTGAGCATTGTGATTTTGTTTAGGGTTCTGGTTTTTGTTTGGGAATTTATTGAACGCTCCACCTTTTTGTTAAATGTTATTGTGAATTTTTTAATATGGAAAATGGTATGTATGCAACAACGTGTGGAAGCAATCCACCGGAAGAAGAGCAATTTTTTAATATGGAAAACGGTCTGTATGCAACAGCGTGTGGAAGCAATCCACCGGAAGAAGAAGAACGATTTTTTAATATGGAAAACAGTCTGTATGCAGCACCGTATGGAAGCAATCCACCGGAAGAAGAAGAGCATTTTTTTAATATGGAAAACGGTCTGTATGCAACACCATGTGGAAGCAATCCACCGGAAGAAGAAGAGTTGCCAAGTATGGAAACATTGGAATCTCTCGAAAGGCCGCATCCGTTGGGTGCCTACTACAGGCAGTCTCCCACAAGCATCGCCTCATAAGCATTAGCTAGCCTCAACCACATATCAGCTATTAGGTCGTGGACATTAGTATTTATTAAATGTAAAGGAGTGATAATTGGGTCAGCTCCATTTCCCAGAAAAAACAACTATTATCGAAAGGAAAAAGAAGTAAAGAGACCACTCCTCGTATGCAATGGAAGGCTTATACAAGATCAATGTATATTCAACAATTAAAACATGTAAAGGTAAAGGTTGGAGTGGGGTCGCTCCTCCTTTTTCCTGTATGCAATCATTTTAACAAACTGAACGATACTAATTGGAAACTTTTCAATGTGCTTAATTATTGTGCAATTTCATTGGTGCATTGTGTATTTATATTTTTGAGAAGTAAAGAGACCACTCCTCGTCTGCAATGGAAGGCTTATACAAGATCAATGTATATTCAACAATTAAAACATGTAAAGGTAAAGGTTGGAGTGAGGTTGCTCCTCCTTTTTTCTGTATGCAATCATTTTAACAAACTGAACGATACTAATTGGAAACTTTTCAACGTGCTTAATTATTGTGCAATTTCATCGGTGCATTGTGTATTTATATTTTTGAGTCTAGTTACTGTAATTTGCTTTGAAAAGAGAGATAGTTATTAAAAATGTAATAGCCGCTTGAGGCCTATGAAGGTGTTCATACGCTAACCGCATCTTAGTTATGCTTGTTCTATGTATATAGTCTATGAATACCTATATATACAAAAAAAATTGAAAATTATATATAATAAAATATGTGTCTATATTTATATAGGTAGACAGATAGGGACGAATCTTAAAATTCTGAAGGCTTTGGAAAATTTAAAAATGGAGAGATCATCTACAAACAAAACCATAGACACTTTATCAAAGACTACTATGAAAGACAGTACCTCTCCTGATGAGAAAAATAGGCCATTTTATCCTTTTGGTGGACCCAATATGCCTACAGCCCCATGGATGCAAGAATGGGGCAAAAACGCCTGCCAAGGACTTTGAGAAGAATGCTAGAAAAAATATGGCAGAGTTAAACAACAAGGACAACGATATCTTAATTCCATCAATATATTTATTAATATAATTGTTTTTCCATTTATCTTAAAACCTTTTATGCTTTTTAAATACTAAATCAAAAAGAATTTGTATTAGGGGTTCTGAATTTGGTGGTGGACCCAATATACCTACAGCCCCATAGATGCAAGAATAGGACAAAAACGTATGCCAAGGACTTTGAGAAGAATGCTAGAAAAAATATGGCAGAGTTTGTACTAATATGTCCCTCGGTTCTGTATTGTAAAAATTTATTATAGTTTTACTGAGTTTCCTTTTTGTTTATAAAACATCACTCGCGAACAATATTTATCAAACTATACACTGTAATTTCAATATTTTATTTTATATATACTTTGTTATTCAATCATTATTATCTAAATTTATTAACTTTTTAAATGTAAGATACAAAATGAATGAACAAATTTATTTGCTACTAAGATATAGATAATTCTTTTGTTTTATGATTTTTGGAAGATCTTCACCCGGGAGTCGAATTGTGATCAAGCAACTCATTTACAGCCCACGCGAATTCAGTAAACAATATTATAAAGAAATATTATAAATAAAATCATATAGAGCTTAGTAAGCCGTGTGCTATGAACTGAAGCAACATCTCATCGTCGTGGCAGCTAAATGGAAGGTGCATGCATGCTAGTGGCTAAGTGGAAGCCACAATAGGTCTTGAAAACCACTGTTTTAACTTTCTTTGTGGTATGCTACTGCCAACGAGTTTGGGATTAAAATGTTTAAAAATGTTAAATAATATCCTTTTTCCTTTTTTATATATATTCTTTTGTTTTTTCTTTATATATCCGTTTGCTTTTTCTTTATAGAGGTGCAAGGTTATTCTTTCCTATTTTAAATTTCTTGCGCTTTAAAACTTTATTTGTTTCTTTCTTGGGTTTTTATATTACCCAGCATACTAAAGATGAAGCAACAGCCATCCCACGGCACTGCTCTGTGTATATGAAAAAGCAATACCATTGCATTGGCAGAATATATCGGGAGATAGAATGTGGCAGATATAATCCAAGGTATTCAAACCTATGATCTGAAGATATTGGGGGAGATAGAATGTGGCAGATATAATCCAAGGTATTCAAACCTATGATCTGAAGATATCGGGAGATAGAATGTGGCAGAATATAATTCTCATCCATACCAATGATGGGGTCAATCCTGACACGAATCATTTCTCCCGACCCTACCTGCCATGTGAGATCATTTTTGATCTAATGAAAGATCTTCATAAAACCACGCCACAAGGGGGAGAAGTTCCAACTTGCCAATTTGGGGCTTCTAATCTAGCAGGCGAGATCTGATTTAATATATTTGCCATTAATGAGAGAAGACTAGAGAGTTTTGCCAAAAATACATCTCCGGAGACTTTTGAGTCTGAGAGCAATGTTAAAGATGCCCAAATCCTTGATACCCCAACCCCCAAATCTATACGGTCTGGAAATGGAATCTGCTGCAACCAAGGAAATCTTTCCACTGTTTGTAGACCCAAACCAAAGAAAATTGAAGAAATATCTTTTGATGATCTTAAGAATAGCTGATGGAACTTCGAGCAAGGAAAACCAGTAAACTGGTATGCTGGAAAGCACAGACTTCAGTAAGATAAGCTTACCACCAATAGACAATAACCTATAAGACCAATGTGCTATTCGTGCCTCAATTTTTCTCAGCAACCAAAACCAATCTTTAATTTGATAATTGTTGGGTTTAAGATGGAAACCCTGATATTTAAAACCCTGTTCTAATTGGCAGCACTTAAAAGGCAGAATCGAAAGAATGTCACTAAGGTGACCATCCATTGGAGATATATGGTAAAAATTAGATTTATTATTTGTGTTTTGTATTGCACTTTTTTTTTTCCTGGAAAAAAAAAGCGTAATTTTATTTCATCTTTCGAGTACAAAATTACATTTAGATAGCGTAGAAGAGCTCGCAGAGCCCTATCTATTAGCAGCTTTTCAGCTTCATTAAATTCAGGTACCGAGGCACCTCAGAATAAATCCTACTGCTAGAACCCTAAATCCTGGCAACCATGAATGGCTCCAATACAACGAAAAAGCCCAGCTCTGTTAACCAGCTCGGATAGAAGAACAGGGAAACAATAAGAAAGAAGGAAAATAAAAAACGAAAGGCCACAACGCTTGAATGGTTGCAGAGCCACTGGCTGCAACAAAGAAACCCTAGTCCACGGCAGAGAAACCTCTCCCAGACATGGAAATCGAAGTGAGGCTCCCCTCAGCCACGCCGCCACCATAGAGGAGCACGAGCTTGCCGGCAGTATGCCGTAGTCATTGCTATCGGCAGTCCGCCGCCGTCAAAGGGTATCCACGCCAATGATGGGAACCCGTGCTCAATCAGACGACCGCGTCTTCGAACCAGAGCCAGTAAATCCATCCTATCGCGGCTTCCTCAGCGTTTCCACCGCCGCAATGGAGAAGTACGAAGCCCACCTGCTCCTCAGACCTCCATTGCCTCCGTCTTCACGCGCCCAGGATGCCCCGACTCAGAAATGCTCCCCTCATCACAAGAAACCACCGCCGCCGCCACTGGGAAGCAGGAGGAGCCTGCTACCCAATGGGTCGCCGCGCTAAGGCACCACCACCGATCCAGAACGAAAGATGAAGTCGTCTGTAGACAACTACATCCGGCCATAAACAGAAAGCAAAACAAGGGAGGAGGAGGGAAGCGGCCATGGAGGATCCATGGCCGCCAAGTTCAACTCAGGAGCCGACTATCAAACCCTAGTTGCAGAGCGCCCTAAGAGAGATCGAGTTCTTTTTGTATTGCACTTATGATGTATAAGACAATCAATAACAATGCCATTGAACATTTTAAAATACACCTGAAAGCACGTGAAAATGTTTTATTTATGGTGCATCATACATTTTCTAAAAATCAAAAGTTTGGGATAATTTTATATAAAAAGGCACTGAATGGTGTGTTTATAATATCAAGAAGTGCCAAATACAATGTCATCAAGTATTATAAATACATTGACAAGTTTAAGATATATTTTTATAAACAACAATTAATAGTGTGTATGGTGCCACTTAATATTATAAAGAGCATTGAAAATGCAATTTTTGTAAAGGTTTAATATTTTATTGATCCACTCAATGTAAAGCAATGTATCAAACAACCCACTGCAAGCTAAACAACTTGAACGCACCATACAGATTATTATTTTTTAAATTGAAAATAAGCCAAATTTAATCATAATTCTACATTTTAATCCACTAAAAATGCAAATAAAGTAACAAACAATTTACTTGGTTTATTCCCTATTGAAGAAGCATGGTTTCCACATAGATAAAAAATGAAAATATGGCACCACTTTGAAAATTTTAAAAATGAACCAAATCTACCAGCGAAGCAAAGGACTCAAGGAATTTGACAATACAATAGCACCAAGGCACTCATACAGTGATGGTAAACACATTTGCTTGTATGGTTGGAAGCATTGAAGGAAAGGTAAAAATGAAATAATGGCTTCATAAAAATATATATATTTTACGCCGCCTTAGTGTGCTCGATAATCAAATGTATAGATATATTTGGATGTTTTGGGTGCACCGTTAAAGTTTAAAAAATTATGGATCAATGTGCTTTGTTAAGTGCACTATTGCATTTCTAGGCTAATAAGCACACTCACTAGTTTTTAAATCTTTTCTAAGTAAAAAACAATTATCTTATAAAAAAATGCTTAAACCTATTTTGGTGCTTCTTATATATTGACGCACCAATGTGCTTATTGTCTAATGATGCACCAATGTTTGTGATATCATGAAATATCGAAATGTTCATTAGTGTGCCTATAAAAGGAATGCAACAAGGTGACGTCTATAGGTGTGCACCAATATAATTTTGTATCTTTTTAGATAAAAAGCAATATTTCATTGAAAAATATCTAAACTCATTCATTGTGTTGTAGATAGTAATGCACCAATGCACTTACAAGTTTATGTAGCACCAACTAGAGTTTGTCTAAAATTAAAATAAACCCATTTTTCTCCATATAATTATAATGGCTTTTAGGGTGCATGGTTATGATCACATTGGTGCACTATATAATTGGGGCACCAATGCATTTTATATGATTTAAGTGCATTGATTAAAAAAACTCCACTAAGACCTTCAGCCACCCACCTCTACTAGCAACCTCATGTTGAGCAAGCAACAACACCACATAATTTTCTACCCAGAAGAATATTCATGGGTCCCTATAAATTTTCATATCTGATCTCTTTAATTGCCATCCCTAATTACGTCGTAGGAATTCAAACAACAAAAGACTATCCTTGGCATTGTAGCAGATTCCTCGCTCATTGAGCCAATGGAATGCTGCCACGTATATTTGTATATTTGCCAAAAAAAAATCCTGACCGTCTATTATTTGTCTCGTTGTTTATCTATCTGTCGTTCATTGTATCGGTTATCCTAATTAAACCTAAAGTTGTAGCGATGCGAAGGGGAAACCCTCTTCGTTCTTGGTCTACGACTCTGCATATCTATGCACGCTAGAGAATAGGGGTTCTTACCGACGTCGTCATTTGGTCTTTGTCGGCGATGAGGACCCCCGAAGCCAACAAGGAGGTCACATCAGGGAGTACCTCTGAAAAAGACCAGCAAGTGCCCCTATCCACTATTTCAGAGGGCAAAACATCGACCTCAGTCGAACCTATTCTTGGCATCGACCTCTTCCCTTCATGCGGGCACAACGAGGTTCTCCCATGGCGTAAATATTAACCATGTTTCAACTTGCGACTCGGTTCTTCATGCAGTTCTTTGGCGTGTTCACCAAGTTTCTCTAGCGTGTTCACCAAGTTTCTCTGGCATGTTGACAGATTTTTCAAAGCTCAAGCCCGACGATGAGGGTCTTCATTGATTCCCTTTACATGCAGACGTCACGGCTTGGTCCTCACTTCCTGAAGACAGAGTTTTGATTCACCATCACTTGAAACACTAATTCGTCGACACTACAAGCTTTAAATTTGATCTCTGTTTGCACGGATTTGTCTTCAATTGAATCCTGCGAGCTATCTGGTTGAGGTGAGTTTTTCCGCAGATGAAGCCGTTGTGAAATTTGGGGTTTTTTTGTGCTTCCTCTCAAGTCCAGTGATTTGCTCCAAAATTTTCTATGGATGAGACTGAGACTGCCTTTCCTATGGAGGGGAGGGGTCATTCGGAGAGAATGTCATTGGACAGGAGGGAAGGGACATGTAGTGTGTTTACTTTTAAGTTTTCTTGATTTGAGGTTTCTGGGTCTCAAATCTTGTATGTGAAGTTGGGATTAGCGTATTTTCAACTTCATTTTGAGTTTTATGTATTCCCCTTTTGCAGAGGCATTAGATAAAGTACACCTTCTAGTCTTATAGGTAATGGAGAGGCCTTGGAAGCCCCTGGTTCTACAACGAGGCCATGTTGTCGTAGCTCCAACCAAATAAGAAGGCAAACGAAGGTAGGAGGAATGCTCCAACCTCACATGAAATGGAGGAATTCTTTGCAAGAGCATTAGACTACCCTTTCTTCCTTAAACCCTCATCATCTTTCCAGAGTCCATATCCGCTCAGTCATTCCTTCTACAACACAAGGTTTGTCTGATACTCTTCAGAAAGCATGTCGCACTTTGGCAACTTTGGACCCCCGACATCAGGGATACATACTTCCTCCTTGTTCTCAATATCACATTATGTAAGTATTTTATTTCTTCCTCAAAATATCTCACATCGAATTTCGCATTGGTTTTCCTTGAGGTTTTGTAAGATTTATTTTGGCCAATTTCATCTATATGGTGCTCTATGAGTTTTTCTTTTGAATACCGTTGCATATCATAAATAAGAATTTTTCGTGTGTTCTGGATTCATTTAGGGTGCTGATTTTTGTTTGGGAATTTAATGAACACATTAAGTATTCTTTTTTCTGAGCATTGTGATTTCGTTTAGGGTTCTGGTTTTTGTTTGGGAATTTATTGAACGCTCCACCTTTTTGTTAAATGTTATTGTGAATTTTTTAATATGGAAAACGGTATGTATGCAACAACGTGTGGAAGCAATACACCGGAAGAAGAAGAGCAATTTTTTAATATGGAAAACGGTCTGTATGCAACAGCGTGTGGAAGCAATCCACCGGAAGAAGAAGAACGATTTTTTAACATGGAAAACAGTCTGTATGCAGCACCGTATGGAAGCAATCCACCGGAAGAAGAAGAGCAATTTTTTAATATGGAAAATGGTCTGTATGCAACACCGTGTGGAAGCAATCCACCGGAAGAAGAAGAGTTGCCAAGTATGGAAACATTGGAATCTCTCGAAAGGCCGCATCCGTTGGGTGCCTACTACAGGCAGTCTCCCACGAGCATCGCCTCATAAGCATTAGCTAGCCTCAACCACATATCAGCTATTAGGTCGTGGACATTAGTATTTATTAAATGTAAAGGAGTGATAATTGGGTTAGCTCCATTTCCCAGAAAAAAACAACTATTATCGAAAGGAAAAAGAAGTAAAGAGACCACTCCTCGTATGCAATGGAAGGCTTATACAAGATTAATGTATATTCAACAATTAAAACATGTAAAGGTAAAGGTTGGAGTGGGGTCGCTCCTCCTTTTTCCTGTATGCAATCATTTTAACAAACTGAACAATACTAATTGGAAACTTTTCAACGTGCTTAATTATTGTGCAATTTCATTGGTGCATTGTGTATTTATATTTTTGAGAAGTAAAGAGACCAGTCCTCGTCTGCAATGGAAGGCTTATACAAGATCAATGTATATTCAACAATTAAAACATGTAAAGGTAAAGGTTGGAGTGAGGTTGCTCCTCCTTTTTTCTGTATGCAATCATTTTAACAAATTGAACGATACTAATTGGAAACTTTTCAACGTGCTTAATTATTGTGCAATTTCATTGGTGCATTGTGTATTTATATTTTTGAGTCTAGTTACTGTAATTTGCTTTGAAAAGAGAGATAGTTATTAAAAATGTAATAGCCGCTTGAGGCCTATGAAGGTGTTCATACGCTAACCGCATCTTAGTTATGCTTGTTCTATGTATATAGTCTATGAATACCTATATATACAAAAAAAATTGAAAATTATATATAATAAAATATGTGTCTATATTTATATAGGTAGACAGATAGGGACGAATCTTAAAATTCTGAAAGCTTTGGAAAATTTAAAAATGGAGAGATCATCTACAAACAAAACCATAGACACTTTATCAAAGACTACTATGAAAGACAGTACCTCTCCTGATGAGAAAAATAGGCCATTTTATCGTTCTAGTGGTGGACCCAATATGCCTACAGCCCCATGGATGCAAGAATGGGGCAAAAACGCTTGCCAAGGACTTTGAGAAGAATGCTAGAAAAAATATGGCAGAGTTAAACAACAAGGACAACGATATCTTAATTCCATCAATATATTTATTAATATAATTATTTTTTCATTTATCTTAAAACCTTTTATGCTTTTTAAATACTAAATCAAAAAGAATTTGTATTAGGGGTTCTGAATTTGGTGGTGGACCCAATATGCCTACAGCCCCATGGATGCAAGAATAGGACAAAAACGTATGCCAAGGACTTTGAGAAGAATGCTAGAAAAAATATGGCAGAGTTTGTACTAATATGTCCCTCGGTTCTGTATTGTAAAAATTTATTATAGTTTTACTGAGTTTCCTTTTTGTTTATAAAACATCACTCGCGAACAATATTTATTAAACTATACACTGTAATTTCAATATTTTATTTTATATATACTTTGTTATTCAATCATTATTATCTAAATTTATTAACTTTTTAAATGTAAGATACAAAATGAATGAACAAATTTATTTGCTACTAAGATATAGATAATTCTTTTGTTTTGTGATTTTTGGAAGATCTTCACCCGGGAGTCGGATTGTGATCAAGCAACTCATTTACAGCCCACGCGAATTCAGTAAACAATATTATAAAGAAATATAATAAATAAAATCATATAGAGCTTAGTAAGCCGTGTGCTATGAACTGAAGCAACATCTCATCGTCGTGGCAGCTAAATGCAAGGTGCATGCATGCTAGTGGCTAAGTGGAAGCCACAAGAGGTCTTGAAAACCACTGTTTTAACTTTCTTTGTGGTATGCTACTGCCAACGAGTTTGGGATTAAAATGTTAAAAAATGTGAAAAAATATCCTTTTTCCTTTTTTATATATATTCTTTTGTTTTTTCTTTATAGAGGTGCAAGGTTATTCTTTCCTATTTTAAATTTCTTGCGCTTTTAAACTTTATTTGTTTCTTTCTTGGGTTTTAATATAACCCAGCATACTAAAGATGAAGCAACAGCCATCCCACGGCACTGCTCTGTGTATATGAAAAAGCAATACCATTGCATTGGCTTCCCACATTTTTTATGAGATAAAATAAATTCAAAATTTTTGGTCATCCAATACTGAAAACCACCATTAAAATTTCAGCAAACTATTGGTCTGTCCCTGCAATTACAATATTAATGAGCTTTATACTTTTTGTACTGTTTAAGCATATCAATATGACCATTGATTAAAATGTTCAAAAAGCACTCATTTAATACCTGTTGTCTCTTGTGATAATGTGATAATGGTAGAATAAAATATTTGGTATAAAATATCTATTAAAAAATTAATACAAGATTTCACATGATGAAGTTCTTTGTTCTTTTGCATTTACGTTATCTCTACAAAAATAATACACAATTTATTATATATATATATATATATCACCTTAAAAATTTAATAAAACAAATAATATATGTCACCTTAAAAATTTAATAAAACAAATAATAAAGTTTAGTATATACAAGAAAATAATTTATTTTATTTTATTTTAAATTTATGTTATTTATAATTTTTATGTTTTTGTTTTGCAGTGAAACATGTTTAATGGAGAATATCTCTTTTGACTTAAATGATTAAATATTAAACAAATGAGATAGTTTGAAATGTGTTTTGTCTAAAATAAGATTCCAAAGATTAGGTTCAAACTTTGAGAAAAATTCTATTGAAACCCAAAATAAATTCATATTAAAAAAAACTCTAATTAAGTGGATTCTATTATATCAAAGAAGGAAATTTAAAATAAATAAATAAAACTATTCTTTTAAACAAAATTTTGAAACATAAAAAATTTGACAAATCATCCAAATTCAAAAGGAAGGGCTCACTTCCAATCATTTACATATAATCTTCCAAGTCATAGATCGAAAACATAAAATTAAGGGTTTAATTTATTTATTTCAATCTGTCATAATGCTCAAATATTAATAGATGAATTTGAAGATCAAAAGATTGATCATGATATCGAAATATCGTGTTGATTAATTTTTCCAAACCAAGGCATGAAACCAACTTAAATAAGCTTAAGAATAAGATGTAAGCCTTTTAGGAACCATTAAGAAGCCATAAGACCTAATCGGAACAAATCATGAGAATCACCAAAACATCACCCAAAGAAGGATAAACTCAAAAGATTAATTATGAGAAACACAAAAACCAAACACCTAAGAAATGAAGATTATCAAACCATCAAACAAAGCAAAACCAAAAGCAATGAAAAGAATATTTTTGAATTTTTTGATTGGGGGGCTATATTTTTGGTCAAAAATGTGGGGAATTGTTTGGGGGCCGACACAATTTCGCTTTGATTTTTATAAGCAATTATGTACAAAATCATCTAAATCATAAACATATAAAAATGATTAATTGAATATTCTTCTCATAAAATATCCCCATTCTATATCGTAATGAAAATAATTGAAGGCATCATTCACCTTGACATTCTCTTTATTGTTTATATCTATAATTCTACTTTCCTTATAATTCTACTTTCCTAGAGAGTTACCATATAACAATAAAAATCTTTCACCTGAATCACTTATCAAATTATGTAGAAGCTTTCACATGAATCACTTATCAAATTATTTATATCACATGGAAAGAACCATTCAATGTAATTGAGCATAATCACACAAATGTCAAAAGAGTTATTTGACTTTTAAGTCAATAATTCTAGGTAAGATGAGACACATCATGAAGAAGGAGAGCATTTTATGGTATTTCAAATACCATGAAATTAGTTGGATCATATGAGAATTGCTTTTTTTCACATTGCAAAATTCCAAATGTTTTTATATAAAAATACATTTATTGAATCTAGAATGTGTAATCTCAACAACTTACTCAGTAGTTGAAAATAAACTTATTGGTTGGCCAGCTGAACAAAGAACTCTTATTGACTCTTCTAACTAATAATTTCAATAATGAATAAACAACAAAATATCATAAATATTAAAATTTATTTTATAGGTGCATCAACCATATCTCATCAATCAACATGGTTGGCCTATTAGTAAATGACAAGTGACACTTTTAATTGACTTTTCTCACAAATAAGTATTTTCAATAATGAATAAACTACAAAATATCATAAATATTAAAATTTATTTTAGAAGCACGTCAACTATATTTCAACAATAAACATCTGTTTAAAATTTTGAATATAAGAAGTTTATTTGTTAAAAAAATTTAAACTTAGATATATTTGTTATTTAGGCATTTTTATTTATAAAGATTGGATTTAAAAATATAATCTCGAAAGAATAATTAATCACAAAAAATTTAGAATTTTGAAATCTAATAAATTTTAAAATTTTGAATATAAGAAGTTTATTTGTTTAAAAAATTTACCCTTAGATATATTTGTTGTTTAGGCATTTTTTATTTATGGAGATGGGGTTTGAAAATATATTTACATTGAACAAAGCCTTATTTTATTTTATAAATAATTTTCATAGTATAGTATTAAGATATTATAATAGATTTTAGACGTGAAAGAAGAATTAATCATGAAATTCTTAGCATTTTGGAATCTAAATTTATTATTATGATAGATTTAAATGTTTTTGAATAACTAATTATGAAAATTTTAAAATTTTCATATCTAAATTGTAATTATAAATTTTATATTATTAGAAGGGATTCAATTTTCACAATTAAATACCTGTATTATCAGGGCATGTGCATGAGATCTAGTTCCTATATATAGTTTTTCAGAATCTTTCTTAAGATGTCAGATGAACTGGACATTTTATTGCTATAGAATTAGTCCAATGTCTAGAAGATAGTCTAGGATGGTCACTTTGATTCTAGTCCAATGTTGCAAACATCTCTTCTTTCTCCCAATTTTTCTTAATTTTTCATAATTTTTCAGATGAACTGGACATTTTATTGCTATAGAACTAGTCCAATGTCTGGAAGATAGTCTAGGATGGTCACTTTGATTCTAGTCCAATGTTGCAAACATCTCTTCTTTCTCCCAATTTTTCTTAATTTTTCATAATTTTTCAGGATGCCAAAATTTTCAAGTCCGATTTTATGCTCGTTGAGTTTTTCCTTTTTTCCCATTTTTCTTAATGTCGTCCATTGTCGATTTGATGACCCCAATCGGCTGATGCAGAGTTTTGTAATACTGGAAACTTTCCACATCTTATTGAGATGCAATTTTCCAGAGGAACCTTACTGCCAAGACAAACTCATCCAAACCTTGGCCTGATATTTGATACGTGGCCCGCTTGTGTTAATTTGAAATATGCATCTTCAAGCTTCACAACGTTGAGGTGCATATTAGATCTTGCTTTAGAAGGTTTTGTGCTAGTGTTAATGCACCTAATGTGCCAAACTGATTCAATGCTTCATCACACATGGACTAGGGAAAATTTGATGGATCACCCTACCCCCACCTCCACCCTTTCCTGGGATTGCACCTCTTCTCTTGGTGCAATTATTTTTCAATTTCTAGAGAATTATGGTGATTCAATCATTTTGAAAATGATCCCCCTGATCTCATCTTCATTTTCTTTTCAGGGTTCCCTTAAACATATGATATGGATTTTCTTATATTCAAATTTGCTTCATGAAACATGCCCCAAGGAGCTGGAATGCATGATAGTCGACTTCTGACAATTCAGGTGCCAGGCCTAGGGGACCCGGGACACATATTCTCTCAAAATCAATCAATACTTGCACCTAACCTCATTCCTTTCACCTGGTGTCATCCCTTTGAAACTCATGCCATGCAGGTGGGACATACCACAATGAGAAAGGAACCCTGGTGGATAGCTTAACCCTCAGTTGACCCTTCTAGGGAGACAACCTATTTGTATAACATTATCTTTTTTTTAGTTCACTCTAGCATATTTATCACATACATCTGCTTTTGTATAGAGAAATATTATAAGGTTGTTTCGCACGAGTTGTTAAGGAAAATGTTTATATTAGGTGTTTACTTGATCCATCGCTAGGCTTTTACCTACCATGCCTATGGGAAGTGACTACATATAGGCCTTTGTCATTGTGATTCATTAGAAGATGGGTTTGTATGCTTAGGGTGTGTATCGCGATTATCAAGGGAAGCCAGTGGTTCTTGACTGTGTGTGTGAGGCTTAGAGACGTATTTTGGGCAGAGAAAACATGTAAGTGCTTCTTTTTCAATGGTGTTATTGGATTGGCCTTATGTATGTATGCTTTTCATTTTCCACCCTTTGAAGCCAAGTGGTTAATTTTGTCAACCTGAGAAAATAAGACATATATAAAGTTCCATTAATTTTTTTCCATGCTATGTTATCCAAAATCATATTGTTTACAAATGAATTATGTATGAGTCGTGTGCTCGTGGGCTTGGACATCAATTTATCTTGATCAATTGACCATCCCCAAGGACATACTTAGATTACACAACTAAGGAAATACATTGAACTGTATGATTAAGGAATTAAAAATTGATATACCACAAAAATTGGGATATCCCTGAGGGATAGCTCATCCGGTTGATATACCACGTTGTCCTAATGATGATCCAGGTTCCATTCCTTTGGTAAGGGCCAACGGGTCCAATGGAAGGTGAGGTTGGGGATAAAAGTTTGCCACTAGGACTTGGAGGGTGAGGCATACTAGCCTATCCCAATGGGTTTATAACGGATGCCATCCGTGAATGTGGGGAAGCATCCTTGGGTTTCCCTAGGGGATTGTTTTCTTAAAAAAATGGTTATGCTAGAGGTGGGTGGGGCTCTATTCATCCCTGTATTAATTTGAATTATATACATGGTAAAGTTGTTGTGCAACATGTAATTTCAATAGGAACAGAAATTCGAAATGTGCAATATGAAATTTTTCTAGCAAATAGTTGTACTGAAATTATTTTTGTGATATGTTAGGGAATACCTACCCATGGGAGGGAGTGTGAAGATGGTTGAAGAATCTATCAAACTTGCATATAGAGAAAATGCAGATGTCCTAAAAGATAAGCGTGTTGCAGCTGTCCAATCTCTATCTGGAACTGGCGCTTGCCATCTCTTTGTGGAGTTTAAATAAAAATATGCATTTACTTAGTAATTTAAACAACTTGTGTTGAATAATATCAAGCATATATTCCAGAGTTAATAGTTATAGTTGGAGCAGCGTACAACCTATTTTGAGTACTTTACTTGGTCAAAAGCAAATATAAAGAAGACTATTCCATTTTGTTTGGGAATTTGTTGTTGACAATTTCATGTATTGGAGAGTGGGCCCATCCTTGAAGACCATTTGATGAGGACATCTCCTATTATCATGATTTATTGGTTATTATCACTTTGGAGGATGATTTGACCCTAAAGGATGGAAATCGTCTCACTCTTGGGGAGTATATCATGGCTCAGTTTTTGGAAGAAATAGACATACACTTTTTGAGGAGTTGATTTCACACATGTTTATACATAAGCACTCATCTTATTTTATTCATTGTTTGACTTGTCATGAAAGTTGGTTAGGAGGGTATGATTTTTTACTACTTTCCTTGAGAGAAGAAAGTGGATCTAAACCACTTATGTATATTTTGGGAAAAGGTTGTTGAGGAGGTCAAGAAATGTTTGTTTTATTATTTCTTGTTGGAACAAAATATGGATCTAGAAGACGAAATTATTATTTTATTGTGAAGGAAGTTGAGCTAGATTCTATAAAGAGTATCCCTTCCTTGTTGTACTCATGGTGGATTTAAGAAGAAATCCCCTATGAGCTTAGTTGAATATCTATTCGATGCTTTTGGAAGATTGATGAAATTCTTTATGGATGAAGATATCTAGTAGATATTAATGCTCTCTCTTATTGCTGGAACTATCTTGACATATGCTTATGGTTGTATTTTTCTCTACTCTTGGATGGGTGCACATACATTTCATTCTTGGTAATCATAATCTTTATAAGTGTTGGAGTTCATCTACTTTGGGGATCTCTTTAGTTATATTTCTGTAATTTGGGACAGCAAGGATAGGGCCTTTGTAGCTTGTATGTTTCAGTCTCGATTGCCATATTTTCCTCAATAGGGTATCCTTCCATTGAACCTTGATTTTACTCCATTTCCCAATGGAAAGACACTAGTATTTGGTCCACTCATCCATATTATTTTCTAAAACTTCGTCAATTTATTTGCTAGAACTTTATCTTCATTTCACCTTGGAATCCATTGCATAAGTTTAAGTAATCCTATTCTAGGGAAGCCACCCTTGAGCTGGAGATTCCTTTTAATAGCATATTTTCACTTTATTTGAGGAATACTATCCATACATGTTGTAGTATTATTTTTTTATTTTACAGTCTAGTAGATCTAGCTAAGAATTGCCTGATATTGTGATCTCATGAAAATTTTAAAACTAACCTTGAGAGCATTTCATTTGGTAAATTATTTGGGGAATGAAGTGATATTCATTAAATCTTAGTTGGATCCACTAGAATTAACCATTACAACACTTTACCTCTTTTGGATTTGTACTTGAACGATGAAAACTTGTTGCTGCTCTTTTGTTAGCTACATAGTCTGAAATTGCATAGAGATAAAGAGGAAAACTTGCAGCTGCTTTGTTTGTTAGCTACATAATCTCAAATTGCATGGATACTGATTTGCTTTTAGAAGCATATTTTTAAATTGTTATTATGAACTTACAGTATTAATGGGAAATCTTATGGCTTTCCTAATCATTTATGGTTTGCATGTTGATATAACATAGGTATTTTGTCAACAATAGATGTTTTCTCTGGTGACCTTTTAGTTGGGATAAGTACGATGAAATTTCTCTTTAGTTTGTAATTGTTTTATAACCTCTTCTTAATAAAATTAAGTTTCTTTTGGGTGGATCTTTTCATGATATTTTGTCTATTTGCTTGAAATATTTTCTACTTTGTTGGATTTATCTTATTTACCTTGGAATCATTTATAAGTATATGGGTGCATCTGGTTTGGCTATGAAACACCTCTTTTGCTTTGATCATTGATACTATGTACAAAAGTTGTTTTTAAAATACCAGGCCATTTGTTACAGCTATAGGTTTGGTTAATTTAAGAGGCTTGCAAAGATGGAATGATGATAATTATGCTTATATATTTCAAGATGATTGCATTCAATTAGATTCAGGGTTGGCTATCAATATCATAAGTTTACTTGGATTAATATAGTGGATTCTTGGTGCATGCCTCTGTGATGCCATCATTATACCAATTCATGTTTAACCATGTTTATTTTCACTAAAAAAAACATGTTTCAAAATTGCTCTAACTAGTGCTGAAGTTTCTATGAATTTATGTGTTTTGTTGTGTAGCAAGTACACATGTACTTTAGGTGGTTGGGAAAAGAAGAAGAGGTGAGGCAGGAGGCTGCACGAAGTCCCATGCAAGCTGCACTCTACATGGAAATCCTGATATGGAATTTTTCACTTCTATTGTTCCATGTAATTTCAAGTGATTTGTTTCTTCTATTTGAACATGTTGCTCTTGCATGTACTTGTTAACATATACATATTGGTGGTTGGAATTTTGTCAATATTACAGGAAATTGGGTGGCTTCAGAGGTACTGGAGAGAGTTGTTTGTAATTATAAACAGAGATTCATTTGTTGTTAATAACTAGACTTCATTTGTTATTTGTTGATTGCAAATATGCTTGTTAGGTTTTCATGTAGTCGTGTCATCCATACTACACATACGTATTTTTTTGTAGTTGTTTTGTCAGGCCATGAAATTCTTACAATTAGAGTTTCTCACTGTAAACTTATAAATGAAGGTTAGAAAGAATTTAGTCTCTGTTTAATTTGATAAAACTTTTGTTTAGGATGTCCTCGTCAAATGAAACGTAGGTAATTACTATCGAATTGTATTATTTATTTCTCAATTCATGTCAAAACTTGGTTCTTGGTTGCTTCACATTTGTTGGTGGACTTTATAGGCTATGGTTGTAAGCAATATAAAGAAATTTATTTTATATATAATTTCACAAGGTTTTTCTTTAGTAATTTTCTGTGATAACGTACTGAACCTATATAAAGAAATTTATCTGATATATAATTTCACAAGTTTTTTATTGAGTAATTTTATGTGATATCATACTGAACCTATAGATTTGTGATGATGACGGGGAATTTCAATCCCATTACTTAAAAGGCTATGCTCTTCACACATTCAAAATCATGAAAATACCATACTTTTCTCAATGTGTCAAGTGAAGTAAGTAATACTATCTTTTTTAAAGCAATTATGGAAGATGTCTTTTGTGGGTCTCCATTCAACCTTTCAAAAACTGCCAAGTCTCCCAGTCTCTCTCTTTGTTCCCTCTCCTTGGCTGCTGCAATAATGACACCCCCCACAAAATTAAAATTGACAGCAATTTGATTAAAACAATAGTTGGAATCCTTAACATAATAAAATAATAGGTTGTGTTGTTAATATTGCAAAGATAATATTTATACTGACCAGGACACATATCAGGAAAAGTGCCTGAGATGCATAGCAAGAGATCATCCCCCTCTGCAACAATATTCCTGATTGATACAGAACTTGGGTTTCTCTCTATTTTTCTCTCCCTTGATGCATGGTTGAGTTTTTCATCTCCTCGAGCATTGTGTTCATGTTGCTTGATAGCATTGTTTTGGGCAATAGAAGTCCTCTGAGATCCACCAGGACTGTTATGGTAAGATGACTGTCAAACTAGAATTCTGAGGTGTCCTGTAATATGATGATGCCTTTTTCTCTCTTGCGAACCTTGAATTTATGTCATCCTCATTGTAATTAGGTTGTTGGGTATTTGGATCTCTAAATCCGGATGATGTTGATCCAACATTACTACCATATCATATGTTTCTCTCATGCCGATAATATCTTCCCCTTCCCTCGTTCGTCGTCTCCATGTGTGAGGAATGAACTATGATGCTCTTCGCCCACATAAGTTGACTTTGCGAAAATCACGGTCTAATCAAAACATGAATGAGTTGTTCTGCTCTTCTCCCACATAAGCCAACTTCACTAAAATCACGATGTAATCAAAACTTTCACATACTTTAAGAGGCCTGGTGTTTTACTTTAGAAGCCAAGCGAGTACCCCCTTGGTCATGTTTTATTTGAAGAGAAATCACCCAATAGATGGGTGGGATAGGATAGTTTTTGCTAATAAATGTTTGCCTCACTTAGTTAAGTGTATAATTGGTTAATATGCTAATAATTGCACCAAGAGGGATTGAATTTATTTTTTAAGGTGTAAACATTTTCTTAGTGTGTAAAAATTAAGATAAATTTATAAAAAAAAATACACTTCAAAAATAGGATCCCTCTCGGTGCTTAATAGATCCAGGTTTAAGATAGATCTATGTTGGTGTTATTACAAATGGATTAGTTTTATAATGCAAAAACTAAGATATCCCAACCCTATATAGACTAACTGAGAGTAGACATTTTGAAGGTTGTTTAAACCTCTTAATCAAATTAGTATTTTTGAAAATTGATTCTTCCCTCTATAATAAGAATAGAATTATGTTTGGTTAATTATTGGAAAGAATCTATTGTTAAATTCCAATCTAAATCTTTGTGAATCTATATATAAATATAGTTGACTTCTATTTAGTCTCTCTATTGTAATAGAGATATGGATCTCATCAAAGTGGCAGTTTCTTGGATATTTAGTTTTTTTATTTCAATCTAATCAAAATTCCATCTCCTTGAAATAAAATAATTATCTAAATATTCCTAGATACCCATGAAAGGTTAACATCAATCCAATATTTTTACCAATTAAACTTTAATTCAAAAAAAATGTTTGCCCAAGTCGTTTTCATATTGATACATTTGTTTTGTATATTTACATTCGTTTGCCTGAGCATTCAAATACTCATTTGTCATCACTCACACAACACATATGCACATTCTCATCATTTATCACTCACTCTTTGTACATGCATACATAAATATATTATCCTCACTCACTTTGGGATGTGTCACTTCTCTTATATCATTCTTGCTCTTGTACCATGCTTCTTATGTATGACATTTAGAGTGTATTAATACTTTTCATGATTTGATTGATTTGTCATAATCATTCTTTCAATCTTATTTTATCAACCTTTTTCATATTGATACATTTTTTAATGAAATATTTTCATTACCTACTCATTTTCTGTCACTCACATTACATAACATATGTACATTCCCATCCTTTATCACTCACCCTTTGGACATACACACATAAAAGTAATCCCCTATCCACTTTGAGAATGGATGAAAATGTGAATTATTTCTATCCAAAAAAAAAAACTCATATTCTTACATAGTATGTCGATTAAAACACAGGCATTTCAAACACCTTTCTTCTAAATGGTACACTCCACTATCTTTTAAGGAGTGTTATTGAATATCCCGTTACTTTTATAAAAAATAAATAAATATTTTTTTCTTACAAACTTTTTCCATTTTTCCTTCACCTTGTTCTAATAGTATTTCTAATATTTAACCAACTTCATTCTTATGTAATCTTAAACTTATGATCTAAATCTTGAACTTATCATTTAATTTTTCAATGTTTATATTAAACCAAATTATTGACCAATGTTAACTTTATCCACTTAACATACGATTACCACCTTAACTTACAAAATCCCTATAGTGGCTATCTCATAATCTTACCACCCAATCATACAATTACCACCTAAACTTATAATTATGTGTTTTATTACATCACCTATGTAAATAAAAGGCATTATCTTTTACTATATACTTAACATATGATAAATATAAAATTGTTTATAATATTTAATATATAAAATAAATTTTTTTTAGTATTATAATTATAAATTTGATTATAATATTTGATGAACCAAATATATGTCTATTCTAAAAGTAGACCTTGAAATTGCTAACATATTGCATAGTAGTAATAGCAAGAACATGAGTATAGATCAATGTATTTGTTGTACTTTACTTGATGCAATTTCCATTATTAATGAAGATGTTATCCATATTCCATGAAACAAAGTAATGATAGTCCTCAAGAGGCCTTGAAATTGATAAGACATTTCATAATAGTAGTAGCAAGAATTCAAATACAATCTCAAAATCTTTTGCAATCTTCATTGCTCAAGGAATCACTTTCTACATTGGTTTTAGATAAGGTACTTTACCAAATCATGCTATGCACATCTTTATGTGAAGTAACACTCATTTAGGAGGCAAAATTATTTTTTAATGCTTTGGAATATGACTATGATATTTCTGACATTTAGTTTTCTAAGAGACATTTTACACCATTGTAATTAAGATTGCATGCTAGATCAACATGCTTGTTTAAGAAAATATTAATTGTTCAAGAATTGTTATTGTTGTGGATTGGAATCCAGAGAGTAATGGTGGGGAGTTTAGTTATGAAAGTCAAAAACCATTCCCTATGTTTCTCCATGCAAACTCTTCTAAAACACAAGCTTTAGAGATCTTTCTTTTCACACTGCTAATTTATACAATAAAATACTACAATTCATTAAGATCCTACAAGACTTACTTTTCCTTGTGTGATATGCATTGTTATGAGCTCTCCAATATACCACTGACATATTGAAATATTTTAATAATGTCTATGCTTTCAACAAAAAGGTAATGCACAACAAATTCATTTAGACACCAAGTGATTGGTAACTTGGCAAGACCCATTATTTCTATTGTTATTTATTTTGTAACCATGGTTAGGAAAATATATGTTCAAGAAATTAACTTATTTGGTCGAAGAGTCTATATGAAATATTTCTCAAGAAATGTAGTATAAGTGGCTCATCAATTACCCTATTGCAAGCATGTACATACTTGTAGATAATTTGATGTAAAGTTTTAAATTTAGGCTGCAAGTATTGTTATTAGAGGAGAAATATTTAAGAGGTTTAATACATTATCATAAATATCATATTGTGATGCATTGCATGCTAGAGAGGTGGCACATATGTGTGTAATTTGCTATCATGAGTAACTGGCTTAAAGTTTTGGAATTCATTTTACTCAACAATTATTTAAAGGTTATCTTCAATAATAATTGATCACTACAATACATAAAGTTATACGTCTTATAATTGTAAAAGGTTTTAATTTAGAAAAGCACCCAAAGGAAAAAAAAATCATAAAGACACTTAACCATATAGTAGTGGACTTAGAGATTAAACAACATGTTTGTAATCGATCAATCTTCCATACTTAGATTCATCTTTAACTTAACCACTTAAGGGAAGGCTTTGCTTAACTTCCTACAATCAACACAATCTAATTATTATAAATCAACTCAACTCACTTGCAAAAGGACATGTTTAAATTTGAAGTATATCGATTGACAAGAATAATGCCTAAATATGGCCTTGTAGATTTTTTTGTTAAAGGTAGATTTAGTAACATTGTGATATATAACTAAGAAAAAATCCTTTACTCAAATATCAAGGAAGGCTATATGCAACGTCTAAGCATATACTTTATCTATATGTCAGAAACGTATAGATCAGTTTAAGAAACAAGAGTGTAGGGACCCCTGTTTTTGGGGCTCTCCCAAAAGACTATCTAAATAATTTCTAACATAATATAACACAGTTTAGATCTTAAAAATGATAGAAAACTCAAAAGTTAACTCAAAAATTATACTTATCAAATAAAAATGGAATAATAAACCTGATTCCGATGGTTGTTGGTGAATCCACTAGTCGAAGATTGTTGTAGTTGTCACTCCTTGTCGCTTTGATCCAGACATCCAACTGACCACTCGTTTGACCTCCCTACCAATTCTGGGAATACTCTCCTTCTTCCCGAACCCCCAAGCAATGGGGTCGTAGAGCTCACACAAAAAAAAACAGGGATCCAGAAGTGGGCCTCCCCCCCACCAAGATCCCTTGCCAAACTCACAATAGAAGCAAATCAATGACTTACACTCATTACGGTAACCATCCCATCATAGGGTCCCTTTCCTCTTGCCTTCATTATATAGGAAAATTATCTGTGACACATGTCGCTTCATGCAAAAATGATTAATTTTATAATTATTCAAATATAATTACCTCACCCAACCATGTGTCTAATTCCTATGAGAGTGCACTTACATCCCTAGATTTACTAAAGTTTGCCCCCCCTGATGCTTCAATCTAGTTCTATGTTTTTGGGTGCAAGTGGATTTGGATATATGCTAATTTCTAGTATACCATTTTGATCCTCAACAAATATTCTCTATTATTTTAATTACTAATAATTATTTCATGTGCAAATAGCCTAAATTCAAACTTACATGCTCAATGCATAATATTCCTCAATTATTTCCGTCTTGGATCGAGGTACCACATCGTCAGGTCCATTCGTTCCTCTTTTTCATTTTATCGACATGGTACCACATCGTCGGGTCTATTCGTCTATCATTTTCGTTTATCGACAAGGTACCACATCGTCGGGTCCTTTCGTCTATCATTTCCGTTTATCGACAAGGTACCACATTGTCGGGTCCTTTCGTTAATACTTCTTCGTTGCATCTGATTTACGACAGCGTCATGTAGGGATTTAGGATTCGTTACCTTCAATCCTCTGTCTACACTCTATTGGAGACTAATGACAATGAGGAGTAAGTCTATTCTTACTATGCGCCCCTCAACCTCGTACGTGACCAATTCCTTCACGGTCCACTTTGCACGAATTCACGCTTCCCCGAGTAAGCGGATAGGTGCTTTTCAACTCGTGTGTGGAATCCGTAGGAAATCGACACCATCGTATTTCTTCCATGTGTGATTTATTCGTACTCTACATCCCTTATATTTCCTTTGTGAGTCAGTTGGTTATGATAATTACCTGCTGCTGCACATATTCTCAAAGTCTCATCAGTAGTACTGCTCATCATAACTCATCAATATATATCATGTCAATCAGTCCATAATCATAATCATGTTTTGTAATTCTGCTAATCATTAAGTAATACATGCAATTCGTTCGTTCACGACATATATTTCATAACATAGCTAATCATTAAGTAGCACATGCAAATTCGTTTATACACATCCTGTATTTCATAAAACAGCTAATCATTAAGCAGAGCATGCATTTATTCATCAATTTAAGTAAAGTATCCATTCCCACAAGTATCATTCATTGCATTGTTTTCATTTATCATTTTGTCATTAAGCAATTCATCATGTGTTTTCTCAATCATTAAGACACATCCAAACTCAAAGGACCACTTAATTGAAGTTTATTTAATCGGGTCACTCGACAAGTGCCCTCAAATCCTACGGTCATTCTAGGGGAATGCACAAATCAATGTGTAAGAAACGTAAAACATACATCAGTTTAGTATCTTATTGTAACCTATTGACACATTTGACACATGTATCTATATGTATCCTAGTCTATACCCAACCTGACATATGTTCATATTTATTGTTGTTAGAGCACTTTTTATCCTCCTTATGATATAGATAGGTATTGAGAGAAAGAGATACTTGGGAGTTAATATTGGAAATATCTACCAAGATTGAGTATTTACTTTACTTCTGATATTTAATTTACTTCATTCTATTAGTTAGTCAAAGATCCATACTTCAATTGTGATTTTGTTTCTTGTTTCGATGATGTCGGTGTAAACTATTTACCAGAACTTGGCCAAATTGTTTTTCCTTTTGCTCTTTTCCTCTCGGAATTCTTTTTACTCCTCCTGGGGCAATTACTAGTTTTATGAATCTCCACTGGATTGCTCAAAAGTTTGTTTTACTCTATTTACAAGTTCGAGTAGTTTTGAAACTATTTATCTTCTCTAATTATTTGCTTGATATCAATTCTAGTTTAATCACTCAACAGTGTCGCATGAGCGATTGACTTCTCATTTTGCGATTTGTATCGCACAACTCCAAAACACTTATATGACATAATGAGTCACGTCGTTGATATGCCCTCCACTTGAGATATTCCCATCATGCCGCGAGAGATATTCCCATCATGCCGCGAGATCCCCAAGTTTTTCCACCCGTAATATATCCAATTGCAATGTGTTACATCAATCAATGCATTCGATCGTGCAATACATCACAAAATTTAAAAGGATCATCTATGTGATGTGTCACGAAGACAAAAATTACCCATGTGACGTGGAGCATCCTCCGAAGACTTCATGTCCGCGATGGGTCGCAAAGACGAAATCTTATCACACATGACATCATGCAGATCGAAAAGGATTACAATGCGATACATCACAACCCAAAAGAATCGTGCCCTACAATACATCACAACCAATAAAATTATGCACCCATGTGAAATAGAAAAGACAAACCTATCATCTTTATTTTCAAGGCAATACTAAGGAGATAGTGAAATAATACAAATATCTTGGGATTGAATTTCACTATAAGCTCATTTGGGAGACTTGTAGGGAAAAAGGGATACAGGGAGGATAGAAAGCCTCATACTTACTCCAAAATAGGTCTAGAAAAGCTAAACTTTGTGATTGGAAAACCAAAAAAACCCTCTTTGGTTTGTTGGTCGAGTTGATTGTTCTCTATGGTTGTCAAGTATGGGGAAGCATCATGTCAAGTTGTAAATGGAGATAGCTAGAAAGAATTCAAAAGCAGCTAATTACTAGCGATCTCAAAGTTAAGGCCACGGTCCTGTATGAAATTATTTTAGCTAAAGCAGGTACTTTTCCGTTGGAGGTGACATTGATAACCAAGTTAATAAGCTATTTAAAGAAGGTTGAAAACATGGATAACCAACATTGGCCCAAGATTGCTATGGAGGAGGAGTTAGACCGTAGTAAGAAAAATTGGATGAAGCAAAACAAAAAGTGGTTGAGTAAGTGGAATATCAAGTTGCATGAATGTCCTAACAATAATGAAGAAATACAAAATTTCGTGATTGAAAAATTTAGGAGTGTCATGTGGACCAATCACGATTGGTGTAAAAAAGCATACTACATCAAAGAGTTTAATCCAAATTGTGACTGTGGAGAGAAAACATATTTACGGGAAGCTATTAAAGGAAAAGCAAGGTTGTTAGTTGCACAGCTGAGGACGGGTTCATATCACCTTAGATGTGAGACTGGTAGATGAAGGGTACCCAAGGAAATTTGGGAAGAGAGAACTTGCATATTCTATAATAATGGTGTGGTGGAGACGAAATGGCACTTTGTCATGGAATGTGTAGCCTACAAGGATATCTCCATTCAATATGAAAACAGCTTAAACGTTGACAACATGCATTGTCTATTTGACAAGGATAAGATCAACCAGATTGCTAGCCTTCTAGTCAAAATCCATAGCAAAAAATATGACATTGAAAAGAATATGAAGATGAGTTAGAGTTGTTATTCTCTTGGTCCCTTATATTGTACATCCTCGTGGACATCATTAAAATCAATCAAGTAAGACTTTTCCATCCACAACATAGCGTAGCTCTGAAACGTATGATCCTCGTGATACACCATCGCAAGGAAAAAAACTTCACCACTTGCGATACACTCGCCATGTCGTATTCATAGAACATTTAAACCTACGATATGTCACAACCATGATCACTCTTCCTTACAACATGTCTCAACCTTGAAGGCATGATTCATTACGATACTCCCACCATGCATCGCAATCCTAAAATACTCCAAACTTGCGATACATCACAAGCTACAAAGTGTTCCCATTTTCAAAACATTACTCATATCACCAACCTCAAAGGTTCTTGGTGCATGATACGTTTTTTGTTTCATGTCGCGGGAGCGGCCCCCTCTTCGCGATGGCCATTCAATTATATAAACAAAAGGGGATAGGAAAGAGACCATTGAATTTTTTTACTATTTTCAGCGAGGCCCATGGATTTGAACTATCACACCTAATGCAATCGGTATTGGGGAATTGAGTAGATTGGTAAGCTAGAGGTAGAATCTCACCAAACCCACTCAACATTTTGATCGTAAAATGATAGGCAGATCATTGTTTCACCCCCTTCTTTTTTATTTGTTGGATTATGGTGCATGAAATTAAGTGAGAAAATGATTGGGGTATGCATTAACCTAAGATAGATAAGCAGGATCCGCCTAGCCATGAACTACCACCATGACAATATTTCATTAGTGGCTAAGCAAAGTGACCAACCTCCCAAGCTTTAAAACCCAACATGCTTACATTCTCCTTTTCACAATGGTGGAAAACTCTGAGGTTGTGCATGATGGAGATCCCAAATCAAACCCGTGATTGGATGTTGAACCCCCCACTCTCACTACCTTACTGGCTAACCCGATAAAAACTAGTTGATTTGCACCCGGCCATTACCAAATTCATTCAATTTCTCAGTCCCAACCAAGGGAGCATTGCCTTAATGTTATACCAGTGAATTTGGAATCAAAACTAGGAAATAAAATGGTATGAACCATTACTCACAAAAATCTCAAAAGAATGGCTATGCTAGAGTATCCTCTGATAAATCCTCCCTTGCTTTGCAATACACATAGTATATTACCCTCTCTAATCTTACCTTGCAATTTATTTCAAGATAAAAAGCTTGCTTAAAAGCATCATCGTGGAATGAGACCATAAAATAAGGGAGGGAACTAACCATTATACTTTGTTTAGATATTGCATATGTTATTTCATGTGTAAATGTGTTTTGAAAAATGTAGGTGGAGCATTGTTGGAAAGTTGGTTGTCATTGATGTCAACAAGGTTAAGTGATCTATGATATGGTCATTGATGTCAAAGTGATGATGATGATGTGGAAATATTAGAGGAAGAACGATTGAGTAATGTTGGACAAGCCTTGCAACCCCTGGAGAAGAAGACTTGGTACAAATGTATATAAATCCAAAGCGGTCCCCTTATGGAAAAGTTGTTAAGAATGGCCCTCACGGGAAGACACTTTGAGTTGTACACAAATGACGCAATCTCCCAAAGCCACTAAAGAAGCCCCTAATGACCATGATGATGTGAAGTGTAAAGATGTCCCTAAATTTGCCCCAAGGCAATGTTGAATAAACCCCTAAAGGAATGATGATTGGTTCACATGACCATGATGATATGAAGGTAAAGAAGTCCCTAAAGTTGTCCCAAAGCAATGTTGGCGAGAAGTGTGAAGAATCCCCTAAAACAGTGGTGTTGGGTCCACATGACCATGATTATGGATCCCATGACCCATAATGAAGAAGGCCCTAAAGAACCCCTAAAGTTGTCCCAAAACCATGTTTGTGAGAAGTGTGAAGAATTCCCTAGAATAGTGGTGTTGGGTCCACATGACCATAATGATGGGTCCCTTGACCCATGTTGAAGAAGACTCTAAAGTTGTTCCAATGCAATATTGGTGTGAAGTGTGAAAAATCCCTCAAAATAATGATGATGGGTCCACATGACCCGAAAGTAATGATGGGTCCACATAAAGAGGAAAGAAACCCTGAAAGGAATAAGGATGTGTCCACTATGTAGTGATGATGACGAGAATCCCCAAATCCCCTTCAATGAAGATATGAAGTGATCCCTCAAAGTAATGATGATGGGTCCACATGAGCCCAGAAGTAATGATGGGTCCACATAAAGAGGAAAAAAACCCCGAAAGGAATAAGGATGTGGCCACCATGTAGTGATGATGAGGAGAATCCCTAAATCCCCTTTGATGAAGATATGAAGTGATCAAGAAGGAAATTTAGAGACCCATGATGAATTCTTGAAGTGGGGTATTGACCCATTGAAGTACCCCTTAAAATATGGAGATCCTAAATTTAGGGATAAGTGGAATGTAGGCCCTAAAGCAAGTAAAAGGCATCTTGGAGGGTATAAATAGGAGGAGAGACTTCTCATTTTCTTATCAAATCTTCTCTCTCTTTGTATTGCACAACTCTAAGGAGAAAGTGTGAACTTTTGTGGAGGAGCTGGTGTGGAAAGTTTTGGGATCATCTTTTGTTCTTTGGTGAAGATTGATAAAATTGACATAACTTTCTCATACGATATTGGAATCATGAACTTCTTGGCTCGTTGGAAAGCTTGTTGTAAGGTATATGTGATGACATGGTCTACGGTTTATTTTGGTGAAGGAAATGACACATTATTAGGGTTTCTTTCTTGTTTCTTCATCTTGGAAAAGGTATGGTTCTTGCTTATGGGATTCTCTTGTGATGATACATGTCTCTCATGGACTAGGGTCCATCTTGTTATCTTGGCTATGGTATGAATCTTAGAGATTCTCTCTTTGTGAATCTTGTTGAAGATCTTGCATAGAGTATTTTGAACTTGCATAGATTATGATTATACTTGCATAAATTATGGTGATGATCTTAGTATAGATCATGGTGATGGTATAGTTCATGATGATGTTATCGACATATATTATGGTGATGATATTGGTATAGATCATGGTGATGGCATAGATCATGATGATTTTTTGGGCATATATTATGGTGATGATCTTGGTATAAATAATGGTGATGGCATAGATCATGATGATGTTATTGGCATATATTAGGGCAATGATCTTGCATAAATTGTGGTGATCTAGCATAGATTATAGTGAACTTGATATGTTATGGTGATTATGGTGATGAATTTGGCATAGATCATTGTGATTATATTGCCATAGCTTATGGTGATATTGGCATGGATTAGTGTGATGTCATTAGCATGATCTAGGGTTTCTCTCTTGGAATAACCTAGGGTTTCAAGGTGGTAATGATGTTAAAGGTTTGAAGAAGCAAGCAAATAAATCTGATGGGTGATTGTAGCGCAAGGGAAGTTCTGGTCAAAACCTCTTGCTTAACAATAACACACATAAACACACAAATTGCTCACAAATACGAGATGTGAACTGGAACGCCAAGAAGTTGGACTCTTCTATTACTTCAATGAATTACAAAGCTACATGCAATCTATTAAACTAGTCGGCCTCATCCTATTCCAATATACACAAGTAAATGGTGTGTTTCTCCCTATGTGTGATCCTCTCCTCCTCTTAGTTATCTGTTGAATGCAAGAATGAATGAGCGATGAGTGATGAACGATATCTCAACTTGTGAATCCTTTCCTCTGTGCCTTCGCACTACTCTTATAATCTACTATGCTGCTTCTCCCGAGGTCACTCCTTTCCCCCAGGCGTCCTTCTCTGTCCACCGCTCTACCTCTGACCGGATGGATCCTGTAGTTGCCAGTTGCACTGGTCGTGCTGCACAACCTCCTCCTGTCGTGACACCTAGTCTGGTCTCAACCACCTTCTTAACTACCATAACTTCTTCAACAACCTCCAACGGGCGTTTCCTTGAATCCTGCACCTCTCTGACTTTGAACAGTAGTCAATCTTATCACTGTCCTCATCAACTTGTTGAACATATTGTACTCTATCAGTCCTCAACATAACTTGTCGTCTTCACTTAGTCTCTACGGCTGCTAGTCTGCCCTTTCCACCTCGCTTGGCCTTTTGTCACTTTCGTCGGTGTCGATGTTCGACCTCTTGTCGACCTTCGACTCCTTCTACTTCGTTCATGTCGATGTCGACTTTTACCTCTGTCTACCATCCTTCGACAGCTCCCTGCTCGACTTATCTGACTTCAACAGCCAGTCTTCCTCCGCACCAGTGGTTGTTGGCAATCCCCCTAGTCGACTTCTCCTGTCGATCAACTTGGACTATTTCGACTAGGCCCCGATGCTCCTACATCAAACTCCCTAGGTGAAAAATAAATCGACTGCTTCGTCAGTCTCCTGTATTCTTCTTCTGAAATCCATGTCGCCTCGTTCAATTCATCATCCTTCCATAAAACTAAATATTCTTTCTTCCGCGAACTCCTCATGGGTCCAACTTTGCGTTCATCCACTACTTTAGCGATATCTTCCTTCTGTCGCTCTGGAATTTTCCCTGTCCAGTCGATGTTCGACACTTTCGCGCTGCTACTTGTTGAACCTTCTTCATACTTGAACAGATCTGAGACATTGAATGTAGGAGAAATTTTTAATTCCTTCGGTAGCTCCAACACATAAGCATTATCTAAAATCTTCTTTAGGATCTTACACGGTCCAATCTTCTTCAGCTTCAGCTTGTTGTACGTTCCTGTCGGGAACCTCTCTTTCCTCAAGTACGCATAGAATAAGTCTCCCTCACTGAATGATTGTAGCCTCTTGTTCATGTCGACTCTCAACTTGTATGCCACATTGCTCTTTTCAATACGCTTGCGTACAACTTCATGCACTTCCTTCATTTGCTCTGCAAATGTTTTTGCATCTACACTCTTCCTGGTTTCTGTCAGTATCTCTACCAAATCCACCACTTCATGTGGGCTTCGACCTTGAACAATCTGGAATGGGCTCATACCTGTCGATCGATTCACATATTTGTTATATGCAAATTCTCGTTGCGCCAACACGTTCTCCCACTGCTTGGGTCTGCCGGTCGTCAAACATCTCAGAAGGTTTCTCAAACTTCTATTTACCACCTCGGTCTTTCCATCAGTCTACGGATGGTATGCCAAGCTAAACTGCAACTTTGTGTCTAGTTTCTTCCAAAGGGTTCTCCAGAAATACCCATAAACTTGGTATCTTTGTCTGATGTTATACTCTTCGGAAACCCATGCAATCTGACTACCTCCTTGAAGAATAGTACAGCAATGCTTGTGGTGTCACTTGTCTTCCGAAACGGAATAAAGTGTGCCATCTTCGAGAATATGTCGACTACCACAAATATTGATCCGTTACCTTGATGCGTCTTCGACAATCCTAGAAAAAAATCCATGCTCAGGTACTCCCATGGGGTATTTGGCACTAGCAATGGTGCATACAGCCCCATATTCTGACTTATTCCCTTTGCCAACTGGCAAATTCGACACTGTCGTACCCACCTACCGATATCTATCGTCATTCCTGGCCAACGCCTTGGTATTGTCGATGCCAAAATGACCTGCTAATCCACCACTATGCAGCTCTTGGATTAGGTTCTCTCTTACGGATCCTCTGGGAATACATAAATGTTGTCCCTTGAATAGGTATCCCTCTTGGATAAAATAATCTAAGTATGGAGTTTCGTCGACACTCCATGGTTCGCGACCAGCCTTCCATGCTTTCGCAAAATCCTCGACTGTCTCATACTCTGTCTTTACCGACTCTATTCCTGACACCTAAACCGTCGTCGTGTTCAGCAATGCAACTCTTCGACTCAGTGCATCGGCAACCTTGTTTGACTTGCCTGACTTATGTTGCAACATGAAGGTATATCCCTGCAGGAATTCAACCCACTTCAAGTGTCATTGATTTAACTTCGGCTGAGTATTCAAGTACCTCATTGCTTGGTGATCTATGTATAACACAAATTCCTTGGGCAGCAAATAATGCCTCTACTTCTTCAATGCTTGGAGAATAACATAGAACTCCTGGTCGTAGACCGAATACTTTCACTTCGCGTCGTTCAACTTTTCGCTGAAGAATGCAATTGATCGGCCCTCCTGGATCAACACTGCGCCAATCACCATTCCACTTGCGTCGCAATTGACTTGGAAAACTTCGTCGAAATCTCGGAGCGCTAACGCTAGGCTCTCAATCACTTTCTGCTTCAACTTGTCGAAGAATTTATGGGAAACTTCCGTCCACTTGAACTCCCATTTCTTCATGCACTTTGTCAATGGTGCACATATTCGGATGAATCCTCTGATGAACTTCCTGTAGAAACTAGAAAGTCCATGGAAACTCTGCACTCATGTCGTGCTTGTCGGTTCTAGCCACTCCAATATTGCCTTCACATTTTCTGGGTCAATCACTAACCCTTTACCCGAGATTACAAATCCCAAGTACACTAGTTCTTCCTTCATGAAGAAACACTTCTGCAGGTTCACCATCAGCTTCTCTTACTGTAGCTTCTTCAATACTCATCAAATGTGCTCCAAATGTTCGACCTTGGTTCGACTAAATATCAAGATGTCGTCGAGGTATACTACGACAAAATTTCCCAATAATGGTTTCAGTACTTCATTCATCAGCCGCATGAACGTATTGGGTGCATTAGTCAATCCGAAGGGCATGACTAATCACTCATACAGTCCTTCCTTCATCTTGAAGGTTGTCTTCCATTCATCGCCTTCTCTAACCTTGATCGGGTGATACCCACTCTTCAGGTCGATTTTGGTGAAGTATCTCGCTCCACTCAAAAAATCCATCAACTCATCCATCCTTGGAAATGGAAATGTGTACTTGATCTTGATCTTGTTGATATCTCTGGAGTCTATACACATCCTCCATTCTCCACCCTTCTTCAGTGCTAGTACAGTTGGTACCGCATATAGGCTCAAAATTTCTCTAATCAATCCTCTGTCCAACAACTCCTCGATTGAGTTCCTGACCCTCTTCCAGAGTCATTCTATGTGGTGCCTTGTTTTGCAAACTCGATCCTAGAATCAAGTCGATCTGATGGGATATGCTTCTCGATGGTGGCAATCCCGTCGGTGCCTCATCGACTATTATGCTCTGAAACTCGTCGAGCATCTCTTCGACTTCGACCGGAATTATCTCCGCCGTCGACCTTTCAACACTTGGTCCTTTGGGAGTGATGGTGAAACATCTCAATTGTTCTCTTCCTCTGCTAGGAATTTCTTCATCGAGCACATCAACACTTGCTTCTCCCAATAGTTTCTCTCGCCCTTCTTGCAGTCGGCTTGATCCTCCTGCTTCGGATTCAGCATCCTCCACGTGCCATTTTTCAACACTGTGACTGTGTTGGCTTGACCATCATAGATCATCTTCTGATCATATTTCCATGGCCTCCCTAACAACATATGACATGCATCCATTGGGATTATGTCGCATAGTACACTGTCTTCAAGTTTCCCAACCTTAAATTTTATCATGCACTGTCTGGTTACCTTCACATGATGTCCTTTCTATAACCAGGATATCTTGTATGGATTTGGGTGTTGCTAACATCTCAAACCTAACTTTTCGATGACCTTCGTTGACACTAAATTCTCTGTACTTCCACCATCGACAATGGTCTTGCAATACCTGTCGCCGATCAGCACTTTGGTGTGAAAGATAGCCTTTCATTGTGCCGGATCATTTCCTTCGCGCTGGTTGTTCTGGACCAACATTCTCCAAGCTGTCATGTTTCGACCTTTTCCTCTACCATCCTCACTAGGATCGGATGTCAAATCCGTCTTCTCGTCGCCCTGGTCCTCCCTTCGACGTCTAGGTTTTGAGTCCTCTGCAACGTGTAGGTTCTCTGGGAATTCATAAGCTTTGATTCCCATGCCTCGACACTTATAACAGACTACATCTAGTATGTCAGCGCCATTCTTCTCTGCTGGACCATTTCGACCAAACGCATGCCGATCGCGGGTCTCTCGACCTTCATGTCGGTTTCCTTATTCTTTCTCTATAGTCGATGTCCCTTCCGCACATCAGTCATCTTTGACGGATTTTCTCTTGGTTCCGCTACTTTGTCCCTTCGTGGAAACAGTATTCGCACCTCGACCAGTCATATGTTAGGATATTCCTATACTCCATCCTAGTCTTAGCAGCATTTTCATTATTTGCATTTTCAGTCATGCATGCACTTTTAGGGTTTGCATGAATCCCAATCATCAGTCCCAGCACCTAGACCTCAGTTAGCTAGCCCCCGGAGCTTCTTTCCACTCAGTTTCATCCCTCCTAGAGCTTAGTGCACCCTCCTTTCACCTACTGCATGAGAAAGGCGCCCTTCCTTACCTACCATTCAGTTATCTTTAGTTATCTTCAGTTCTCTCCTTGATTTTAGGCTTGACTTACTCTCAACTAACTATATCACTCCGATGGACCTCCAGTGAGACTTGACTGCCCATTCTGACTTCAGTTGGCTCCTCATGCGCCATCCACTGAGCCTCCTTCATTCAGTTAGTTCCAGTTACACTCAGTTACACCTACCACACTCAGTTAGACTCAGTTTGACTGATGGTTGACAGTTACTTGAGCATTGATGACTCCACTGATGATGAGATAGACTAATAGTTGTGCTCCGATGACACTCCAGTGATATTTTGATCACTCCATGAAGGCTAATTCGAATTTCCACCTTGGCATTCGAATCCTCATGCATTGTACTATTTATTTGTCCATATTGTGATTAATTAATTAGTGTGTGTGAAGTATTTTTGCTTCTATCTGAGTTCTACTATATTATTATTCTGTTGCTCATTACACTGCATTGACCACTCTTCTTCTATCTTCCTGCTTAATCATAATTACTCTTGTGAGGTATACATCATCTCTTAGATCTGCTGTGAGGATTTTCACATCATCCTCCCTCTAGTTGATGCGGTTCTTCTCGACAGTTTCTCTTCTGCCTTTAGAGATAACTGGTAGGCTTAATCAACCACTCTAAACCTCAACAGGCTCAACTCGTCCTGTATAGCATATTTCAATCCATTCACAGATCTTGCGACAGCTTCTTCTCCTTCATCGGTTTGACCGGATCTTATCGATAGTCCGTAGAACTCTTCCATGTATTCCTTCAGGGTCATCTCTTTTTGTCGAAATATTTGCAACTTCCTGAACAAGGAAATCACATAGTTGCTAGGCAGGGACTTCCCTTTCATCTTAGCAACCATTCTGTCCCAAGACTTGATTTTATCCTTGCCTTTATTGACTCTATCAACCTGTACATTGTCCCACCACAATGAGGCATGACCTTTCAACCTCAGACATACAGTTTTAACCCTTTTAGGATCCTCTATCTGCTTTATGTCGAAGTATTTCTCCATCTCTTTGAACCAGTCGATCAAGTCTTTTGGATCCAGACTTCCTGAGTAGGTATGCACATCCATGTTTGTTCTACCCCTCATATCTGACAGTAGCTTGATTAGTTTATCTTCTGGTTCTTCTTCCACTACTTCCCGAGCTTCCACTTCTTCGACTTCCTTGTTGGTGTGGTCAAGTGCATTGGGAATGCATCCACATCTCTGGATTTCTTGGATCGTTGCGACCTCACTAGTCAAACTTCTCATTGTTCGCATGCACTCGTCGAACATTTTGTGATCAACGGTTACTCCTGTGCCTCGCGCTCTTTGTCCTACACCTCGAACATTTACACCCATTTGAACCATTTTCAACCACAGCTGAAACTCTCACTCGTCCAATCGCAACCGAACTTCCGTGCACAACTCTACCCAACCGCAGCTGGAGTTGTCTATGCACTCGCAGTATTTTGTTGCTCGACACCACTTGACACTATGCAAGCTGGTATCAAGATCTCTCCTATCTTCAGGATACTATTGTTCTGATACCACCTGGCATAAGGGTAGTTCTAGTCAAAACCTCTTGCTTAACAATAACACACATAAACACACAAATTGCTCACAAAGACGAGATGTGAACTAGAACGCCAAGAAGTTGGATTCTTCTATTACTTCAATGAATTACAAATCTACATGCAATCTATTAAACTAGTTGGCCTCATCCTGTTGCAATATACAGAAGTAAATGGTGTGTTTCTCCTTTCAATTCTCTATTGAACTAAAGAATGAATGAGCGATATCTCAATTCGTGGATCCTTTCCTTCTTGCCTTCGTACTACTCTTCTACTCTGCTATGTTGTTGATCATGAGGTCACTCTGTTCCCCGAGGCGTCCTTCTCTATCCATCGCTCTGCCTCTGACTCGACGGATCCTGCAATTGTCTGCGCCTATGTCTGTGCTGCACAACCACCTCCTGTGATGACACCTGGTCTGGTCTCAACCACCTTCTTAACTGCCATAACTTCTTCAACAACCTCCAATGGTCGTTGCCTTGAATCCGCACCTCTCTGACTTTGAACAGTATTTGGTCCTATCACCATCCTCGTTGACCTATCGAACATACTATACTTTTTCAGTCCTCGATGTAACTTGTCGGCTTCACTTAGCCTCTACGGCTGCTAGTCTACCCCGTCCACCTCGCTTGGCCTTCTCCCGCTTTTGTCGGTGTCGATGTTCGACCTCTTGTCGACCTTCAACTCCTTCTACTTTGTTCCTGTCAATGTCGACTTTTACCTCTGTCGACCATCCTTCGATAGCTCCATGCTCGACTTATTTGACTTCAACACCCAGTCTTCCTCTGCACCAATGGTTGTCGGAAATCCCCCTGGTCGACTTCTCTTGTTGATCAACTTCAAATGTTTCTCCTAGGCCCCGATGATCCTGCATCATATTGTTTCTAGGATTTGATTACACTCATTGGAGGCATCTTTTGGGTTATATTTCAAAAAAAAATTAAAGGTTGACAGAAACAGTCATACAGGTACAGGTTGACAGAGATAGTGATGCAGGTATAGGATGACAAAAAAAGTGATACAGGTATAGGTTTAAAAAGATAGTGATACAGGTATAGGTTTAAAAAGATAGTGATACAGGTACAGGTTGACAAAGACAATGATAGGAACAGGGACACATAGACAGTGATAGAGATAGGTTGACATTCTTATACATATCAGGGTGGCAGGACAGGGAAAGGATAAGAGATCATAGTATCCTGTAGGTCGGTGCCTGAAAAGTGTGAGTTGGTGCCACAAAGGGGGTTGGTGCCTCCTTCTAGTTGGTGCTAGAGAAATCAAGAGGTTGGTGCCTCCTTCCAGTCGATGTTGGTAAATAAGGGAGTTGGAGCTTCCTTCATGTTGGTGCTCGTAAATCAGGGGGTTGGTGCCTCCTTCCAGTTGGTGCTAGATAATATTGGAAGTTGGTACTTCCAATGAATGTAATCTTGTTAATATATAAGAAAATCATTATGTGGTTTTTCTCCCATTTGGGTTTCCACGTAAAATCTCTTGTGAACTGAGTATGATTTTACGTGATGGTTTTATGTGATGATGAATGACATTGTTAATGGTTAATGTGACATGATGTGTTTAAGGCTAAAAATGGTAAAATGTGCTCAATATTGATTCACCCCCCCTCTCAGTATTGGTGGATATTCCAACATAGCATCGCACCTAAAAGAGCTCGAAGTCAAAAGTAGGTAGTAGTAGAAACAAGTCAATAGAGGGAGAAGTCTCCTAAGTAGGAGACATAGAAAGATGTAGTTATACTTTATGGAGCAATATATGGGGACACTAAATGCATACTTGATGAAAATACCAGTTATCAGTGGGGAGAAATCTACTAGACATTTAGTCAAGAGAGATATCCTAAACCAATCCCTACTACCAGGCCACTAGACCCAGATGAGGGAGTATATGAGCTCAAACTATCAAGAATACAAAGAGTAGCTGCCAAATATGAAATTCTCCCATGTGCATAAACCATCTCTTGGATCATAGAGAATACACACAGAGACTGTAGAATCATCAGAGATGCACTGGGAAAGGCCATAGCTTCTTTCTTGCCTTCAAATAATGAATTAATGTACAAGTTTCTAAATCCTTGTGTGGACATCATTGAGGAATGACTATTACAATTTAGGTTCAAATTCCATGAATTATCAAAAATTTAGTGTGTAAACAAGAGAGCTTTCAGAGTGACGAAGAGTGGGGAATACTATGTCATGAAACTGAGAGAACCTTACAAAATAACAATAGGAATGATAAGCAGACTATATGGGGAAGCAAATTCCATTATTTTCAAAGAAACATGGGCTCCATTAATTTATCAAATAACCTAGGTTGGCACAGTATCCAATTGGACTGCCATTCTCTCAACTTCCCTCACACTGGCCATATCCAAAGTAAAACATGCATCCCTAGGGAGTGACCCAACATTTTATATGTCTTCCTACTTGATGGATACCATATATGCATCTAATACCTTCCATGGAATGAATGCTTGCAATTAAGTGATCCCTTTGTACATGTGTATTACTGGGCATTATGGGAACATGCGTACAAAATTCACTATCCTAAGATCAATGACCATTTCATGGTAGTTTTCTACAAACTCTTATTCTATGAAACCACTCAATGCATGTCAAAGAAGGCTATGCAAGTCTGAGCCCAATTGGATATTGGCATGTAATTGGTAAAGGCACCTACATTATAATCTTTGGTGCTACAAAGAGCCTCCATCTCCTGCCCAAGTTCATTTTAGGTGAGTTGGTCTTGCGAGAAATTGCATACAAAACTTATGTCCATAGAGCAGTTGCAGTTTTTGAAGATACTAAGAAAGCACCATGGCATCCTCTGCCTATTATGGTAGGAGATTAGAACATAATGATCCAAGAATAAGTAAATCTTGAGGTGGAAGCTTTAGAGGCATTCCATTTTGGAGAAGAAAAATTCAGAAGGCGTGATCCTAGAAATGTAGTATATAATCACTTCCATGCAAGATGAATGCTAGCAGCATGAGAAATATACCAAGAGAGTAGTCTCATTAGAAGACATTACAGTGAGAATATGAAACAATAAAAAGGATTCCTCTTCTTCAAAGCAAGAGCAACAATAAGAAGATGGCGTAGCTAGAATGGTAGCATTAGAAACTGAAAAATGGGAAAGAGACAAGTGCCAAAAATAACTTGAGTCCCTAGTGAAAGTTGCTTGTGAAAAACTAGCAATGGATGCAAGAGCACAAGAAGAAGAGTAGAAAACAAAGTAATATGAGGAATCCTTCGTTGCAGCTCAATAACAACAAGCAGAATCAAAAGCGATAGAAAATAGAGAACAATAAGGAACTGATGATACATAACCTATGGGGATTGAATATCCCAATACAAAATTTCCCACTGAAACTCATATTCCCCTATCATAGGAGGACAGTTACCATTCCAGGAATTAGAATTCAGAATCTTCACCTCCTTCAAGTCTAAAGCAACGACATCACTAGAATATTTTGTGTTTGATAAATGAATGAAAAGGGTGGTAAACCAAACACAGAAGAATCTCCAACTCCTGGGGTTTCCACCTATGATAATTACCACAGAGACCCTAGTGCTTGAGAATATACATGAAGATCCAGCTACAATTGCATCCATTGGAGTAGCACTCAGACAAGCATCCCTATCAAATGTGCATAGTCAGCTCAAGAAAAAGTCGAGGATAAATAAAGAATATATGAGCTAGAGGCACAAATAGCTAACTTCAGAGCTAATATTAGGCACCTGCTAAAATTTCGAGCATACGAAACCAAGATACATGATGAGCATAACATTGTTCTAATAGAGATGTAAATTTCCCTACAAGAGTTTCAGAGCTATGCCACGGAATTTCTAACTTATTTAAGGCAAGTGCAAGAAAAAATGCTAGTTCTTCGTGGGGTGCAATTGTGAATAGAGGAATTGAAGAAATGGAAACTAGAAGAGAAGGATGCACGAGCAGACCTTCCAAGAATGAGCAATAGAGATTGTGAATGTAACGTTGCACCACTGCACAACTGTCATATGGAAAGTGCTTTACTAGAAAAGGAAATCAACAACTCAGTAAATGTTTACAAGTGCCTACACCAAGAAACAAAAAAATTAACATAGAGATGCCACCTTAATTCCAACAATCGGTGCCATAAAGAAACCAAGAAATGCATAAGAGATATGTAATGACCTTGAAGAAATCATTTGCAGCAAGGGAATAACCATCAGGATTGTCTCCAGAGTCAATAAGGATACATTACAAGACTCCATTTCCACTTCATCCAAATATACTACTATCATCAAATCATATATCACCACCTCGAGGAGAGGCATAAGTCTAAGGATGACGAATTATGAAGTATCTTTGAAGCAATTAATATTCAGATGTGTACTAAACATTTCCAACCAACATGTTGTCTAGATGTCATATTTTAATACTAAACCTCAAGGAGACACAAATTAGACAAATATTTATTTTGTAAATAAGATAAATAGAAGATGAAAAATTGTAACCGCCTAAGTAGATACCCAAGGGTAATGGCAATTAATTTTGATATTGTATAAAATAATACCCACTGTAAATCTAAAGAATGGGGAGGGATTTTAGGCTTTTGCACATTAAATGTTGTAAAACTAATTTTGTGATATTTAAGGAGAAGGAGCCTTCAAGGCCATTTGCAAAACATTTTGATTCTATGATTGTAAGTGTTATATGCCCAATAGGGTAGATAATCAAATTGGCTAAACACAAAGCCAAATACAAAAGGTGAAGCACCATAAAGACAAAGAGAGTTAGTGTGAAAGATCAATTTTATTTCATTAAGATATGTACATATAAATATAATACAATGTGATATTTGGTTTCATCTTCCAATCCGTCCCTTGGACTCCTCAAGATTGTTTGTCTTCACCTAACCTAACATATTAGGTTGCAACAATCTCCCCCTTAATCTGAAGGGGTATATATGAGTTCAAGCAGAGAGCTAAAAACTGGAGAAGGATAGATGCAACTAGTTGATGAAGATCTAGGAATCAAAGGTTAGCAGAAGCTAATGTATTTTACTAAATGGGTGGTTTAAGGCTGACCACAAACTCAGAAACTTGGCGATAACTTTGATTTTTCCTTAGCGGTTCTCTAGAACTTAACTCTGACTCAAGTTCTCGCTCAACGACTCCTGGGACATTATGAAGGCTAGCAAAAGATGTATTTTTTCTACTAAATGGTGCTTCAACGATGACCACGAACTGTAGAACTTGGCTCTAAATCTCAAAGGTTCTTGGAACATTCCAAAAGCTGCTAGAATATGATTCATTCTACTAAATGGGTGGTTTTAGGCTGACCACAAACCAAATGGAACTCAATGGAACATGACTCTGACTCCGGTTCAGTGCTGCAGCTCTGACTCTAGCTAGGTGGATCTGGCTCAAGGCTCTGGCAATTGGCACAAAGTTCTGGCTATGACTCTGGCACTGGTTTAGGCTCGCTTGTTCTTGCTCATTTGTTCTCACTAGCTTGTTTCCAACCGTCAGTCATTCACCCCCCTCCTATTAGGAACACAGTGAGGAGAAGAAGATATCTCAACTGCAAGATGTGTCATTACTCGAGAATGAATTCTTCAGTATGACTCATAAATCTTCTTGGTTGTTGACAACCATTGCCAAGAAGCGATCCATCCAAAATGAATCTTCTCTCTTGTAGGTTTCTTCATAATTAAGCATTTGTCTGAAGAATGGGTATGTTTTCCAGAATGCTTGCAAGGATGAAGTTCAAAACATTGATCTTTCATGTGGTCGAATAGATCACAATGTTGGAATTTCGAACTCTGAACTAATGAAGATGAACTTTCTTTTAAGAACCCGACACTCTGAAACTGGATTGGCTTGGAGAAATCAGGAATGTGAACAATCACTTCCTTGTCGTATCCAAGACCGGTTATGTACTTGTTGTGTACAATTTCTTCCCAAGATTTGATGATGGGCTTGGAAAGAACAAGCAGAACATCTGTATGCATAACTTCATCTTCATTTTCTTTTGCTTCTGAAGTGGCATCATGTTCTTTGAAAGCGACATCATTGATTTGAACATGTGTAGGCTGGTAATATGAATCACAGAAAAGAAGATTGTTCTAAACGGGAACAAGTTCAAAATGTTGATTTTCATCATGTTGGAGATGTGACTCAAGCTATAGAAACTCAAGTGTCTTGTGATTCTTGTACACAATCTCGAATGTGAGTGAGAGTAGTCCTGTCAACCATGACAATGTTGTCGACGGAAGAAAGAAGTAGAGTGTTTAGTAACTTTACCAAACCATTCATCCTTGACATTGATAAATTGTGACTCACTTAAATAGTGAAGGGCTTCTTGCAATTCCACCCTTTTATAGACACTCAACAAATTCAAAATCAGAACAAGATAGGGTGTGAAATACAACTAATAATGCACCCAAGTACAATGCAATCTTTCTTTTAATTTTGACACTTATAGAAAACAGATGCAAGTTCCAAAAATGCACTAAAACTTACAAAAATAATAATTTGCAAGTTACAATTATGAATGTGAATGGTCTTACCTTAGTTCTTGAGTGATGATGATATGTTGTGATGTCAAGGTCAGTATTAATGGAATGTGGGATGAGAACTTCTCCTCTCTTTGTCTCTTGAACAAGCAATTTCAAGTCCTGTTTGTCATCATTTATTTATGCCTCGTCCACTTGAAAATTGATACTATCAAGTCTCAAGGTGAATCAAATGCCCTCAAAATAGGTTGTCCACTATTACGCCCCTATATGGTTTTACTTTTCTTTGCTATTCCATTTATGTCAATTATAAGCAAAGCAAAAGCTATTCAAAATTAGTATTTAGATAAGTAAGATCCAGAATTTTTCCATGCAACAATGTATATCAGTGGAAAAAATAAATAAACAGCCAACGTTCACTAGCAACAGTCTACAAAACAGCTCCACATTCCGGCAGTTTCCAACCTAGTGACTCAACGTAGGAGAAGTCACGGTTCGGACTGATGAGAGGTCAATGGCTCAGCATATTAAACATCAATCTGATGAGAGGTCAATGGCTCAACATATGAAACAACAATGTACGCAGGCAACAATAGTGGACTAAGCTCCACGCACGTAATGCTCCGGTCTCACCTCCACGGTGAAATCTCCAACATTCTGCTCACACGGTGGCCGTTGTGGTTGTGTTCTATTCCCACACTGTAGGCAATAGCATACACCATAGCATTCATGTTCACATGCAATAGTATACACGATCCAACGCAGCAAAGAAATACATATCTTTCAATAGTTCATTAAAACTGAAGGGTCGATCTACACAGTCAAAATCAAAAGAGAGCTCCGCGCTCCTTTCATGCAGCTCCTTAGCACGAATCACCATGCAACTACAGTTCATGGAGAGAGCAATCAGCACGCAACAGTCTTGGCAAAAGGCAGGTTCTTAGCATGCACAGGTACTGAAGAGGGGTCCGACGCTGGTAAGAATGATAGATTAATACTCCCACGAGATCACGAGCAGCTTGGGGTTTTTCAACGCAGCAATTTCAACAAGTATCCAAAATCATATCCACAATCCAATACACATTTTCATTCAGCACCACGCTCGATGACATGAGAAGCTCGCTGAAGCGATGTGAATAGAAACTCTTCTCCTCATTTTTCTGGAAATCAATTCCTCTTTGCTTTAACAGCTCAATGGAATCATGTGCATATACATCAACATCGATGTTGAATTCCCTTAAATTGAATTTCGATACATCGCTCATCCGTCCCACATATGGACAAATTCCAATCTTGGTCCGAGAATGTAAGGCCCAGTTGAATCAATTTCAAGAGACCCACATAACAAGTTATAGGCCGCCAAAAATAATTTGCCAAGGGGTTTCCAAATTATTCCACTCACATTCAAAATAACCAGAAAGCGGCTGTGCGAATTCGCTAGAAGAATAAACGTTGCTTAAAATTTATCGGCAAAATAAAGATCAATGCAACAAATCTAGAGAGATATGTGTCACTCAAAGAGAGATATCACGCAGAGGTGCGTGCCTTGGAGGAAACTGGAGCTCATCGTGGGGGATATCGCCCTATCTCAGCCCAGGAGGTACGGATAACGCTTCGATATCCTTCACGTTGGAATTGCAGCAATACGCAGCAGAAAACTCATCATCTCCACACACGGATTAGGGTTCTCCATCAATGAGAATGGTCTCACAAGTAGTGAATGCATCAAAAAGAGAAAGTGCCAACAATCTTCACGCGGAGATAACCGAAGTCATGGACCAAAAGCTGTCAACTTGGAAGACTCATCTAATCACCAGTCTTTAAAAAATGTGCAACGCAATATACTCAGCAATATACCAGTCTAAAGAAAATGATACCAGTGGAGAAGCGCCGAGATTATCCCTATTGCAGATTCTTTGAAAGTCCGTTTACGTTTTGTCTTTGGCCCCACGTCGGTGGTCCCGTTACCCCTCCTTTCGTTTCTTCACCGGAGTCCGGCACCGTTCCTCTCCCTTCATCGTTCGCGGCAGTCCCAACACCCAATGCATTTGATCTTGGCCCCAATGCCTTCCTCCTCTCTTATGGGGACATCGGAGAGTAGCAAGTCTAGAGTCTTAAGTCTTGTTCGAGTATGCTCTGTAAGTGCAGCTTAGTCTCACACATTGCATCACACATTGCATCAGAAAGATCTGTTATTGTAATCGAGTCTGAAGAAATTGTGATTATGCTCTGCATTAGAAAGCATTATGATAATATCTGCTTTGTAATATTTCCGCTGCAAGATTAATAAAATTTCTGGGTACTATTTCCAGTTCGAAGTTTGTTTCTGGTTTGTCTAAGCCTTATCACCCTTTAGCCCGGATCTGTAATTCTTTAGCTCTCTCGCAAGATTCTTCACTCTGGTTGTGAATAGCAATCAGCCAGCGAAGTAAGTCCTAAGGAGAGGCTGTAGCGCATGTTCGACATTTCAAGGAGTGATTGAAGAAAGGTAGGAGGCTCGTCACGAGTTGCAGATATTCAACCAGAAGGAAGCAAGCCCGACGCTGCGATTTTATCTAGTCTACCAGGTGTAGAGGCCCCTGCGACAAATTGATCCCACAGAAACCATTCCAGATAGAAGGAAGCAAGCCCGACACTGTGATTTTATCCAGTCTACCAGATGTAGAGGCCCCTGCGACATGTTTGATTTTGATTAGACTGACGTTGCATTTGTCAGCATCGTTTTATATATATAACTATAACTATAACGATGGTCATGAATGAATGAATATATATATATATATCCATGTCCATGTCCATGGATGCTCAAACCATTCAAATTTGAATCTCTAAACACGCCTTTTGTTGACTCATATGTTTCTTTTGTTGTTTGAAATTTCAATTTGGGTGTTTTGTTGTTAGAAATTTGAAGTTGGGTATTGCACAGAGTCAACATGGACGATATGCCCTAGAGAAATATTTGAAAATTAAGTTTTCATGTGTTGGGGTGGGCTCCAAGCTTCAAATTTGAAGCTTTCAATGCCCTTCAAAGGCCATTTTACTTATCATAGAAGGCCACAATGAATTTTACCATGCAAAAAAAAATTAATTTTATGTGAAGCCCTTCAATAATGAAATTCAACACGCATGTGTAAATTTGCAACAGAAGGGCAACTCCAAATTTTCCATGTCCAAGGGTTATTAGTGATTTAGTGGGAGACTCGGAGTCTAGGGAATTGGAGACTACCCAGTTCCCTTTGACCTCCGTCCTAGTGGGAAGAGCGGGCTCGGTGAGTTAGAGACATGTGTCAAGCGACTCGATTGGACGGTCGACGTTGCTATTGCTAATATGATATCTTATTGTCTTAGCTTACAAGTTACGAAGTTATGTGTTTGATTAAGTGTTAAAAGCATTTAATGGCATCACCAAACTTCATTAAACCTTGGTCTGAGAGGCTGCCAACTTGATTTTCCATCTTCTTCTTCACGTGATCAAAACTGAGTATAGGATGTGAAATTAAATGCTAGGATCATGAATAGATTTGATAAATTACAAGGGATAAGCTGTTACCGGAGGTCCTACCCCAGAAAAGAACAAAGTAGCAAATCTAGTTGAGTTATTTTTGCGTCAACGGGAGAAGAAATAGGAGAAGAGCAAGGTGCTAGAGTAGGTGGAACCGTGGAGGTTTTTTTGCATCCATTTCACTGAGATTGCTAGTAGATATCTAGATTTTGGGTTGTATAGATCACTGGGATTCTTCAATGCATAGATGTTAGCTTGTTTTGGTGTCTTGGGTGTTGTAGTTAGGGCTAGATTTTGATACCCAATGGTTTTTTTTGGTTAATTTTTGCTAATATTCAGGTGGGTTTTGCTACTTCGTTGCTCATAGCTCGTAAGATAACTCACAATCGACATTGGGAAAAACTAATGCTAATTTTTTGGGGTTTTATCTTTAGTGAGATTGCATTGTAACTTTCAATCCTTACAAGAGAAAGTTCTGCATTGTAAGTATTTCTATGGTTTCAGCTTTCGATCCTTACCAGAGAAAGTTCTCTCTTTAGGCTTTGAGCATTTCTTTGTGATCACTGGTGAGTGGTGACATTGTTGTATCTAAGGCAGGGCCTAGTTAGTGGCACGTCCATGTGAGTCGACAATTCACTAACTAAGTAGAAACTTGGCAACATGTGTAGGATGAAGACAAAAACTACAACATTTCTTCTAAGATTGGAATAACAGGTTACAAGTGTGGAAATGTGGTGGTCGGATGCACATTCAACAACAGGGTTGCATTTATACATTCCACTCTTCACTGAATTTGTTGGATGGAGTTTCAAAGGGCAGATCCACTCCTCACTAGAATTTAGAGGGTAATATTTGACCCTTTTCTATTATCTTTCGTTGAGATTTGTCGATTTTCTCCATCCCTTTGCACATGTTACGTTTTGTAGTTCCTATGTCTGGATGGATTAGGTTGTCAATAAACTAAATTACCTTCCTGTCAGTTGTCCCTTCAAGTTGAAACGCCCTCCTCTGTTTTTAGATTGTAGATTTATTTGATCAAACGGAGTGACATTTGCTTAGCTATAAAATTTGAGCTACTTAACATTATTTTTTGCAGTTTTCTCTTTTGGATTAAATCTATTTAAATATTAAAGTTACAACTCTTGTCTACTTTGTTGTGGATCAAATTGGATGTTGTTGCAAGTTCGCAGTCCATCATTTATTCATCGTTGGAGATTTTCACTGAGTTTGGACACCAAGGTAACCACAATTCCCTTTTCTTGAACGTTATGTTTAAAATAAGCATGCTAGATTTAACATTGAACCTCTTATAAGAAGCTTCTCTGCGTTTAAAATAATTTGGATGTTTGCCAATGGTGATTAAAATAATTTTAGTTTAAATTTCAATGCGAGACCTATTTTTGATTTTCTTTTGGTTTAACTTGACCTAACAAATTTAGGTGCAAATGAAATGGAACTTTTATTTATCTGTAAAATCCTTGAAATCAATCTCAACATGGTTTATATGATTTGTATGTATTTTTTCTTAACATATTGGTTTTTTTGAAAAGTTTGTTGGAAATGCTGGCATAGTAAAAATAAGGGGTTGAGATATCACAATCATGGTTTTTGTAGGTCCTAAATCTATTTATGTTATTTATGCAATAAAAAATGGATTCTGAAGAAGAGAAAGTCATTTTTTCATAATTGAAAGATTTGATTTTTTTATGATATTTTTCACCAAAATCTAGTTGGAATTGTTGACATTCTAAATATAAGGTGTTGAAATGGCACAATCAAGATGGAATGGGGATTTTGAGAGAGATGAATCTATTATGAATTATGAAAAGTTAAAGTCCTCAAATTTTTATACAACTCTTTCTTTTGAAAAAAAATCATTTACACACCCATTTAACTCAATTTTGACAGAAATTAAGCATTAATATCTTGATTGACAATATCTTGTTCTCTTTGGTGGTTTTTTCCAAGATCAATAATGAAATGGCTTCAATTTCTCAATTGCCATGAATATTGGTTTGGTTCAACCATCATTAACAAACTCCTCTTTAGATTGAGAATCTTTTCAATACTTTTGCTTTTACTTTTCAATTGCTTTTCTTACAAATTTAAATTCAAAAATAATGTCTTCTTTTATCTAATTACTTATTTTCATTATTAATTTGTTTATTTTCCATATTTCCATGACTTTTTCCTTCACTTCTAAATTACCCTATCCTTACTCATTAGCACAACCAATTGCCCTATCTTTATGACCAGTGAGCACAACCAAGAGAAGTTTGAAGAAGTGTAGAACTGCTTATTGTAGCTATTCGAGGCTCACACTTTGCATAATATACCATATTATGTTATTTTGTTGTGATTTTTGAGTTCTTTTCAATTTCCAAATATTCTTTTGTTATGATATTAGAGTTTTTTTCAATTTCAAAATGATTTTGGCAAAGTTTAAAAAAAATAAAAATAAAAATCTATTTCTATTGACATTATTTGGAAGAATAAAACATACTTAAATTTTTATGAAATTGATAGAAGTCTTACAGTCAAAATGCAATTGTATTACTATATTAAGGAATTTGATTACATTACTTTTAATAAATAATGAAATTTTAATATATAATTATATTTTCAAATGAAAAAAAAAAAATTTAATATATAATTAAATTTTCAAATGAAAAGAATTATTTATTTTTACATATCTACATTGAAGTGTTCAATATCTCATAGCCCTTCAAAGTGAAATGGGACCCTACCCTTCAAATTTGATCTCCCGATAACGTGTTGTTCCCGGAGGGAATAAGGGGAATCTGCGGAATTCGATCAGGTTGTTGTTCTGCATGCCGAGAACCAAATTGCACTATCGAGGCAAGGTATAGATCCTTAACCTAGATTTTGTTGAAATATATGGTAGTGAAATAAATACTGTGTGGGTTTCTTCTGAGCTGATTGCTTCTGGGTTTTATTAGACTTGATTATTCTTTGGTGGGAGTCGTTAGTCTTGAAGGCCCAGTAATCAGCAGCCACTGTTTAATTCATTAATCATATGAAATTCCTCGGAAAAAGGACTTCCATAGGCTTTCATTTTTAAAAAGTATTTAGTGGATTTTTATATTCTAAATTCCTTTAGAGAACCTACCATCTCTGGTTGAATAAATCCATTTTCAATATTAATGTGTGATTTGCAGGGCTTTGATACTTAGAGGAAAATTGGTGGGTTAAATTAATCTTTGTTTGTTCACAGTAATTGCATTTATTTACTCCCCATGGTTTGGAGGTAATGGAAAGTAGATAGAAGTTGAATACCGAAAGACTAAAGCTATCTGTGAGAACCGAAATGTATGTAGAACCGAGGTTAAATTTATTGGATCTGTGAGCTTAGAGATAGCATAGATCTATTTTTCTACCTCTATCATTAGCGTGAACGTGGAAACTAAAATTGTGACAGGGCATGTCCGATATGCTCTCTATGAATCTGCTAAAAAGATAAAAGGTAAATCTCGTTGTTGGCATGGAGCCATTAGGAGGTACCTTATATCTTTCCTTATACGATCATATTCATTTCAATTTCTATCGGAATTCATTTCAATGTTTCGAGGAATTTTTGTCAGCAATTACTATGCCCATCGTGTTAATGGTATTGAAACAGAATCAGCTAAATTAACAATGATGTCAAATGCCCATTTATATGCCTCCAATGTTTAGATCTCACAATCACAACATTAAAGATCTTGTGGACCTGGTCTTTGAGACATCTTGCTTTGTTTATCTTTTGAAATTATCAAAGATCTTGGGTCCGGGTCCCTCCAAACCCTGTTTGTTTATTTGATGAAATTATTTAATGAACTTTAGTGTTATTGGTACCATACTTTGTCGAAATGCATTGATATTTTGATCGCTTGGTTAATTTTTTCACTATAAATATTCATAAATGTGTGGTGAAGATACCATATAAAGTTTTCTAATTTAATCTTCAGGTTAATATGAAGGTTTTTTTAATTGAAAAGATAAGATATGAAATATGTATGTGAAGTCAATATAATTTTTTTCTAAAATATAAGAATAAGACATGTAAAAGAAAAATGTAATGTGTACGTAATATATATAAGTGAAATTAACAGCAAAGCTATTTATATTTGCTTCTTAGAAATATTTTAATGTAATGGTAATACATAATTAAAAATTAAAATTTAAAATAATTATGTAACATTTTAACAATGTATTACTTATTGATAAAGTATTGATGATGGCATTATGAAATGTAAGACTAGTAGCATTAATTTTTTTATTTGTATAAAATAAATATGATCTTCTTATATTTTTGTTACCTAGTTTAAGAGATTTGAGGTGATATGAGGGAAGTTAACCAATTAGAAAATTGGATCCCTATTCTTTAAGTAAAATTAGTAACATTAAGTCTTTTGATTTGTAAAATAATAAATATTAGACTTTTAAATTGATGACCAAATGTGGTAATAGTTAATTTTATGGTAAGAAAACAATATAATTTGAAAAGTGAAACCATATTTACAAGGTAAATGACATGTGGATTAGTTGAAATATTTAATGTGGGAAGGTATTACATATGTAACAATTAGTTTCATAATAAGTGTTTATAAACAATATTTATTTTACAATTATATTTTTAATAAATTTTTACTAAAAAGAGATTGGCATTATAATTATGACAATTATAAGTTATTATAATTATAGTAATTATAAGCTATTCTAAATTATAATGTAAAACAAAATTGAAATAGTAGTAATTACTTTTGTTTGTATAATAATCATGCTTTTTTTTTTTAGTCCATTGGTTGTAGCTTGGGTGGTTGGGAGGAAAATTGGTGCCCTCCCCACCCACATTCAATTCCAAAGAAACTAGAATTGCAAAGATTCATATGTTTTTAGTGCATTTTGTGTCTAACAATAATGTCTTTACATTGATTTTTATAGTTGTATAAAAAATGTCATTGTGCATATATTTGCAATAATAAAACTAGTTTAAGATGTGATTTTAATAGTTTGACTATACATCTATATGTCAAACTAATTGTAAGAACCTATTGAATAAATTGTAAAAGATTTTCAAGAAAATATTTGAAATGTTGACAAAGATTTCCATTCTTTTTTATATTTTGATATGAATGCACTACCCATGTGAAAAAACGAAAAAACGCTATTTGAAAGTAATGGACAAGGTCTAACAAACACTATAATTGATTAAAAAACAATTAGATAGTAAACAACAAGTGCAATGATAAAATGACAATATCATCTACAAGTATGAATTGTATAATAAATTGAATCTACTTTAATTCATAGAGATTTTATTCTATTTTTTTTTTAAGATTTTACAAATTTTAAGTTGTCAATTAAAAATTGTTTCGTTTTTGTGACCACTAACTATTTACAAAAGTAAATAAGACTTCGTATTAAATATTTTTAATATCAAGTTAATTATATTATTTAAAATTATTATTATTATAAATAGAAAATTAGTATTATTATAAATATTTAAATAATGTAATTTAATATTTTATATTATTGTAATTAAAAAAAATTAATCAATTATGTGTATAAATTTATGCAAAATAAATTTTCCTGTCATCTTTAATTCTCCGTTATTTAACACAAAATATAATCCCGAGATCAATGGACAATTTCATCTTATCCAAGTGCAGCTTTGAATCCAAAAAATCTAGGTAATTATTTATTCATTTATTGCGAATCTATGTCATCATGGCATAGTACATTTGTTCACTTATGTGGCAGTTATGTGGCAGTAGGAGAATAATAATTATTTTTAAAATTTTAATATATTTTTAAATTCTGACAAATAACCCTCAAACCAGGTGAAATTCGTCCAATCATTGTTTTTGCCCAATCATAAATTAGTAATTTGATATTTTAAAATTATAAAAATTATTTTTTGATTTTCAAATATTGAATTTAATATATATATTTTTGAAAACTATTAAAAACTATAAAGAATCTCTATGCCAAAAACATAAAAAAATAAAAAATAAAAAAAAAATTGAATGCAAAGCGATTACTATATACCTTGCCTTCCGTGAGTATAATAATAAATATGATTAATCAAACCAAATTAATTTAAAGTTTTTTAATGAAAATAAAATGAGAAATTTTCCTAAATTAATAAACCTTTTCTAAAATTAAAATTTATAATATAAAAGGCCTCAAAAACTTTTAAATAAAATACATAAATTAAATTTATATATTTTCTAAAATTTAATAGAAAATATGACAGGGGATGTTCGATATGCTCTCTATAAATCTGCTAAAAAGATGAAAGGTAAATCTCCTTGTTACATGGAGCCATTAGGAGGTACCCCATATCTTTCATTTCAATTTCTATCGAAATTCATTTTAATGTTTCGAGGAATTTTTGTCAGCAATTACTGTGCCCATCATACTAATGGTATTGATTATGAAGAAACGGAATCAGCTAAATTAACAATGATGTAAAATGTCTATTTATATACCTCCAATGTTTAGATGAAATTATCAAAGATCTTGTGTCCTGGTCCCTCCAAACCCTGTTTGTTTATTTGATGAAATTATTTAATGAACTTTAGTGTTATTGGTACCATACTTTGTCGAAATGCATTGATATTTTGATTGCTTGGTTAATTTGTTCACTATAAATATCCATAAATGTGAAGATACCATATCAAGTTTTCTAGTTTAATATTCAGGTTAACATGAAGCTTTTTTTAACTGGAAAGATAAGATATGAAATATGTATGTCAAGTCAATATAATTTTTTTCTAAAACACAAGGATAAGATATGTAAAGAAAAATGTATTGCGTAAGTTATATATATAATTAATAAATCTGATTTATTTTTAATGAAAATAAAATGAGAATTTTTCCAAATTAATAAACTTTTTCTAAAATTAAAATTTATAATATAAAAGGCTTCATGAAACTTTTAAATAAAATACATAAATTAAAATTATATATTTTCTAAAATTTAATAAAAAGGTATTTTATTTAAATTTATTGTTGTAAATACAATCTTATATTTATTAAAATTATATTTATTTTAAAAAATTGATAATAAATCATTTATCTCATTTAAGAATTCACTTTTTAATTTTAGAATTAATAAAATTATTTTCATTTAATAAAATAAAATTGAAATTAAAACTCTTTTGTCATATTATTATGAAACTTTAAATTTAAAATATTTATGATTTAATAGTAAATATAGTTTTTATCATTTTATTAAAAAAATGAGATAAGTATCTAGTTTACTTGTCCATTTATCTACTCTCTTATAATGATGATTTAATATCATTTAAATAATTTCAAATTGTTTGTATTAGGTTATATGTCTTACCTATGTCTATGTTATCTACTCTATAATGCTTATAATGATGATTTAATATCATTTAAATAATTTCAAGTTGTTTGTATTAGGTTATATGTTTTACATATGTGTATGTGTGATTACTTCCAAATACACATCCACATTTTACCCATAAATAGCTAAGAATCTAAGAATTGTGCAAAGTGGACCTCATAATATCTAAATACCTATGAAAGAAAAGAGAGCTCCAAACATGGAATTCCCCTAAAATTATTTGTAATGTCTCAAAGTTTGTTGCTTGGTACACATGTATGTTATTGATCTCAATTATCATTGTGTGATTGATCCATATGGATATTTGTATCCAACCACTTATTCGATTAATTCATAATGGTTCCACATCTTGGTAGTTTTATTATGGTTTTTCAAGTCCCAAACTTCTGATGCACTTTTTTGCATTTCCCTTTCATTTCGAGAGGATAACATAGGCCACATAATCAAAGATTGGGTGGCTTTCTAAACTCAACATAACATGGATTAATGGTCTAACAAACATTCTAAATGGAATTTGCATGTAAAAGTTTCACCCCAATAAGTTGATGTAACCTCCTAGGGGCTTGTATTCATTTTTCCACACCATTTCTAGAGCGGTAAGAAAGATAACTAGAGCAAATAAGTACACAATCTACACAAATAACACAAGATATACCCTGGGAAAACCCACTATGGGGAAAAACCTAGCCAACAATGACGAGTATGCCTTCACTCTTTTATATAAACCTAGCTAATGGTACTCTCTCATATATATGGAGTTACCTATGACTCTACGACCACAATGGCTTCGACATGATCTCCTATAGGCTCCTCTATTTTTCTCTAATATCCACTTATGTGTTCTTGTTCAACTATGGAGCAATACAATAACAATAGAAGAATGGAACACATTTTCCTCCTAATGGTCTGGTATTTAACATATCCCAATAGCCGTCTAGGGTTAATTTTAGATTTTTTTGCATGCCCCAACTCTTGCTTAGGGTTAGGGTTTTGGACCTTCTATAATGTTTTTGAAAGTCCACACATGACTAACTCTGCATGTGTGAGAAATGAGAGCTGGCATGGAATCCACTTAGTACCATTGTGGTCAACTTGTGGGAGGCATAACTTCTTTATATTGACTTTATTTGAGGTGTTTCTTGGATAGGATCCTTTGGAAAGGTCTTGGAGTGTAGAATCACATGAAAGGCCAAATCAAAGCAATGGACTTTTTTTACCCCAAAAAACATCATTTAAACCCTCAAATAGGCCTTAGAATGTTTTGGACCCCAAATATGTAAAGAGAGACCTACCTCTAGAATGGGCCCTACGAGCCAATTCATCTAATATTTTGACCCCGAAAGTGGCAAAATTCATCGAATCACCCTTGGGACAAATGAAAATGACATAATGCGATTGAGTTAGAGGCCTTTAAGTGTCCCACAAGTAGAGTACCCGTTTGCATCACTTGAATCAAATGATTAGTAATTATCTTTGCTAGGATAGGACAAGCAGAAATATGTGGGATAGATCTTCTAGTTTCGTGTGGAAATGGTTGATATTTTATGTAATGGTATTGCTTATGAGCTTGATAGTTTTGACAGCAATATGGTTTGGAAAATATTTGAACCATCCTTTACATCGGGTGCTAGGTGTCTGCTTGTTGTATTGGTTATGCTTGTGCAAATAGAAAATCCCCATCCTCGCTCCATCAGATGAGCCATTTATAAAATCATAGAATTGCAAAGATGAATTATGTTGATGTATATGTAACTTCTGAATGTATTTCATCTATATATTTATTGTACCCCTATAGAGATGTATTATTCCTCTATACTGAAGTGTCGTCATTTGTATTGACAAGTGTCGCAAGTGTGTTAACTTGCCGATGGGTTATTAGGCCACCTTGTAAGGGATCGACCCGATATAATGTAATATGAAGTTATTGTACCCAGATAGACAAGTCGGCCCCATAAGGTTATTGGGCAAATAGGTCAAGTATAAATAGAGATCGGGAGATCTCTATTTGGATCACTTCATAACTCACACTTCCTTCACTCGGAAAGTGTCGCACATGTGAGGAGGAGGATCAGCTGCTAAGAGGAGTCTATATCTTGTACTTTGGTTGTACTTTGGTTGAGCTATTGCTCTATCTATCTCTAAGGAAGTTGTGGGGTTTTTCACCTTAGGGTTTTCCCCATGGAAACTCTGTGTGTCTATTGTCTCTCATGCTTTTGCTTCTTGTGATGATTGACATGCTTGTTATGATTGATATGCATTGATATATTGTACATGTTGTTCTCTCAGTAAAGATCCTAAGAGTATATTGAACTAATGCTCAAAATTTAACATGGTATCAGAGCTAACCTGAGAAGAAGACATTGTGTAGAGACGGAAACTAGGGTTTTTTGTTTATTGGGTTTATCTCCATAGATTTTGGAAAAGCAGTATAGTAGATTGACTCTACTCATTAAGGAGAATATATCTGTCCAATCAGAATTCAATTCTGAGCATTTTCAGATTTGGCCCTAAAAATTAGGGTTTCCACAAAAATAGGAATTTAAGAAATCTGAAGACATAGTTGGAAGCTCCTTGGAAAAATCAAAGTTTAGAGCTTTGGATCGAGATTTTTGGCTGGGTAAATCTCTGAGAAACTCAAACCCTAATTCAGGGTCCTCCCTAGTGAACCCGGGAAGACTAAAAGGCATTTCTGAAGGGTGAAGCTTTGCAGATCTCAAATTCTGAATACACCAAGCTGATCAGATCATCAAGGCGCATCTTTCTATCCTTTCAGAGAGTTGAAATTCACTTTTTGAATTTTTAGGTTTTTTTTCAACAAACCCTAATCCGGGACCATATCCAGTTTTCAACAAAACAAGTGGTAAGACCTAAATCTCTTCTATTTCCATCTAAAGTACTCTTTAAGATGTCTCACCACACCAAGCTTGAGGATAAGCTTGAAGAGGCTGATAACTTCCGAGCCTCGAAGTATAGGATTGGGTTAATCCTGGAAGAAAATGAATTGGACTCCTACATCAGCTCTGAGGTCCCTATCCCAGAGGATGAAGAGGCTAAGGTATTGCATAAGAAGAACTTGGTCAAGGCAAAGAGAATCATTTCTGATTCTATCAAAGACCATCTCATACCTCATGTGTCATCTCTAAAGACACCCAAGGAGATGTTTGACTCCCTGGCCAAGTTATTTGAAGAGAAGAACATAAATCAGAAGATGACTCTGCGGAATCAATTGAAAGGGGTCAAGTTGTTGAATGAAGAGACCATTCAATCTTACTTCTCCAAGGTCTCTCAGATCAAGGAACAACTTGAAGCTGTGGATGAAGTAGTGGACAATGGTGAAGTTTTTTATGACCACTCTGAATGGCCTACCTAGGTCATGGGACTCCTTTATTCAAGGAATCTGTGCAAGAAAGAAATTGATATTTTTCAATAGACTGTGGGAGGAATGCTCTCAAGAAGAAGCTAGGCTTGTGGCACAAGAAGAAAAGATGGGGAATGAAGATCAAGATTTCACAGCTCACACCAAGGGAAGCAAGGTTAAGAGGGAGAAATTTCATAACAATAAACATTCTCACTCTTATCACAAGAAGAAAGATCTATCTCATGTTCGATGTTTCGAATGTAATGAGAAGGGACACTTTGCTTCAGAATGTCCCAAGAAAAAAAAGGACAACAACAAAAACAACAACTTCAACAACAAGAAGAAGGGCAGCAAAAAAAGGTATCATGCTCATGCTGATGAAGATGATGAACCTCCAAAGAAGAAGGTTAGAGCAGAAAGTGATGATGATGATTCATCAAGCGAAGAAGAGTATGTTCTAATCTCTGCTCTCACAGGTACTATCTCTCATGGTTGTAATGATTGGTTAATTGACAGTGGGGCTTCCAAACACATGACTGGGTTTAAAGAATATTTCGTAAACCTATCTGAACATGAATCACCCCATACGGTGAAACTTGGGGATGATTATCAATACCCTATCAAAGAAAGTGGTGAAGCCTCCTACAACCTAGATTCTGGAAAGTCTTTGAAGATGAAAGAAGTTCTTTATGTACCTAGGCTCAAGAAGAATCTTCTCTCCATCTCTGCATTGGATGTGAAAGGCATGAGGGTTGCATTTGTAGACGGCCAAGTCCTAATGTGGCCAAAGGGTAAAACTATTGATGATGCAGTGGTGATTGGAGAGCAAGAGGGACGATTGTACAAATTGAAGGGACAACCTGAACATGCCATGGTACATGAATCCATGGAGCCAAGCGAACTTTGGCATCGAAGGCTTGCACATGTGCACTACAGAGCACTACCAATTGCAAGCAAAGCTGTAGAAGGTCTTCCTGAAATCAAGACCAAGCATGAAGGTGTTTGCAAAGGATGTGCAAAAGGAAAGAACATAAAGAAGGCATTCCCAAGCAGTGAAAGCAAGGCAAAAAGTATCTTGGAAATTATCCACTCCGATGTATGTGGTCCGATGTCATCCAGTTCTCTGAGTGGGTATGTTTACTATGTCCCTTTCATTGATGACTTCTCCAGGAAGACTTGGGTTTACTTCTTGAAGAACAAAGATAAAGTGTTGGATAAGTTCAAGGAATTCAAAGCCTTGATGGAGAACCAAACTGATAATAGGATCAAGACTTTCAGATCCAATAATGGTGGAGAATTCACTTTATGTGATTTCAAGAAGCTATGGATATAAGTTCAAGGACAGGTAATCCAAGAAGCAAATATGAAGAGGGAGCACACTCCAGTAGTTTCTGCAAGGATGCAGATATTCAGAGGGAGTTGACCATCTTTCTACATTCCACAACAGAAAGGTGTAGAAGAAGCTACTTCAGCAGCTCCTGCAAGGAAGCAAAGACTCAGAGGGGGTCCACCCAACAAACAAACAAAGATAAGTATTTTAATTATCATTGCTTACATATTTGTTTGTTTAAATAATATTCAATGATGTATATGCTTATGTTCCTAGACTTAGGATATGTATTGTGCATTTTAGAATGATTGCATTAATGAACAGTATACTACTAATATGTATTTGATGGGTAAGTGGCCTATGGCATTGTACAACATTCCATTGCTACTTATCTAGAATGAAACCTCTTTGCCGACATGTTAGGAGCTATGCAAACTCTTAACAATGTTTTGGTAGAGATTGGAAGGCATCTAGAAAGTTACAGGATATGGATAAATGTTGTATTGAAGCATTGGCTAAAATAATTGCATGACTGTATGACATATATTCTTATGTGTAACATTTTGTTATGAAACTATGAGATGTTTCTAATCATGCAATTTAACTTGTCTTGTAGGAAAGATCGTATACCATCACCTACAAAAGAAGGACTACAACATTTGTTCCAGCAACAAAGATATCTATTGAAGATATTGAAGTTTCCAGGATCTGGGATGAAGTAATGGAAGAATGCCATGATCCGTCGATCATGAAGAATGATGTTTGGGATGTAGTCCCAAGACCTGAAGGGAAGTCTGTTGTGACTTCCAAATGGATCTACAAGATCAAGCATGCTGCAGATGGTAGCATAGAGAAATACAAGGCAAGATTTGTAGCTCATGGCTTCTCTCAGAAAGAGGGAATAGATTATGAAGAAACTTTTTCTACTGTATCCAGGTACACTTCCATCAGAACAGTACTTGCTCTAGCTGCAGCGATGAAATGGAAGATACACCAGATGGATGTCAAGACTGCTTTCTTGAATGGTGTAGTTGAAGAGGAAGTGTATGTGGAGTAGTCACTCAGTTTTGAAACACATGACAGGGAGTCATATGTGTGCAGATTGAAGAAAACCTTGTATGGCTTGAAGCAAGCTCCCAAAACTTGTTATGGTAGGATGGACAGTTTCCTATCTAGTTTGGGCTTTACCAAGAGTAAATCAGATTCCAACCTTTACTACAAGGTTGACGAAGGAAATCCTGTGATACTACTCCTATATGTGGATGACCTATTTGTAACAGGAGATGATAGACTGATTGTCGATACAAAGAAAAAGCTTGCTACCGATTTCGATATGAAGGACTTGGGGATGATGCACTATTTTCTAGGTATGGAGGTGTGGCAGAGTGCAGATAGGATCTTCCTTGGACAAGGGAAGTATACAGTAGATATCCTGAAGAGGTTCGGGATGATGGATTGCAAGGCCATCGAACCTAAAGCTTCTATGTGATGCTTCATCTAAGTCGGTTGATGTCTCTATGTATCGTCAAATGATTGGGTCCTTGAGGTACCTGACAAAAACGAGACCAGATAATTGCTTTGCAGTGAACACATTGAGCCAGTTCCTGACAGATCCAAGGAATGTTCACCTGGTTGATGTAAAGCATATTTCGAGGTACCTGAAGGGTACAGTTGATTATGGGCTCAAGTATGAAGCGAATCAAAAGTTTAACCTGCAGGGTTATGTTGATTCAGATTGGGCAGGCAGTGCTGCAGATAGGAAGAGCACATCTGGGTGCTGCTTCAGTATGGGATCATGTATGATCTCTTGGTTTAGCAGGAAGCAGTCCTGCGTAGCACTGAGTACAATCGAGGTAGAGTATGTTACAGCCTGCTCAGCTAGTTGTGAGGCAGTATGGCTTCGGAAGCTACTGTTAGAGTTATTTGATCTCCCGCTAGAGACTACTGGTATCTTTTGTGACAACTAGAGTTGTGTGAAGCTGTTTGAGAACCCGGTGTTCCATGACAGGTCGAAGCACATCGAGATCAAATATCACTATATCAGGGATATGGTGCAGAGAGGAGCAGTGAAGCTCCTGTATGTTGCGATGGATGAGCAGATTGCAGATGTACTGACGAAGCCACTAGCCAAAGTGAAGTTCGAGTACTTCAGAGAAAGGCTTGGTGTTCTTCAGATCGATGACACTTCAAGGAAGAAGTGATGGACACATTTGCTGAAGCCATTCCAAGCATGTTGGAAGGAGGATCCTTCACATGGTTGTGGATGTAAGCGTTGGATGATGAGCATCAGGATGATGCTCCAGTTACTGCTCTATATATGCATCATGTTGGATGCTTTGATCAGTGTGATCATGTATTTGTATATGCATCATGTTGGATGATGGATATGATCAGTTGGATCATCTATATGTTTTTATATGCATCATGTTGGATGCTAGATATGATCAGTTGGATCATTTATATGTATGTATGTATGCGTCATGTTGGATGCTGGATATGATCAGTTGGATCATTTATATGTATGTATGTACGCATCATGTTGGATGCTGGATATGATCAGGTAGATCATGTATTTGTATATGTATCAGGTGGATACTTGTATGATCAGGTAGATCATGGATTTGTGTATGTATCAGGTGGATGCATTATGTATATCAAGTGGATGCATTGTATGATCAGGTAGATCATGTATGATGGTATGTATCAGGTAGATACATTGTATGCATTAGATGGATATATTGTTTGATCATGGTGATAACATATGACGAGCTTCAAGATGTTGCTCTAGATGATATGCATCAGGTTGAAGCTATGATGATGATCAGGTTGATCATGTGATGATGTACATCAGGATGATGTATGGTGAGTATCGGTTTGATACTCTGTGGCCGTGGACAGGTTGTGCAGGTAGCATAGAAAAGATCATTTAAAAACCAGACAGGTAGAGTGGTGTGCTCGTAACATCCTGGGTTGCTCTATCGAGATCCAAACAGGTAGAGCGGTGTGCTCGTAACATCCTGGGATGCTCTAAGTAGGTTTTGCTATAGGTAGCATAGAAAAGATCCTTTAAAAATTGAACAGGTCGTGCTCATAACATCCTGGGTTGCTCTATCGAGATCCAGACAGGTAGAGCAGTGTGCTCATAACATCCTAGGATGCTCTGAGTAGGTTTTGCTACAGTTTCTCATAGAAAAGATCCTTTAAAATCTGGATAGTTAGAGCGGTGTGCTCGTAACATCCTGGGATGCTCTATCGAGATCCAGACAGGTAGAGCAGTGTGCTCGTAACATCCTGGGATGCTCTGATTAGGTTTTGCGAAAGTTCACATAGAAAAGATCCTTTAAAATCGGGACAGGTAGAGCGGTGTGCTCGTAAGAGCCTGGGATGCTATATCGAGATCCAGGCAGGTAGAGCGGTTTGCTCGTAACATCCTGGGATGCTCTGAGTAGGTTTTGTGAAGGTCAACATGTAAAAGAACCTATAGTCTGCGCTAGGTTTTGTTGACGCATGTAATCAGTCCTGGGATCCACAGTATGGCCATTGATGATGAAGACCTGCAGGTCGTGGGCCTACATCCAGCATGAAAAAGGGCTAGCTCTGTAGAACTTCCTATGACGAGTATATTCAGAGATTGATTGAGATAGCAGCAGCATTGACGATGACGATGATTCGAGGACGATGCATCGATGACGATGATCCAGAGAAGAAGACTTGTGCTAGATGATCTGTGTCGAGAAACACCTTCCTAGTTAAGAGGGAGTGTTGATGTATATGTAACTTCGGAATGTATTTTATCTATATATTTATTGTATCCCTAAAGAGATGTATTATTCCTCTATACAGAAGTGTCGTCATTTGTATTGACAAGTGTCACAAGTGTGTTAACTTTCCGATGGGTTATTAGACCACCTTGTAAGGGGTCGACCCGATATAATGTAATATGAAGTTATTGTACCTAGCTAGACAAGTCAGCCCCATAAGGTTATTGGGCAAACGGGACAAGTATAAATAGAGATCGGGAGATCTCTATTTAGATCACTTCAGAACTCACACTTCCTTCACTTGGAAAGTGGCGCACATTTGAGGAGGAGGATCAGCTGCTAAGAGGAGTCTATCTCTTGTACTTTGGTTGTACTTTGGTTGAGCTATTGCTCTATCTATCTCTGAGGAAGTTGTGGGGTTTTTCACCTTAGGGTTTTCCCCACGGAAACTCTGTGTGTCTATTGTCTCTCATGCTTTTGCTTCTTGTGATGATTGACATGCTTGTTATGATTGATATGCATTGATATACTATACATGTTGTTCTCTCAGTAAAGATCCTAAGAGTATATTGAATTAATGCTCAAAATTTAACAAATTAGGTATTGCAAGAGGGAAGAATGGGAGATTCATTATTGTCTCTTCTTATACATGAGAAAATGGAAAGGGTGGAGAAGAGGAGGGGATAAAAAGCATGTGTTGAAATTGCAGACTTTTCAGAGGTAGATAACATGTCTGAATTCTCAAATTTAATCCAATAAAAATAAGTAAATGTAGATATAAATAACCTCACTAGGAAAAATAATTCTCAAAAGAAGAAAGAATGAAAGGGATGCAAGACAAAAAAAAGTAATCGGAACAAGAAAAAGGGATATCTGGTGAATGAGTTCACTTAGTGGAACCTCCATCATACTTTGTGGGTTCTTATGGGATGAAAAATATGCCTCTAAGGATGGAAGATATAGTGCAACAAAATTCAATTCATGCAAAGAAGCTCTCAATTGTTGGCATGGCATCTAAGGTTGGTAGCAAGGAACCCCTCTATGGGCAAGTTCCATTTTAATTTTTGAATATCTCTACAGTTTTTAGGTTTGTTTTTTGGATAGGACGGTTTGTATGACAATACTCAACAAGTAACTACAAATTCACATTTTCAACAAGTACGTGATTGAGCAGACATTTGCATTTTTTAAAGGAAAAGTGCAATTAGAAATTGCAATTTCAACGATTCGATAATTAAAGAAATTGCAATTTCAACAATTGGATAATTATAGAAATTGCAATTTTTTATGAGAAGTTACAATTTTAACTTCTAGAAATTGCAATTTCAACAATAAAAAATTTATAGCCTCCATTAAATTGCAATCAATTAATTATTGAAATTGTCGAAATTGCAATATTTTGATGATAAAATTGCAATTTCTCGTAAAGAAATGCACATTTTATAATTCTCCAATTGTCGAAATTGCAATTCTTGGTTGCTGAAATTGCAACCAATCAAATGTTCAAATTTCATTTTTCGTTAAAAATTGTGAATTTCTTCTCAATCATATACTTCTTGAAATTGTGAATTTTTAGTTTTTGAAATTGCAATTTCTCCTCAATATTTTTATTGTTGAATTTGTAAAATTGTAATTGCAAAAATTACAATTTCCTAAAGTTAAAATTGCATTTCTAATTAAAAAATCTTAGAATTGTAATATATATGCAAATATGAAAGCTGCAATCAACTAATTGTTGAAATTGCAATTTCTAGATGCTAAAATTACATAGAAGGTAATTTTCCAACTATTGAAATTGCACTTTTCATTAAAGAATGTGATTTTCTCCTCGTTCATATATATGTGTTGAAATTGCAGTTTCTCCTCAATCTTTTTATTGTTGAATTTGTGAATTTGTAATTGCCAACTAAAGTTGAAATTGCAATTTGAATAAAAAACTCCCAAAATTGAAATAGAGAATTACCAAATTTATAATCAATTAATTATTGAAATTGCATTTTGTTATTGTTGAAATTGTAATCAATCAATTATTGAAAATGTTGGTATGTAGTGATGCAACACATAATGTTGGTTTTATATATTTTTTCTTTGAAAATTATATAGAATGTCCTTCTATTAACAAAGAAAAAAAGTACAAAACTTCTGACCGTTCGATCGTTGTAGGGAGGTTGTCCAATTAGGCTATAACAAAACATCATAATACTGAGTCCATTTTTATCTTAGAGGCTTAATTAAGACTATGAAGAGACCTTCCCATGAATGGGAAACCAGGTTGTCACAAGGAAAAGAGATAGCAATTGAAAAGTCCCAAATCTGTCAAAATTACTTGGAACCCCCTAGTAGTCTTATTATGTACATAATAGATGTTAATGGAGGTGCACATCAGAACCCCTACCCAAACATAAACATGAACTACCATTTTTAATGTTGTTTTCTCATGCTAGAGGAGCTATAGGATTCAACCTTCTTCTTTTGATCACCCGCTCCAGGAATGAGTTGATACGCGATCCCCATCATAGTTGCAACTTCATCCAGTTGATGGTGAATAACCTCCAAATTCTCTTGGATATTCCCCATAATTTTTAGAACCTCTGTATTCTAAACTTCTTGCTCCAATAATACTTGGGCAAGATCATAATTGACCACCCAGTAAGAGCTAGTCACAGTATATTGGTTTGATTTTGTACCTCCAGCGTAAGAGTTTCCATCAATTCCACTCTTTGTTCAATATGAGCCAGCACATCCAGGAAACGAGTAGTAGTTTCCTCACTTTGACCGGGATCTTGATGACCACTCCTAGTACGACCATGACGATTGCGCGCCCTTTCCTCTGGGGCCATGGCAATGAAGACACCTACAAACTTGACAAAACCCTGTCGAGAGCTCCCACAAGCTTGACAGACCCCCCTAGCAACAATACGAAAAGAGAATGTGGATATCCCAATTCTCCTGAGCGTAGAAACCATTATGCATCATCGTCCAAAACTGTTATGTTTATCCTGCAATCCATCCACCGATTTATGATGATGAGTGTATGGTCGAGACGACTCATCAGTATTCGGGCGTGTTGTTTTTATATTGTTGAAGTAATAAAGAGAAACAAAATGCATATATAATTTGCAATTATGATATATGTACCAAGAAGAAAATATGTAATCTAATTTTTCAAAACTTATATAGGCAATTTCAATTATTGGAAATTCACAATTAGTAACCAAATCTTGCAATTTCATCATCTACAATATAGAAATTCAATTTCGACAATTATCACAATTAACAATATAAAATGTTGAAAAGTGATTGCAATTTCAACAATAAAAAATTGTAGTTTGAGCAATTGAAGAATTATAAAGGTTACAATTATTTTGATCATAGAAATTGCAATTTTAGAGTCCAAAAATTGCAATTTCAGCGATTTCAAAAATATTTAATCAAATGCAATTTCAATACTTTCATATTGCAATTTAAGGAATTTGTTTATTCAAATTGCAATTCCAACTTCAAGAAATTGCATTTCAGAATTTGAAAATTCACAATTTCAACAATCAAAATATTGAAGAGAAATTGCAATTTGAGTAATAGAAATTTGGCAATTTTAACAATTGATTAATTGGAATTTCAATGATCACATGTTGAAATTTAAGGAATTAAAAATGGGAAGTTTTAGCAATCAAAAATTGCAATTCCAAATTCGCACTTTCAATAATAAAATGATTGAGACCGCAGTTTGAAATTACAAAAATAGTTGATCAAAAAATGCAATTTCAACAATTAATTGCTTACTAGTTTAGCATTTGGATGTTGCAATTTCAACAATCATAAATGACATTTTGAGGGTTGTATAAATTACAATTTTAACACCGAGTAATTAAAATTTCAACAATCTCTATGGTTTTGAGAATCACATATTGCAATTTAAAAAATTAGAAACTACAAGTTTAGCAATAAAAAATTGCAATTTGAAATTTGCACATTAAACAATAAAACAATTGATATTATGATTTGAAATGATAGAACAATTGATCAAAATTTGAAATTTCAACAATTTGAGTATTATCCACTTAAACCAATTTAAAGTATTTTACTACTTTCCACTTAATAATTTAATTAATGGAACATGTTTTCTTTGATGTAGGAACACTGGCCAATAAGAACATTACCTATCAACCCATACTACGCATGTCATTCATTTATATTTATGTTGAAGACATTTTTTATGGAACTTGGTCCTATACACTATCTAAGGATTCGTCATCTACCGGGTGAATAAATAAGCACCATATACAACCACACACTCTATAATAAACCTAATTGGTTATTACAAATGTATTTATTATTATATTAGGATAATTAATTATTTAATTATTAATTATTAAATGACATGTCTATTGATAAATAGGCATGTGTATTCTTGTTAGGCCATATTTAATATCAGCCATTCCTATTGTAAAATCATCAATTCAAATATAAATAAATATATATATAATCAAAAATGATAATTATGTAAAGATATTTCTTTACAAGTGGTATCAGAGCTTTGGCTCTCGGCTCTCTCTCACGCTTTCAAGCTCCAACGCTCCCACTCAATCATCAGCGTTGCCCATCTTCCACTGTAGCTTCCGATGGTCCACCTCTACCCCCACAGTTTTGCACACCACACACAAAATATCCACTCCACGCAATCCACCACCTGCATCCAGCTCCCATCACACTTGCTCCTCTTCTTCATTCCACCCTTGCGATGCCCCCTCTCCTGCCCTTGTTCACACCCACGCCCACCTTCACACCACGCCCCCCTCCCCCACTACCTCCAGCCTCTGCTCGCATCCTCCCATTCATCACTACTCCAAGCCCTTCAGCTGCTGCTCCATGCATTTCTCCACTGGCTCCCGCCGCTTCCTCTCTCCACTCTCCCTCCCTTCCACACCAGCGTCCTCATCCGCTGCCTCCCTCCTCCCCTCGTCCCTTCACTCATGTTGCACCCTCCTCGTTCGCTAACCTCCTCCCTTCTCCAATGCTTTTAAAACCCTAATCCATAATAATAATAATTATTATTATTATCTTTTGAATATTAATAATTATTATTTAGACCTTCGATCTATTGAAAATATATTTAGAATATTATTATTAATTTTTAATAATAATTATCATTATTATTTTTCAATAGTTAAATTTTCAAATTCCTTTTGGAAGATTCTTAAAGTGGAATCAATATGTTCCAATCATTTAATAAGGTCATTATTAGCCCATTCCACAAACCTAAAAGTGATAGAAAAATTGAAGTCCAAGATATAAAAAGGATCGAGGCTAAAGAAATAAAAAGAAACCAACATGAAGAAATAAAAAGCGGATATGAAGACATTATCAAATTAGTTAAGAAATTGAAATTGACAATAACACAACGTCAAGAAGACGTTGCACTGACTCCTGAATTCCCAGGTCAAGAAAAGATGGAAACTGCATCTACACCCGTGTCAGAAGAAGGGACTCCTATCATAAAGGAACAAGCTATGTTGACTCCTAAGTTCTCAGGTCAAGCAGAGTTGGGGTCTGCATCGGCACTCATTGAAGAAGAAGGGACTACGACCCGAAAGGAAAAAGTTATCATGACTTCTGAGTTCTCAGGTCAAGAAGTGTTGGGATCTACACCCACAACAGAAGAAGTAACTGTGACTCTCGATTTACCAAGTCAAGAGGAACAAGGGACTACTACAACTCCTATGTATTTAATTAGGGATGAATATAAAATCGCTACTACCCCCAGGAAGGAAAGGAAGCCTGGTCGACCGACTCCTTATAACCCCCCTCACAAAAGATCCATACCACCAGACACCAAGTGGGATAATAAAAGACATCCCAACTACAAACCTCAAAATGCGATACTTAGTAAAAAGTATTCACGTCTACCAGAAGTTCGTTGTGGATTCTTACAAGGTAGGGAAGTAAGGCACATTAACACGCCAGCTAAAAAACCTATAAAATTGTCTAGTAAAACTCCAGAACAAGGACTTGTTAAGGAATTTGATGAAAAGGATGATAAAACAGAAGAGGTCGAAGACAAGGATATGGAAGATCAAGATGATATTGACAATCATAATGTCAATATCAATTGTAAAGAAAATAACGATGTTGTAAAAATCAAGGAAGTCAATAAAATAAATGTTAACAACAATTATGAGAGAATTGAATTTGTAGAAGAATGCAATGATAAAAGCATCAAAGATAGCCTTAATCATGGTAATGGAGAAGAACGAAACCCGGAAGATGTGGTGACAAATGAAAAGATGAACATTCTACCAGTGGTTGCAACTCAAGTTATTCTAGAATCTCAATATCAAAAGGCTCATCAAGTACAACTAAAGATAAGCTTGCCAGACAAGGAAGTAAGTACATTATTAGTAATTAATGCTACAGATAAGAAAACGATATCAAAGCATGCCGAAATATCAAAGATCCACATAAAATTAGAAGAGCAAAGGAACACCGTCAGATTAGCAGATCCGAAATATACGTCGCTTAGTTGCTATGTGTTCATCTACAAAATCATAAGCATGATAAGATTTGAATGGAAATGTGACCAATTATTCCAAGAACTGCTAAACCGTGGCACAGTTATTCGTGGCAAGAATTCCAGCTGCAGCACGCTCGTAGAAGATTCGTGGTCGAATCTTTTCAGAGTGGGATGACTTGTAATAAACCTAATTGGTTATTACAAATGTATTTATTACTATATTAGGATAATTAATTATTAAATGACATGTCTATTGATAAATAGACATGTCTATTCCCGTTGGGCCATATTTAATATCGGCCATTCCTATTGTAAAATCATCAATTCAAATATAAATAAATATATATATTATCAAATATGATAATTATGTAAAGATGTTTCTTTACACACTCCATGCCAAATTCATCGCATTATTTACCTATTATGGAAGCCTTTTGCAATTCATCCTTCTCATCTATCGTTTCGACAAAGTTTCCACGGAAGCTTCGTAGTGTGGGGTGGTCTATTCTTGACTTTCAATTGCTTGATGGTGCGCATCAAGCAAAAAGAGGACCCCTAGAATTCTAAAACATTTGGTGGTGGAACCATGGACAAGGTTGATGATTCACAGTTCCACCAACTTTTTTCATAGTTTCGTCAACATTATTCATGGTTTTGTAAACATTGTTCATGGTTCCACCAACATTTATTCATGGTTCCATTCACATTGTTCATAGTTCCACCACTAATTGTTCAGAGTTCCACAAACTTTGTTCATGGTACCTTAACTTCCAATGGTTCCAAATGCATTGTTCATGGTTCCACGAACATTGCTCATGGTTTTGTAAACATTTCTCATGGTTCCATGAGTGTTGTTCATGGTTCTCTAAACATTTCTCATGGTTCCACCACATAATGTTCATGGTTCCACTAGCATTGTTTGTGTTTTCGTAAATAATTCTCATGGTCCCACCAACAAATATTCATGTTTCCACTAACTTTGTTAAAGGTTCCTTAAATATTTGTCATGGTTCTGCCAACATCTCATAATGAACCTCCTAATGTCTATTGTTGTTGACTTTGGTGCTCGACGAGGGACATGACCATCATGTAGGCTTGGGGCTTGGCTCCTCCCTCTTCTCCTCCCATAAGTTTAGGCTCTTTCAACATGAGAGAACATTGATGAAGTACGCATGATGCAATCAATTTTTCCATGTCCATGAAGTCTAATAAAAATATTACTGCTAAATTTCCCATTCACAAAAACATGGATCCAACAAGAAACCATGTTCAATCACTTTGCTCATAAGTTCGAATCTTGTTTTGGAAGGGAGGATAAGCTCTTATAGTATGGGAAAGCAAAACGAATGCTATACCAATTTTATCTCAAATAGAATTGTGAACATAAATGATGATTATGTGGGGTCTTCAAGACTATATGTACAAATTTGATTTAATCTATGAATATCAAGTTGCATGTTTTTTAGGTGAAAAAAAAGGCCTAGATTTTCTCCCTCAACAACATCTAGGTTCAAAGACATCGTCGCCGTCGTCATTGTCATCGACATCATCATCCTTATCATCATCGCCATTATATTATCATCATTTTCTTCATCATTGTCATCGTCATATCTCATCATAGTTATTGTCATCATCATCGTTGTCATAATCATTCTGATGATCAAAAAGGAAATTTGTAAAAAATTGCAATTTTAATAGTTGTTTGATTATTGAAATTGCAATTCTTAATTGTTGAAATTGTAATCAATTAACTATGGAAATTCATTTTTTGTTAAAAAAATGTGATTTTCACATTAACCATATACTTGATTTAAATTGCCAATTTGTAGTTGTTGAAATGAAGTTTTATTGTTGCATTTATAAATTTGTAATTGTCAAAATTGCAATTTCTTGAATTTGAAATTGCATTTTGAATGAAAACTCATAAAATCACAATATGCAATTATGACAATGATAATTAATTAATCGTTAAAATTACTAAAGTAATGTGATATTATAAAATGGTTATAAAAGTTAGCTTAATATATTCAATTTTAGAATTTTGTTAAATCTTTTATCATATTTGCTAAAAAAAAATTCACAATAATAAAATTGTGTTTAAGGTGTACTTTCATAATGAAATTACATGACCTATATACTTTTAATTAAGAAAAATAAATAAAACTTTAGTATAATAAATATAAATATAAAAATAGAGTATAGTCTCTAAACTTGAAAGACATTAAAAAAATAAAAAAAAATTGAAAAATTGAAAAAAAAACTAAACTAATATAATAAATATAAAAACCAAAAAATATAGTATAGTTTCCAAACTTCAAATAAAAAAATAACATAATAATAAATAAAAATTTAAAAATTAGAAAGTATAATCTCTTAATTTTGAGTATATTAAACAAAGATAAAATGAAAAAGAGAGTAATCTCAGAAAGATATACGATGGAATTAACAAGACTGTTTTTTGGGCAGCATTATAAATTTATCTTCACAACGTTTATATTCTTGATGTGACTTATTGAAAATAGACCAACAAAAAAAATTTGTAAATGTAATTTCAAATTTATCATTAAATAATACATTAGTTTTCCCTTGTATTTCAACCTTGCTTTGTCGTAAGCTTATTAGGTAATTGTTAGTCCATAAACCAGAAGCAGAAATATCATTGGTTTTTTACAGCACAAATACAATTTTCTATCAAAATTGCAACAAAGCACCATATAAAAAATCACAACAAACACTAGCACCTATTTTCAACAGTCTATACATTAATATGTAAAATCGTTGAATCAAAACATAATTATTGATGGATCATGGCATCTCCAGCACGCAGCGATCTCTACAGATGATGCTTTCCAAGGAAGAGGAGAGGTCAAGCTCATTTATTGATTGAAAGTGCATTGTCGATCCCATTTCATGCAAATGACAAAGTGGTGTGAAAAGATAGGACATCGTCGGGTTGAGTGATGGATGGAAAAATCGGTGGCCAAAACTACCATCCATCTCATGGCATGCCACTCATCATCCATAGGAGTGGGATGTTCCATAGGATCTATGGATGGTCATCCACATTGCTGGCAGAGTCTTAATAACTTTGCAGTAGGCAAAGTCTTAATGACTCTGCAGTACTTAATTGATCGATGGACCCCGCAGTGGATTATACTACAAGTTTCAGGGAGCCACAGGAAAACGGTTTCGGCGGCCCAAGGAAAACGTCGTTAATCTAGAAGGAGATAGAGAGAGCTGGGCCCTGTGGCCATGTAGACATAACAAAGGAATCTGCAATCAAGATAAGGATTGTCGTGGAAAGGATTTCCAAGATGGAGAGGATGTGGCTTTGTTACCATTATTGGTCGTAGATCATAAATGCAACACTCTTCAATATAAGGATACTTCTAAGTTCACCCCGCAAACCAAGCTCGTTCTCCTCCACAACCACATAACACCTTCCAAACTTGAACAACAATTTGACACTTATTTGACAACTCAAATTATGGTTTGCAGGTCTCGCAAACCTAATGGGAGAAGGAGTTGGTAGGTCTTCATGAGGGAAGGAGACCACTAATATGGAAAAACCTCAACTTTGAAAATAGCAGAGTCCACAAGGCTCGTAAATGCTCTAATACCACTATTAGATGCCCACTAGGGAAAATTATATTCGCTAAACATAAAGCCAAATACACAAGGTGAAGCACCACAAAGACAAAGAGAGTTAGATTGAAAGCTCAATTTTATTTCATTAAGATATGTACATATAAATACTATTCAAGGTGACGTTTGGTTTCATCTTCCAAGCCGTTCCTTAGACTCCTCAAGACTATTCGTCTTTGCCTAACCTAACGGATTAGGTTACAACAATAAGCTATGAACTACATCTTGCTTATATTTTCTAAATTTATTTCTGGTGGTGTAGAACTCATATAGACTATTCTATGTTATAGTTATGTACATCCACTTTCTCTTCTGTAATATTTTATGACTCTGCTAATGTAAGATTGCTTGTAGGGAATACAAGGGCAGACTACCCTCCTCTTGTAATTTTATGCTAAGTTTACAAATATGTTTGATTTCATTTACAACTTTATGAGAATAGCAATATGGACATGTGGTTGTTGTCTTACATTTTCCATAAGTAGTTTCGTGCTTCTGGGTAGGATAGGATTAAGTAGTCTCATTCAACATATTATAATTCATAGCTTGATATTGCATTTTGTATTTCGCTTTAAATTCAAACATTACCATTTTAGTAACGGTTTCCAGGCCAGAATCTTGATGTGCATCCTATCCCAAATGGTTTTAGGCATAATTGGGACTTTTCACCAAGAGTCGCCCCTATTGTTAAAGGTGGCACTTTGCTCATGCCAACACCTCCAAATTAAATGAACAAGGAATAAAATTTTGGGGGTGGTTCTGTAAAAACCTCTGCTAAAAGGTGTTTTCCTTGTAATAAACATTCAACCAAATCATCCTCACAAAGGGGGCACGCTCCTCTAGGATATTTTGAATTTGTTGAGAATCTGCAGTTGACATTCCTGGCATCTTGTTGAGATTCTACGATCAATGTTGAATTACTATTAACGTTTTGAGCCATCCCTTAGGCTCATCATTAAGACAACAATGATGTTGAGAATATTCATTACCCTCTTTCTTAAATAAATACAGAACAACCATATTCTTAAGTGAGTGAAAAAGGTTGACATGAAGGAGTTTAAAATAGATTTTTTTTAAAGGCTTGGAAGCCAAGTTCTATTAATAATCAAACCATCATCTTGATTCAAGCTATCGGGGTTCTTAACTATTTCTATTGCATCCTGAATTCTCCTTTTGGACCAGTTATCAACCCTTAATAGAATTTTCATATTCTCAATTTTTATTGGATGTTTTGTGTTGTGAGACTTTTCGACTAAGGCAGATTTACAAATTCTATTTAGACGAATGTCAACACTATGATATTTAATTATGGTTAGAATGCATCTTCTTGTTTCACCTATGTAAGATTTCCCTTGCTCACATGCAATCTGATATACACCTTTTTGAAATCTTGGATCTATGGGATCTTTTACTGATCTAAGAAGTTTTTTTTTATTTTATTTAGAGTTGTGAAGACGTAATAAATATTTTTCATTTTTTAGATGTCTAGCAATTTTATCGATAACCCCTTGCATGTATGAGGCCCACACAATCACCTAAAATTACTCCTCATGAAATGTGACCAAGTCTTAAGCAATAATAACCTCCAGTGATAATATTTTATCAAAATAATGGCACACCTTAAACTAAACCCAACTTTTTCCTAACTGAAAATAGCAAATGGAGGCTAAAGTGGGGCACATTCTACTAGGCCATGTATAGTAACAATGTGGCCACACAAAGGTTTGATGAAACCTCCCTCGCAAGTGTGCCCCGGGTTATAGTAAACTTACTAAACCTCCTAGGTTAGGGTTCCTTAATTTTCCAAAAAAAGAAAATATATCTCATGTGGGGCCCACCCAAAGCATTATAGAATATGCCAAAATGGATTTGAACCTTGAAAATCAAACTTCTCAAGATGACCTAAAATTTGACCCTCGTGACATATCCCATGCAAGTCTCCAAAAACATGACTACCTTTTGAAAAAGTCAACATCCTAATTGTGGCAAAAAATTCACAATATTAGATCAGCATCGAATTTCACCCCTATGTTTTATGCAATACTAGCTATCAAACTAATTGTTTCCTCTCATTTTTTCGTCCTAGGTTTAATCAACTTTGACTAGATTCAACCAAGGCCTTAACTACCTTGGAATTCCACCAAATTAGAACCACATGCATATCTCCCAAAAGGGTATCCAATCTGCAATCATATTCAACAAGTATAAGATTTCTAAAAATAGAAAATTTCCAAAATTGTGCATCTTGAAACACTAAAAATATCATTTTAGAGAACTACGAACTAGGTGGTCAAAATTGTCATCATATGCTAAAAAATATTAAGTTTCTAAAAATACAAACTTCTAAATATATCCAACTTAGGAATATGAAAATCTCCATATGGTCATTTGTATCCTCTCATGCATAATCCAAAATGTGCATGTTAGTTGTATGCATGCGGCCACCTACTAAAAATAGCTCTAATAGAACCCATTATAAACATTGAATATGTGAAGGAAACCTATCCATATTTGTACATTTATGAATGTGGCATATTCTCTAGATATATTTTTTAATGTAAACCACCTACCAAGAACTTTTTAAATCCTTAACCCTTTTACAACAAATATTTGCTACCATGTGCGAAGTCTAATTTTAGCACACATAAGATGTCGATGCCAAATGATGGACCAATCAACCAATCCACCATATAATGTATCACAAACCATCCCTTGTTGAATGCCCAATACATATTTTGAAAACAATCCATTTCAAGATTTAATGACAGTGAAGAACATAATTTAAATTCAGTCTCCACTTTGTTTTTTCTCTTAGTTCTCTATGAAAATTTCTAAGTCTCTTTTTAGTGAAGAAATTCCAAAGGATTCTATTCAAATCTACTATTGACCTTACCTCTAAAGGTATTCAAACCTGAACGCCATTTCTCTTGTCACCTTATGGAAGACTATAACTTATCCCTTGCCATTAATAATTGATATGTTTGTTACAAATCTTAACAAGGATTGATTAGGATAAATATGTGTATGATGATAAGCATTTGTATGGAAAAAATTATCCATTTCTATCCCATATTTATTGGTAATCAAGACATTCATAACATACTGGGTTTCTTGAAATGATCTTCCCAATATACAAATTAGTATAGCAACCTTATTGCTCCTATTAAGGGTATAGTAGATAGATTTATTGTGTATATTACAAGCATATGTTATTGTCAAACTCAAAACATTTTTGGTTCCTCTATTTTTTTCCATGAAAAAAATGTATATTTGATATTTCAAGAATAAATCAAAATATACATAGAAAGGTGCCTTTCTCACATTCCATATGAAAAATTATCTCTACTACTTTAGAACCAAAATACTAAACTTAAAAGGCTACCCAAATAAGTCTATTAATATAGTCACCCACAAGTTCTTGGCAAAAAATGCAAACCTAAAAGCAAAAAATTAGCTATGAATCCCTAATACCAAATTAAAAAAGGTGCATAGTTTTTTTAAACAAACAAAATTTTCATCTTCTTTATTGCAAGAACTCAATAAATGGGTATAACCTCTTCTAAGAGAGTACCTACCTCACTCATTTTAGTTAAAAATAGTAGACCCTTCCAAAGTAGTAATGCCTCTTTGGAGAGCTTATCTGCCTTCTCATTAAGTTCTCCAAATACATGTTGAAAGGAGACATATATGTTAAATATACAACGTCAGGAGACATTCTCCAAACCAATCTTATGTAGTGAAGATTGATCCTCCTATATAGAGGTGAGCACTTTGATTTCCTTCCGTGTAAAGGTTATTCCTCCTGTATAGAGGTAATTGATCAAAGTAATGATGTTGTAAAGTCTTGTTGGACAAGGCTCTGGAGTTGTGTGTGTCAAGTCATTATTATCATGTGAACCTTCTGTATAAAGGTATCCATGAGATGGACCTCCCGTATAGAGGTGGACCTTTCATATAAAGGTCATGCTCTACTTGTTAAAAGCATTTAATGTTGTGTGATGTATTATTAACCATGATCACCAGATTGCTATTAAGTCTCCTTTAGAGATTGATCACCTCTAAAGTGAATTACTTTAGCATATGATAATTTGGTCTGAAATAATATAATATGATCACAACATCCGATAATTCTTCTCAATATAGTGTAATTTGATGGATAATTAAAGTTAGCAGATATTGACCATGCAGTAAGAGATCAAGAAATAAAAGATAAAGCATAGAGATCAAGAGAATTCGAAATTTCCCATGCAGACATTTCAAGTAATTAAAGAGAACTCAAATTGATAAAGCTTCAGTTAAGTATCAATGCTTCAGTTAAAGCGTCAGTTAAATATATGCCTCACTTAACTAAAGAACTCAAAGTGGTCACTTCGAGTAAATCAAACAGCATGATTTCAGTCAACTAAGTGTTAAATAAAAAGGACTAATTAACTAAAGTGTTTTCACTTTAGTTAAACTAAAAGACGACACTTCAATTAAAGAGAGTTAACTAAGTGGCAACAAAGAAGATCTAGCTAACTAAGTGTTATTGCATGACGACACTTATGTTAAACTAAAAGATGACATGTGAGTTGTAACACTTGCATGTCGACACTTAAGTTAGCCACCTAACTAAGTGGGCAAGCTTTCATTTAAGAGGCTAGTTCATCCTAAGTGACACCTCAATGAGATAAAGCACTGCATGAGAAGTGGGGTGCACCTCTGCATGCAAGATTAATACATCCAATTTGAGGGCTTGTTCATCCTGAAGCTAGAAGTTAAAAATAGAAGAGAAGAATGTATAAATATGTTATACTGGATTGATGAATCCAGTGTGAAGCGAATTCTCTTATCCATTGAAGGCAATGTGTTTCTCTTTGTACAGGGTATTGTTCGTGCTTGTTATTTTTGTGCTGGGAACACATCCGATTGATCTCTCTTCTGTATTGCTTTCATATCTTCATCAAGAGTGTTTGGTGATCTCTTAACTTCCAAAGGAAATCTGCTATGTTGTAAAAGAAATCATTCTCTGCTATCCATTATATTATACTAAGAAGAATTGCTGGGGTTTTTGTTCTCACAATTTTGAGGATTTTCCCCGGGGTATATCTTGTGTTATGGTTGTATGAATTTCATGGATTGAATTGTCTCAATGCTTCAAGTCTCTGCATCTAAAAGAATTAAAGATCAAATCTCAACAAAATATTAACAATATACAACATTTTTCATACCTCTTTGATTTTATCCGTGATTGAGAGAACAAGCAAGTTTTTGAACTTGTTTTTCCCTTTTTCCCAAACAATCATGAGCTTGGAATTCTCCATGATATGAAGACAATTTATACCTCTATTGGAAGCAATTTTAGCATCAACCATATAATTATACCTTGTGCAAAAGTAGATTTGAGATAAATATAATTATTTTCTTTCAGGAATAGATTATTCCATGTTCCACAAATATCTAGGGATCTCTTGCTTTCTCTATCAAAGTATCTTGAGGCCTTTGAATTTCGTATATATAGGAGTTTAATACTCAAGTATTCTTTGTGTTCCTAGGTTTCCAAACTCATCAAATAAGCATATACAACCTCATGTCTAACTTGTATTGGAAGTATCTCTTTTCCTTGGAATTCCATTTGATTTCTTGTTGGCCATAATGCCCATGCAATAAAACAAGGTGATCCTTTAAAACTATTTTTATCCTTGTACCAACCTTTAAAACAATTAGAAATAATCTCCCATTCTAATTTCCCATATCCATTTTTCAATTTCAAATCATCATGTGAAACTTCTTTTGTGTAAGGAAAATGCATCAATATGTGTTCTGATCCATCATTATTATTGCAAAGAACACAATTACTAGAACTCTGGCATGTCCACAATCCTAGGTAAGAGATTAGAGATTTTTTAGATAGAACTAACCATAGAAATATCATGGTTTATAAAAGGATTGTTTAGCTTCCATATTGACTTCAACCAACACTTATTTTTTTTGTATTCATTATCTTCCATACTAACCTTATATCCTAGCTTTGATGTGTAATTTCTTGAAGATTTGTTCTTTTACCATATAATTTCATCTTCTTTATAATATAGTTTAATAGCATTGTTTTTAAGGTTGGAAATATATTGCTTCCATTCCTATGTTATCCCCCTTGATATCTAACTCAATAGTTGTTTTCCATCCTTACTTCCATATGGAGATATTATTGCATCTTCTGAACTATATATATGTGTGTGTGAGTTATGTAGTGCATTTTTTAAAATACTAGAGGGTCTAAAATTGCTTGACCAACCCATCAAAGGATCCTCCATTATTCTTACTCTATTCTCGTTCCCTACCTTCCACACCAACCATTTATTTATAAATGGGAATGCTTTCACAATATACTTCCAAAAATAGAATACCCTCCATAGGCCTTCACCATTTTTCTAATCCAATCCTCCATTGACTGAGGTGCTATATATTTTGAAGACATTACTTTTCCCATAGAACTTCATTTTTCATCATTCTCCGTATAATTTTTGTAGCAAATGCTTGTTCAAATAGGTGTATATTCTTAAGTCCCCACCCTTCTGCCTCTTTTGGATTTGCAAGTTTTTCCATTTAACAAAGGGCATACCTTCCTTAACTCTTTTCCATGTCCATAAGAAGCTAAAGAACTTTTCCCTTTTCTTTTCCAACATTCCATTTGGTTTGTAGGCAAAATATAGCCAATAAATACGTATTCATTCCAACACCGATTTCACTAATGTCATCCCAACTCACCTTGATAATCAGCTATAACATCAACTAGTCACACTCCCTTCATTTTTTTCATAAATCTAATGGCAATATTTAAATTTGTAGTCATTAGTTTTAAGATAAAACTCAAGATCTTTTATCCCATCATCAAAAGGCAATGAAATAAAAGATGTGAACATTGTCTATCTAATTCTTCCCTAATTCCATTAAATAAAATCGAGGACTTGTCAACATTAACCTCCATCATTGTAACTTTTCTATATAAATCCATAATTTCCTTATACTTGGCAGGTTCTCATATTGCTCGTGACTTAAACATAATGACATCATATACACATAGAAAATGAGACAAAGATATGGAATTTACCTTCTTGATGCCTATGATAGTACCTTATATTTTTCAAGTTGTTACCATCATACTTAACCCTTCATCAATCAATACGAAAGAAAGGGGGATAATAGGAATCCCTGCCTCGTACCCCTTGTAGCATAGAAACAATTGGACATTGAACCATTGATATGAGTGGGACTAACAGTTAAGAATATGTGTTTCCTCCTAGGAGGTCATATGTTCAAATCCGAAGGCGGGTAGTGTACGTACACCTCTGTAGACTTTGATAGTTACATCGTTGCTCAGAGGGGGGGGGGGGGCTTGTCCCATAAACAAGGGGGTCTCATATACCAAATTGGTGTCTAGCTTGGCTATGACCTTAAAAATATATTATTCTTATTATTATCATATTATAAAAACAACAAATGAAGTTGAGGATATGCACACCATTATCTAGTTAACCACCTTGAATTTGGATCCCTATTTGAACCAGTATTAATGAGAGATATACCCAGTTGCATTTTCCATAAGCCTTGGCTAGGTTTAATTTCATCACCATTGTTGGAATTTTTTAACTTAATTGTATTTCAACCTTCTTGTGATGTTCCTATCGCATCATGAATTTGTCGATTGTAAAGAAAATTGAATCTTTGTTATAGTTTTGTACACAAATTGCATGGAGAGATAGGTCTATAATCGTCAAAAGTTCATTGGATATTTTTATTTGGAATAAAAACTATAAATGTGCATTTAAAACAACTGGTGCTTTTCTTTAAACTTTAGATTCTCCAATTACTCTTAACAACTCTTCTTCCTAAAATTAATAGAAACCCAAATAAAATTATGTTGTCCATCCATCTATACCTATAATTTTTTTCCTTTTTTAAAAGAATGGAATATTTATTTAAGTTCTTATTTTGTTCTAAAATTCCTTACAGGTCATTAGCTTAAGGATATATCTCATCTATTTGATCATATTATTTATATTAATTTATTTCAGGAGTTGAATGCTGAAGTAGACACTTTATCTAAAGATGGTCAATCGTTGTTGGAAGGGCAACTAGTTGTGGAGGAGATTTAAAAAGGGACCTTAAACGTGTATCAGGGTATTCCTCTTAAACACTTATTTTCTTCTTCTCGATGGATCTCTAGGCTTTATTGTATCATATATGTGATATTTTTGTGTTTAGCATGGTTTATGGCTTTTATTTTAAAAGGAAACCATGCATTTGGTGATATGAAATCAACCTACTGATGATAGAACTATTTGGTAAAATGAGACTTATTTTTTGAATGCAAATAATCTCATTTTTATAGTAAAAAATTAGACACTCATTATGTTTTATTCTTGGAGTTCTTGATCGCCTCTTTTTTTTCATGTAAAGTGACACGTGTAGATAAAGAAATGTTTTTCATTCTATGCTAGAAGAAAAAATATGTTTTTTTTCCTTGGAAAAGTTTTTATTCTATTACCACTACTTATAATTACTCATTTTGTTGTTCATCAATCGACCTTGGAAAGAAGGAAGGTAGTTTTAGAATATCTTCTTTGTTAAATCTAGGGGGTTCTTGTTTAATTTGGTTTTAATTTCTTTTAGTTTTTAATAACCATGTCTCTAAATCCTTATTATTCAAGATGCGTGTGGTTAAATTTAAAGGATCCTGGAGGTTTATGTTCTTGATTTTCCATTTCGAGCAAAATAGGCAATGATCAACGACACCTCCTTCTCCTGGCCATGAACTATAATCTATCTATGTCCAAAATATTCTCTAGTACAAATACTCTATCCAACCATTTAGAAACCTCACCCATACCATTTCTAAATTTCCTCCAACGTTGAACCATCTCATTGGGTTCCACATTACAAAGCCCTAGGTCCTCAAACACGCGAGAGGTAATAAACCATAGGATCATGTATGGGTCCTTTCCCCGATATTTATCTTAGCTTTACCATCATATTTAAATCACCTCCTAAAATAGCGTTGTTATCTCTAACGATACCATCACTCTAAATTAGACCCATAAGACCTTTCTATCTCCAGAGGGACCAAAAAGATTAATAATTCAAAACACTTTCCCCAGTTACTTTGACCTTCAATTGTTTTGGATACTATAATTAGAAATGATAAGTTGATGACTTCCATTGATTCTTTCCATCTCATTACAATGCCTCCCAACCTCCCATTTGAATCTAATGAACAAAAGGACCATTCTTTTAAACAATAGGTTAATATAACCGCTACTTTTGTCCCTTTGTACATTATTTATTGAACTCACTATTACATCTGGTTTATAAATGGTGAACAATATTTGAGGGCTATATCTTATGTATGTTCCATACCCCTCTCACATTTAAGGAAAGTATTATCATGAGTTTACCTATTATAGGAACTTACTACTTTAATGCCCCCCTTAATAGTCATTTGGTTACCTTCTTTAACCTCTTTTTTAGCTTTTTTCTTTGCTAGTGATAAGTAGAACTTTCAACTAACTACAGAAGAGTGTCTAAGTTCTAAGGCCAAACCTACCTTAGTCCCCACCTCTTCTTTCTAAGATTTGTCCTTCCCGGGTCTAATTTTATATCAAGGTAAAGCCCTCCCTTCTAGATCTAGGGTTATTTCCCCCAACTCTTGATTATAACTAATCATTGTGGAAAACGTCCCTATTTACCCGAGATGAACCCTTAGTTGCATTTTCTAATATTATAGGGATTTTGGGTTCTTCCTTTGATCTATAACATCCAGGTCCCTAGCCAAAGAATAGAACAAAGACAAGACTTCCTTTAACATACATTCATCTAGTGTACCCATCTCTGAAATATATAAAGAGCAAAGACAAGGATAATTAGTGTTCTTACCTTTTCTCAATGTCTCAATTGGTCTTTCATTTCTTGAGTCTATTACCATAGTCTTGATATTCAACTCTTCACTTTTGTCTCTTAACATTTCCTCAAAGCCATTATTCTTAGTTCCTTTTATGCTCCCCTTATATTATTATTTTGTCTAAGTTGACGATACCTTTCAACAATTTGTATTAGAATTTTCCTTTGATTCCTCAAAACTAACTACATTCTCTAATGTTTTCAATAACTCGTCTAAATACTTTTCATTTTCCTTCCAGATATAGTTTCTAGGAGGTCTAGGAATTATTTCCAAACATGACTAGTTACATAGGACTTTACACATTTGAACTAGATCTTCCAATAATCCAGAATTTGAGTAAATTTTCAATTTCCCTAAATAATCTCTAATTACTCTAACAAACCCTCCCATAGGTAAAGTTCCACCATAATTTTATGACCTTCCTATCCACTTTGGAATGAAATTTATCCTCTATATCAATGAACTTAGTGAGCCCATATCCCAAATCCTTGGCATGTCTTTATTCTATAAATCCATAGGTAATATAGTCAACTTCACCCATATAGGTTGCACACATGTGGTTTTCTTACTATGATCGAAATCTAGCTTGGATATGCTTACATAATAAGGAAGGACCCCATAAAAACCTCTTTGCTAAAATTATGTCTACATTAGCTTCAAGATCCAACCTTGAGTAAGAATGTTGTACATTGATAGATATCCTAATATCCCACATCAAACCTTCTCCATCCACAAACACAAAGAGCCTCTCGGGACTTGCTTCCTCGTAAAAAGCCTAGTTAGGGATTTTTCCATTAGATAATTTATGTCCTACATGCCCATGTCTTCCCCTAATACCAACATGACCTTATCCATTCAAGCTTCGATACACTTCTTCCTCCTTAAATCCGTGAACAACTTATAATAAAAAGGTTTCATTTCTCCTAGTTAATTCCTCTCCCGAACTTGACAATGATGTTGGGGTAAGACTATGAATATCTACCTTAGATTGGTTCCTTATTTTACAAATAACCTCTACCCAAATATTTGAGCCTTCTACTCCTCATTATTTTAGAATGATCTACCCTTCCCTTCTATCAACAATAGTAATGGAACCCCACCTAAAGATGGTCAAAATTAATGTGAAATTGCCCACATAAGATCCAAAGAGATGATGTAAACCTCACAATGAAAGAATTTAGGAAGAAGAGAGAAGCAATAGAACATAGATCCAATAGAGGCAGAATAATTACACACATTACATTAATCAGAATAGTAACCGGGTAAATATACAATGCTGAGTATGAGGATTCGAATTCACTAGGTGTAATTCGAATTATCCTTCATGCACAGATCCATAATCAGTGGAGAGTCATCAGTGCCAAACTAGGAGTCTATCTCATCATCGGTGAAGTCATCAATGCACAAGTAGTGATCAACCGGGAGTCAAACTGAGTCTAACTGAGTGTGGTTGGTGTAACTGGCACATGGAAGCACTGATATAGTGAAGGAGACTCAGTGGGGGGCGCTCATGGAGCTAACTGGAGTCAAAACAGTCTATCTAGTCACACTGGAGGTCCAAAAGAGTGATAAGGTCAGTTAGGAGTCAGTTAATCCTTAAATCAAGGAAGAACTGAAGATAACTGAACTAAACTGGACTGGTAGGTGAAGAAGGGTGCCCTTCTCATGCAATAACTGAAAAGAGGGCGCACTAAGCTCTAGGAGAGCTAAGACTGATCCGAGAGAAGCTCCTGGGGCTAGTTTTGCAAGGGCTAGGTGTTGGTGCTGCAAACCCTAATTGCATGCAAAACCCTAATTGCATGCAAACCCTAATTGCATGCAAAACCCTAATTTTGCATGCAGGACTGAAAATGTCAGAAATGTTAGAGGGACTAGGATGGAGTATAGGAATATCCTAACACCCCCCCTTAATCCATCCTGGGCCCTGGTAACTAGGACCAAAGGTCACCCATACAATCAATGAAATGATAAAAAAAGAATACTGCCTCAATTTTTCTTTTTTTTCTTTTTTTTTTCTTTTTTTTTTTTTGTTTTTATATTTTGAATAACTCAAGGAGCCATTACTCTAAGCAGAAAAGAAGCAAGCTTTCATCAGTGAAAACTTTGCAAAGAGACTTGGTAAGCTAATCCTCTGTAAAGTGCGAATGCAAGTGCTAGAGAATGTGCTGAATGTAGCAAGTCTTTCAGGAACCTTTTCTGTCACTGGAGCGAATGTATCATGATGAGTTTTCCCAAGGAATGGAAGAGTAAACCCCATCATCATGTTGAATCTCTCATGGAGAGGTGGATGGCATAATGCAAGGTTAGCATGTTGCTGAAGTCTAGTAGTTCTGTAAGCAAATAAATCATCAACTGTGTTCTTAGTAGTAGCAAGGACTGTGTGAGAACATATTTCTCTTGAATCTGGACTAAGAATAGGTGTTGGTTCTGAATCTTCTTGAACCATGATCTCAACATCAAAATCTTGATCTTCTTCCTCACTAGAATAGGAGTCACTGGAAGAGAAGTCACTGTGATCCTCATCAAAATCTGAAGGGATAGTTGGAGAGAAGGGCATGAAGTGGGAGAACTCATATGCCTTTGAGGCATGATTAGCAATCCCATTCGCTATAACCTTTCCAGTGGAGATTTCTGTAATCTCTACTGTGTCTGGACCAAAAATCACTTGTTTTGGAGATCCTGTATGAGTCATTTGATATACTGATAACAAATTAGCTGTAAGAGAAGGAACAAATAAGACATTTTTGAACTTACCATGCTCCATATGAACTGTACCCAAACCTTTGGCAGAAATCTGAGAGTTGTCTCCCATGTGAATGGTAGGCCCATCTTGGAGATCCAAAGAGGAGAAAGATTCTTCTTGTGCCATCATGTGGTTGGAAGCTCCAGAATCTATGAGGAGAGCTTTTGTCTTTGAAAAACCAGCCATCAATGCATGACAATCATCAGATCCACTTCCAGAATCAGACATCTTTGCTTCTTTTGGAACAACAATTTGGTTTTGTTCAAGAAGCTTGGTTAGAAGATCAATCTTCTTATGCATGCAGGCATGCTCAGGATGGTTTCCTCTCTTGCAGTAGGTACAATTTGGTCTCTTTTGTTTGTCATTCTTGGATCTTGAAGGTTTCTTTCCTTTCCCTTTTTGTCCCCCTTTATCATTCGCTCCACTTGATTCACCAGCCAACAGAGCTAGATCTCTGGAGGTTTTGATGGCACCCATTTGAAACAGTTTGTTCTCTTCTTGAGTGAGAGCCTCAATGAAGTCACTTAAGGTGGGAAACTTCCATCCAGGGATGGACATTCGAACAGAATGAAAGGTAGATACAAAGACAGAAAATTGAGATCCAAGTTTGCTCAATATAGAGAGTATCAATTGCTCATCACTTTTAATGATGCCACATTGCTTGCAATGCAAAACCAAATTCTGAAATTTGGAGAAGAAATCTTGAATGCTCTCGAAATTGCTAGGTTGAAGGGCAACCAATTCATTCTCAAGAATGTAGCCTCTCAGTTCGTCTTGTTTGCCAAAAAGACTCCTCAATTTTATCCATAAATCATATGGAGACTTCAATCCATCAGCATGAAACAATAGATCATCAGAAATATGAAGGCATATGAATCCAAAGGCTTCATCCATTTTGTTTAGGTGTTTGACTCTCTTTTCAGCTTGATGTGGTATGGCATCTTTTTCTTCAACTATTCTAGTAAACCCTCTTGATTGCAAGAGTATTATCATCTTCCTCTTCCATTCGAAATAATTGAAAGGAGTGAGAAGTATAGAAGAAGGAGCATTCGAATTGCTCATCTTAATTGCTTGAACAAGTGCAAAATAGAAGCTACTGAATCTGCTGCTGCAACTGCTGGAACTTCAAAATACCTGCAAAAAAAAAAAAAAACTCTCAAGAATGGAGGTAGAATATACTCTCAAGGCTCTGATACCATGTGAAATTGCCCACATAAGATCCAAAGAGATGATTTAAACCTCACAATGAAAGAATTTAGGAAGAAGAGAGAAGCAATAGAACATAGATCCAATAGAGGCAGAATAATTACACACATTACATTAATCAGAATAGTAATCGTGTAAATATACAATGCTGAGTATGAGGATTCGAATTCACTAGGTGTAATTCGAATTATCCTTCATGCACAGATCCATAATCAGTGGAGAGTCATCAGTGCCAAACTAGGAGTCTATCTCATCATCGGTGAAGTCATCAATGCACAAGTAGTGATCAACCGGGAGTCAAACTGAGTCTAACTGAGTGTGGTTGGTGTAACTGGCACATGGAAGCACTGATATAGTGAAGGAGACTCAGTGGGGGGGCGCTCATGGAGCTAACTGGAGTCAAAACAGTCTATCTAGTCACACTGGAGGTCCAAAAGAGTGATAAGGTCAGTTAGGAGTCAGTTAATCCTTAAATCAAGGAAGAACTGAAGATAACTGAACTAAACTGGACTGGTAGGTGAAGAAGGGCGCCCTTCTCATGCAATAACTGAAAAGAGGGTGCACTAAGCTCTAGGAGAGATAAGACTGATCCGAGAGAAGCTCCTGGGGCTAGTTTGGCAAGGGCTAGGTGTTGGTGCTGCAAACCCTAATTGCATGCAAAACCCTAATTGCATGCAAACCCTAATTGCATGCAAAACCCTAATTTTGCATGCAGGACTGAAAATGTCAGAAATGTTAGAGGGACTAGGATGGAGTATAGGAATATCCTAACAATTAACTCCTTCCTTGACAATTTGTCATTTAATCTTTGGTGAACAGTTGGATTAAACCTTCTTAACATCATCATATGTATTTTCTCCATGTTCATAGTAAAGGTTTGGTACCACCATTACTTTTGGTTCATCCATCAAGTAATTTGGTTCTTATAAGGTGCTAGGAAAGTCTAAAACCCCCCATTAGACCATTAATTTCTTCACTATAATAACTAGACCCTTTCCAAATCTCTATTAACTTGTATTTTGATCAAAAGATAGATTTTAGGATTACCTCCTCCCCATCCTCAAATAGTCCACTAGCTCTTCCTCCATGGCGCCTCCTTCTCCCTTACATCTTTTCAATTCCTTCATATACAAAGTGATATGTATTTATTTCCATATTGTCCACCCATAGTTAAAAGGATAAAGAGAATCCTCAATAATCCCAACTAATACTTTGATTTATTCCTCAACTAATATTTTATGTTATTGCTCAATTAACATTTAATAAATTTTATCTTTCTTAATCATAAATTACTTAATTATAAAATGTTTTATAATAATCATAAATAGATTGTATCGCATGGCCACCTTATATTATTGAAGTTTCAATTCCATGATTGTCATAATGTTTATGGATATGTGAGATGTGGTACTTTGAAGAACAACCATTATTTAGAGTGATCTTAATTCTTCAAAAGATGAAGTTACATTAATTCCAATTAAGCTTGTCCTACTTCAAGAACACATTCATACACATTCTATTATGGTTGTCCTATTTCAAGAACACATCCATTAAGCTTATCATATTACAAACACATACAATAGAGTCTCATTTTCTTCGAGAGTTGAGGTAAGTTATGCCACTTCCTTTTAAGCAACATAACTATATTTTTTTTCATTGAAGAATGCCAACACCTGATATTCCGTAGAATCAAGGTATGGCCAAAAATACATCCATTCAAGTAATATATAGTCAAAGTCATCTCCCAAGGAGCAAGTGTCATAAAGCGAGATTTGAACCCGGGTGGGGAGGATAACAACATTCCTCCCAACCAGCCGGTCTACTCTCAATTGACAAGCAACATAACTATATATGTGTCCAGATATTTCATATTCTTAATTTTACATTTGAATGATGATTTACTACTTCAAAATTCATCATTCTTTGTAATAACTAGCTCTTATTTATTATTATTCTCTCTCACAAACACACACATAATGGTAGATATGTGTGTGTGTGTGTGTGTGTGTGTGTAATCCTTAGGTGCATTGACTAGTCATGAGGTGAAGAGGTAAATGCCCTTTGATAATTCATTAGGTTGATTCTATTTTTATTATTAGTAGTAGTAGTATGTTTATAACATTGCCTCAAAGCATAGTAAATAGGATTATCTCCTAGTTGAGAATGTTTCTATGGCGGAATCAATTTTGTTTGGTTTTAGGGGTTTGATTTCATTCATGCTTTGAGTGTTGGTGAGGTTCCTTTGTATTGTTTACATCAAATATTCTGAAAGTCTTTTAATTGGGTCGTTTAACGTGAAACCTTTATGCTTCTTGGTAACATATTTCCCTTACTTCTATTGTTGTATGTTCGATTGTGTTTCTTATTACTTTTTTTTTAGTTGTAATTCACCTTTCTTGAGAATGGAACCATATAATTTCCAGTGTTGACATTGCTAGTTAAACTCCATGAAGTGTTCTTCAAGGTTTATGGAATAAATAAACAACTTCATCAGCCATTCCACACCTAGCACCATATCCATTTCTTTGAGTGGATGAGCATATTGTCTTGTTTGTAGTTCTAAAACTTGTATTTGAACTGAGAATTTATGACATCTTCCTACTTTGATATTTTTTCCATCAACGATCGTAACTATTAAGTCCTCAATGGGGTACACAAAAAGATTTAGTTATTTAGTAACAACAATGCATGTACAATTATGAGTACTATTATAATCTACAAGTACCATTACATTTATATATTTCATAACTCCTTCAATCTTTAGGGTTTTAGGTTGTGATTTCCTTGTCATGGTTTACAATGGAAGTGTAGGCTTGCTTTCCTCTTTTCTTGGAGCCTATATCTTATCATCCTTTCTAACATGTGGTGAAATGTATTTTGCTATCAATTGTTGTAAAGTACATAAATTAGACTAAGTTAAATAAATATAAAACAATACTAAGAGGGTATCATAAATAATAATATAATAAATAAATCATAAATATTATTAATAGCTAAATAAATATATAGAGATACATTTTTTATTATTATTTAAAGTAAAAGACATGCATTTTCATTTGAAAATGAACAAATAGAACTATTTATTGGGTCTTGATTGTACATGTATTTCATTACTAATTCATTCAACAATTATTTATTTAAACATTGATATTTGTTAATCAATCCAACTTTATGTGCTTCCACTACATTGGTATCAGAGCTTGTTGATAGCTTGTTGATACGCTTGTATAGGTTGAAGTCTGCACATAATTGTTCCATGCAATCCATACAATAAGTATTGTTGTATCGGTCCGTACTTATATGCAAGTCTATACAATCTCATATGTCTGTACAATCCATACAGTTCTTTACTTTCATACAATTATGTACAATCATACAGTCAAAAGTACAAGTTGCAAATTGGTGCAGTTTGAGAAGTCATATTGTCTAAAGGTGATCATGGTTATTAATTTAAGAATTTTTAATGGAATTAAGAAAGAGGAAATTGGTAACCAAAGAAGACATACATAAAGAATTATATAGCCACAAGGAAGACATCGGAATTTTGGTATCTTGTATGGATGCCATCGACAGTAGCTTGAACAAGCAAATAGGAGAATTAAGAGAAATATTGTCCAAACAAGGAGCATAGCATAAAAATGTGTTTCCAAGAGTAGAAGATGCAGTACACAATATAAACACCTTAAGAGAAGAAGAGAAAGTTGAAAGAGATGAATCAAATACTGCAATTACAATCAAGTTTAATACGATCATGGAGAGATTGGATCAATTAACACCTTAGATTTCTCCAATCTCAAGAAGATAATAACCATGTATGTATCTCTTAGTAAATACTAGTAACTCAAGGTTTCAAGACAGAGATTACCACAAAATAACAAGGGAATGACCAAAATATGATGGGAAAAATCATAGAGGGGCCATCGTCTGGGTCAAAAAAATGGAAGGTATATTTGAATCAATTCCTACACTTGGTGAATGAGAAAATATAATGAAAACCTCCTATAATTTAGAAGGAGAAGCTTACAATTGGTTCCTATGGTGGGTCATAAAATGTGACGCTCGTTCATTTTATTGGAAAACATTCACCACATCATTGTTAAAGAGGTTTCACGATGAAGAAGAGGATGGCCTTTACACCAAATTTGTTCATTTAAGGAAAAGGGGGAATGTAAATGATTATACTCATGAATAGGAGATCCTAGATACAAGACATACTAGATCCCTAGACAAACAACTACTAAAAATGTACATTTGTGGCTTGAAGGATAATATCCATAGTGAAATAAAATTGTGGAATTTCATAACTATCAAAGATGCCAGACATGCAACAAAGTTAATCAAACAAAAAAATAAAGTCAACAAGTCATCATTTGTAGGGTCCAAAAGGCCAAATAGGTATGTTAATGACAAATCAAATAAATATTCCATAGGCAAGGCAAACAAGTATAGACCACCTCACTTAAGGGAGGGTGAAAAACAACAATATCAAGACATGGATAAATACGTGTAGATATTGTAGAGACAAATAGACTCTAGGGCATGAGTGCACAACCATAAATTATATAATTGTGAGTCTAAGAGGGAACCAAACACATCAGGTAGTGACTTCGAGGAGGGAGGAAGCAATGAGGATAGTTAGGACACTAATACAAAGTTGTATGAAGCATTGCCCAAGATATCCCTAGTTGCAATAGTGAGTGTTGCTCAACCACAAACATTGAAACTAAAAGTGCATGTGAAAAAATAAAATGTTACCATACTTATAGACAAAGGGGTCACTCATGATTTTATAGATGTAAACGTGACAAAAAGATTAAATTGTGTTCATATATACAACTGCAAATATAAGTGTTATGGTAGTAGATGGAAAAATATAGACGATATTGGGAAAGGTCACAAAATCAAACTACAAATAGAAGATTTGTTGGAGCCTAGGCCGCAGCTATGGTAAAGCTGTGAATTTTGAGGAAAAAGCACAAGTGTTGAAGGGAAAGTGCTAATTTTGAATAAGCACCAATTTTGGGCAGAAGCAAACAAGTGCGCAGTACGGTGCTAGATAGACGAGCTCAACGCAGATTACGAACCAAAAATCACGGAGCTCGCGCGCACACGTCAAAGGAGAATGAATGTGGCCGAGTAGAGAGCTCAGCTACCACAATAAATGAAGCGACGGAATAGAGGGCTCATCTACCCTCATTAAGGCTAAGTACAGAAGTTATGGTTGCTCTGATCAAGGAAGGGCAACGGACCAAAGCACTGAAGGCGAAGGACAAGGAGCAATGAATGATGAAGCGATGCCCATACCCGCAATCTGCGCCAGAAATCGCGGAGCCTGCAGGAAGCGGCAACGTGATTGCAAGCGGCGCCTACAGTACACCTAGCCATGTCCACGGTTAGGGTTTTTGGGGATTACAGCTGGGAAAGGCCCACAGTTTTGTAAAGGTGCGACCCTCAGGGCCACCTATATATATGTATAATTGATAAGGGAGAAGGGTTGGTTGTTGATTGTTTTCTATTGTGTTGTTAGAAGACAAGAGTTAGAACTGGATAGCTGTGAAGCTAATCCCTGAGTTGCAGACAGTCTGAGTCGACGTCTGAACCATTGTAATCTCTGTAGAAGAAGAGACTAGATCTAGAGAAGGGCTCCCAGTTGTGTGCATGGAGTTTCCTGGAAAGATCTCTAAGGTTGCAGCTGTGTGCGCAGCATACTGTGTAATTCCATTTGAGATTAATATAAGATACACTTCCCATGGACGTGGTTTCCCCGTGGAGGTGAACTACATAATTCTCGTTGTTATGATGCTGTGTTGTATGATTGCATGTTTTAGTTCACTATCTGCATATACATGAACATTGCGTTATCTTTATGAATATGTTATGTAAGTTCTCGAAGCTTCCTTGGTAGTTATAATCATTAAGTGTCGAAGGAGTCTGTAGAACGTTGTCGTTGCGGCGATTGAGGAGTGTGTTGCTGCGCCGTGGCGCAGGGCCGGAAACAGTATAGTATTGGACGCAGAGGGTAATCGCCTCGTGCGCCGGAGCGGAGATACCGCACAGCTAGGCTGGTGAGCGTGAATTTCAGCGCTGTCGCACAGAGAAATCTGCGGAAGAGTAAGACGTTCCGCTTTGAGGAATCCTCCTGGAAGAGAGAGAAGGAAGATTGCAGTCTCCGCATCACCTAGGTTAAGGAAGCCTGATTCCTTAGCCCCCCCATAGCCACTTCGGGTGAGACTTTGGGCTGCTGCGCAGCTCGTTGCCGAGAGGGCCAGTGCGCCAAGGGGTGTTTGTTGCTGCGCATCCTGGAAACCCGGGTCTATCCAAAAAGCAGCCAACAAATGGTTCCGTTGCCTCATGACTTGTGGAGCCAACAAATGGTTCCGTTGCCTCATGACTTGTGGAGCCAACAAATGGTTCTGTTGCCTTGAGACTTGTTATTCCGGCGACGTGTGAGATAAGCCAACAAATGGTTCCATTGCCTCATGACTTGTGGAGCCAACAAATGGTTCCTTTGCCTCATGACTTGTGGAGCCAACAAATGGTTCCGTTGATAGCAAATTCATCAAGTTTCCAGGCAAGTTTCATGTACATTGGTTAGGCCCTTTTCGGGTGATAAAGATAACAGAAGGAGGAGCAGTTCAGCTTGCGAAGCTTAACGGAGAATTGCTGCCCACAATGATCAACGGGAGTCGGCTCAAGCTTTATCGCGACGGCCACTCCGCCCTGTCGACTTAATTTAGTGCTAAAAGAAGTGTAGATGCCCAGTGTAGTTGAAAGAGGCATCGCATTATCACAGCCTACACGGAAGTCGCGAGACACTTTCAGTCTCTGGCTTCTCGCGCAGTTCCTTGAAACATCCGCGCATGTCAATAAAGTTTGTGTGGAGCGACCTTATTTGCGCTCTTGCGAAGTTTTTCCCCGGCTTGTCAAACCGTCGCTCTTGCGGAGTTCCCTGTGTCAAGTTGCCGCTTGAGGAGTTCTCGTTGTGGACCCCTCTATATGCACAGTTACCAATGTTGAAGTGACCCGCCGAAAATTTGAATTACCGTAGTCCTATAGCCGCGTCTGAACATTAATGAAGGATAAGCTCGCCATTTAATTGTATCCGCTCTGATAGAGTCGGCTTGATCTCCCTAAGATTCGCATTTATGTCATGCGTCGAAATCTTTAGCTTCTCCCGGAAGGCTGTCAGAGCCCGTCCATCACAATTAATGCACCGCAGAGGCGCGGGGGATAGGGGGGTTGTCAACTCATGCATAGGCACCTACGGCTATTAACCCCACTTGTCCGCATTTACTATCGCCTTTAGCTATAAATACCCCGCACTTGTATATCTTCGAGTTACTTTTCTCGAGTTGCATAGTGTCTTGTTTGTGAATCTAAGTTATTGTTTTCAGAGCCGTGATTGTGCAGACTGCTCCCTTTGCTTTCAGCATTCGTATTCTACGTTGTTCCGCCATTCGTCTGTTCAAGTCCTTGTTGTCTATACCGGTTCACGATGGAGAACCTGTCAACTGAAGAAATTATTCGTCAATTTAAGCGCAGAGGCTTAGATTTTGGCATGACTACTCCGGTAACGACCTCGGCTTACACGCACCCTGGTTGGACTGATCCTAGGCAATCTCCGGGCACAAGGGCGTCTCAGCCGCAGCAGCCGGACGAGCCCGTTCCAGAGCCGTTGGCCACTATGGTGAATTACATTCCACCGCGTCCAGATGATGCACCCGAGGTGCATATTCCGAAGAATGCAAAGTATCTGATTCCGCTGCCTCCAATGGCGGAAGTCATGCGACAAGAAGGGTCCCTGCTTGGACACCTTCCACTGGTCAAGTTTTCTGATTTCAACCTCGGAGACTACAGAATGCATCCTCAGTTTGCGCCAGATCGCTATCTGACGGTAGTCCATAATCCCACCAGAAAGGTTGATGAATTCGTCCCGAAGGAATTCGCAGCAAATTTAGAGAAGCCTGGACTTTTGAACCTGTTGAAGCTACCGCACTTCGGGCGTAGCAATGAAGTCAATGCAGTTGTTAAGGCACTGCTATCCTGCGTTCATGGTGGTTACCTTTGGCTGGGGAGGCCGATCGATTTGAATGTCGACTTGATTCATCGTATTATCTGCCTATCTAAGGTTGGTAAGGACCCCAATATTCATTTTGTTGGAAAAGATAAGGACAGAAAATTGGCTGCACAGTTAGTGCAGAAATACAAATTGACAAGAGGAGGTCGAGCTTATGACCTCACTATAGTTGAGGATGAAGCACTTAGATTTATAGGCAGTCTGCTTGCAGGCAGACTTCTCACGAAGTGCAGACCTAAAGAAGTCACTGGAGCTGTCGTGGAGCTTGCAATCGCAGCTGCAGAGGGAGAGCAGTACAACTGGTCTCTCTTCCTCCTCAATTCTTTCTTGGAAGACTGTCGGAACGTCCAAGACACTGCCGGTCAGTTGTTCCATTTTTCTTGGCTTTTAATTTTATGCGCCTTTGTTGGGTGGAAGGAGCCCCCCAACACTTAGTTCCTTCCGCGACGCGCAGGAGAGGTTGCAGGAATGCGCTATGTAAACCTCTGGGATTCTAGTAATCCCGCGAAGCGCAAGATGAACCGCGCTGTATTTTGTGAATATTACCATCTCCTCAAAGATACCATTCAGGAAATGCCGAGGCTGAGTGAGGAGACAGCACGAAGATATGGAACCAAGTTGGTCTTCTCTGCCAACTTGCACGAAATTTACCTCAGCCCTTGCGGCATTCAAGAAGAATGGGCCGTAGGTCTTTACAGGATGACCACTGACGATGTTGAAGAAACTGTCAAGTCTTGGTCGGATGAATGGAGGGAGGCCGCCGAAGTCGCATCCGCGATGCCACCCCCTGCTGCGCAAGAGAAGGATAAGGGTAAGGAAGCGACTGAACAAAGAAGTGATGAAGGTTCAACAGAACCAGCGGCCAAGAAGCAGAAGGTGTCGCATCCCTCTGAGACCATTGCCTCGGGGATCGACCAGTACTTGAAGGAGCAACTTCGCGAGCTGCGGACCGCGCACGCTCACATCAGAAGTGCTCTGGACCTACAGTTCGTGGAGATAAAAGGTCTTGCAGGAAGAGTTGCGCAGACCCATGCGCCAGCATCCACTTCGTAGGCACCACAGGCAACTACAAGTACCAAGAGATTTGAAGTACTTGCAGAGAGGCATACTGTCGTGCACATTCCGCCTACGAGCATGACACTTCTGGATCCTTTGGCCGCACTGCAGGTAAGCGTAGTTGGCCCCATTGAAGTAAATTTGTCTTTGATTCCGATAGAAACCTTGCAGTTAATGCAAGAGAAGGTCTCTATTGAGCTGAGAGCTAGAGAGCTCTCCACATTCCATGCAAACCAACGACTGCAATCGTAGGAGATAGAGCTGAAGACAGGCTATAAGAACATCTCTAAGAAGCTTGCACTCTATGAAGCACAAGACACTGGGATAAGAAACATAGTTGATGAAATCGCCCAGGAGATGCCGGCCTGCGAAATTCAACCAGACCTTCCTCTGGTTGAGAAAGTTCAAATTATTGGTGGAAGGGTGAAATCCCTAGAGCAAGAAATCGTTGCTATGGCTGAAGACCATAGAATGCAGATCGTTGAGTTGGAAGCTCGTGTTGCAGCGCATCCTGAAGATGATAGCCAGGAACAATTTGAAGCACTGTGCAGAGCTTCCACACAAATGAATTCCAGAGCAGATGAAACCGAGAACCTGATGACACAAGCTATGGAGGCTTGGACTGAGCTTGAGAAGCTCCCTTTCAAAGTCGGCCTTTTAGAACAGGTCGAAGCAGCAGAACAGTCCCTAACTGTTTTGACGGAAGAAGCTAAGGCCTTAGAAGGCTTAGCAAAAATGAGGAAAATGAATGAAGTGCGCAAAATACAACAACAACTGCACAAGCTCAGAAATGAAGATGCTAAACTCACCAACAGCATTCAGCCATTTATGGATGAGTATGCTGAACTTGCTGCCCAAGTCGAGGCAAAGATCAAAGAAATTGTTGAATCCCAACAGATGGTTGATGGCATAACTGAAGAAGAAGCCACTGCAGAAATGGTGCAGACAGCTGTGGAGTGCGTCGATGAAATGGACTCCGCTATTGCTCAGTGGAAGAAAGCATTTGCTGAGATCCAAGCAAAAGCAGATGCGCAAGTAAAGCGCCCACACGCTAGTGCGAGTGGCTCGAGGATGAGCCACAAGTAAGTGTTAGGGGCTTGTTGGAGCCTAGGCCGCAGCTATGGTAAAGCTGCGAATTTTGAGGAAAAAGCACAAGTGTTGAAGGGAAAGTGCTAATTTTGAATAAGCACCAATTTTGGGCAGAAGCAAACAAGTGCATAGTACGGTGCCAGATAGACGAGCTCAATGCAGATTACGGACCGGAAATCGCGGAGCTCGCGCGCACATGTCAAAGGAGAATGAATGTGGCCGAGTAGAGAGCTCAGCTACCACAATAAATGAAGCGACGGAATAGAGGGCTCAGCTACCCTCATTAAGGCTAAGTACAGAAGTTATGGTTGCTCTGATCAAGGAAGGGCAACGGACCAAAGCATTGAAGGCGAAGGACAAGGAGCAATGAATGATGAAGCGGCGCCCATACCCGCAATTTGCGTCGGAAATCGCGGAGCCTGCAGGAAGCGGCGACGTGACTGCAAGCGGCGCCTACAGTACACCTAGCCATGTCCGCGGTTAGGGTTTTTGGGGATTACAGCTGGGAAAGGCCCACAGTTTTGTAAAGGTGCGACCGTCAGGGCCACCTATATATATGTATAATTGATAAGGGAGAAGGGTTGGTTGTTGATTGTTTTCTATTGTGTTGTTAGAAGACAAGAGTTAGAACTGGATAGCTGTGGAGTTAATCCCTGAGTTGCAGACAGTCTGAGTCGATGTCTGAACCATTGTAATCTCTGTAGAAGAAGAGACTAGATCTAGAGAAGGGCTCCCAGTTGTGTGCGTGGAGTTTCCTGGAAAGATCTAAGGCTGCAGCTGTGTGCGCAGCATACTATGTAATTCCATTTGAGATTAATATAAGATACACTTCCCGTGGATGTGGTTTCCCCGTGGAGGTGAACTACATAATTCTCGTTGTTATGATGTTGTGTTGTGTGATTGCATGTTTTAGTTCACTATCTGCGTATACATGAACATTGCATTATCTTTATGAATATGTTAAGTAAGTTCTCGAAGCTTCCTTGGTAGTTATAATCATTAAGTGTCGAAGGAGTCTGTAGAACGATGTCGCTGCGGCGATTGAGGAGTGTGTTGTTGCGCCGTGGTGCAGGGCCAGAAACGGTATAGTATTGGACGCAGAGGGTAATCGCCTCGTGCGCCGGAGCGGAGATACCGCACAGCTAGGCTGGTGAGTGTGAATTTCAGCGCTGTCGCACAGAGAAATCTGCGGAAGAGTAAGACGTTCCGCTTTGAGGAATCCTCCTGGAAGAGAGAGAAGGAAGATTGCAGTCTCCACGTCGCCTAGGTTAAGGAAGCCTGATTCCTTAGCCCCCCCATAGCCACTTCGGGTGAGACTTCGGGCTGCTGCGCAGCTCGTTGCCGAGAGGGCCAGTGCGCCAAGGGGTGTTTGTTTGCTGCGCATCCTGGAAACCCGGGTTCTATCCAAAAAGCAGCCAACAAGATTATAACTTTGAATTGAGATTTCACACAGTACAATTGGGAGGAGTATAATTGTATTGGCAATCCAATGGCTACAGAAATGAGATACCTACTTTGCAAATCATCAGAAACAACTTTTTTAAATTCAAGTGCAAATGAAGAAAATTTAAATTGTACGGTTTCCAACCACCTCCAACCCATATTATAACTTCAAAACAAATGGAAAAGCTAGTGCAGAAAGGGGCACCTGCATATGTATCCCAATGTCATCAAATGGAGATATCAAGGTCATAAATAATCTACTCACAACACCCTGAGATCCAAGGGTTGATACAAAAATACGAGAAGGTTTTTCAAGGCCTACCTATGAAGTTTCCTCCAAAATGAAGAATTGAACACATAATTGAGGTAAAACTAGACTCAACGCTTGTTAACATTGAGCCTTACCAATATGCTCATCACCACAAAAGGGAAATGAAAAGGTCTATATAGGATCTATTAATATGTGGAATTGTCACAAGAAGTATAAATCGTTATGCAGCCCTAGTAGTGTTGGTGCAAAAAAAACAGATGGATCATTCTGACTGTGCGTAAATTATCAAGGTCTTGACAAAATAACGATCAAGAACAAGTTTCATATCCCATTCATAGATGAAATGTTGGAGGAGCTCCATGAGGCCAAATAATTTTCAAAGCTAGACTTCAGGTTAGGGCACTATCAAATTCAAGTCATATTAGAAGATGTGGCAAAGGCCGCCTTTCAAACCCATGGGAATCATTATGAATTGAAACCAATGCCATTTGGTTTAACGAATGCCCCTGCTACCTTTCAAGCAACTATGGATTATCTCTTCCAACCCTGTTTAAGGAAGTTCGTGTTAGTCGTTTTTTATGGCAATCTTATATATAGTAAAACATGGAAGGAGAATCTTAAATACCTAGAATAAGCATTCTCCCTATTAGAAGAAAATCAATTGTACGCAAAAATTTCAAAGCACACATTTGGAAAGGAAGAAGTAGAATACCTCAACCACGTCATATCCAAGGAAGGTGTTGAGGTATATTTAAACAAAATCAAAGAAAACATGGAATGGAAAAGGTTGAATAACATATCAAAATTAAGAGGATTTATGGGTTTAACAAGGTATTACAAAAGGTTCATCCATAATTGCACACATTTGACAACACCACTATCAAACATACTTAAGAAGAATTACTTTCATTGTAATAGCAAGGTGGAATAATGTTCCAAGACATTAAAGAAGGTTATGTCATTAAGACCTCTATTGGCAACTCCCAATTTCACAAAAAACATTTTGGGTGATGCTTCAGGTTTTGGAATAGACATAGTGTTAATGTAGTAAGACCATTAGATAGTCTTTGAAAGTAGGAATCTCAATAAGATGGAAGGTTTAAAATCTACATATGTGATGCCCCTAGTTTTTGCTATATTTTTGTCAGCATTTCCCTAATTTTTATACTCTTTTTTCCACCATTTACTCTCATTATTAGCATATTCTCATCCACTGTCTTTTACCATGAAGGTACTCTTTTTATTAAATCGATGGCATTATATTAATATATGTTAATCATTTTAGAGGGATTTTGTACTTCATGTCTAACTTGCAGGATGAGTTATGCTACATAATAGATCGCTAGGATATGTTATAGAACATGCCATTGGAGTGTGATAAAAAACAAAATGTTGGGCATTCGTTGCAGAAGTTTCCCTTTGCTGCAGAACTAGTTTCCAATAATCTAAGACAACAATTTTCCCTTTGATGTGGATCTGACATTCGTGGTTATTGCAACTCTATCTGAGTCATCTTTGTTATGGATTTACTCAAGGTGGCATCTTACCATTTTTCCATTCACCATAGCTGGCCATTGCGACTATCGTTATTATAAGACTGTGGGCTATGGAAGCTACGTATTCAATGTCTTAAAGAGATTCCAATCGACTTCTATAGAACCAAAGTAGGTCACTATAAATGTGGTAGCAGAACACATACACCAACATCTAACAATTGTGTAGGAAGTGATTCCACTTCCAAAATCCATTAAGGCATTTAGGAGTCAACTGTTTGGTTGCTTTGCTTTGATGTAGCTTTTGTTTCATGTATTTTGTTTCAACAATGACTGAAGGATTTTTTATTGTCCACCATGTTGCCCTTAAACATGTTTGTTAATTCGTTGTGAAGTTTAGCTTATAAAAGGGGTGTGTACCCTCTTATATATATATATATATATATATAATAGAAGGGGGAGACAATACAAATAATACTTTCAAAACTTTATGTATTGTGACCGCTTAAGATAAATAAAGTCAATTTTGTTCAGTTTATGATATTTTTGAGTTGAAGTATATTAGTGTGATTTAAGCTTTAACTGATGAAGTTTTGCCAACAATTTTATCTATAGAGGAAGGGCCCACTTTGAAGAAGCAAGTGCCATGTTTCATTTATGTGCATTAGCTTAGTTCATTTATAGTTTTAGTTTTACAACGAATGTGTTTAAGTTTATTTTTAATTTTGTTAAATGAGTCACGTGTTATATAACTGTTAAATGAGTAGTTTGCTACATAACTATTAAATGAGTAATTTATTGTAGAACCATGTATGTGTTAATGAGTTTGTATGTTACTACTCTTGTAGCTAATGATCAATCTATGATTGAATGTTCTTTACTTTCATGGTTAAATTTCTTGCTTTCATGTACGTTGATAGAAGTAGAATTGGATTTATGGAAAGAATATAATTGACATGTTAATATTTAGAATTCTAATTACCTTTGAAGACCTGCATATACTGTGCACGATACCTCGCAAAGCGTAGAAGCCCTGGGTTGATAATTAAATGCACTTGCAAGCTAAGTACCCTGTTAAAATTCATAATATATATAGAAGCATGTCATTTTTTGCCACCAATGCCATGGAGGTGTTATGGGTTTAAGAAGTTATTATTTTTCAAAAACTAGATAGCAAATGGTAGGGGATTTTCATCATAGGAATTGTTGACAATCCTCCTTGTAAGATCTCATATGAAGTGTTTTGCATTACCACATATAGATGCATGAATAGGGCCGTAAATCCAAGAGCATGGTGACGTGGTGCAGTAAGAACCACCCCAACTAATAACTTTGTGGTAGGAGAACATATGAGGGGAGGAAGAGCAAGAAGCATTTCTAGTTACCAACCAATCATAGAGACAATTGTTGATTCCAATCCCGTTGCTTTAGAAGTTGGCTATTCATCATAAGCCATCATTTTTCCTTCTACACTAGAAATTGTATTGATTGATGATTTGATTGGTGGGTAGGGAACTTTGGAACACCAAGAGAATCCAATCCAAGAACCAAACCACTCTACGCCTTGTAAAAAATCAATGAGATTTGGACAACCAAGTAGTTGACAGATAAGCTTTTTGACAATATGGTTAATCACAGAGGAGAAGGATTTAATGAGCGAGAGCATGTGACTTTCAAATTTCCAATTCAAGAATTCGATGGGACTATTCAGATGAAGAATATTCCACTTGCTTATGGTATGTCTAGTGAAGATATTGATACTTTTCTCTTTGAGTTTGATGTACATTTCCATAGTTACTATTACTCTTCTGATGCACAAAAACTTAAGTTGTTCCCAACCAGTCTCAAAGAAGCAAGCCTTCGTTGGTTCATGGGACTTGGGGGGAACAATATATGAACAGGATGAGATGCGCCAAGCATTCTTAAAGAAATATCAAGACTACTATAAAGCTAGAGATCTACAAGAGGAAAATCTTTAAGATGGTGTAAGATGCTAAAGTCTTACATGATGGATATTTATATATATATTTACAATTTATATTTCGATGATGATTTACAATGGATAAATTACATTGAATATATATGCATGAATGTGAAAGGTTGGCATCTCTTCGAGATGACCAATAACCCTTAACCTAATACTAGTAATAACTAATAAGCTAATAATTAATAATAGTAATAACCAATTACCAAGTCATCCTTCCTTGAAAATATTCGTCCACGAATCTTGGATTCTACTTCATGAACTACAACATCAGAGAGGATACCAAGCTTGATGACAGAAAACCCTTCTTTAGCGATTTGTTTCGGATAACAGTACCGCGATTTAGTAGTTCTTGAAACATCCAGTCACATTTCCATTCAAATCTCTTCATGCATATGATTATATAGATGAAAACATAATGATTATAGGGGGTATTATTCTGAGCTTCCAATCTAATGTTTTCATGAAGGACTTGCATCAACAAGCTGATATCCAATATTTTTGCATGGTTTGGCATGACACTGATTTCTATCTCACTAATAGATTCTTTAGTGTTGATAAATGGATCTTCAGTTACATTTGTTATGGTCTTCTTATCAATAGTGGAAACTACTAACAACTTACTTAATTCAATCCAATTGGTTAAGGTGTCTTCATTTGCAGTTTCATCCTCTACTTTTAAGATTGAAGTGCCCTTTACTATTTTTGTTTCATTAATTTGGGTTTGATTAAATTTTTTCAAATGATTTATTTCCTTGTCTTTATCTAACAAACTTGTCTCCAATTGCTCCTTGGGAACCATTTGATCTTGAGATTCAATAACATATTGAGTTGCGACAACTTGTAGAACATTTATCTCTTCATGTGTCAAAGAATCTTCTCAGTTTTCGTCTTCTACATTATCATGATTATGATCATCTTCAGTGCTTTTATTTTCATCGTTGTATCCTTCTACACCTTCAATTAATTATTTCATAATTGTCATTAACACCAACTTCGTATTCATTAGTATTTGGTGCTACGTTATTACAATCTATGAGATCGTCATTTTCTTTACAATTGATATTGACATCATGATTGTCAATAATTGATGCATCTATATCTTTGTCATTGTTATTCTCAACTGGTTTTTCTTCAGGTTCATCTTGATCTTCCATACTATGGACTTTATCCTTGTCCTCTACATCTTTCGTCTCACCATCCTTGTTATCATATTCTTTATCATGTCCTTGGCTTCGATTTCGGTTCTGAGAAGGGATTCCAATTTGACTTTGTTTTGGAGTTTCACTATACATTTTTATAGATTTTTCAGATGTTGCATCGATGCGACTTACTTCTCTTCCTTGTAAGAACCCACAACGAAATTCGGGTAGACATGCATATTTTTGACCTGACATCGTATTTTGAGTATTGTAGTTGGAGTGTCGGTTCTTATCCCTCCTTGATGACCCAGGCCTTTTGTGAGGGGGAATGTAAGGTGTCGATGTATGTGATTTTCGTACTTCTTTTGTTGTGGGTGCAAAAGCAGTTTCCAGCTCTTCCTTACTTGAAAATTCAGGGGTCGTAACCACTACTTATGTCGTAGGTATAATAGCAATTTCCTGCTCTTCTTTACTTGAAAATTCAGGGGTCGTTACCACTACTTATGTCGTAGGTATAATAGCAATTTCCTGCTCTTCTTTACTTGAAAATTTAGGGGTCTTAACCGCTTCCTCTGTCGTAGGTGCAATAGTAGTTTCCTGCTCTTATTTACGTGAGACTTCAAAGACTGTAACCACTTCTTCTTCTTCTTTCCTCTTAGATATTTCTTCTTTTATTTGTAATAGTACTGTTTTCAATTCTACATACATTTCCTTTTCTTCAAGCTAGCTTCTTTTTATGTCTTTGACTTCAATTTTTTTCATCTCTTTTAGGTTTTTTGGAATGGGCTAATAATGGTCTTATCAAAAGAGGGAAACATAGGTTTTTGGAATGGGCTAGTAATGATCTTATTAAAAGAGGGAAACATAGTGATACCAACTTAAAAAACTTCCAAAAGGAATTTGATTTTTTTTTCTTTCTTTTCAAAAATCTTAAATGATAATAATAATATTATAACAATATTATTGTTATTAAAAAATAATATTATCACTATATGGTTTTATGGAAAAAAGGTTAAAATATTAAAATAATTATTATTATCAATAATAATAGTATTATTATTTGTAATATTTATATTTTTTTATATGGTAGGGGAATTAGGATTTTTAAATATTGTAGTAATAATTATTAATAATAATAATCCTACTGGAGATAAAACCATGGGTTGGTTTTATAAAACCATGTGTTGGTTTTTGATCTTCAAAAGACTTGGGTGCGTTGAGGAAAGGGAAAGTGCCGAGGACGGTGGAAATGGAATTTCTTGGTGGGAGCAATTTCTTGGAACAATTTCTTGGTGGGAGCAATTTCTTGGAACAATTTCTTGGAGCAATTTCTTGAACGGGGTTTTGAAGGCTGACGGTTACGGTGACGGAGGTAGGGTTTACATTTTGGTTGAACCTTAGGACCTGGACAGCATCGGGCGGTGTGGATGTCAGAGCAGCATGCACTAGCCCACCTGGCACGGTTAGTGGCGCATCTTATGCACTCCCTGTTTCCGGTCTGAACTTTAAACGCTCCGACTGCGGATAACCTTGTCCGTTTACCAGGGTTGCGGTGGTTACATCCCGATGGCAACCTACGAAGATAGCTTGGATTATACCTACGACCTTTCGGATGATGCGGATATCTGGACGCATCAGCAGGGTGTCGGGTGGAGGGTGGGTGTATCTCCTGGAGCAGACGTGGAGGTGGCTCCCTCGACGGTGGATAACAGTGCAGGGCTTGGCTTCTCACCCTCGTGTTTTCTGGCTTTGTCTCCTGCTTTGGGCTCGATTACAACGCCACTACACGGTATACCACCTTCCCCTTTGAAGGAGGCGGGGCCACTGTGGACATCTGATCAGGTTTTATCGGCTTTGGAGGGCCCGGCGGAGCATAACAAGGGTACTGTTACCGACGTTTCCCTGGGCACTGGGTGCGGAGTTTCTTCTTTGGCTCCTGTTCCTGCGGCAGGTGGGGCTGACGCTGGGGTTGGCCTGCGAACGGGACTGGAGCTGCATGAACACAGGGGTTTTGCCAGTCCGTGCATGGCCTCTGGTACTAGTTCGGACGAGTGGGGAGGTCATTCTTCGGGGGAGACTGCTCAGCAAGGGAGACGGGGGAAGAAGCGTTGGCTGAAGCTCAGTCGGACAAAATACAACTATGCCTTGGGGGAGGATGTAGAGTGGAATCAATTGATCACAATGTCCAGAATTACGTTGGTGGGAAAAGCTTTGGGCAGATCTTTCTCCCTTGGTACCATTGAAGCCTGGGTTGGGGAAAACTGGGCTGGGGTTTTGGGCTATGCCCCGGAAGTTGTGGAGCTCACACGCAACTGGTTTGCCTTCAATTTCCGGGAGGAGGCACATACGAGATGGGTTCTCAATTCTAACTGGAGCTGGGATCACTGTCCGGTTATGATAAAACCGTGGCACCCGATGTTTGACGCTAGCCGGGAACGGCTGGATTATGTTCCTCTGTGGGTTCGGCTCCCTGGTTTGCCCCTTCATTACTGGTCGGAGCGTCACTTTAGGGGGATTGGCAACATGATTGGTACATATCTTGATGGGGACTATAGTTTTCTTCAAACTCGACAGAGGAAGGTTGCCCGTATCCTGGTAAATCTGAATCTCAGAGATGGTCTCGTACCGGACGTTACTCTTACTTGGGGACCCTATGTTTATGTGCAGAGATTGGACTATGAGAATGTTCCTTTCCGTTGCCGGCGTTGCCATGCTTACGGCCATCCGGCGGCTGAATGTAATCTCCCCTTTCGCCGGAATTTTGCGGGCTCACAAAAAGCCCCAACTGCTGTGGATTTAAACCCTGCTGCGGAAATCCCTGTGCCGGTTGATTCGACTGCTGTGGTTTTGAATGAGAAAGATGGGAACGGGTCACATGGGGTTGGGGTGGACTCTCGGTCCCCAAACCCTGATCTACTGGTTACTGCTGCACTGGGGGAAGGGGCTGCAGACATACAGCCGGACGTGGGAGTGGAGGTGCAACCTACGGAAGAAGCGACTCCGGGGTCTTCGGCTATGGTATCTACTCAACCGGCTGCTATCACGGAACCTGGGTCTTCGTCCGCGGGTATCTTTCATTCCATTAAACCTTTCTCCTTTCATTTTGTTCTTAAGAATTTGTCTGGTGAAAATCCTGATTGGATAGAGGCTTTGAAAAATTTGCATTTATCTTCGGCTATGGAGATGGAATTTCCTTCTAGCTCTAACGTTGTTTCCCCATCTAGCTCACCTGCTCTACCATACCCTGGGGTTCTGATGATTGACCTCCCCTCGGCGGTTGAACCTAGTCCTTCGGAAGACCTTTCCCCCTCCTCCCCGACTACTCCATCTGAATCTGGATATTTCCTTCGATCCCTTTTGAAATCTCCCTCGGGTGGATTGGGTCCTGGGATTACCAAGACTGGAAAATCTGGTAGGGGTCGGGGACGAATATCCCATCTCTCGCGGGCTCAGTCAAAGGCTAAGATGGACCTTATGGAAGGCAAACAAGTGACTATTGATCGAGCGCTTAGAGCGGTGCGAGCCCAGAAACGGGGTCGTTGATGAAGGTGATGTCTTTTAATTGCAGGGGTCTGGCTGGTCCCCACAAAAGATCAGCACTTCGCAGAGTGGTATCTATTGAACACCCGGATATCATTCTGCTTCAGGAAACTATGGGTGTTGGTGAGACTATAAAAACTTTACTTGAATCCTGGTTTGGTGGCTGGACTTTTGCCACTTTGGATGCTCGTGGCAGGTCGGGGGGGCTGGCTTTTGGATGGAATACTCGCTCTGTGCAGTGTCATACACTGTGGGGCTTGGATGGGGTTTTGGGGATGAATTGCTCCTCGCGGGATCTTTGTGATACCTTCACGGTGGTTAATTTATACGGCCCCTATTTAAACCGTATTCCCTTCTGGGATTCTTTGTTTTCTCATCCATTGTTACAAGATGGCAATCTTTTACTTGGAGGGGATATGAATTTCTCTCTTGGGCCGGCTGAGGTGTGGGGTGACAGAGCGAGGACTGACCCACTAACTGATTACTTCACTCACCAGTTGGTCAATCGAAATCTGCTTGATATTGAGCCAACCCTACTAAAATCCACTTGGAGAAATAACAGGACTGGGGATTACAGAGTTGCGAAACGTCTGGACCGTTTCCTTGTGTCTGAAATTTTTGCTGATAGGAACTATCTGATGAGGCAGTGGGTTGGCTCGGGGGGTTCTTCTGACCATTTTCCTATTTTCATGGAGATGAGGGATGGTCCTGTGAAACCAGCTGGGCCCCTTAAGTTTAATAAGATTTGGTTAACTGATGAGACCTTTAATGGACTTATTGAATCCCACTGGGTTCCTTTCAACACTCGGGTGGGCCGTTCTGCCTCACAACAGTTTTCGGACAATATCAGACGGATTAAAGGGCCAGTGAAGGCCTGGGCTTATGAAAAGACTATTAGGGATATTGGAGATCTACTGGCTATTGAAAGGGAGTTGCAGCTCATTTATGATTTTGGATCTGGGGGACTGGGTACACTGGAAGAGAAGGGTCTTTTGGTTTCTCTAGAGGGTAGGAGAAACAAGCTGCTTTTGGAAAAAGAGGAGACTTGGCGGTTAAAGAGCAGAGCTATCTGGCTTTCGGCTGGGGATGAGAACACTAAGTTTTTTCATGCATATGCTAAGGGTAGGAAGGCGGCAAATACTATCTGGAGCTTGGAAGACTCTTTGGGGAATACCCAGAAGTCTTTTGATGGTATGGCGGGGGTTGGGGTAAATCATTTCAAAACACTCTTCACAGCTCCAGCACAGGCTAGTATATTGGAGGTGGTCCAGATGGCCCAATTATTTCCTCGGTTTGTGGAAGAGGAGGACAATCTCTCTTTGATGGCTGATGTCACTGTCGAAGAATTGAAAGGAGTTTTACAGGGCTTTAATAAAGACAAAAGTCCGGGACCGGATGGATGGACGGTGGAATTTATCCTGGCACTTTTTGACCTTATTGGAAATGATCTGTTACGGATGGTGGATGATACTCGTAGATCGGGGCGCATTCCAGTAGCTATGAATTCCACCTTTATTGCCCTTATACCTAAAACCGACAACTCCTCTTCTCTGAATGATTTCAGACCCATCTCTCTGTGCAACTGTGTATATAAGGTGGTGTCAAAGATCATTGCCGGGCGACTAAAGGGCATTCTGTCCAAACATATCTCGGAAGAACAGTTTGGGTTTCTGGAAGGAAGACAGATCCATGAGGCCATTGGTGTAGCACAGGAGGGCATTCACAGTATGAAAGCTCGGAAAATCAAAGGGGCCATTCTCAAGATCGACTTATCCAAAGCATATGATAAGGTGAGTTGGCTTTATCTTCACTTACTACTCACTCATCTGGGTTTTGCTGTGGATTTTATTAGGTGGATTATGAGTTGTATCACTACGGTATCCTTCGCGGTGCTCATTAATGGTGCTGCCTCTCCTTTTTTCCGCTCTGAAAGAGGCCTTCGTCAGGGATGTCCTCTATCCCCCTTACTTTTCCTACTGGTTGCCGAGGGGTTAAGTAAAGCTTTGAAAAATGCTTGTAGGGATGGCACTCTCCATGGTATCCAGGTGGCTCCTGATTTTATCATCTCTCATCTGCTGTTTGTGGATGATATCCTCATCTTCTGTACTGGATCGGTACAGGACCTGCAAACCCTAAAGGACATTTTTCTACTCTTCTCTAAGGCTACGGGAATGGAGATCAATGATCGGAAATCTACTATATCGACTCATCTGCTCAGGGATTGTGAGATTGTGGCTTTACGTAGACTTTTTCCTTTTACCTTCCTTCAGCTGGCAGAGGGTTTCAGTTACCTTGGGTTCCAATTAAAACCAAATGCCTATACTAAACTGGATTGGCAATGGCTCATTGAAAAAACTCATAAGCGTTTGAAGGTGTGGAGCCATAGGTGGTTGTCACGGGCTGGAAGATTGGTCCTTGTGAAATCGGTCTTGGAGGCTATTCCGGTCTATTGGCTGTCCCTTTCCTGGATACCAAAAGGAACGTTAGAAAGGGCTCGCAAATTATGCTTTCGTTTCATTTGGAGCGGCAAAGGAGACTACGTTTCCCCATGGGTTCGGTGGCAGAAGATCGCCATGCGAAAAGCTTTGGGGGGATGGGGTCTAAAAAATATACATTTTTTTGCCATGGCCCTGGCTGCTAAGGGGGTGTGGAGACTGTTAAAATCTGAGAGTTTATGGACTAAAGTGGTCTTTAGGAAGTATATTGCCCCATCATCTATTTTGGATTGGGTACGGTCGAGGGATAAAGCTCATTCTGGCTGCTCTGTAATTTGGAAAGCGGTTATAAATTCTTTCTCGGTGGTAGGGGATCATCTGGCATGGAATGTTGGGAATGGACAGGCCCTTTGTATTGGGGAGGACCCTTGGTTTGGGAGTGCTGGTCGTCATCTCTTATCAGGTGATTTAATCACTTCGCTGCGGGATTTGGGTATTAATTTTCTATCTCAGTTGGCCGTACCGGATAGGAGACACTTGTGGAACCAGTCATGGATGGATGTGGATTCTTTGGCACTTTCTGTGGACGAAAGGGGGGAGATGAGGTCCTATGTCGATGCACTTATTGGTTCCAATATACTCATCCGCGACAGGGAGGATGTTTTGGTATGGGAAGGTGCCCTTACTGGTCAGTACACACCCAAGGATGGATACATTTGTCTGAGTCACTTCATGAACCCTCGTGTTTTGGTTGGGTGGTGGACTAAAATATGGAAGATCGAATGCCCTTTGAAACATCGCCTCTTTATGTGGAATGTCCTTGAAAACTCTATACCTACCTGGGATTTCCTACAGCAGCGGAATAGAATTGGACTGGGCTGGTGCATTTTATGCAAAGCCAGTTTGGAATCCTGTTACCATCTAATACTCCAATGCCCCTTCACGGTACAGGTGTGGGCGGAATGCTCCAGAATTTACAATATGTTTTTTAACTGGGCTGGGGATTCGGTGTTATCAACTTGGACATAGTGGGTGCAGGACCCTATTGGGAAAACCTACATGAATCTTCCTTTAATGGTAGCGTGGGGCATCTGGATGGCTAGGAATGGTATGGTTTTTACTGAAAAATATTGCACCCCTGTGGTTACTGCGGTCCAGATTTGTGGATACCGGGAGGCTCTCCCACACCATATTAAGGTGGCTAAACAACGTGAGGTTCTGGCACTGGACATTGATGAGTCAATACCATGGGGCTTTTATGATGGATCTGCTTCGGTATTTACTTGTGGGGGAGGGGCTATACTGCATCTTTCTGCAAACCACTCTTACCACCTTTCCTGGGGACTGGGGGAGGGTGGGAATAATTTTGCTGAGTTCATGAGTCTGAAACTGCTTCTTATCTTTGCAAAGGACCGGGGCTGTCAACGGATAAATGTGTTTGGTGACTCCATGAATGTTACAAATTGGACTTGTGGCACTCAACTTTGCAATGATATTAGACTTGAAAACATACTACAGGACATTGTGCAACTGAAACTTTCATTCTTACATTTTTCTTGCAGACATGTTTATAGGGAGAACAACCAGGAGGCGGACGCGTCTTCTAAGATTGGCAGGGACTTGGCAGTGGGGGTGTGGCAAATGACTGAATACAGAGATGGATCATTCTATGCATACTACCATCGTCCTTTCATGGATGGATTTATACTACCGGGGCAGGACTTGGCACCGGATCTTCGCTGAGTTCCTGTGGATGATATTTTACTTTTTACCACATATGATGTTTATTTATGGTCTACACTAAACTGGTTATACTGGAAACTATTTCATGGAGGCTCGGGGAGCTTTTTGGTTCTTTCGATGGCTCTTTTTTTTTGGGATCTTCTGCACAACTCTCGATCATGAGAACTTATGGATATTTGTCATGTAGATGGCTGTATTTACTGTTACTGTTATATTTTTGGTTTTTATGGAGGCTCGGGGAGCCATGTGATATCTGCTACTGCTATACAGACAGGAAGACTGAATGAAGGGTTTTTTTGTTATTTCTGTGAACAATTTTTTGCTCCTTAAATGGACCACTGTATGCTTCATTGCATATTCAGAATGTAATTTCTTCATTTGATGAAATGGAATTACGCTTTTTTTCCGAGGAAAAAAAAAAAAAAAACCATGTGTTGGTTTTATATTTGTTTCTTCTCTTTTTTACTTTTTTTACTTTTCTTTTCTTTCTCTTTTTGACTTTCTTTCGTTGAAAATAGTGTTGAAATATTGTAACTTCGAAGAATATTCTATTGTATTTTATTATTGTAATTTATTCGGAGATGTTTTATTCCTCCGTCGGGATGTTATTATTGTATTTGGTCATCATAGAGTCATGAGGTAAATCCTCCCATGTATGTCGGGGCAATAGATCCCCTTTGAGTCAGTTGTAATGGGGTGTTTAAGTCCCCTAGAGGAGTCGGCCTAGTTAGCATTAAGTTGAGTGGTTAAGTTGTTGGGGCCGACCTAGTTAGGTAAAAAGTCAAGTGGAAGATAAAGTATAAATAGGAGTGATGTGCTCCTCATGTTGACAGACACACTCACTTGTGTAATTCGCAATGGAGAGAGAGAGATATATATCTGCAAGGAGAAGGAGCACTTGTTTGGTGTTTTGTCTTTGTACTTTTGATCATCTATATTGAGGAAGTTTCGCTGGGTTTTCTTCCCCTAGAGGGTTTCCCAGGATAAATTTGTGTCTCTTGTGTTTATGATGTGCTTGTTATTCTTTCGGTGATCTTGTATATGCTATTGAACACTGATGTTATCTATCTTAGCATATTGAATCTTAACATGGTATCAGAGATATCATGAAGGAAGGCAATGTATGGCATTTACGACACTTGTTTCACTTGTGACAATTTGAAAGCTAGGGCTTTGTATAGCAAAACCTAGTCATCCTGGAACTTTCGCTGTAAATCACTTTCGGAGAAGGTTCAGGATCTGAAACTTGGACAGGCCGAAGATGAAATGTTCTTGTACCTTGTGTCTGAGTTTTAGCCTCATATTCGTTGTACTTTGTGAGATATTATCCGTACAAGTTAGGGTTTCTGTCTCTTCCAAAATTCATCCCTAAACAAGTGACCTAGGGAAAAAGGTCATATCTAGGGCTAGGAAGCTCCAAATGGAATTCTATAAAAAGTTACAGTTAGGGAACGGACTGTAGTTTCACAGGTCCGAGTATTAGAGGCCGAAGTGGAAATAGTGACACGTGGCACTCCGTAATAGTTCGCTATGCTGTTTCATCCCATAAACAAGTGATGTTGGGAAACTTAGCATATCTCTCTCATGGAGAATCCAACGAAGCTGAAATCTGTGGGGTTGAAAAGATGACAGGTCAGGATACCACAGGAAGAAGTTTTAGACCCTGAGGATCCAAAATTTCAGAGATACACCAGAAATAATAAGGCACATCTGAAATATCTCAATGGAGGAAATCAAAGAAGAGGAGGAAGAAGCTCTCACTTAGGGTTTTCAGTTTTTTAGGTATGGCATGACCTGATACAATGTTGGAGACACCTGATGCAACATTAGAAACTTTGAAAATGGATTTGGAATCTATTCATCGTAGATATTAATCTTCCATCAAAATGTTATGGGAGGAAGGAGATTGAAAATTAGGGTTTCCAAGTAAGAAGAAACCCTAGCAAGGTTGGGAGACTCATAGGGAAGCAATGAAGGAGGTTTAAATGGAACTGATATTCTATCATCCTAGCACCATGAAACTATATAACATGTTTACAAGTGATCTACCTTGAATGATTAGGGTTTTACCCTTATAGACAATACTACAAGCAATCTCGACAGGTATGACTTGAGGAGATGCAGGTATGTTTTGAAATTTGTTTAATTTATCTGATGATTAAGTTCATGATATGTTTGTCTTCATATTATTGAGGTTAGTACAATCATGATTAATTTTAGACTTTTTTGATCACCTTAGTAAAAGTATGAATGCATGTGAATGATACAAGACATTCATTGATTAGGGTTATGACACTTATGGTTGTACTAATGCACTTGTAGTGTTGTATGAGGATGATGTTGTCTGCTAACATGAAAGGTACATCAAGAAAGACAAATCAAGTTCTAGATCAAAAATATATGACCATGATGACATGAAGACAAATACTCATCCATAGTCTTTAATCACATAGAAGATCTACTTATGAGGATGGATAGAAGTTCAAAGACATATAATCATGATGCTATCATAAAGGGAAAAATAGAGATCAAGAGGGAGGCAACCACACAAACATAAAAGATAAGTATTTGAGTTGTTATTTTAATTACTTCTTGAATCTATGAATAGTTAATGATATTGCTCGTAATAGTTGTATGCATATTTGTATTCCTAGAATTAGGAAATATATCATGCATTGTGTAAGCATTCATATAGCATTGAACAATATACTACTAATATGCATATGATGGGTAAGTTGGACAAACATTCCATTGTTGCTTGTCTAGAATGAAACCTCTTTGCTAACATGTTGGGAGTTGTGCATGCTCTTGATAGTATGTTTTGGTAGAGATGGAAGGCATCTAGATAGCCACTATATGCATACATGATATGGAAAAGTATTGTGCCAAAGTATTGGTCAAGATAGTTGCATAACTATGTGAATCATATCAGTATGCATAATAGGTTGTCATTGAAATGTCAACATGATTTGATAATTATGAAGTGTTACTAATCATGTAATTGAATTTGATTTGTAGGAAAGATCGTGTGCTATGATCTACAAAAGAAGGATGATGAACACTTGTTCCGAAGAAGAAGTGATGACTGTTCAACAAGAAGACTTACAAATCAAACATACTATAGAAGTACAAAGCAAGGCTTGTGGCTATAGGATTCTCTTAGAAAGAGGGAGAGGATCATGATGAGATGTTTTCTCCAATGGCTGGACACACTTCCAGAGATAGATTACACCCATGGATGACAAGACCATTCTCTTGAATGGTGTAATTGAAGAAGCAGTGCATATCGAGCAAATTCTCAAGATTTGAAAGAAAATCACATGATCGAAGAAGGCTTTGTACGGTTTCAACAAGTACCCAGGATCGATAGTCATTTTATGAGCTTGATGATCACAACGGGTGATGCGGATTTCAACCTTTGCTACAAGGTTGAAGATGATTTCTATATACATATGACATGCTTCTCTCAGATGGATGCAAGAAGGAACTCACCATAGAGTTCGAGTGATCTTGAGGCTCATATCAGTAGACCCATCTGACGGGAGATGGCACAGATATATATGCAGAAGATCACTAAATGCAGAGTTTGCTTGATGTTCAGCCAAAGAGAAAGGACAATAATCAGATGTAGAAGACTCCACTTTAGAGGAAGTAGATATCAGAGTTAAAGAATCTTGGCATGATTCTTGTGATTAGATATGTGGATGAGATTTTTACTTAGCCAAGGAAAATGTGAAGTAGAGATCCAGGATGATGGACGATGGTTTCTACAGTTTACAGACATATGATGTATTTGACGAATACCAGGCTAGATATATGCTTTCTTGTGAACACATTGAGTCAATGTCTAGTTGAGCCTAGACGTGTTCACCCGGAAGCTGCAAAGCATGTGATGAGGTACCTGAAAGGTACGATAGACTTTGGTCTATGCTATGTTGGAGATCATGACTACAGATTGTATGGTTATACAGATGCAGATTGGGCTGGAAGTGTCTCATACAGGAAGAGCACCTCAGGTGGATGTTATTGTCTGGGATCCACCATGATCTCATGGTTTAGCAGGAAGCAGTCCAGTGTTGCTCTCAGCACAGCCGAAGCAGAGTATATAGCAGCTTGTTCAGCTAGTTGTGTATCCATATGGCTTCGAAAGTTGTTGTCAAGTCTATTTGACCTAGATTTTGATACCACAGTGATTCTATGTGACAACCAGAGTTGTATAAAGATTACGGAGAACCCAGTGTTCCATGACAAGTCAAAGCACATAGAAATCCGGTATTTTTATATACGAGATATGGTACATAAGGGAGCTATAAAGCTCCAGTATGTGAGCACTGATGAGCAAGTTGTTTATGTGTTGACCAAGCCTCTGCCTCGAGTGAAGTTTGAGTACTTCCGTGACAAGCTTGGTGTGGTTCGAAAGGACCTTCCTCGAAAGGGGGAGCAATGTTGATACTGATGTTGCAGCGGGATTGTATCATCCCTGGACACATGTCCTAAAGGGATCCATAGACTCTTGTCTCCGAGAATGTGATGATGATGATGTTGAAGTGGGATTGTATCATCCTTGGACACATGGCCTAAAGGGATCCGTAGACTCTTGTCTCCAAGAATGTGATGATGATGATGTTGCAGTGGGATTGTATCATCCCTGGACACATGACCTAAAAGGATCTGTAGACTCTTGTCTCCGAGAATGTGATGATGATGATATTGTGGTGATAAATCCTAGATTTGATCTAGGTCACATCCAATATGAAAAAGGACTGGCTCTGTGGTGGTAAATCCTAGATTTGATCTAACTCACATCCAGTATGAAAAAGGTCTGGCTCTGTGGTGGTAAATCCTAGATTTGATCTAGGTCACATCCAGTATGAAAAAGGACTGGCTCTATGGTGGTAAATCCTAGATTTGATCTAGGTCACATCCAGTATGAAAAAGGACGGGCTCTGTGGTGGTAAATCCTAGATTTGATCTAGGTCACATCCAGTATGAAAAAGGACTGGCTCTGTGGTGGTAAATCCTAGATTTGATCTAGGTCACATCCAGTATGAAAAAGGACTGGCTCTGTGGTGGTAAATCCTAGATTTGATCTAGGTCACATCCAGTATGAAAAAGGACTGGCTCTGTGGTGGTAAATCCTAGATTTGATCTATGTCACATCCAGTATGAAAAAGGACTGGCTCCGTGGTGGTAAATCCTAGATTTGATCTAGGTCACATCCAGTATGAAAAAGGACTGGTTTTGTGGTGCTAAATCCTATGTTTTGTTCTAGGTCGCATCCAGTATGAAATAGAAATGGCTCTGTGGTGGTAAATCCTATGATTTATTCTAGGTCACAACCATTATGAAAAAGGACTGGAACTGTGGTTGGATTGCATCATCCTTGGACTTATGTCCTAAAGTGAGAGGGATTGATCATCCTGTAATTAGATCATGTGTGTTGCAGGTTATATTGATGTTGTTGTTGATCGAAAGATCAAGATGATGTTGTTGCTGATCGAGAGATCAAGTGTTGCTGTAGACGATTGAGCGATCGAGTGCCGCAGAAGATGAAGATCAAAGATCGAGTACTGCAGAAGATGAAGATCAAAGATGAAGACTCAGTGCTGTAGAAGATGATGCTCTAGTACTGAAGATGTTGAAGATATTGAAGATGTTCCAGTTGCTGATGTTGTTGAAGAAAAATTCCAATGATTTATGGATGTATCACCATGATGTTGTTGATGATGCTCTCTCTCCTAGCTCCTTCAGTCGATGTTGATGTTTTCAGTAGAATACCCTTCTTGTTAAGGGGGAGTGTTGAAATATTGTAACTTCGAAGAATATTCTATTGTATTTTATTATTGTACCAATATAATCTACAAAGATCAACACAACACAATTGGACCAAGAAACTCTTCGAACAATTTCTCTCATACATTAGAGATTACCATTTTGATGTGTTAAATCTAATGGGGTTTGGAGAAGTCTCCCAATTATCTTATGAGGACATTTGTGATCTATGTAGATGGTATTCACAAGGAAATGCAAGGCATCGCTAGGGTCCTAGAAATAGTGTTTCCAAAATCTTGAGATCCACTGGAGGGGAAGTTACACAAGTTGAAATTGGTAATTTACTAGAAGATTTTAAGACTGATATTCTTAGTTCTTTGAGCTCACAATTTGATGTATTGTAGGCCAAAAAGAAGCAAGAAGAAGCAAAGCTGGCTTTGTCCATATTTTGTTCCAACTTTAGAAAGAAGCATCCCCTTAGGGGCAGTCCATTAAACAACATTGAAATTTGCAGCATTTGTGAATAGTTCCATGCTACCAACAACTTCCCTTCTTTGCTCAGACTCAAGGCTGTATATGAAGGAACTGATGAAGAGACAAAAACAAATTTCTTTCATTGCTCATAAGCAACCTTGGCAACCTCACCCTATAGGTATGGTTCAAGATCCCTCTCATTCTTATAGTGCTTTTTGGACTAACCAACAATTGCAACATCCTTCTCAATGTTGGTATCCCCCTATGCCATGGCCACCTCAACCAACCCAAGGCCATCAACGACCACAGGGATGGAGGTGTTTTTCTTATGGTGCCCAACATTAACATGCCACTCCACACTTTCCACAACAACAATTCCAAATGCCTCAACAACAACAATTATAATCGCCCGCTAATAACCCTCCACCAAAACCACAATTTCCTATCCATCCAACTCCTAATCCAAACAATAAAACAACTCAATCCACTTACAACATTGACTTGTCCAGCTTTCCTACCTATGCCCTTCACCTCAAAGATTTCCAAGTTATACATTTAAGACCAGGGAGAGTCCTTAATAATCAAACTTCTCTGATTATCATGGAAGATAATTCAAGGGAGTACATGATACAATAGGAGAACTTCTTGCAAACAATCAATTTGAATCACCTGTTACACCACAACTCAAGCCTCCTAAAGTTTTAGAATAACAATAGTATGGGATTGCACTAATCTCAACTTAGACTTGTACTAATGACTATGGAAAAAAGGTCATAGGACTCTTAAAAAAAGGTCATGGCAAGAACGTTTCTCTAGATTTGAACTAATGACTTAAGAAAGGAAAATTCACAAAAACGGCCTTTGTTAAGTATTGAATTGATAACACATTATAATAAAGTACTTTAATTGTGGATGTTGGATTGTATTGAAAAGCTAAAAGGCTATAATCACTTGTATTGATGTTGGATTGTATTGAAAAGCTAAAAAAAACTACAACCACTTATATTGATATATTGCTCCATGCATTTACTCTCAAACTAAAGAAATGATATAGCGTTTTACTTGTAAGCGATCAAATGAGATCTACTTAAGTATTTTGTCTAATCAAATTCTACTACCAATTAAAAAATAACATTATATAACTTCAAAATTTAACATATTTACTATTTTATAAAATAAAATAAAATAAAAATAAAATTAATACCTATTTCAGTGAATACAACATAACCATTAGAAACTCACCTTTGCCCGCGAGGATACCATAACCATTTGAAACTTAACCTTGCCCGCGAGGATATTGCTATATTAAATAAAAAGAGGAGACAATGTTTCGATTCACTCATGTAATCACGTCCTTGCAATTGCATGCAATGTAAATTATCTGACGTGTCATGTACAGAAAATTTTACAGAGGACTCTGTATGTATTTGAGGAGGATGGTTTAGTGAATGTAAAGGTGTTTATCCGTATGGTATGGTCTTTTTTTGCTTTTATCAGTGTATGAGACCAAGTTTGGAAGTCCGACACATTCAGATTCGTTGCTTGCGAGAGAGAACAATGCGCGAAACAACAATTGGAAATGGAGATCAGATGCAGTGGTTTCTTGTGAGACCGAAAGGAGAAAATGGAAATGAGTGGAACAGAAGAATGGAATCAATCCACTTTACCCATCACAACGCATTGCAACACATTGCTTTGCTTTGCTTTGCTGCTGATACTTCACATAGGGGGAAACTGGTGGCTCTCCCATTATTGCTATACCAAGAGTGCGAAATGAATGAATGCTCTGTGCGAAATGAATGAAGGTTGAATTCAGACAAGTATTTAATAGCAGAGGAGGGTTGATTGAGTGCTTCTTGTCGTGAAGAAAAGAAGAGAAGAAAATGGCGGAGAGAGGTTCAAGTTCGCGCCAGCAGCCGTCTCGGGCCCTGTCGAGAATACCGACAATGGCGAACATTGCTGAATCGGGAATTGACAGTGAAGTCGTTCCTTCGTCCATCCGCGATATCGCCCCGATCCTTCGTGTGGCGAATGAGATTGAGTCTGAAAGCCCTCGTGTCGCATATCTCTGTATGTATCCCTTGCCCTCATCCCTCTTTATCTCTGTATTTACGGTTTTTTCTCTCTTTATGTCTCTGTATTTGCGGTTTTGTTTCTAATTGTGTATGCTTTGCTTTACTGCAGGTCGGTTCCATGCATTCGAAAAAGCCCATAAAATCGATCCGACATCCAGCGGCAGAGGTGTTCGCCAGTTCAAGACGGCTCTCCTGCAAAGACTTCAGAGGGTATGACAACTTTACCAAACATCTAATAAAAACTGTTCTTTTCTTTCAAAAAAGTTGCTCGACTGTAACCCTAGCAAAAGTCTTTAATTAAATAATGTTCGAAAATGTTAGTGTACTTGTTCAAAATTTACCATTTCGTACACCTATATGAACTAATTGGCTGATGGATTACTTAATTGTTTTAATCCCACTCTTACACTTTTCAAGGTTTCAAACTATGCAATTCTCGCGATATCAGAAATGGGAAACGACAGCTGGAATGAGAAGCAGGGTCAATTATTATGGATATTAAAAATAATTTAGTTAGTACACTTTATGATTCAAAATATACATGGTAGTCAACGGTTACTTGTCTTAGTGAAAGAGGGATGTTCTCATCACTTCCATTGGGTTTAAGTCTATAGATATGCTAGTGTGAGCTTATACTTGAGAAAATAGGTGAGGCCAACCGCAAGCTCTGAATTTTTTTTATGGAATGGAGACCCCTCACTAGTGGCTTTTTAGCTGAACAAAATTTCCCTACTGTGATGAAACTTTTGTATCCTAATATTAATTCTAAAATAGAGAAGCTTGCTCATTTGTTCATATTAACTTAAAGTTTGAGTAAATAAAAATTTATATATACAAAAAATGTTGTAGATCAAATTAGATCCACAATTTCACTTCATAGTGGATAATAAATCACATCAACGTAAGTCTGTAAATTGCAAACATGGTGAAACAACTTGCATCCACATCATAGATTCTGTAACATTGGATTTACTATAATGTACACAATGTATTAATCGTTGGATTGAAAGTTTGGAAAATTTCTAATTTACAAGGTACATGGTGATAATAGAGAATTGCATCCACTAGATGGGGTGTTAGGGAAGCGATTGATGATATAATAGGGGTACTTCAATTAGCAATCTGGTGGGAGGAGGCAGCTGCTAGCATGTGCTCCAGTACTCTGGCTCATGGAAAAATGTGGGAATGGTGGCAGGAGGCAACTGTTGGTATGCGTTCCATTACATCAGTTCATGGCAATCCATGGGAATGGTCACGCTAAGTCATTTGACACGAGGACACAAGAATACGAGTATCCAACATGGAAACGATGACCCCCGGAATCAGGACATGTTATATATATATATATATAATCCATTTTTTTTAGAAACTAGAACATTTACAAATATGCAATAGAAATTAGAAACAATACACATTAAACATTCACAAATTACAATGCATAGTCAGTGATAGACTCATAGACTCATAAAATTTCTCATTAAGTCATCAAAATCAAAATGTTCTATTACATAGACGTCGGAACCATATTTCTCATTAAGTCATCAAAATAAAAATGTATTACATAGATGTCGAAATGCCACTGGAAAATACAAAAAGTGGTAGATCAAGATGGAAGAATCTCATATGTCAATAGTGCTCCTCCATGCTTGAATCAATAAAATCATCATTGCTCTCTTCTTTATCGTCCTCCTCCTCCACCTCTGCATTTGTTGCTGTGGAGAATGACCCCTCCAGAGGATCACCATCATTAAAAGTGATCGGATCTAGCATTGGATCATTAAGATCCATGTTGGTTATTGCCAACTCAACATTGCTGCCCAAACCCATATCAAGAAACACATCCCACATCTTCGTTTTCCTCTTCACCCACTCCTCCCTCTGCCTATAAATAAGATGAAGGTTGGTGTGCACATACACCATCGTCTCTACCCTGGATTGCTCAAGCCTGCTCTTCTTCAAACTGTACAAGTTCCCACATGTGCTCCAATTCCTCTCACAACTAGAGGATGACCCTCAATGCTAACTGTAGAATAGGGTATGTTGCCCCATGAGTTTCCCACCAAACATAGGATTTCTTAACCCCCTTGTCTCCGACCACATCATAGCCTCCAAATCTCCCACTGGCAGCGGAAAACTCTACAAAGCCCTCCTCCACCTCATCAAGTGATTTTCTATCCTGATATAACCGTCTAAATGCTATCTTCCTCCCTTGTGAAATCTCTCCATCCATGTGAGGAGGGACTCTGTGTGAGGGCCCACCATTGAGCCATTCATGACTGTAGAACTTGGGATTCAATGAGTGGGAAAAGTAATGCAAAGGTGTGCAATTCTTATCCCACCTGGCGATAAGAATATCCTGTATGGTGGACCATAAGCTCTTTGTTGATGTCCCATACTTAGGGCACTCATTTTGTACAACAATGGTCTTCATGGACTCAATCATGGAATCCCACCCCTCATAAACATCTGCTAGGATGGGCTGGTCCATGTCTGCAAACCGCAACAAAGAAATGATTGGCTCCATGATCTTAATGGTAAGATCTACCCTCTCCCACCAACCATCATTTAACACTGTGTGTTTTACCTTTTTCAAAGCATTTTGATTTGTCCTTCTCAAAAAAGACCAAAACTCTGAAATAACCATGGACCCAAGAGCGGTTTTGATCTCCCTCAACCTCTTAAGCACGATGAATGAGGAAGCAAACGAGTATCTGCAATCTTCAGCAATGACAGATGTGTATACTCTTTGTAGATTGTGAGGGCATTGGTGTAGTTTTGTACAAAATTACAGATATGGCGTGCATCATCAATAAGATTGCCAATCCATGTCACATTTGAAGCAATACATTTGAGTGCTAAATTCAAAGAATGAACAACGCAAGGTGTCCAAAATATCTATAAGAGCAATAAAATCAAGTATAAACGAGTCTACAACTCAAATCTATAAAATGACATTTCCTCTAGATTAATCTTATGCTAAATTCAAAGATTGAACAATGCAAGGTGTCCAAAATACTTGTGGATATTTAGCTTCCACAATCATGCCAACAACCTTACAAACAGGTGCATTATATGTTATGATTTGTACACAAGAATCAACACCTACATCTTCAATAACTTTGATGAACTCACCCATATATTGTGCATCCTTGTATTTCCCAAGAGCATCCATCGTTTTGAAGAACACTGGTCCATTTAGGGAAGACTCCATGCAATTGATGAGTGGATGGCCATCCATCCATCCATCAAAAACAATACTGACACTAGATGAGGGCCATGTTGATTTAATTGGCTCTAAGATTTTATCCACCTCCTTCCTTGCCTTAACCAACAATGTGGTTCTAAGCTTCTCAGAACTAGGAGGCACATAACCATTTAGAGCTCGTTCAACTAGACCTTGACACATCTTAATAAACAATGGTGGCCATGCAACATTGAATGAAATGAAGTTGAGATAGAAATAAAATGCAATGGTAAGGTCCATCTCATCTTGTGCCTCTTGTTGGAAAATCTTGTCCATTGGACCACTTGGAGTTGGCCTCTTTCTTGTTGGTTGAATATCAACCTTATTCCCATATTTGCTATGCCTAGTGCTAGAGGGTTTCCTTAAGAATGGAAGAGGATCCTCATTTTTTTGTTTCTTACTTGCTGCTGCCACATTCCCCAAGCCAACATTATCCTCTCTTTCCATCTCCCTTCATTGGGTAACACTCACTGCTTTACATGCAACAAACCCACAAGGAAGGCCCAACAAATGGCCCTTAACTCAGTAATAGATGCCCTTGAACTCATTCTTGCAGAAATTACAAGTCCAAATCTTGATCTACCCCTCCCCCACCCTACTTTGCCCTAGGCCTTGATTTTCGTGTCACATGCTTCCACAAGGGTATTTCTTCTTTTGGACCTGTTGTCTTGCTAATAAATGGTTATATGCAACTTGAGCTCCAATAGCAGCATATGGAGCACTAGCAGCAGGATTAGATGAACTTAAGCTTGGATGAGGAGGAGAAGGGGAGACACCAGTTGGAGTATTCCTCCCTTTCCTTTGCCCTTTACCAACTGCCCTTGTTGATTGAGACATTCTTCTTATTGCTTGATGGTAAACTTGCAATGCTCCCAATGAAATCTACCCTCAAGTCACTTGCAATCCCTTGGAAAACCTTAAAATGCTCTTCATGCAAAAAAAAACCACCTCAAATCTTGAGACTCACTTGCAAATGTGAAAGAATGAGAGAGAAAATGCATTTTATAAAAGCTGCGGGCCTCTTTCCGTCAAAATCATGTCATGTTTTCGGGACACGTTGTGTGCTGGTCGGGACACAATGATGACATTGCCGGATGTTGATATTTTACATAGCTTTGTAAAATATTCTTATGTCGGCCATGAACCCCCCGAAAAGTTCTAGAAAGGAAACCTCCGGAAAGTTTTAGAAAGCCCCGGAAAGCATGGAAATAGAAAATGAAGGTATAAGTAAGAAGGATGCCCTCCTCATTTGTACATCAAGCAAGTTCGCATCAAGTCATTGAGACAAGTGCGCAAGAGAGAGAAGCAACAACTGGAGGAAGACTAATATCTCGGGTTTTATCTTATCTTTGTTTATCTTTGTATCTGGGGTATCTTACTATGAGAGAGCTGTAGCTCTTCATTGTATTGTCATTGTACTTTGTTGATGAATCTATACCGAAGAAGTTTTGTTGGGTTTTTTTCCCCAAGAGGGTTTCCCAAGATAAATCTTTGTCTAAGTTGCCAAGAAACTTGGGGACGGGGACAGGGACGCCACTTTTTGAAACAGGGGACTTAGGTACGTCGGGGGTACTGTATATATATATATATATATTTTTTTTAAAATTCAAATCATTTTCACTAGTATTCAATAAGTAACATGCACGTTCCTTCAAATAAATCATTGATATAAAGTGGAAAATGAACCTTAAGTCTAAACATTATATCAGACAATCATAATTATTAATGACATAAACCAAGTGGAAATTCAAATTACTGTTTGCATATTGATATGATTCATATGAATCACGATTCATCAATCGTGATATATGTCCAATGTCATACAACATAGAGTATGGCAATTCTCCTCTGCGGGCTGCCTTCCTTTCCCGTTGCCGCATCTCTCCAAGTGACAAGTCCAATGTGAAATGAAAATCATAAATGCGTTGGGAGGGCAAGGCATGGTTTTAAGAGGGTTAGGGGGACCCACACCCACCCCTTCCCTCTTCAAAATGGTAATTTTTTTTTATAAAAAGTATATATTATTTTAAATTTTTAGTCAATGAAGTCTCCTCGGAGTCCCCAAAATTGGGGGACAGGGTCCCTAAAATCGGGGGATGGGGTCCCCAAACCAAGCGAAGTTTCCAATTTTTTTGCCAAAGGTTTCCGGTACTCGGGTACTTCGACAGGGACTTCAGGAAACGTTTGAGAGGTACTTGACTTGGTTTTCAAGATGTGGGGACAGTACCTGGGACGGGGATGCGAACCCAGCCCCCGGGGACGGGTACCCCTGCAACATAGATCTTTTTGTATGCTGTGAATGTCTTTCTTTCAATGATCCTTATGCATTCAGTTATTATGATATGATATAAATTGAATTAAAGTCTAAAGAATTCTGAATAACATAATTGCTTAAGTAAAATCTCAACATGGTATCAGAGCAGTGCTGAAAGAAGTCATTGCAACGACTGCAATTGCTGAAAGTTGGAAACTAGGGCTTCTAGTTTTTGCCTGTTCTGTCCACATATATGATTGAAAAGAAGGTTTGCTGAACTTGCCTTGGGAGGGCGCATCTTCTCCCTGGATCAGATTCTCCAGATTCAAAGTTTGAAAAATTAGGGTTTCCTCGTAAAACCCTAGGCTGGATGTTAAGCAGTTTTCAAGTTGACATTGGAGCTGATTTTGGCTTGTGCAGATCACCTTGGCATAGCGCATTGACTGGTAAGTCCAAATTCCATTTTTGAAAACTTTCATCTCTGTCATATTTTTAAGCTTGGACAAAATGACGAACAACACCAAGCTTGATGAGAAGCTTGAAGGGGCTAATAACTTCCGAGCATGGAAGTATAGGGTGCTTCTCATTCTAGAAGAGAGTGATTTGGAAAAATATGTTGAAGATGAGGTTGATGAGCTAGAGGGAGATGAAGCTAAGGCAAGACACAAGAAGAACATGATTAGGGCAAAGAGAATCATTGCAGATTCTATTAAGGATCACCTGATCCCTCATGTCTCATCATTGAAGACTCCAAAGTAGATGTTTGATGCCTTGTCCCGGTTGTTTGAAGGCAAGAATATCAAATGGAAGATGACATTAAAGACACAGCTCAAGAATGTGAAAATGCAGAATTCAGAAACCATTCAATCCTACTTCACAAGGGCATCTCAAATCAAAGAACAACTTGAAGCCATTGGAGAAATAGTTGATGAAGCGGAGAGAGTGATGACTACATTGAATGGTCTCCCAAGGTCTTGGGAATCATTTATTCAGGTAATTTGTTCCAGAAGGAAGCTAACAAAGTTCAGCAGGCTATGGGAAGAGTGCACACAAGAAGAAGCTAGATTGGTAGTAAGAGAAGAAAAATTGGGTGATGATGAAGATCAAGCACTAGCAACACATGCAAGAAAAGGGAAAAAGCAAGAAAGAATCCTGTTATCACCTAAACTGTAGTTACCCCTATGGATGTATCCATTAATGGATGGCAATAGGGAAGGGCAACTCAAAAGGTGCAACCACGATCACCTCGACCTCCAATAGATGGTTGTCGCGCCAGTTGAGGCAACCTTCGCTTTATGTTATCTAGCCCAGACAACAAAGGGGGAGATCCGATCTACTCCCGACAGGAGAGATCAAACCAAGACACCAAATCAAGTTAAGACTAAGTGAAAGAAGGTGTATGGTTTATCCTAGACCTAAGGATGAAGTCACAAGATAAGTGAGGGGTTCAATGAGTATAGCTTTGGTTCATTGTTGATGTGAGAGTGACTTATAATATTTGAAATGGGATCCAGGATTGAAGTACTAGTTCAATGTGAGAAAATCCACTGCCTTGGGAACCATGTCTAATGCAGGGTAGTTTAGGGGTTGACTTGGGGCTAACTAGTACAAGTGACAAGCTTGATCATGATATATGATGACATCAAAGGGTTTAGTCCACCAAACAAGGATCAATCCACAAGTTAATCCAACAATCTAGGAAAGTCGAATTGACTTGGAGAGAGATCAGTGCCTTGGGAATTGGGATAATGGAGTCAAATGAAATTAACTTGTGGTTGATGGCTCCTATTGCATGAGACAAGTGGGCAATTAAAGGTTTGATGGATGAATAGGTTTAGATCTAGAGATTCAAGGTTTGACCTAAGTGGACCACAATCCCTTAAAACAAGGAATGCTATCCCCAAGGCAAGATTTGATGAAGTGACCAACTAGACCTAGGTTTTAAGGTGTGCCCGTTTCAAATCCACCAAAATCTCATGTACCCATGTCCTAGAAGTGGACCAACTCCAATCTCCAAGGTAGTGCGACTTTGCCCAAGGAGGGTAAAAGTGAGGATAAATGGATCAAGACAAGTCTAATGCCATCCAAAATTTAGATCCAAGTAGGTTGATCAAGTGAGAGTATGGATCTACAATTTCAAGGCAATCCGATGGCTAGATCTTACTAGATCTGAGTTTAAAGATACCAAGTGGTCCAAAAATGGGATTAAATCCCTTAAAACATGGAATAGGGCCCACAAGGTAGAAATCAGAAAAGTGACAATCTGGGGGTAGGTTATTGGATGTGTAGATTACGAATCAAGTGGAATCTCAACTACCCACGTACTAGATCTAGGTTAACTCACCCAAACCAAGAAGTGCGCCCTTGCTTGGAGAGGCTAAGTGCCTTGGGAAGAGGGTCAAATGGAGGCCAATCCTCACCAAACTATAGATCCGGGATGCCGTGGATACTATAGAGGTGGGTTTTAAATTTCTTACCCAAGAAGCCACTAGATCTTAGTAGATCTGAGAAAATGTAAAATGGGGGTTTTGATTAATTAGGGTTTGAAATATTTAAGACAAGTGGATAGATCATGGAGATAAAAATTACCTTGAGATCATACCTGAGTGATGAAGAGAGATGCCTTGATGTTGAGGAAGATTCCCGCAGAGATCAAATGAGAGATTGTTGATTTTGCTTGCCAAATTGATGCTCTAGTCCACAAGTGCGACCTCCTCTACCTGTCAAACCAAGGGATAGCGATTCAATCAGTAAGATCAAGTATGTAGGAAATACAAGAGAAATGCTATAGTAACATGAAATAGAAGGTCCTGGGACAGTAATACTCCCTGTTACCAACGAAGAGATCCAAAGAAGAAGTAGGGAGAGTCTTCCCCTACAAATACTTCCTCCTCAAAGCAAATTGGCCTCCACCTGTAGATGCAAAAACGTGGTACAAAAGATATGGCAAACAAGATCTCCAATAACTTAGTGCAAAGGAAGAACCAACGAACGAACACCAAAAACATTCACCACAACATTGGAGATAGATGCAATAATAATTTTCTATTCCAATAATCCAAAGCCACAAGTCCCCTTTACAATGAGAGGCTCTCTCTTTTAAATAGATAGGAGAGGCACCAAAATCCTAACCACTTTTTGAATGAGTGGCTAAGATTAAAAGATACAAATGTCTAATCAATGGTTGAGATGAGCTCAACAATAAAATACATGGATCACTAATAAAATATAACATAAGTGGACAAAATCGCCCTAGGAGAGGGGAATCCCACCATATCATGATGACAAAATATAATAAGAAGCTTATGGTGGGTCCAAGGGGTAATTTTAACCACCCTTGGTTGATCCCCATAGCACAATAATAATATAATAGTCATCAATATACCAAATCGTGCCTCTATGGACAAATCGTAGGCCTCAAAAGGCCTCAGAAATCCTCAGAAAGTGCCATAAGTGATGGATGCGGGTCCCGATGAAGTTGAAACTGCTGGAGGAGGTGTGGAAGACATCAATCCATCATCACTCATCATCCCATGCTAAGACATTGCCTCAGTAGCTCAAATCGAATTCCTCAATAACCATTTCTACCAATCCTGAAATGCCTCGGGAAGCGCGAAACTGCCCCAAACTGCCTCCTGGAGTGCCTGCGCTGTCAAGGTGAGGGCACCAGTGTGTCCGGGAGGGGGGTAATATGGTAAAAACAAGTGGCTGGACCACGCCCTCCAAGCACAGTGCCCTAGGTCAACCGAATAAAAATCCTCTCTGCTCTAAGAGGGTCTCTGACAGACCAAAACTGCACTAGGGTACCCTGCTGAGGCTCAATCATCACTGTAACTACCTGGAACTGAAAACAGACTGTCTCATTGGACTCAGAAGGTCCAAGTCTATCCAAGATGTGTACTCATACACCATATGAATCTCTGCATGATCATATAATATATCTAATATACCGGAACAGGTCAAATAATAATAATCTGTAAATGATGAAATAATGCTGTAAACCATGAATCGTGATCATAAACCTGTATCTGATGCATAGAACCATCATGTACATGTACATAGACCATATATCATCTATCCATATCATCACAAGGTCCAACCATCACATGTCCTATGGTTGACCTTGGTCAAACTAAGTTTGATCAAGTCATTATGACCAAATATAACTCAGACCATCATCAGAAGCTGCTACAAAGTGTCAAAGGTTAATGCATGCTCTACAACTTATTCAAATAACAATTATAACACAGAGTAATCATTACTGGCGATCTAAATCCAAATATATAATGTCATTAATTATTATTATAACTCAGACTAGACTTTCAGGACCATACTCACTTCATAGTTGTGATCAATTTGCTAGTGAAGGGTGAAGGCTAAAATAAACTGGCTAGGCTAAAGGATGACTTGACTGACTTAACATTGTGACACTTTGGATATGGGAAAGGGAATACACACCATAGTATATACTGAATGAGCAACAACACAGGGAATGGCGGTGTCTCACAAATGGATGAGTTGTTCAAAGAGGGTTTATTCACCTTTAACAGATGCGCACAATCCATAATACAAATGAGGCCAGCAATTGTTTTGATATAGCATTTAAGTTCCATTGCTTTTTGGGCCTGAAGTTTCCATAGCCTTTGATCTATGTGTGTTTATAAACACATTCCATAGATTTACATTTATTTAGGCTTCTTGCTACAGGTGTGTTTTTAAGGCACTTGTTTACCTGAGCACTTCTAGGTGTGTCACAGACAGCTTGTTTACCTAGGTATTTTTCATTTCCAAAAGATATAACATTTTATTTTCATGGCCATTTTCATTTGGCATGCCTTTCATTCATGTGTGTTGAAAAACACATTGCATGAACGGGCTTTTCATACAAGATATAGCATTTCATTTTTCCAGATTTTGTATTCATGGCAGCACTAAAAGTTTTAGGTTTAGCCAACACAACTTTAGTGACTAGGGGGAATTCACAAGGAACTCGAACTCACCATAGGTAAGTTTTGTCACCAACTCAGAGCCGAGACACAATAAACAGGGAAGCTCATTCAATAAAGAGGCTACAGTGGGGGAAAAGATCCTCCATGTCACTAGTCAAGTAGTAAGTCAAGGTGATAAACTAAAAGGTAGGCAATGGATGGATGAAGACAATGAATAATGGAGCCAACACTAGCAAGCCAAGGTATGGTGGAATGATCACCTCTATTCTCCCTAGGGAGGGTAAAACCAATGAGTATGAATAATGAACTTCTAAGTCTGAGTAGGGACAATATAATATATATAATAAGATCAACCAGGTGCACATATCTATATGATCACCAGATCATGACACTAAGTGCTAAGACATGCTATAAGAATAAATATAAAAGCAATATAATCGAAACACTATGATATACCTGCTGAGTCATATACTTGAATGCTCATCCTCTGAACCATCATCTGTCCTCTGAAACTGCTGCTGTAACTCTGGGCACTACTGACTGCTCTGTACAAATGGTATAATGGCTACATCGGTCATCTCTCTGAGTGTCCTGAGACTCAGTCATGGCATGGAGAATAAAATTGCTGTCCAAATCTGATAGTGATCCAATATAGATGCTCATCTCAGCATCTCAATGTAAGGGAACTGGCTGAATGGTGCACTGGAATTTGACAAAAAATGTATGGTAGCCCGGCTACTATATATGTGATAACAAATCCCATTCCTTCAAAAAGTTTCAGAAGACACAAAAAGATTACTCAAATTACAAATGCTATAGCTGCTAGAAGGTGGGACACATTGCAAGAAACTGTCCTCACATAAAGGATCAAATTAGAAAAGGAAAGAATAAAAGACATCATGCTCATGCCGTAGAAGATGATGAACCTGTTCAGAAGAAAGCAAGAGAAGATGATTCACGTAAAGAATATATGTTAATATCAACTCTTACAGGGATAGTCACTCATGGAAGTGACACATGGCTTGTTGATAGTGGTGCTTCTAAGCACATGACCAGTTACAAGAATTCTTTCACAAATTTGGTCCAGAAGGATTCACCTCATAAGGTGAAGCTCGGTGATGATTACCAGTATCCCATAAAAGGGGTAGGAGAAGCCTCCTACAAGTTGGATTCTGGAAAGCCTATGAAAATGAAAGATGTATTGTATGTACTAGGCTTGAAGAAGAATCTCCTCTCCATCTCAGCATTAGAGGAATGTGGATATAGAGTTGCTTTCGTTGATGGTCAAGTTCTCATGTGGCCGAAGGAAAAGACTATTGATGATGCTATCGTGATTGGTGTTCAAGAGGGAGCCTTGTACAAGTTGAAGGGACAATCATATCAAGCATTGGTACACAACACTGTGAATCTGAGTGAGCTATGGCATAGAAGACTTGCTCACATACATTACAAAGCATTGTCGATGGTTACAATTCTTCCAGAGATTCAGGTTAATCATGATGGAAGGGATGTGCACAAGGAAAGAATGTGAAGAGTCTGTTTCCAAGCAGTGACAACAAAGCAAAAGGAGATCTTGGATCCAGTGCATGAGGACCGAGGATGAAGACTTCAACAAGTTCCAGACTAGACGAAGAAGAAGATCAGGGTCTTCCAAATTAGATGATGGAGCAGAGTACGCTTCCAGAAACTCTAGTGACTTTTGCAAGGAGGCAAAAATCAAGAGGGAGCCTACAAAACACATGAAAAAAAGCATTTATTGTCATTTGAGCTATTCGTTAAATTCTTGAGTATTTTGAAGGATATTGCTCATAATAGTTATATGTAGATCTGTGATACAATTTTCTTTTATGCATTTATATATGACTGAGATTGACTAGCAGTAGGCTCATGTAGTGCATGATATGTATATATTGGGTAAGTATTCTATAGTGCTGCACAACATCCCATGAGCCCTTGATGGAGCTAGTCTAGGATGAAACCTCTTTGCTAACATACTGAGAGCAGTGCATGCTTTGGATAGTGTGTTTTGGTGAAGATGGAAGGCACTCAAATAATTACTGTGTGTGTTTGGGAAATGGATGGGTGTTGTGTTGAAGCATTGGCTAAGATGCATTGGTCACATGACTGTGTGCATTATGCATAAGAAGTTGTCATTGCATTGAATTTATTGATTAGTATGCAATGTTGCTAACTATCTAACTAAATTTTACTTGTAGGAAAGACCATATGCCATGGCCTACAAGAGAAGGATGATGAGACTTGTTCTGAAGAGAAAGTGATGGATGTGAAGTTAGCCAGGATACAGATTTCGTTGATATTCATTGTTTTAGAGAGAGTAAGAGACCTCGACATATTCCAGCTACGATGCAGAGCCTTCCAGTTATGAAGAAGCAATTGATAAGAAAGTATGGAAGGATGCCATGATCAAGGAATACCAGTCCATTATGAATAATGATGTTTGGGATGTGGTTCCGAGACCGAAAGGGAAGTTAGTGGTGACTTTAAAATGGATCTACAAGACAAAGCATGGAGCAAATTGCAGTGTCGAGAAGTACAAGGCAAGGTTCATGGCTCGTGGTTTCTCCCAGAAAGAAGGAATAGATTATGAAGAGACATTTGCTCTTGTGGCGAGATACACTTCGATTAGAGCTATGCTTGCGATAGTTGCAGTGATGAAATGGAAGCTACAGTAGATGGACGTAAAGATAGCCTTTTTGAATGGTGTAGTGGAAGAGGAAGTGTACGTGGAGCAACCACAAGGATTCGAGACACATGATAGGCAGACACATGTGTGTAGGTTGAAGAAGGCCTTGTATGGATTGAAGCATGCACCCAGGATGTGGTATGGTAGAATTGACAGTTTTATGATGAGCTTGGGCTTTACTAAGAGTAAAGCAGATTCCAACTTTTACTACAAGGTTGTGAATGGTGGACCAATGATATTACTATTTTATGTGGATGACCTGTTTCTAACAGGGGACAAGAAGCTCATTGCAAGGTGCAAGAGGGAGCTCACTACAGAGTTCAAAATGAAAGACCTTGGTATGATGCACTATTTCTTGGGTCTAGAGGTGTGGCAGAGACAAGATGAGATTTTCCTTAGCTAAGAAAAATATGCTGTAGAAATCCTGAAGAGATTCGAGATGATGGATTGTAAACCCATGCCTACATCGATGGTAACAAACCTGAAGTTATTAAGTGATACTTCTTCAGAGACAGTGGATGCCACCGTGTATAGACAGATGATTGGTTTGTTGATGTATTTGACGAACACTATGCCAGATATATGCTTTGCGTTGAACACATTGAGTCAATATATGGTTGAGCTGAGACGTGTTCACTTGATTACGACAAAGCATGTGATGAGGTACCTGAAATGTATAGTGGACTATGGACTTAAGATATGTTTCGGATCGTGAGATAAGACTGCAAGGCTATACTGATTTTGATTGGGCCGGTAGTGTCATAGATTGGCATGACATAAGGTTCGAAAGGACGCCAAGACCCATAAGGTTCGAAAGGACGATAAGGCTGTACCCACTAGTGAGATGCTATGTATGATGATGAGGCCCTAGAAGCATGATGTGGATGATGGCTTGCTCATACAGAACTTCTAGTGATGGATAGATTCGCGGAAGATCAACAAGTAAATGGTCAAGCACAGGTCAGTGGAAGCAGTATTGAAGAACATGTCAGAAGAATACCTTCCTTGCTAAGAGGGAGTGTTGATATTTTATGTAGCTTTGAAAGATATTCTTATGTCGTCCATGAACCCTCCGAAAAGTTCTAGAAAGGAAACCTCCAGAAAGTTCTAGAAAGCCCCGGAAAGCATGGAAATAGAAAATGAAGGTATATGTAAGAAGGATGCCCTCCTCATTTGTACATCAAGCAAGTTCGCATCAAGTTAGTGAGACAAGTGCGTAAGAGAGAGAAGCAGTAGTTGGAGAAAGACTAATATCTCAAGTTTTATCTTATCTTTGTTTATCTTTGTATTCGGGGTATCTTTCTATGAGAGAGCTTTAGCTCTTCATTGCATTGTCATTGTACTTTGTTGATGAATCTATACTGAATAAGTTCTTCTGGGCTTTCTTCCCCAAGAGGGTTTCCTAGGATAAATCTCTGTGTATGCTGTGAATGTCTTTCTTTCAGTGATCCTTATGCATGCAGTTATTATGATATAAATTGAATTAAAGTCTAAAGAATTATGAATAACATAATTGCTTAAGTAAAATCTCAACATTGAACATGTGTTTTGATCGTGTCCTTTTCCAGGACATGGTCAAAACACGTGTCTGACATGTGTCATCATCGTGTCCATATCGGTACGATGATGCGAGACACTTTGGCCTAAAGGTTGTGTCTGTTATATTAGGTCAACTTTCATGTGATCATGAAAGCTTCTAGTCTAGGTTGTCCTTGTGAACGTTGGCACAATGATGCTACTTCTCATGCCTCTCGACAACAATCATTTGATGACAAGGAGTCGTTAGATCATTCGTGATAGGAGTATCATGGGTCTTGTAGGGCCCAAGAGTTTAAGAGGAAGGGTGGATGCTTTGTCTCAAAGCTCAGGAGGTGGTCTCTCAACCTTCTAGGCTCTTGGGTCCCTAGATAACCTCTTCATTTCTAGCCTTCCTCTAGTGGATAGATAGAGGGGGCATTGCCATAAGCCTCACTTGAAAGTAGTGTTATCAGAACCGGTTCGGTTTTGGCAAAACCAGCCGGTTCAATCGGTTTAGGCACCTAGCTGGTTCAAATTGCCGGTTTTGTACATGAACAGACCGATTCGGTAAGGAACTGACGTTTTTTCACCTGACCGACTGGTTTTGTACTACATCATACAGGCATGGCTTTGGGCCCTAAAAATTCAATTCAAAAGAAAAACACAAAAAAGCCTACACTAATAGCAAAAAACCTAACCTTAGTAATCATAAGAAATATTATCTTAAATTTTTAACATTACCATTAATTGCTTCAAGATGTTTGAGAGTGATTCCTGTTGCCGCCTAATTACGCACCTGGGGTTATCGCAACATAAATCTTCAAGCTGCTTGGTGCGTCTTTGGGGGCAAGTCTCGAGTCAAGTGCTGTCACTTGAAACTTGACTCCTCGGTTTAGGAAAACTCCTAACGAAGCCAAGGGGGGTAGTCCCTACGAGTTACTAAGGCTTTAGGTTCTTAGTTAATGGGTGTGAGAGATATTTAGGAGTTTTCTAGAAATTAAAATTGACCAAGTACATTTGCAAAACAATCATCACAACATCACTACAATTTCATACTCCATTTGGCATTGGTACATCATACGATCATTTTGCTTAAAGTAAATCTTATGTGGATGGATTAATGTGTGATTACATGCTGTTGATTTAATTCCTTCTTGCAAAAGTCTTGTTTCAGTAGTCATTTCTAGAAAACTCCAAAATAACTCTCACACCCATTAACTAAGAACCTAAAGCCTTAGTTTCTCGTAGGGACTACCCCCTTGGCTACGTTAGGAGTTTGCCTAAACGGAGGAGTCAAGTTTCAGGTGACAGCACTTGACTCGAGACTTGCCCCCAAGGATGCACCAAGCAACTTGAAGATTTTTGCTGTGTTAACCCCAGGTGCGTATTTAGGTGGCAACAATTCCAACCTCATCTGACTTCATATGCAAAAAGTAGAATTTTAGATCCCATTCATAATTCAACAGACTTACCAGTATTCAAGGTTTCAGGATTGCAACGTTTCCACTAGATTCTATCACTAGATTCTATCATGTATGAGGGTAGGGGATTGGCATTTAATCAAGCGCATCAACCACTCTATGTACCTCGATGTTGGTGGTGTTGTTTGTTTAGATCCTCTGTCATGACCTTAGTAAAAATGTACCATTCCCTGAAGCAAAATTACTTATTAGGCATGTGATGTTTTTTGTACCTTTTTTCATGCTTGGATTCGGAGGTTTCATCAAAATTGTAGGGTGTCTACTATGCACAATTAGAGTCTAGACTAGTAGTACCATATGATCAAATTGTAGACACTAGACTATAGTTATTGATTAGTACTATGCTTATTTTTGGACTCTAGGGGCCATTTAGAGCCTCTTTGTTGATGTATTTTGGTCTAGAGATGAATTGCACCCAATGCTATTTTGGCTATATGCACCCATACTTACTATATACATGAGAAACTTTGCATATTTGTATATAGTGGTTTGGATTCATATAGCTGCACATGAATATATATGTTTTTAAAAAAATTTGAATATTTTATGTAGTCTTTGGTCGATTGGTTTTTGGTCCTGCTGTTTTACGGTTCCGGTCCAGTTCAGATTTTTGGGGTTTGTCGGTTCGGTGACTGGTCCAGTCCTGATAACATTGCTTGGAAGAAGAGGCCAATTCAACGCTTTGGTTGGAAGAGCTTTTTTTGATAGGCAGTGGGAGTCACAGGGCTCAATGGCAAGAAAGTACTCCCCCGCCTCAATAGATATGAAAGGCAAGATTAAGATAAAAAGGGGGCAAGATGTTGGTCTTAGGTGCACCATAATAGCTAGGCCTAAGAACAACCCCATGCCTCGCAAACCTAGGATGAGGAAGATAACCCAAGCTCAACTGGAAGCTATTGCCACAGCTAACAGGTTTACCATTGGCCCCACCTTAACTCGATCAAGGTAGGAATCAACAATTTAAAAAAGAAGGCAATGGCTAGAAGAGGAATGACATCCACATAACAGGTTGACAAGGAGGCTCTATAGTGGATGCCTAACACTAGATTTTCTAGAAGTCAAAATGTTAGTTTTTTGTGGCTCGATAGATACTTCTATGATTGGGGGTGTCTAGCAACATAGAAGGAGCTGAGATGACACAGAAGGATAGTGCTCAGTAGCGAGATGAGATATCTCGGAGCATTACAGTTAGGCACAAGTCTACAAGTCAGAGTACAGGATCAGTAGAGGGATGGCTTCCAGACACAGAGGGAGCTTCTACAACAGAGAGCGAGAGGTTTCTCTCTTGATGACATTGATGGAGGAGGATCATGGGTTATCAAATCAGAGTGTAGTAGTGGCAGCCAGTTCAGAGGGAGTAGTTGTAGCGGCAGGGGATTTGATGGATCCAGGTGTCAGTAGGACTTCCCTCGATTAGAGGGAGTGTTAGATATATGTGTATCTCGGGATGTTCTTCATGTGGTGATGCCTAGCATGAAGGTACATTATCAGTATAGGCATCGGTGTTGAGGGTGAGAAACACTCTACTATGTGTCATGGATCCAGTGGTGGAGACATGCGGAGGTTTCAGTGACTTTTGCCTTATGCATGCAAGTTTGCATGCGAGACTTTCTAATGCACTAGTGTTATTTTTAATGCCAAAGCGAGATTTTTGCATGCACTCATATTAGGGTTTTGGAAACCCTAACTAGTCAGTGAGTTAATAAAAGGAGGCAAGGGGCAAAGGAAAAAGGTTACTTGAGCATTTCTTCAGAGATTGAAGAGAGAGAGAGAGAGAGGGCGAATCAGTGCATGCAGAGGGGCACATTCTTTGAGGAGTGAGTGGGTTGATCTGGGTAGTGATTGAGCACACTTGATCCATAGCCGAGGGAGATTGTATTAGAGGTAGAGATTGCTTCTAGGACAGTGAACCAATTGTAGACCATTCATTAATTCAATGACAGAGGAGGAGGGGCGCATTCTTGAGAGAGGGGGTGCACTTTTTGTCTGGAGGAGGGCGTAGATCTAAGACAGATCAAGTGCACTTGAGGTGGATCCATCATTGAAGCAGAGATTGCTTCAGTGATTGATAGGATTCAGTAGCTGAGAGATCATAGATTGATTAGTCAGAGGAGGGCACATTCCTGAGTAGAGGGGGCGCATTCCTAAGCAGAGGGGGTGTAGTCCAGAGGCAGAGGGGCGAGCTCTGAGATAGAGTTAATCCAGATCTAAGAGAGGGCATCATCAAGACAGTGATCCAGAGGCAAAGGGGTGAGAGGTCCTAGTGAGATAGTAGTTCAGAGACAAATATAGTTAGAGTGAGGGTCGCATTCAGCTTGAGGGGCACAGTTAGCCAGAGGGGTGTATCACCCAACTTTCCATCAGAGATCAGATTTGATCATTAGAGCCTGTGTGGCTCAGAGATAAGTCTATGTTGGATTGTTCTAATGTACCTATTATAAACTGCTTAAGATTATAAAAGCTGTTCTATACACTCTCATCAGTTTTCCCGCAAGGGTTTTTCCAGGGTTAATTGATCAAAAATACTGTGTTCAGATTTATGTGTGATTGCTATATTGTGTAAAGTTGTAGATAAATCTCATGTGTTTCATGTTATAAGTTATTGTATATGCAGATACATTCTCGGCGATTGAGAATTGGGATTTAGTACATGCATGTGTCTTAGAGAGACTTGGGACTGAGTTGGGATCTGTGATTTGCAGTGAGTCCTATATGAAAATCTACACGAGACACCAAAGTGTCTAGAATTACAGAGATGTATTGGTTAGTCAAATTGCTCATTGCTTAGGCATTGGAAGAAAAATAATCTCAACTTCATTTAGACATCCCGAGGAAGCTAGATTTTATGGAAGTCAAGGATGATGTGTTGATTAGAGTCTAGTATGGCCTCAAGGCTAGAGTACTCCAGGAAGACACAAAACATGAAGGAAAGGAGGCAAAGGAGATGCAGATGGAAGTCCCTCAGCTCGCCCAACCAAATTTCATTGTTTTGGCTTGGACTTTGACAATGAATACTGATATTGATCCTCATGTCACCAGGTTCTCTTCCTTTTCGGTTTATTTGCTTTCTAGTTTCGAGGGCCTCCACAAACCCTCAAGGCTTATAGTTTCTAGACATGGGGTGGAGATCACTCAGGATGCTTTTCATTTTGTTATCATGATATGTATACATTTAGAACATACTGCTAGTAGGTTAAGGACTGCTCCTTTCATATCCTTTTTTGGCTTTTTGGTTAAGCAACCTTCAAGCTCATAGCCATAGTCTGTAATCATATTTTGTGCTCTCTTAAAGTCAAGCTTAAACCTCCTTCCTCAGGAGGATGAACGGTTCCTCAACAATGCAATATTATTTGTACATTAATATAATATAGGACTAAATTACAAAACAAATATAATAGAGAACTGTTTCTAGTGAATAATAGACATTGGACAACTCATAATAAACTTTTAATCAAATTCATCCAGATCCATGTGGTTTATCACCTCATCTTTTGTTTATAATGGAGTGTTGGGACTAGTAATCAAATTCATTTGGATTTCTGTGGTCTTTGAAGTGAACTTGATGATCCACTTCATGAAATCATCATGAATGCTGTTAGCGCTCAAATTAGCACTCTTAACCAAGGTCACAGATCATGGTGCTATGAGAGGTAAGCATGTGAGAAGCTAGCGCCCAATGTCGCCACAACCCAACTTATCAATACTTTAGGTCAACTCCTAAGACCAAGGGGGAGTCCCTAATATTGGTGAATGATATCTGCAATCACTCCAACAACTCAGAAATACCCCTTCACAAGCAACCTCTTGGCTAAGACCAATGCCTTATGGAGTCAAAACAATGAAGCATAAATATGACAGCTCAAGAGGGTAGGAGTTATAACTTATAACACTTTCTTATGAATTTCAAGATAGATAACTTCAATATATTATTGCTGTTATAAAATGCAGCAGTCAATAACACTTCAAAAAATGGATTAAAACCAACCCAAATAATGCCAACTTACCATGCAAGATGTACCTTGAGGGTTAGGGCAAGTGACATGCTTGAAGAGAGTAAAAGGAAACCTCAAATCAAATCTGAAAGTGCGTAACCAGATCTGGTTGAAGCCCTAATCAACCCTCAAATAGATGGTGGACCCGCTTAAAACTTTTTCCAACATATGTCCAACCCCCAGGGGTCAACCTAGACCTAATTCATTGCTTTTTAGGCCTTCAAACCTTGCTGCTTTGACTGATGTAGCAGTTGTACATGTTATACCAAATCTGGAAAAGCCCTAGATAACACAATCACGGTGTATTTCTCAATCCAACCACAAAAAAGGAGCCCTTGAAAATCCACCAATAAATCCCCTAGGGTGCACTTTTTCAGCAGAGCACAATTCCAAAACTCACAAAATTTTTTGAGATATGGATTTTCTATATTTTTAGGGTTTTTTCAAGTATGATATTTTTTTGTATTTTTTGTAATATATACAACATAAATTTGATAAAAATTGAAGATGAATAGTTGTTAAAACTTAGTCCTCAACCCTAGGGAAATAAGAGATCAAGGTCATTGTCCCTACTCATTTTGGCTATTTAAGATTTACCAATTAGTGCAAAGACTGGTAACTCTAGATGGGTCAAAGTAGCCTTAGTCTAATTAGGGCAAACAATGAATTCTAAGGCCCCACTATGGAGAGCTCCTTCAAGAGGAAAATCTCCTCAAACAAGATTGTCAAGATGTCAACAAAACCTTGATTTAGCTTTCTTAAGGTGCACAAGAGCAACGTCAAACAAGAAAATTGAAAGATCTTACCAACATCTGCAAGGAAAGAGCAAGAGAGAATTCTTAGGTCTTCCTTAGTCATGAGTTATAGCAACCATTCTCTGAATCAACCTCAAGAGATAACAAAACCCTAGAAATTCATCATCCAACCATTCATCACAAGAGAAGTGCCAAAGAGAGAGGTGTGCATGCCTTCTAAGCTCCAATAGACCAAGATGAAAATAAATAAGATCACTTTTGAACCTTTGTCTTGTTTACAAATGAGAGCTAGGAACCTCTATTTAATGAGGTGTCCTAGTCTTTTTGAGTTTTATAGCCTACTTTACTAAAAGATAAAATAACTTAAAAATAGGGTTTGTCACCCACAAGCTGGGGACTAAACCACAAAAGACTAAAAATAATGATAAAATGATGCAAATGGATTCAACCAAGTGAAGTGTTGAGCCGAAGGAGGATGTCATGCCCTAACTAACCTCAACGATGTAGAATGACCCTCAACGTCCTCTTTAGCAAGGTAACGCCGCCTTCAAAAGGATGATGTCATCATGAAATTTGCACATGGAGACCAAGAGGAGGGGTGATACATCAAAAGAGAGGTCCAAGTGGGTATAAGCGAGGTGTGCTAAAGCAGGTATGACTACCCTTAAAAGTGCAATCACCTTCGACATAGCATAAACGTAAGTGTGGCTAGGAGAATGAGCCATGTGTCCTAATGGGTCCTGTTATCACACAACTTGTAGTTGTCCCTAAAGGTATCCCATCCGGGACGGTAGAGGAGATGGACAACTAAAGAGGTGACCCAAGAGATGCCACGGTTCCCAATGCAAGCTGGGAGTCACGACAATCGAGGCACTCTTCACTTTAGATCAAGATAAATCAAGATCAAGGGGGAGACCCTGTGATCACTCAAAAGTGATTGGACCAAAACAAAGGTTCCTAGAGATATGTAAATGAGAAGTTACGGAAACCAATGCAAGGTTAGGTGGACCCAAGAGTTTAGATAGTGGTTGAAGAGGTTTAAAGAGTGACAAGTGTTTCAACCAATGAATGGGTTGGGTCACCTATGAAGACCAAAAAGACAGATCTAGTACCAAGAAATACACAAGTGGGAACCACTTCCTTGGGATATGAAAATAGCTCAATTGGGACCCACAAGGTGGAGTTAGGGGTGCAAATGGTACCGAGGGATATGCAAGAGATAGATCTAAAGATCTAAGATGAAATTAGAGATACCCACATGTGGGATCTAGGACTTGACACAACTCCCAAGGAGTGCGAGTTACCCTAGGTGGACTAGTGCCTTGAAATGGATGGGCCAATGGAGTCAAAAGGATATCAAATTATAGATCGGGATACCTAGGATGCCAATCAAGTGGGTTGCCCAAGATGTGATGGTTGGATTTTACTAGATCTAATATTTCACTATGTGACCCAAGTGGACAACAATCCCCCAAAATGAGGAATGATACCCCCAAGGCAGAACTTCACAAAGTGAGACACTAGATGTAGGTTTCAAGGTATGCTTGTTTTAAATCCAATGGGATCTCAACCACCCACGTCCTAAAAGTGGACAAACTCAAACACCCAAGGAGTGCGACTTTACCCAAGGAGGGCTAAAAGCATGGTAAAGTGTGTCAAATCAAGTCCAATGACCACCAAACTTTAGATCCAAGTAGTTTAGGCAAGTATCAATGTGGATCTAGAAAATCAAAGTGATCCAATGGCTAGATCTCCATAGATCTGAGATGGAAAATGCATCACCAAATTGACCCAAGTGGGGCACAACCCTCAAAATGAGGAATGGGGCCCACAAAGCAAAAATCAACAAGGTGAAGCACTAGGGGTAGGTTATCAAGTGAGGAGAGTATGAATCAAGTGGGATCTCACCTACCCATCTCTTGGAAATAGCCCCACTAGCCTCCCTCAAGAAGTGCGACCTCCTTCAAGAAGGTTAATGTGCCTTGGAAAGTGTGTCAAATGAAGGCCAATCCTCACCAAACTATAGATCCGAATTGTCGTGGATGCTATAGAGGTGGGTTTTCAATATCTTACCCAAAGCCAAGCTAGATCCAAGTAGATCTTAAGAAAAAGTGAAAAATGAGGGTTTTAATCAATTAGGGTTTTATGATCTAGAATTTATGGATAAGCTAAGGAAAAAGAAGACCATACCTTTGGAGCATACCTGGATGAAGAGATAAATGCTAGTTGAGATGAGGATTACTTTTGCCAAAGATCAAGTGAAGAATTTTTTTGAAGCCCTTTTGCCAAATCGATTTTCTCCAAGCCACATGTGTGTCCCTCTAACCTGTCAAAACCAAGGAGCAAAGCATCAATCAGTTTAACATGTTGAAGGTAGATACAAGCAAGAAAGAGATAAGCAAAGAATAGTTGGTACAAAGAAAAAACCACTCCTTGATTAACCAAAACGTCCTCCTCCAAGCTTGAAGGGCAAGCCTCCCCACCAATTCGCACTTGTCAAAGAAGTCTTCTCCACCTGTAAAAAGATATGGCAAAATATGCAAGATAGCTACAATAATTCCTCCAGTGCAATGGAAAAAAGCATTTACAATCAAAACAACCAACATGCACTCCAAGATCCAAACATGTACTCCAAAAGATAGAAATTTTATTCCAAGAGCCAAGAGCCAAATTCTCTAGATGATTTTACAATGAGAAGCTCTCCCCTTTAAATAGGATGGAGAGAGGACATAATCCTAGCGACTTTTGAATGAGTGGCTAAGATTAAAAGATCAAAAGATCTAATCAATGGTTGAGATGATCTCAACAATAAAATACATGGATCAATAATAAAATATAACAATATGTGGACAAACTCACCCTAGGAGAGGGGATCCCACCAAAATATAATGATAAGACATAAGACATAACTCATGGTGGGTCCAAGGGGTAATTTCTAACACCCTTGGTCAATCCCCATGGCATAATATCCAAGAATAAAGGACCAAGACACCAAATCGTGCCTCTCTAGGAAAGTCTTGAGCCTTGGAAGGCTCCAGAAATCATCAAAAAGTGCCAAAAGTGATGGATGTGGGTCCCACTGAAAGCTGAGATTGTTGGAGAAGGTGTGGAAGACATCCCACTCATCATCACAAGTCATCCCATGCCATAACTTTGCCTCAGTAGCCCAAATCGAATTCTTCAGTAGCCATTTTCACCATTTCTGGACTGCCTCGGGAAGTGTGAAACTGCCCAAATTTCCTCCTAGAGTGCCTGCGCTGTCAAGGTGAGGGCACCAGGCTGGTTGGGAGGGGGGTAATATGGTAATATCAAGTGGCTGGACCACCCCCTCCATGCATAGCGCCCTAGGTGAACTCACCCAATCTCTGCTTTGCTCTGACAAGGCCTCTGATAGACCAAATCTACACTAGGATAGCCAACTGAGGCTAAAAGTCACTGCAACTGCCCGAAACTGAAAACAGACTATCCCATTGGACTCAGAAGGTCCAAATCCATCTAAGAAGTGTACTCATACACCATATAAACCTCTGCATGGTCCAAAATAAATACTCATCATATCTGGCAGGCCAAATAATAATAATCTGTAAAAGTGCTGAAAAAGCACAAATCATCATCATAAGCCTGAAACCACTGCATAAGCCCACCATGGTAACTTGTACTAGACCATATATCATCTATCTGTAGCATCTGAGTTCTGCTACCTCATGTCCTGTGGTTGACCTTTGGTCAAACTGGGTTTGACCAATTCAACATGACCAAAATATAACTCAAACTGTCATCAAGCTACTGCAAGGTGTCAAAGGTTAAAACATGCTCTACAATCCATTCAAATAGCAATTAAAGCAACTAGCAATCATTACTCGCAATCTAAATCCAAATATAATAGGTCATTAATTATTATTTATTACTCACATTAGACTTTCAAGGTCATACTCACTTCATAGTTGTGATCAATTTGCTAGTGAAGGGTGAAGGCTAATTATAACATGGCTAGGTCAAAGGATGACTTACTGACTTAACACTGTGACACTTTGGAAGTGGGCAAGGGAATACACACCATAGCTTATAGTGGACAAGCAATAACATAGGGAATGGCGGTGTCTCACAAATGGGTAAGTTGTTCAAAGAGTGTTTATTCACCTTCACAGATGCGTACAATCCATAATACAAATGAGGCCAGCAATCTTTTTGATATAGAGTTTAAGTTCCATTGCTTTCTGGGCCTAAAATTTCCACAGCCTTTGATCTACACATTGCATAGATTTACATTTAATTAGGCTTCTTGCTGCAGGTGTGTTTTTAAGGCACTTGTTTACCTGAGCACTTCTAGGTGTGTCACAGACAGCTTGTTTACCTAGGGATTTACATTTCACAATAGATATAGCATTTGATATTTCATAGCCATTTTCATTTGGCTTTCCTTTCATTCATGTGTGTTGAGAAACACATTGCATGAACGGGCTTTTCATACAAGATTCAACATTTCATTTCCATATTTTGCATTAATGGCAACACTAAAAGTTTCAGGTTTAGCCAACAACATCTTTAGTGACTAGGGGGACTTCTCAAGGAAATCCAACTCACCAAAGGTAAGTTTTGTCACCAACTCAGAGCCGAGACACAATAAACAGGGAAGCTCATCCAATACAGAGGCTACAGTGGAGAGAGGTCCTCCATGCCACTAGTCAAGTAGTAAGTCCAGGTAATGAACAAACTGGGTAGGTAATGGATGGATGAAGACAATGAATAGTGAGACCAACACTAGCAAGCCAAAGTATGGTGGGAATGATCACCTCTAATCTCCCTAAGGAGGGTAAAACTGATGAGTATAGGCCAAGAACTTCTAAATTTGAGTAGGGACAATATGATATATATATATATATATATATATATATATAAAGTACAACCAGGTCCAGATATCTATATGATCACTAGATCATGATGCTAAATACTAAGACATGCTATAAGAATGAATATAAAAGCAATATAACCATAACACCAAAATATACCTGCTGAGTCATATACCTGAATGCTCATCATTTGAACCAAAATATGTCCTCTGAAACTGCTGCTGTAACTCTGGGCACTACTGACTGCTCTGTATAAATGGCTAAATGGCTACATCAGTCCTCACTCTGAGTGTCCTGAAACTTAGTCATGGCATGGGGAATATATCTGCTGTCCAAAATCTGATAATGATCCATATAGATGCTCATCTCAGCATCTCAAAATCAAAGGAACTAGCTGAATAATGCTCTGGAATCTGAAAAAGAATGTATGGTAGCTCGGCTACTATATATGTGATAACATCTGGCTCCAGTTGGGACAAGTGCTCTAAGGGAGAGAGTGCTTGAGAACATCAGAATCTCTGGTCTCGAATTGCTCTGCATCAATCTTCAATCCAGCACTGCAACATCCTTGCTTTCAACTTTTATTTTGCACCTGTATCTGTGCTCATAAACACTAGAATACCTCATGGAGCATGTATGGGAAATATATCAAATAAAATAAAACTGAAACTGAAATCTATTCTAAAACATAAACTGGAATGCAAAGAAAATCTAAGCTAAAATTGCATATAAGCATTACTCATCATTCATTATTTTTATTACTGTGCAGGAAGAAAAGAAAACTTTTTCAGGAAAGTACACTTAACTCAACTTGCACAGGAAACCAAAAATAAAATAGAGAACCAATCACTTTTCAATGCATGCAGGAGGTGAGACAAGCTTAGGAAGGAGCAAGACTCAACTCAATCAATCAAGCAGACAATTGAAAAAGAAAAGGGGGCAATACTCAGCACGCCGGAAAAAGAAAAAAACACACAAATCCTACTGTTCAAGTGAGCTTATTCAGAAGACTACCTATTCTAAACAGGCAAGGCAAGGAAAGTCATTCAAGGCTTATAGGTGGGAAGTAATGTTTTAGTAACCTCCCATTTACAAGTAATTCCAACTCATCTCCATCCAAGGATTCTAAAAACATTGAACCTTTGCCAGCTATCCTACTTACTCGATAAGGGCCCATCCATATTTTTTCAAAATTTTCATGGTTTCCTGGTTTCTCTTTATGTTTATCCCACAGTAAGACTATATCCCCAATTCTAAAGATTACATCTCGACTCTTTTGGTCAAAGGTTCCCTTTATTCTTTCTTGTTCTATGACCATTCCATTCCAAGCTTTCCTTCTAGTTTCGTCTAACTCTACTAATTTATCAATTCTTGCTTCCAGGGCTTCTTGATCCGAGGAACATTGTTGCAACAACTCATACACAGGGATTTGAAGATTGATTGGAAGCCTACAGTTTTGCCCATACACTATTTCAAAGGGAGCTTTTCCAGTTATTCTTTTGACCGTTGTTCGATCTGCCCAAAGGGCATACTTAAGCTTGACATCCCAAGTCCTTTTGTTCTCGCCAACCATTCTCTTCAAGAGTCTTATCAAATTCTTATTACTTGATTCTGCCAAACCATTTCCTTGTGGGTAATAGTTGGAAGAATGAGATAAAGTGATCCCATGATCTGAACAAAAGGTGGACATCTCCACTTTGCTAAATGCTGGCGCATTATCAGTTGTAATTTAACAAGGGCAACCGTATTTGGAAACTATATTTTCTTCTAAGAACTTGACCACAACTTCTGCAGTACATTTCTTCGTAGGGATAGCTTCAACCCAGCGAGTAAAATACTCTGTGCAGGTCAGAATGTATTTGTATCCACCTGAAGAACTAGGGTTTATTGGCCCTACAAAGTCCCTTCCCCATTGATGGAATGGTGCTTCTATAATGACTGGGGTTAAAGGCAAAGCAGGCAGTCGGGGTTTTCCTGAATAGAATTGACATTCTTGGCAGGTCCTGATAAAGGCATGCACATCTTTGAACAAAGATGGCCAATAATACCCAGCTCTCATGATCTTGGCAGCTGTAGTCCTAGGAGCATAATGTCCTCCACACAATCCAGAATGCATCTCTTTGATGATTCTTTGGGACTCATCATGATTCACACATTTAAGTATAATTCCATCTGGATTCTTCCAACCCAAACCATCTTCTGTCAACATATACTTTGATGCTTTTAACCTTAAAGCTCTTCTTTGGTGGTCTAAAAGGTGGTCAGGACAAGACATATGTCTAAGGTAGAAAATGATGTCCTTGTACCACTCATGTTCTTCATCAATATAAAGCATCATAACATTTTCAATACTCATCTCCTCATTACTCTGTTGCATCTTGGAATCAGTTAATAGTTGGGCTAATCCTTGGCCTTTAACTATCTTAATTAGCTTGATTTCAATGTCATACTCTTGAATTCTAGAAATCCAATTTCCTCTGGTTCCTATACCATCTAGTTGAGACAAAACATCCTTGACTGCTTGATAGGGAACGTAAGCTAAAACCTTTGAATAACCAATGTAAGTCCTGAAATGCTTTAAGGATTTAACTAAAGCATAGGCATGTTTTTCAGTGGTTGTATAATTTAGTTCCGCATCTCTAAGATTCTTACTCATGAATGCAACGGGTTGTTCATGGATATTTTCGTTCTTTTGCAGCAAGACACCTGCTATGGTATCTTCAGATGCATATGAATAAATCAGGAACTCCTTATTATAATTAGGATGCACTAGGATAGGTGCAGAAGCAATTGCTTTCTTTAGAGACTCAAATGAAGCATCACATTTCTTGTCCCAAATAAACTTTACATCTTTCTTTAGTAGGTTATTCAAAGGTTTTGCCAACTTAGCTAGATTAGGAATGAATCTTCTCACAAAGTTTATCTTCCCCAAAAATGATCGCAATGAGCTAACATCTTTGGGAGGGGCTATGGCTTGAATTCCTTGCAGTCTTTCAGGGTCAATTCTGATGCCTTCTCTAGACACAATATGACCCAACAGTTTCCCTTCATCGACACCAAAGGTAGACTTCTTAGGATTAAGGGAAATTCCAAATTTTCGACACCTTTCAAAAATTCTTCTTAAGTGCTTTACATGATCCGCTCTGTCTTTAGAGAAAATAGTTAAATCATCTTGATAGATCACAATGATTTTGCCAATTAAGTCTTCAAATGCATGGTCCATTGCCCTTTGAAAGGTTGATCCTGCATTTAGAAGTCCAAATGGCATTCTTATATATTCGTATGTTCCCCAAGGGGTAGTGAAAGTCGTCTTCCCACGATCTTCCTTCTTAATTTGAACTTGGTTATAACCAGAGAATCCATCAAGTAAAGACAAAATGCCGGCTCTTGTTACACTTTGCAAAAGATTTTCCATATTAGGCAAAGGATAGTTATCCTTAAGCGAAGCCTGGTTTAGGTTCCTAAAGTCAATATAGATCTTAATTTCCCCACTTTTCTTCCTTACAATTACTGGATTAGATACCCATGTTGTATGCCTGACTGGCCTAATGATGCCTGTAGCCAACATCTTTTCCGACTAAAGGAGCTAGCTTAGGGTTTACATTATGCAACTTTTGTCAGTAGGACTTGGCTCTTTCTTTGAGAGGAATGGTGTGTTCTATAACAGATTGGTCATAAGTCTTCAGATCATCATAGGTCCAAGCAAACACATCTTTATACTCTCTAATTAATTCTTCAATTCTCCTTCTTTCTTCTTTAGAGGCATTTTTCCCTATTTTAATCCATTTTGGAGAACAAGAAGAACCTATGTTGATTTCAATGACTTCATCAATTAGCTTAGATCTCCTACCTTTAAATTCATCATGTCTGTTGAAATTCTTTTCTAAGGGGAAAGTAATTTTTGTTATGTCCATACCTTCAATTGAACTACCTTTCATTTCATCCTCGAAGTTTATCATTGGGGTTCAAGCAACAGTCAGGAATCGGATGATTTGGGCATCATCATAAAAAACTTGCCAATAGTCTTGGTTATCCAGGACAGAGGGTCTGAATAAAACTTCAAGCTTGCAGTCTCTTTGCTTTAAAGATTCAAAGGCTTGAAGAGTACTAACCATGACGGACAGTTCATCAGCCAAAGTGTTTTTCTTACGGGGAACTGCCCTAATTCCAAAGGCATCAAAGCACTCAATGGTATCCCAAACTGCATTTCTATAGTCTCTAAGTCTATTATTCTTAGCAGCAAATTTATTCGTGACTTGGGATACAACTAGGTCAGAGTCACCTACGACAGATAAAGACTTGATGTTTCTTTCTCTAGCAATTTCCAGACCTAAAAGCAACGCTTCATACTCAGCAACATTGTTGGTGCAATCAAACTCCAACCGAAAAGAGAACAAGTTCTCCTCTTCGGATGGTGAAGTCAAGACTATCCCAGCCCCTGCACCATGTCGGGAACGGGCCCTGTCAAAGTGTATTTTCCAGATTTGATCATGTGGAAAAGGATGCTTCTTAACTTCCTCCCAATAATTTGCTAAAACCACGAAATTTCCAATTTCATCACTTGAGTACATTGCTTCAGTAAACAAGTGTTCAGGTGTCTCAACATGCTCTTGCATAGGTGGTTCATTAAACAAGGTTATGGATGAACCCCCTCCAGTTGTGATTGTGGCATATGTGAGATCCATTTGGACACTTCCACCTAATCTTGCTAACCACTCCCTGGATAGCAACATTCCCTAGACATCAGGGACATCTAGGACAAGGACACTCATTGAGAGCTCGATGTCAAAACATGTAGCTAACCTAATAGGCAGATTTTCAATTATCCCAATAGCTTTCACAGTTCTGGAATCCATTCCACAAACGTTCCTATGAGGTCTTGTGGGTACTAACTCAAGTTGTTCCATGACTTTTAAGGGCATAACATTTACCTCAGCTCCCGAGTCTAACATGCAGTTATGCAATATTAAACCATTTACTTTTAATGCAATGTAAAATGGAGGGAAACTTCCAGAGTTGTCACCTGAGATACTTTGGATCATGACAGGGGAATCCTTAGGTTCTACAAAACTTTGCTTGGGAACTTGCTTCCTTGTTTGGATTCCAAGATGAGTGGTAGCTCTCTTGTGGAATGAAGGGATCTTGAATATTTCACAGAATGTGATAGGCATATTCATTTTCCCTAGAAAACTTGTAACATCAATGTTTAGGTTGTAGGGATTTTCTTTGTCCTTTTCATTTACACCTAGGCCCAGGAACTTCATGATGTCATACTTGACAAACAGGATTTTGATTAAGTCTTTTAAGGAAACCAAAGCAGATGAATTGGTTAGCTTACTAGGAACATTTGTTCTTGGATGTTCTTGATTAGGCTTTAAATTCATGGGAGGTTTTGTCTTCGAAGGCACGGGTTGTTTTCTCCAAAGGGTTGCTTTGGGAACAACTTGAAGCCATTGGAGAAATAGTTGATGAAGCTGAGAGAGTGATGACTACATTGAATGGTCTCCCAAGGTCTTGGGAATCATTTATTCAGGTAATTTGTTCCAGAAGGAAGCTAACAAAGTCCAGCAGACTATGGGAAGAGTGCACACAAGAAGAAGCTAGATTGGTAGTAAGAGAAGAGAACTTGGGTGATGATGAAGATCAAGTACTAGCAACACATGCAAGGAAAGGGAAAAAGCAAGAAAGAATCCCATTCCCGCAAAAGGTTTTAGAAGATACAAACGACACAAAAAGATTACTCAATTACAAATGTTACAGCTGCCAGAAGATGGGACACATTCCAAGAAACTGTCCTCAAATAAAAGATCAGATCAGAAAAGGAAAGAATAAAAGACATCATGCTCATGCCGCAGAAGATGATGAACCTGTTCAGAAGAAAGCAAAAGATGATGATTCAAGTGAAGAATATGTGTTAATATCAACTTTTACAGGGACAGTCACTCATGGAAGTGACACATGGCTTGTTGATAGTGGTGCTTCTAAGCACATGACCGGTTATAATATTTCTCTCACAAATCTGGTTCAAAAGGATTCACCTCATAAGGTGAAGCTCGGTGATGATTACTAGTATCCCATAAAAGGGGTAGGAGAAGCCTCCTACAAGTTGGATACCAGAAAGCCTATGAAGATGAAAGATGTATTGTATGTACTTGGTTTGAAGAAAAATCTCCTCTCCATCTCAACATTAGAGGAACATGGATATAGAGTTGCTTTCGTTGATGGCCAAGTTCTCATGTGGCCAAAGGGAAAGACTATTGATGATGCTATCATGATTGGTGTTCAAGAGGGAGGCCTGTACAAGCTGAAGGGACAATTGGATCAAACATTGGTACATAGCAGTCTGAATCCGAGTGAGCTATGGCATAGAACACTTCCTCACATACATTACAAAGCATTGTCGATCACAAGTAAGATGGTTCCAGGTCTAGCAGAGATTCAGGTGAATCATGATGGTATATGTAAGGGATGTGCTCAAGGCAAGAACGCGAAGAGTTCGTTTCCAAGCAGTGACAACAAAGCAAAAGGAATATTGGACATAGTACATTCGAATGTGTGTGGACTGATGCCATCAACATCACTTAGCGGGTACGTATATTATGTTTCATTTATTAATGATTACTCACATAAAACTTGGATCTATTTCTTGAAAGCAAATAGTGAAGTATTCAACAAATTCAAGGAATTCAAGGCCCTTGTAGAGAATCTCTCTGAAGAGAAGATAAAGACATTAAGGTCAGATAACAGAGGAGAGTTCACATCATATGCATTGAAGACATTCTGCATAGAAGTTGGGATTAAGAGGGAGATGTGCACTCCCTACAATCCTTAGCAGAATGGCATGGCAGAAAGAAAGAATCAGACGATAATGGAAGTAGTGAAGGCTCTGATTCATGATCAAGATTTACTATTGCACCTATGGGCAAAGGCAGCCAGAAGCCAAGGAAAAGCATATATGTGGTTCTCCGAGTCCTGTAGGTTGCTCGATTACACCATGAGTTTGGCTACTAGAGCAACATCTCCTCATAGTCGACTTCTTCTACTTGATTTCATTAGTCTTGTTTATAGTTGAACCATCGTCACTTGTTCTACGGAACAAGTCTCATCATTCTTCATTTGTAGGTGATCGTGTACGATACTTCCTACATGTCAAATTGAGTAGCATGGTTAGAAACATTTCATAGTTTCCAAAACATATGCATAAGAACATAGGTCACATTGTCATAATGCTATCTTAGCCAATAACACAACATTCATCCATATCCCACATTCATATGGTAACTTTCTAGATGCCTTCCATCTCTACCATAACATTATTAAGAGCGTGCACTACTTCTAATATGTTAGCAAAGAGGTTTCACTCTAGATAAGTAGCAATGGAATGTTGTATATCACCATAGGCTACTTACCCATCACATGCATATATGCAATTGTTCTAACATGCATACTATTCTTCCTAAATCTAGGAATATAAATATGTACACAACTGAACAATATCATTTAAACAATTAGATAAAAAATGACAATTCAAATACTTATCTTTGTTTGTTTGGTAGGATCTCATTTGATCCTAGTCTCCTTGCAGGGATTACTGGAATGTCTGATGGTGAATTCTACTACATTATCAGAGTTCTTGAATCAAGCTTGAGAGAGTGCTTTGAAGCACCGCTATTCAAAAACATAATCTTCAATTTCTTCCTTTGGTAGCTTCCTGGGAGGTCCTTCTTCTTCTTCTTCTGCAAAATGAGCATGATGTCTTTTGTTGCTCTTCTTCTTACATTCTTCTTTTCTTTCTGGACAATGTTTGGCAATATGTCCCATCTTATCACAGCGGAAACATTGATTAGAAAAGAAGTCTCCTCGCTTGTAGTTTCCCTTCTTATACTCTTGAAACTTCTTAGGAGGATGAAACTCCTTAAAATGAGGTTTTCCCTTTCCTCTTCTCGTATGGGTAGCTAGAGCTTGATCATCATCTTTGAGTAATGCTTCTCGATTTGCCACTCTAGCCTCCTCTTGGATACATTCTTCCCATACAACTTCAAATAGTAGACTTTCCTTTCTTGCACACATTGTCTGGATAAAAGAGTCCCAAGGTCTAGAGAGACCATTGAGAGTAGCCATCACAAGTTAATCTTCGTCGAGCTTGTCTCCAATTGCTTCTAGCTGTTCTTTGAATTGAGAAACTCTAGTAAAGTAATCTTGGATACATTCACTTGGATTCATCTTCGTGCTTTTGAGTTGGGTTCTCAAATTCATCTTTCGATTTATGTTCCTCCCTTCATACATTCTTGATAGGGCATCAAACATCTCCTTTGGGGTTTTCTCGGAGGACACTTGTGGAATCAAATGATCCTTGATGGAATCTGCTATGATCCTCTTGGCTCTAAGCATATCCTTCTTATGCTTTTCCTTGGCTTCAGCTTTTGCGGGTTCTGGTACAACTTCTTTAATAAACTTTGAAAGATCATTCTCTTCTAGAATGAGTCCAATCCTATACTTCCAAGCACGGAAGTTCTCTATGCCTTCCGACTTGTCATCAAACTTAGTGCTTGGGGCCATGTTATCCCGGAGAGCTGAAAATGACCAAAAATTAAAGTTTCTCAAAATTGAAAACTGAACTCACCAAAAGATGCGCTTGACTGAGGCGAGTATGCTGGTACACTTTGTTTCTGAAGATTCCAAAATTTCACCCTTGAAATTTGACTTGCGAAATTCTGGTCTGCAGTTTTTGGCTTTTTCTGGTCCAAAGTCATACTAGGGTTTGACTTTCCGAGAGTTTCACCCACTGAAAAACTTTGATCTTGGTACCAAAATTTCAATCTTGGAGAGGTCCACTTCCCCATGCCAATTGCACTAAAAAACTCCTCTTCTGTGAGAAGCCCTAATTTTTATGCTCGGAGAGAGAGAGAGAGAGAGTTTTTTGCCTTGTGAAAGTTGCTCTTTTCAGGCTAGCTCTGAAACCATGTTAAGATTATATGCTACTATAGACTAGATTCCAATTTCATTAGCATTCAATACATTATTCACAATAGTAGCATAATAAGGATCTCTGAAAGATACACAATCACAAAGCACAAAACAATATACCCTGGGAAACCCTCAAGGGGAAGAAAACCCAACAAGAACTTCCTCAATATAGATGATCAAAGTACAATGCCCAAAATAGGTCTCACAAATAAGAGAGACAAACCCAAACACTAGACCCAAGCTAATCCTCCTCCTTCGTAGATATCTCTCTCTCTCCTCTAATGTGAATTTCACAAGTGAGTGATTGTACAAATGAGAGGAAGTCACTCTCTATTTATACTTTACCTTTTACTTGAATTTTATCCTAGCTAAGTTGGCCTCACTTTAACTGACTGGGCAAACCTCTCCTAGAAAGACTCAAATAATATTATATTACATTCTTTAGGGTACTATTATCACACAACTTGTAGTTGCCCCTAGTGGTATCCCATCGACGGTAGAGGAGATGGGCAACTAAAGAGGTGACCCAAGAGATGCCACGGTTCCCAATGCAAGGTGGGAGTCAACTGAGGCGCTCTTCGCTTTAGATCTAGATAAAACAAGACCTAAGGGGAGACCCTATAACCAATCAAAGGTGATTGGACCCAAACAAAGGTTCCTAGGGATGAGTAAGTGGTAAGTTACGGAAACCAATGCAAGGTAAAGTGGACCTAGAATTTAAAGTATGGTTGAAGGTGGTTTGAGGAATGATTAGTGTTTCAACCAATGTATAATTTAGGCCACATGATTTGTTATAATGATAAGATGTAATACCATATGTTGCACAAGTGGGTTCCACTTTCTTGGGATATGTGAAATGGCTTGATGTGGACCCACAAGGTGAACTTTAGGGATGCATTTGGCCCTAGAGGATGTGCAATGATTAGATCTATGGATCTAAGTTGAAATTAGGAGTACCCATGTACCGGATCTAAGGTTTGACACAATTCCCAAGGAATGCGCCTTGCTTGAGGAAGACTAGTGCCTTGTTGGATAGGTTAATGGAGTCAAAAGATATGTCAAAGTATAGATTGGGACACCTAGAGGCCAAGTCAAGTGGGCTAATTGAGATTGAGTAGTTGTATCTTGCTAGATCTAGGATTTCATGATATGACCTTAAGTGGACCACAATCCCTTAAAACAAGGAATGCTACCCCCAAGGCAGATCGTCACAAAATGATACTCTAGACCTAGGTTTCAAGGTATGGCTGTTTCAAATCCACAAAAATCTCAACCACCCACTTCCTCAAAGTGGGCAAACTCACTCACCCAAGGGAGTGCGACCTTGCTCAAGGAGGGCTAAAAGGTGGGTAAGGTGGGCCAAATCAAGTCCAATGGCCACCAAACTATAGATCCAAATAGCTTATGCACCGATCTATGTGGATCTAGAAAATCAAGTCAATCCAAGGGTTAGATCTTACTAGATCTGAGTTTTAAGATGCCAAGTAGTTCAAAAAGGGGGTTTTATCCCTTAAAATGTGGAATGATGCCCACAAGGTAGAAATCACCAAAGTATAAGTCTAGGGGTAGGTTATCAAGTGTGTAGATTACAAATCAAGCGGGATCTCACCTATCCATGTGCTAGATATAACCCAACAAGCCTCTCCAAGGAAGTGCGATTTGGTTCAAGAGGGCTATATTGCCTTGAAAAGTGTGTCAATTTTAACCCAATCACCACCAAACTATAGATCCAACTAGGGGTGGATGCTATAGAGGTGGGTTCTTAAGATCTTTTCAAAAGCAAGGCTAGATCTAAGTAGATCTAAGAAAAACAAAAAATGAGGGTTTGTGACCAATGAAGATAGAATGGATGAAAGAGGCACATACCTTGTAGATCTTACCTCAATTGCTTGTGGCCACCTTGCAAATTGATAGCATTCTCCTATGTGTATATTCAAGAGTGAGATCCAAGAGCCCCAACCAAAACGTCCTCCTCCAAGATAGCCAAATCGTCCTCCTCCTACAAGACAAGATCAAAGAAACAAGTCAAGTAAGATGATTATGAAAATGATAGAAAGATGTAATAGAAAGCATCAACTATGTCACAAAGATACAATAATGATACTCCCTGTCACAAGATCAACCCAAGAGAGAATATGTGGATCCCTCCAACAATAACCCTCAAGAAATCGCCCTCCTCTCCATCAATTCGACTTTCCTGCAAGAAAACTAGTAGAAGTACCAAAATCCACAATGATACATAGAAGAGATACTGTATACTCAATATGCAAGAGAATCCACTAGACAAGAGATATATGCTCCACAAAGAAATGTTCTATTCCAATATTCCAGAGCTCCAAAGGTGAGCTATACAATAGGGGGTCCCGTCCTTATATAGGATAATAAAGACCAAAACCCTATACCACTCTACAATACTACATCAAATGAGTGGTTGAGATTAAAAGATCTCAGTACATGATCAATGGCTAATAATGAATCATAACAATATATCACATGGATCACCCAATATAATGATGACGCCCTAACTAACTGGTACAAAGTGAGGATGACGTCATCCACTAGAGGGGTACAAGTACAAAAATCCGCCTCGTAATGATTAAGACATGACATAGGAAGCACATGGTGGGGCTAGGAGGCATCAATCCTTACTAGCTCATCCCCAAGGCACAATAAAATAATAAAATATGTCCAAGATAATATAAATGATCAAATCTGTCTCAAAATCTATGACAGACAAGCAGTAAAAGACCTCCTGTGATTGCTGTGGGCCTACCCACATGGTGAAAAATGGCTGGAAGATAGTGGGATCACCCTGGAAGACCTCTGTGAAAACCAAATGCCAAAACCTTGCCTCAATTGCCCAAATCGAATTCCTCAGTGACCACTTTATCCCATTTTTTTAACTGCCTCGGTAACTGTGAAAGTGCCAAAACTACCTCCCAGGTCATCTGCGCTGTCCAACTGAGCCCACCAGGCTCTCCAGAAGGGGGGGTAAATGGTAAAAACAAGTAGCTGGACCACCCCCTCATACAGTGCCCTAGGTGAACTGGCCTCTCCTGGCCCCTGCTGCTCAGGCTGGGAAATTAGCCCCAAATCTGGTCAATAAGTGTAAAACTGCATCAATCACTGTCAGAAGTGCCCGGAACTGAAAGATAAGTGTCTCATTAGATCCAGAAGACCCAAATCCACTAGGAATGTGTACTCATACACCATGGGTTGCCCTAATGGGCCAGCTGTAGGGTCCACCATATATGGACAGTGTGTAATCTGGTGATCTGAAGTAATAATAAAGCCTGCTGAACTGCATCAATCATCATCTGAACCATATATCCATCATATGACATCATCATCAAGTATGTGGGACCATCAATCATCATCAATAGGTATATATATATGGCCCACATCATCACGGATCCCAATAATATACAACCGAGGATAAATCACATCAATAGACTAAGACATGCTTCTCTAATCATTCTCACAGCCAAGCTCAAAGTATAACATCCATTCAGTGGCATTAATCAAGTTAGTATATTCCTTTGTTATATAAAATTACTTGCACAATAGTTCAAATGACAAACTCACCCATTGGACATGGTCGAACTGCTAGTGAAGGATGAAGGCTAGGATCAAGGTTGGGCCAAGGGGTTGACTTGTCTAACCTAACTCAAAAATACTTTGGACTGGGAGAAGGGGGGAAGCTACAAACTCTGTGCTTGGACAAAATAACACGGGGAATGGTTGTGCCTCACAAATGGATAAGTTGTTCAGAGAGTGCTTATTCAACTTAGGCATCATGTCTACATCAAGTTGATCCAGGTTCATTAGGATCATTCAATTTCATTTCATGGCCTTTTTGGCCTACATAACCCTTCGGATCTCAGGTGTGCTGATAAGCACAACTAGTTGCAGCTTGCATCCAGGGCATGTTTTTCAAATACATATAAGGTCAGCGATTGTTTAGATATAGCTTTTAAGAACCATTGCTTTTTGGACCTTTCTTATACTCTTCGAGGAGTATTTTTAGCTGTTCACCGCTCTTGCCCTTTTTAGTTTCCATGGGCGAATTTATAAGTTTCCATAAGTAGAACATGAGCTTTCAGTTTTAGCTAACAACATCTCAAGTGACTAGGGGGAGTTCGAGCCAATGCCAAACATCGGGACAATCGACCAGAATGATTTAGGCCTACAATCCAACTCACCAAAGGCAAGTTTTGTCACCAACTTAGAGCCGAGACACTAAATAGACAGGGATGCGGTCCAAACACAGAGGTAGAAAAATGGGGAAGTCCTCAGTATCAGAAAGTCAAATGAGACAAGTCAAGGTTTAAAGTCAAATAGGAAAGTCATGTATGGATGGAGTCAAGTGAATATGGAGCCTACACTAGCAGACAACTGGTGTCAGGAAAGACCATATCTATGTAAGGTGGAAAACCAGTGGGTTTTGTTACATGACCTAAATGTGCAGGCAATTGTCCATTTTATGATTTATAGTTCATTTTAAACAGTTTGCCACATCAGGAATAATATACCAAGCAAATGCTGTGAACATGACTAAATCAACAAGATAATAATCCACAGTCAATGATAACATATCCATAGATCATACAACATCATCATAGTAATAAGCATCATATACCATCTGAAACACTGCTGCAATACATCTCCAAGCACTGAATTGAAACTGTATGGGATAAAGTGTCACATCGGTCATCAAATCTGAACTCTCAACGCTCAGCCTTGACACAAGGTCTAACATAAGTCTGAATAATACACTGCTCTGATCATGAGTGATCACAAGATATACAATCATCATAGCCATGCTCTAAATAATGGAAGCTCTGGAATGTGCAGATATCTGCTAAACAAGAATAGTAGCCCTGCTACTATGGTGTGATAACGGTACTAACGACTCGACTTACAATGGAGGCTTTACCTCATGACTTTTACATGACCAAATATAATAATGACATCTCTGAACAGAGGTAAAACATCCCCGATGGAGTTACAATTATAAAGTACAAGTAGAATATTCTTTGAAGTTACATTAATTTAACAAAAACCCCGGCAAAATCTTCCTCAATATAGAAATCACAAAGTACAAAAGTAAACCCCAAGACAAAATCAGCTACTCCTCCACTTCTACGAACTTCTCTCTCTCTCTCCCATGCGAACTTGTGTGAGTGAGATGAGTGAGTACAAATGAGAGAGACATCCTCTATTTATATTCTTCTGTTGGGGTGACTTTTCCTCAACAGGGCCGACTTCACCTAATTGACTGGGCCGACTTGTCAAATACATAATATAATCATCTCTTTTGGGTTCTTCTAGGCCGACACAAGACCTAGGGTTTACATTGACTCTTTCAATGACTCTTACATTATTAATTATATCAATGGCATCTCCCGAAGGAGGAATACAATAATACAATAGACAAGTATAAATAGAATATCTTCCGCAATTACATTCTCTTAACACTCCCTCTTAACTAGGAAGGTATTCTGCAGGTAACATCGGCTGCACAACTGACTTGTGAATCTCTATATGTCGTAAGAAGATTTTGGATCATCATATGTCTGGGGTATCATCTGTTGGAGTAGCATCATCATCGTCTGCTAGATCATCATCAACATCGTCATCATCATCTGCTGGAATATCACCATCAACAACATCCTCTATATCATCATCAACAACATCCTCTGCTGGAACATATTCTGCTGGATCAACAACGTCATCAACTAAAACATCTTCTGCTGGAACATCCTCGTCAGCAACATCATCAGCTGGGACATCTTCTGCTAGAACATCCTTGTCAGCAACATCATCAACTGGAACATCTTTTGCTGGAACATCCTCGTCAACAACATCATCAGCTGGAACATTATTAGTTAGCCAATACTGATCTTCATTCACCAAGGACTGGCATCAGTCCCTAAGGACTGGAACTCTATCGGTCATCCAGTACTGATCTTCAGTTCCCAGGACTAGCATCAGTTCCTAAGAACTGGAACACTATCAGTCAGCCAATACTGATCTTTAGCCCCTAGGACTAGCATCAGTTTCTAAGAACTGGAACACTTTTAGTCAGCCAGTATTGATCTTCAGCCCCCAGGACTGGCATCAGTTCCTAAGAACTGGAACATTATCAGGCAACCAGTACTGATCTTCAGCCCCCAGGACTGGCATCAGTTCCTAAGAACTGGAACACTATCAATCGCCAGTACTGATCTTCAGCCCCTAGGATTGGCATCAGTTCCTAAGAACTGGAACACTGTCATTCAACCAGTACTGATCTTTAGTCCCCAGGACTGGCATCAGTTCCTAAGAACTGGAACACTATCAGTTAGCTAGTACTGATCTTCAGTCCCCAGGACTGGCATCTGTCCCTAAGGACATGAACACTATCATTCTCTCTTTCGAGAGAGGTCCCTCTGGACCACACCAAGCTTGTCTCGAAAGTATTCCAACTTTATGCAAGACAGAGGCTTACTCGACACATCAACAACTTGTTCCTCTCTAGGAACTTACTCAAGCTTTATATCTCCCTTCTGCACCATATCCCTTGTATAGTGGAACTTGATCCCGATGTGCTTCGATCTATCATGGAACACAGGATTCTCTATCATCTTGATGTAACTCTGGTTGTCACAGAGTATATTCATAGCATCAATCTCTACATCGAACAATCCTGCCAACATCTTGCGAAGCCACACTGCTTCGCTACAAGCTAAACAAGCTGCTACATATTCAGCTTCTGCTTTACTGAGTGCAACACAGGGTTGCTTTCTATTGAGCCATGAGATCATACCTGAGCCCAAACTAAAGCAACATCCTGAAGTGCTTTTTCTATCTTCGGCACTTCCAGCCCAATCTGGGTCTGTGTACCTGTACAACCTAAAATCACTATCTGAAGCATATTTGAGTCCATAATCCAATGTACCCTTTAGGTACCTCATCACATGTTTTGCTGCAATTAGGTGAACACTCCTGGGCTCCACCATATACTGGCTCAATGTGTTCACAACAAAACATATATCTAATCGAGTATTGGTCAAGTACATCAATGACTCGATAATCTATCTATACATGGTGACATCTACTATCTCTGATGAAGCATCATTCAGGAGCTTCAAGTTTGTCACCATAGGAGTAGTCATGGCCTTATAATCCAACATCCCAAATCTCTTTAGGATCTCTACTGTGTATTTTCCTTAACTTAGGAAAATCTCATCTGGAAACTGCCATACTTCAAGACCTAGAAAGTAATGCATCATACCAAGGTCTTTCATCTCAAATTCTGCTGCAAGCCTTCTCTTACATTCGATGATGGGCTTGTATTCTCTTGTCAGGAACAAATCATCTCATACAGTAGCAGTATCATAGGTTAATCATCCATAATCTTATAATAAAGATTAGAATTTGTTTTACTCTTGGTAAAGCCCAAACTCATCAGGAAGCTATCAATTCTTCCATACCATGCTCTGGGTGCTTGCTTCAACCCGTACAATGCTTTCTTCAGTTTGCATACATGTGCCTTTCTATATTCTGTTTCGAATCCTTCTGGCTACTCGATATATACTTCTTCTTCTATCTTCCCATTCAGGAACGCCGTCTTTACATCCATCTGATGTAACTTCCATTTCATCTTAGCTGCCAAGGCAAGAATGGTTCTAATTGAAGTATATCTGGCCAGAGGAGCAAAAGTCTCCTCATAGTCAATTCCTTCCTTTTGTGAGAATCCTCGAGCTACAAATCTTGCCTTGTACTTTTCAATGCTTTCGTCTGCTGAGTGTTTTGTTTTGAAGATCCATTTTGACGATACAACTGATTTATCCTTCGGTCTTGGTACCACATCACAAACATCATTCTTGATGATGGATTGGTATTCTTCATTCATAGCATCCAACCATTCCTTCTTCTTCACTGTATCTTCAAAACAAGTTGGTTCTTCTTCAACAAGGTTACACATCAAGGCTACATAGCTGGAGTATGGCCTTGGTCTCTTGCTCTCTCTACTGGTTCCTTCTGGGACACCATACTTTCCTGCATCTTGAATTAATTCTCGTGCCCAAGCTAGTCTTCTCTTTCGAGAAATCTCCTCATGAGGTGTCTCCTCAGCTCTCTAAGGTTCTGCCATGTCATGATCCTCTGGAATGGGATATTCTTCAATATTTCTGTCTGGTACTTTGTTTGTTTCTGTAACTCTAGGAGCCTCCTGCTCCTCTTCATCCTCATGAGTCTTCTTGGGTTTGTTGAAAGCTGTGTCTTCATCAAATGTAACATCCCAGCTGAGCTCAATCTGGTGGAATCCTGGGATGTAGATACGGTAAGTCTTTGATTGCTCACTATAGCCCACAAATATTCCCTTCTTCCCTGAAGGTTCCAATTTCGATCTCTTCTCCTTTGGAATGTGAATAAACATTGGACATCCAAATATCTTTAGATGACTAACCTCAGGCTTCATACCGGTGAACATCTCTTTTGGGGTCTTGTTGCCAAGAGCACTGTGAGAGATTCTGTTATGTACATATACTGCGGTTTTGGCTGCTTTTTCCCATAGATGCATAGGTAAGTCTTCATCATGGATCATAGCCTTCACTGCTTCTATGATCGTTCTATTCTTCCTTTCAGCTACACCATTTTGTTGTGGATTATATGGAATAGTAAGCTCCCTCTTAATCCCTGGTTGTTTGTAGAAATATTTGAAATCGCCTGAAGTATATTCCCCTCCATTATCTAACCTTAGAATCTTCTTCTTCTCAAAGAGGTTTTCTACAAGAGCTTTGAACTCTTTAAACTTTTCAAAGACTTCATTCTTATTCTTCATAAAATAAATCCATGTTTTGCGAGAGTACTCATCAATAAAAGAAGCATAGTATACATACCCGCTTAGAGAAGTGGTGGACATAGGTCCATAGATATTTGAGTGAATAATATCCAGAATATCTTTCACTTTGCTGTCACTACTTGGAAATGGGTTCTTCGTACTCTTCCCTTGAGCACATCCTTTACATACTCCATGATCAACCTGGATTTCTGGTAGTCCAGTCACCACCTTACTTACTATTGGTAAGGCTTTGTAGTGTACATGAGCTAGTCTTCTATGCCATAGCTCACATGGGCTCAAGGTACTGGTCATCAATGCTGTATCTGCATGACCCTTTAGTTTGTAAAGTCCTCCTTCTTCTACTCCAATGACTACTGCATCATCAATAGTCTTCCCCTTTGGCCACATAAGAACTTCACCATCTATAAATGCAATTTGAAAACATTTCTTATCTAATGCAGAAATAGATAGAAGGTTCTTCTCAAACCTGGTACATAAAGTACATCTTTCATATTCATGGACTTTCCAGAGTCCAATTTATAAGAGGCTTCGCCCATTCCTTTGATGGGGTATTGACAATCATCTCCAAGCTTTACCTTGTGTGGAGATTCCTTCTGAATGAGATGTGAGAGGGATTCTTTATATCCCGTCATATGCTTTGAAGCTCCACTATCCACTAGCCAAGTATCACTCCCATGAGATACTAAACCAGTGAGTGCTGAGATTAGAACATATTCTTCACTGGAGTCTTCATCATCTCTGGTCTTGACTTCTTCATCATATTCACTATCTTCCGCTGCATGAGCATGAAACCTCTTATTCTGCTTCTTATGATGTCCAAATTTGGATGGACAATTTCTTACTAGATGTCCTGTCTTGTGACAAGAGTAATACTCAACGGAGCAGAGGTCTTTCTTTTTTTTTTTAACAGAAACAGGGAAAAGAGTGTATTTATAAAAGCTGTGCACAGCTATTCATTACATGCATATGATAGAGTTTTTTTAACAGAAGAGGAAATTTCTAAAAAAACTGTAACTGTGGCTTCTATCAACATATCTTTAAAGGCTTTGAGCCTTTTCTTTCTAAAACTGTTCAAAATGGTGCTAGGGTAAACCCTGATAAACTGTCTGTTTAGGAGAATGCAGAAATACATTGGCAAAATATATACAAAATTTTGAAACCTGAGCTAAAAGAAATTAGCCATAATTCTTGAGCTGGGCAGAAGCTGCGTCCACCATTTCCTGATTGATCTCTTGATTGACCGTGGGGGTTTCCTGCACATAACTTCCCTGCATTTTCCCTGTCGACACTGCCATATCTTCCTGCAGCATATCAACCTTCCCCATAAGATAGAACAAATTTTTCTCTAAATCATCAATCCTTGAATCCTGGCATGAAAGCTGAGAGACTGTGTGATTAAGGTCCGCGGCCATCTCCTCGTTTTGCTTCACGCTGGTGCAGACGGCATCGTAAGTGCTGCGAACCGAGAGTTTAATGTCCACCACAGTGCGGCTCAGGGCAGCTATGGCCGCCATTATGCTTTGCATTGTTCCAATGTTAAACGAAGGCAGCAGAAGAGGACCGGGGGATGGAGGGGAGTCCAGTTCGCAGAGGGAGAGCCGACTTAGAGCGCAGGAGTAATGAGGGGGACGAGCCATCGCGGGGGAAGAAGGGAATGGAGCGGAGGGTGGAGTTATTAATGGCTCGTGGGAGCTGACAGCACAGCAGAAAGCCATGTGACAGATGCGTGGAAGGCCGGGATGGCGTGTGGCAGAAGCAACGGGGGTCGGAGGGGAGTGAGGGTAACCATACTTTAAGCGAGGGATGAGGAGAACCCTCGAGGATCCAAAAGACCCAACCTTTAAGCTTATAATAAAATTATTAACCCTTGACATTATCTTAGGGGATGAAGTGAAATCCCATGGCACCATTGTGATCCTGCACGTGCCCAAGTTCTAACAAGGTTCCTTTATTAGCCTCTAAGTCAGCAAGCCAGTTGTTCTCTCGGAGGATGTGAAAAAAAGAGACATTTGGGAGGAGAGCGTTGGTTTTTATTCGTTGCATATATCTGTAAGCTTTTGAACCTTGAGGGGCAGAACCCTTTCTCATGATTTGAATAACATGTCTAGAGTCTCCATAAATTCTGAGATTGTCAATACTAAAGGAGGAGGCCATATCTAATGAGAGAATAAGGGCTAGCCATTCTGCCTCATTATTTGTCTTGATACCTAGGCCCCAAGAGAATGCTGCGACTTTATTTCCTTTGGGATCAAAGAGTATCCCACCCGCACCTGCCGCCCCGGTAGAGGTCTTTCTTGAACCTCTTGTTCTTTTGATATCCTTGAGATCTTTTGGGAGAGTGGGTACGTACATCACTCTTCCTTTTCCTTCCACCTTTGGCATGAGTTTCCAAAGCTTGATCTTCATTGTTGTTTAGTTTCTCCTCTCTTATCGCGATTCTTTCTTCTTCTTGCACACACTCTTCCCATAGCTGTCTGAACTGGATCAATTTCTTTCTAGCACAAATGCCACGAACAAATGGTTCCCAATCTCTGGGAAGACCATCCAAAGTGGTCATCACAACTTCTGCATCCTCTACCATGTCTCCAATAGCTTCTAGTTGTTCTTTTATCTGGGACACTCTAGAGAAGTATGAGTGCATGGACTCAGACTTAAAGTTCTTCACACCCTTGAGTTGATTTCTCAAGGTCATCTTCCTATTGATATTCTTTCCTTCAAACAGGCTGGTCAAAGCATCAAACATTTCTTTTGGGGTCTTCTTGGAAGACACATGGGGGATCAAGTGATCTTTGATGGAATCAACAATGATCCTCTTTGCCTTGACCATATTCTTCTTATGCCTTGCTTTGGCTTCATCTTCCTTTGGTTGTGTAAGTCCTTCCTTTACATAGTCTTATAGGTCATGTTCTTCAAGGATGAGCATGACTCTATACTTCCATGCCCTAAAGTTCTCAGCTCCCTCAAGCTTCTCATCAAGCTTGGTATTGCTTGTCATCTTGATATAATGAGTACTTCAAATGGAAATATAATAGATTTGAGACTTACCAGAAAAGTTGTTCTTCTAAAACTGCTTCTTTCTTGACCTAGGGTTTGTCAAAGAAACCCTAATTTTCTGACTTCGGGATTTTGGAAATCTGATTGGATGAGCAAATTCGCCTCCTCAAGGCGCGTTGAGCAAAGTACTTCTTCTCCCAATTCTGTGAGCAGATGATCCAAAAACTTGATGCCCTAATTCTCTCGGGCTATAGCGGGGGACCCAAAAATGAAAATTCTTAGAATGAAAATCTGCTTCAACCGAAAGATGCGCCCTAGTGAGGCGTGTTAGATGCACTATCTTTTTCAGCTGATCTGTGGAGGGAGCTCCCGAAACAAGAAGCCCTAGTTTCTGCAGTTACGGAAGCTGCACACTGTTTTCTTTCAGGCCAGCTTTGATACCATGTTAGTTTTTACTTGTTTAGCATATAACATTAAACAATCTATCACTGAAAGAAATACAAGCACAACAATAACACAATGAACACAATATTTCTCTCGGGGAAACCACAAGAGAGAAAACCCTGGCAAAATCTTCCTCAATATAGAAATCACAAAGTATAAAAGTAAACTCCAAGACAAAATCAGCTACTCCTCCACTTGTGCGAACTTCTCTCTCTCTCCTATGCGAACTTGTGTGAGTGAGATGAGTGAGTACAAATGAGAGAGACATCCTCTATTTATATTTTTCTGTTGGGGTGACATTTCCCCAACAAGGCCGACTTAACCTAACTGACTGGGCCGACTTGTCAAATACATAATACAATAATCTCTTTTGGGTTCTTCTAGGCCGACACAAGACCTAGGGTTTACATTGACTTTTTCAATGACTCTTACATTATTAATTACATCAATGACATCTCCCGAAGGAGGAATACAATAATACAATAGACAAGTATAAATAGAATATCTTCTGCAGTTACATTCTTTTAACAAGTACAACATTGACTTTGGTTAGCTACCTTTGTATATTGGTATGTTGATTCTTGCGTGCTATGATTTTTATAATCTAGGTGTCAATATGGAACGATGATAAGTTGATCCTTCTTATTCTTTTCATGATTTACTTGTGATATCATTGTGTTAGTATTTGGTGTTAGTCTTTGATGTTAGTAAGTTGATCCATCCAATATGTCAGTAACGGAAGGAACTCCTCTTTTAGGTTTGCTAAGCCTACAAATGAACAAGCCTAGATTAACCAAGGGGAGACCCTAACCAAACTTTTTCTAAGGTCAACTACAAGGGTTTGGTTAACTTAAGATAATGATCTAGCTACCTTTTTAGAAAGATGTGCCTAGCTAGAGAGATTATGATCAAGGCACACTCTAACTAACAATTCAAGGATGTAATTGAAATAATGACCATGAAAGGAAAAGCATGATACATAAGTAAAATATGATCAATTAGCAAATTATGAGTTATCTTTAACAATGTATCACATAAGCATCCATATAGTTCATGGTATTTATTACTTAGGCAAGATGTGACAATGAGAAATAAAGCATATTATCATCCACGAATCATTATATTGATGAACCATCCACATGTAAAGATTTAATGTAGTAACAACTCATCAAAGAGAGTGAATTGCCACCAAGCCAATATATCACAATAGATTGCATCAATAAAACATATTCATGTGGATCAAGAAAATATTCACATGTAAATTTGAGCTTAACCATCCAAGTTCCCAAGATAGCGGATTGTTATTGAGCTCTTAGATCATTAAAAGGTGTAGCAATGAAAATTTAAAACATGTGAATTAATTTACTCATAGCATAATCAACATTTAAACATTAATCATCATCAAGATTTCAAAAGGAGCGAATGGCAAAATACTATGCCACTAAATTAGATCAACTTGTAAAATATGAATTAAAATCACTAGCACTTAGTAAATCTAATCACAAAATCCAAATGCTAACTAGCTGAAAAGATGACTAACAATAATAAGCATGTATCTAAGTATCAATTCAATGAATTAAAACTTAAATACACAAGGTTAGTATGTACTTCAAGAGCTAATCAACCATAAGGGTTTGCTGTAACTTTTAGATCTAAAAATGCATAAATACAATAACAATCTAAAGCTAATAGGAACCAAATTAAGAGATTATATTAGCCTACTAGCTAGGTACTTGAATCATTTAGTTAAAATAAAAATTAGATACTTAAAAGTTAAAACACCACAAAGATTAATTAGATATTGCTGGTTTATTAGATATTATGGTGTAAAGGTTTAGCTCCTTAATGTTCAATGATTATGAGATGATAAGCCAAGGAGGGGGAGTGAATGGCCCCCCTAAGAGTCTCTTGAAATGGGTAGATCCAGAGCACCTAAAAAATTCAGAAAATTATTATAAAAGAGAAGATTGGAAGAACAACTTGAAAATAAAATGAAACTACTAAAATAGAGATCTAGTGCCTTAAAGGGAAACAAGTGTTGGGCAATGGAGTCATTATTAAATCACAAAAGATGGCTGAGTAGTCTTCAAGGGAGAGTGGAGGCAAGCAATCCCTCTCCTTTGCTAGCCAAAGATAACAATTGATTTCTTACTCGAACTTTGATAGATTCCTAGAAAGATCAAGTGGCAAAGCAATCTATTCCTAAACTCTCACCCATCAAAGTTAGTAAATGTACTTAGTGAATGAGTCTATTATAAATTGAAAAGAGGTTGCAGCGATCTAATTAAGTAAACAAAGATTCATTCATAAGAAATAAGGCTGCAACAATTATTTACTTTACTAAATGCAAAATAAAATACCAATAGTTACCCAAGACCCTTGTGAAGAGCCGCCTTCCACCAATGAGACATGCTAGCAACACATGCACCAACACTAAAGCCTAAGAATTACTAGAGCAAAATTTAACAAATTATTCTTTCTTTGCAAGAGAATGACCCCTACAAATGAGCACGAGTCTCTCTTTTACAGCTTAAGAGGGTGAATTAGCTCAAGATGTGGTCAAAAAGTAGTTACAAATGAGTGATGATGTCAAGAAGAGGACGTGCTAAAACAATGGTCTAGATCACACCTTTACAAGAAGTAATTATGCCAACAAGCCAAGTTGTTTTACTTTTGCCTTAGTGGGGTGAATTTACCTCTTGACTTGTCAATAATAGTAAAATATCCAAATACCATGGGTCTTCTTCAAAACCATGTGCAGAAACCATGGGAAGAGCTGAAATGGTGCACAAATACCATGGGTGGTTTCCCTTGAGCAAATCATTGCTCAAATTAGACACGTAGAGCAAGTTGTTGGCGCCCCACGATCCAAGCAATTGGATATATTGATTCATGTGAAAGTAGAAATGGATGGCCAAAGATAACAATTGATTTCTTACTCCAACTTTGATAGATTCCTAGAAAGATCAAGTGGCAAAGCAATCTATTCCTAAACTCTCACCCATCAAAGTTAGTAAATGTACTTAGTGAATGAGTCTATTATAAATTGAAAAGAGGTTGCAGCGATCTAATTAGGTAAACAAAGATTCATTCATAAGAAATAAGCCTGCAACAATTATTTACTTTACTAAATGCAAAATAAAATACCAATAGTTACCCAGGACCCTTGTGAACAGACGCCTTCCACCAATGAGACACGCTAGCAACACATGCACCAACACTAGAGCCTAAGAATTACTAGAGCAAAATTTAACAAATTATTCTTTCTTTGCAAGAGAATGACCCCTACAAATGAGCACGAGTCTCTCTTTTACAGCTTAAGAGGGTGAATTAGCTCAAGATGTGGTCAAAAAGTAGTTACAAATGAGTGATGATGTCAAGAAGAGGACGTGCTAAAACAATGGTCTAGATCACACCTTTACAACAAGTAATTATGCCAACAAGCCAGGTTGTTTTACTTTTGCCTTAGTGGGGTGAATTTACCTCTTGACTTGTCAATAATAGTAAAATATCCAAATACGATGGGTCTTCTTCAAAACCATGTGCAGAAACCATGGGAAGAGCTGAAGTGGTGCACAAATACCATGGGTGGTTTCCCTTGAGCAAATCGTTGGTCAAATTAGACACGTAGAGCAAGTTGTTAGCGCCCCACGATCCAAGCAATTGGATATATTGATTCATGTGAAAGTAGAAATGGATGGCTGAGATCTAATCTTGATAAGAGATAGAGGCTAGATGATCCCATAGAAGCCTCAACATCTGTGACAAGGTGCCACATCATAAAAAATGCCTCCAGATGTGTGCCCAAGTGCCACTTAGGCAAATCGACTTCCTTGGGAAAAATGTAGTATTTCCCATACAAAAATAATAAAGTGCAATCTCAATGAAGAAATAGAACATAAAGTGCACTTTTTCCTCAATGACAAATTAGAACCAACTTAGTTTTTTCTAAATAAAAACCTTAGTGGTGCCATGTATTAATCTACCATCTCAATGAAATAAGCCCGTAAAACCTTCCTGTGTCTAGAAAACACTTAAAGAGGACAACGCTTGGCCATTTGAGAGATTGGATGTATAGAAGGGCCAAATGGGTGCCCAAAAATGCCAAGTTGTTGTGGAGAAAGAGGCTGAATCACTACCATGCACGTTGATGAAGTTTTCAGGTTGGTTGCTGACACTGCACTGAATGACCCCTATAGATCTGACCAAACTGAGAGACCGATCTGACATACAAACATGGGAGTGACAGTAGAGCCAAACGGGTATCCAAATCCATCAGTAGATCTGGAAAATACTGAATATATCAATTGCATGCACATTCATGAAAATCAGGACTGCAAAATACTGGGGAAAGGCTTACCACCTTTCTGGAGGAGATTGATTCGAGGCAGTAGTGATCAATCTAATGTCATATACCTATGTAAGTGGTCAAATGGGTATTCAAATATGTGCTTAGAATCACTGGATCCCATGTACAACCAAAGATATGCAATAGGCCCCGCTTGGCCACTATATAATATTGATAAACTGGTATTGAACACAACTTTGAAGAAGACCTGATGACATCTGAATAGCGATGAAATGAAGCTGTACTATGATCATGGGTGTCCCTGATGGACCAACAGCAAAGGGTGTCCACATGGACAAGTACATATAGATGCAAATGATCATCAAAGTGAGTCATTATATAGTTAGTCATGATAAACATGATAATACATCAACACCACAAATATCTTCAAACAAGTTTTTGAGAAAGATGATTTACAAATTAACCAGCACCATGCTAATATCAAAGCATTCACAGAGACAATTTTCTTCTTCAAGGTGGAATAGAGATGGATTAAACTGAGCTAGACAAGTGAAGTTTTGGACGAAGGTGATTTATTACCTCTAGATGTAGGATAAAGAACACTCTTGTGGTCTTCACCAATAGGGCAAACAATATGGAAAGTGTCTCACAAATGGGTGTTGTGTAATGAGGTACTACTCCTTTGACCTCGGCAGTTAAACTTCCCCCCTTTTTACTTTTACTTTGCTAGCTCCTTCTTGGATTTGCCTTTTTTGATTTCTTGGACCATTTCTTTTTGGAGACTTGGGCCTTTATTTTATTTGGAGGCACATTCAAGGAAGACTTGCTTCTTTCTTCTTTGAATTGCTTGATTTTTGCAATTTTTCTTGGTCTTCTTTTTCTTTTTGATCTTATGGTACAAGGAATCTTGCAGTGGGAGCTTTCTTCAAATGCCCTTTTTGAGGCATTGAAGGGGGAAGAGTTTTTCATGTTTCAGGACGAGGGAGAAGCATTGCTCCATAGCAAGTCTCTCTGCTTGATAAACAATTAACCCTGGGGATTTACAAGGAAGCCTCCTAAACCGTCATAACAATTGTTGCAACACAAGCACACCCGAGACACAAAGGAAAACAAGGAAGCCTTCATGGTGAAGGAGTCACATAGGGGAGGTCAAGAGCCAATATGTCAATCTATAGCCAAAGGATGTAGAGCAATGTATGAAGTGATGATGTATGATGTAGGTGGCCAAAGGTGGACACGAAGAAGGGGGCAAAAGTCCTTGCAAAGACAAAGAATCATCCTGGTTCAATGCTACGTAAGTAAATCAAGGATCTACTACCCTCGTGAACCTATGGGTGGTACTACTAACCATACTCATCAAATAATCAATACATCCAATGTAACAACAGTAATGTAAAGTACAACATCACATAATATATCATCATGACATGGCATAGCAGTAGGAAAATGGCATACATCACATGATCATCACATCATCTCATCAAAAGGAATTAGAAGGCATAATAACAGCAGAGATGGGCCTCAATACTCTGGAATGCATGATGCTCTGAATAAAAAATAAGTGTGAAAAAGTATGCCTGCAGAATGTGGCATAACATCTGGTTCCATGGGGGACAAGTGCTCTAAGGAAGAGAGGACTTGAGAACCTCGACATCTTTGGTACAGCAGCAGTAAATGGAGTACCTACAATAACACTATACTTTCGTCACAAATCATTATTAGGATACATAAAAGAAAAGTAAATTATTGCAGAAAAGAAGACTAGAGTAAAGGAAATGCTAAAACGTGCTAATTTATGAAATGAAATGCTCAAAATTGTCTAAGTCTAAGCTATGTTAATGATATTAACATAAACTAGGAGATGCTCAAAATTTTTCTCAGCTAGGAAAACCAAAAGCACAAAATTGACAACTAAACTAGCAAGGAATGATTAGGTGTTAGGGAATATCCATTGTGTAATGTTTAAGAAAGTCTGCAAACAGAGGAATGTCAAATTGAAAACCATTGGTTGATGCCAAGTAATAGGCTTCACCATCAATTCTATCAATCAGGAAAGGTCCTACCCAAAGATGGTTGTGTAACTTAGTCATATATCTTCCATTTATATTTTCTTTACATACAGGGGGAGGTAAATTGAACATCCCTTATAATGTTGTGGGATTTTCATCTATTGAGATTACTCCATTCCCTGTTGAAATTATCTCATCACTTCAAAGTTGTATTGTTTCTTCTTGTCTCAAAGTTCCACACTCTTTTATGACTTGGGCTTCAAATTCTCTGCACATGGAGCTCATCTCCATTATAGAATGTGGCATGATTTAGCTTGCAGTGTATGTTAAGAAACATATTCCTAGGAATATAAACATATAACCCCTCAATTTGTACAAGCCTTTCAGAGATTCATGTATCTAGATATTTTTGTGAATCGTAACTTCCGTATTTTTATGGATCTAGTGCAATGATAATTTGCTACCTGTATCAGTTTTAATTTTAACATTTCCTCATTTATCTTTCTTTGACAATTATATTCTCATGGCTCTTTTAATTTTGTTGTGAAATCCACTTAGAATCTCATGTACCTTACCGAGCTTGGGTTGCTCTTGAAATGTGTGAAACTGCTGGTGGGCATATTTTTCCATGCTTGGTTATTGTTCTCATTTGAAAATTTGTAAATGGATCTTAAAAAAGGCTCATTTTTCTCACTTAGCTTCTTGGGCTGCTAAGTGTATGCAACTGCTGGCAGGTACATCTTCCATGCATAGCGAGTTTCCTCATTTAAAATTTTTTACTTGGATCTCAATTTTTTTTACTTACTGTTCTGGTACTTGACAATCTCAGACTTGATTTGCCAAATGTTTATGAATTTTATGTTTGTATAATGTCAGAGAATCCATTTTTCTGTGACATTACGGGAATCCAAGATACAAACTTCTTTTTCCAGGTAATATATCCCAGGGGAAATCACAGGGGCACTTCCCCTCATTCTGAAGATGGTACCCAGGGCAAACCCTAGATTCTTCAGGAAACAAGGCTGGATCAACAATTCATGAATAGATCATATATATCTCATCAACAATCGGCTCACTAAGATCAAATATGTCACAAAGTGGGCTTTGAACCTGAGTGGGGAGGGTAACAACTTTTCCTCACAACCACTCGAGCTACACCCAATTGACAATCCAAGATACAGACTATAAAGAAACCTTATGCTCAATGTATGCACATAATAGTGTAATTTTCTTTTTGTGTTTTTGTTTGACAATGAATTTAATAGAGGTTATTGAACTGCAGGATGCTGATACAACCTTAGCTGCAAGGAAGAAAAGAAGTGATGCAAGAGAAATGCAGAGCTTTTATCAGGAATACTATAGGAACTATGTTAAGGCGCTTGCTCAAAAAGATGATGAAGCAGATCGGTACAACTATCATGAGAAAAGAATTGGACTAATTGTTTTTCTTCTTATAGTTTCATTTGCATCCTTTTACATGATGATTACTCTCTTTGGTCCTCCTTTGAGCTCCATAGGCCTATCTCAGTTATATAGACCAAAAACTCAGATGGCACTTCCTTTCATTCTTTTCAGCGTGGAAAATGCATATGATAACATATAGTTTTTTATATAACTTAAAAGAGTGTTTAATTTTCTGGAAAAATGTACTCTTTTAACAGAATTTATTTCTCTTCTTTGATGAAGCTGTCCCTAAGAGGTTGTTTCCTGGTTGTTGAATCTTCTTCAGTGCAGAACTGGGAAAAGCTTACCAAACCGCTGCTATACTCTTTGAAGTATTGAAGGCAGTCACTCATGCAGAGGCTGCTGAAGTTGCTCCGGAGGTCAGGATTACTGCATATTTGTTTCTTGTTTCTATGGTCAAGAAAGACCTATAGCACTACCATATGAAAGCATAGAATAAATTATTTCTAGTTGTAAGTTTTGATTGGTTGTTAGTTTGCATGTAGATTCTGGCAGCTAATAAAGATGTCAAGGAAAAAACAGGGATGTTTGTGCCCTATAATATTCTTCCTCTTGATCCAGCTAGTGAACAACAAGCCATCATGCGGTTACCTGAGGTTAGTTGCTGTGTCAATTAAGTTGATTGGTTCCTGTTTTGTGCAAGAATCTTGCCATCGACTTTCATGTTCATGATGCATCTATTGTCCGTGACATCTCAATGCTTAATTTATATGTTTTCATTTGGAAAATGATTGCCCGTGCATCCATTTCACTTGTTTAACACAACTTTAGCATCTGACTAATTGTTTACACTCTTGGCAAATTATTCCTTCTTCATTCATGATCTCAGATTAAGGCTGTAGTAACAGCTCTGCGCAACACTCGTAACCTGCCATGGCCTCAAAATAATCAAAAGTCAGAGCTAGATCTTCTTGATTGGCTCCAAGCTATGTTTGGATTTCAGGTAATTACATTTAGAGGCTCAGAGATAGGTTTTTGGAGCATCTGATTGAGAGTTGTTTATATAGTATATACATTGTTATTTTTCCAGTCCATTTATGTATTCAAATTCCTAAATAATTATTCTGATTCCATATAGACATAAATATGGACTCCAGATGAAACATGAACTGATCTATGGAAGTGTAGTTTGGAACCATGAAATATGAGCTAAGTGAGTTGGTGGTAATGCTTTAACTTTTGCAGAAAGGCAATGTGGCCAATCAAAGGGAGCACTTGATTTTGTTGCTTGCAAATGTGCATACAAGGAAAATGCATAGGCTTACACCAGAGCAAATGTCAAAGGTGATCCACCAAAATAGTCATGATTTTCCATCGCAGATGAAGGTTGGGAACATGGATACTTGAATAACCATTTTTTTCTTTATGTGTGTTCTGACAGTTGGACGACAATGCTGTCAATGAGGTCATGAAAAAGCTGTTAAAAAATTACAAGCAGTGGTGCAAATACTTAGGTCGCAAAAGCAGCCTCTGGTAATATCTTCTTATATGACCACGTTTTTAATGATCTTGCCTTTATCAGTTGTGTTGCACAATGAGATGATGACTAACAGATTGCCTTGCAAGTAGTTTTGGAGTCCATTCTGAGAATATACTTAGTTTAGTTTTTGTGGTTTTGTCAAATACAGGTTGCCCACTAATAGTATACCACAGGATCTGCAACAACATAAAATTTTATATATGGGACTTTATCTTCTTATTTGGGGAGAAGCTGCAAATCTACGTTTTATGCCAGAATGCCTCTGTTATATCTACCATCATGTATGCAAGAGATGATTTTTGCTGAGTTTCTTTCTTTTCCAGAAAAGTATTTGGATTATATTGAATTAAAAATAGATCTTTACACTTAAAATTTAAGTTTGTAGATTCTATTCCTGTGGAATTTTAAGATCTGGAGATCATATCCTAGCATTGAATTTCGCCCACATGCAGGGAAAAGAAGATTGATAAATTTATTGCCCTTTAGGCCCAGAAAACTTTATTATTCAATTATTTTGAGAAGTTGAGGTAAGGTTCTCCAAAGCAAAGGATTGATTGTGCAAGTACTTAAAGTACCATCTATCTGGCAGAATATTCAGCAGACTAAACATAAAAGTTAACTGGAAACTAGCAACCCATAACAAATAATTGATCAACACTGAAATGGTGAAGTCTTGGCTTGCCACGAATTTTGCCCAAGTGGATAGGTGCACCCTCCTCCTGAAAACCAACAACACCAAGTCAATTTGATTTTGCAAGAGAAAGGAACAAATATCACATGCAATAAAATTTAGAGAGGAACTATTGACACAAAGATACAAAGCAAACTCCCTGTCGTTCACGACTTGGGAGAGAGAGAGAGAGAGGGGTTCTCTCCACTTCTGCACCCTCAACCAATTCGCCATCCTTGCATGCAATGTTAATCACCAGGAAAATGTGCCAAGATATGTAACAAGACTCTTTAAGTGTCAAAGGGAAACAATATGTAATCACTATTTTCGAACATTCACTACAAGAGAACACAAGTTTGTACTCAGCAAGAATTCTCTCTGTTGTTGCAAATCCAAGAGCCAAAAGTATGTTACAACGAGAGCTCTCTCTCTAATATAGAAAACATGAGAGAGCAATCCCTAGCCATCTTTTTATCAACGGCTGAGATCATAAGATGCAAATAATGATTGATGGTTGAGATTGAATCACATCCATAAATCACGAGCCAACTCAAAAGGGGGGGGGGGGGGCGAATTACCCAAATACACCCAAGTACAATAGCATGATGATAGTATGATACTAACATGAAAACACATGGAAAGAGTCCCATATGGGCTGCGTTGTCCCCCCAGGGACATAATATAATGGCTCCACATAAAGCATGGTATAACAAATGAAGTTGTGCTGCCCACAAGTGTACCCCCTCTCTAGAAGTGCGACTTGGCTCTCCAATGATGATATAATCATGTGAAATGAAGTCTAAAGCACCTCCATAACATAAGATAAATAGCCAATGTCACTTTATTGCCAAACATTTGCCCTTTGATCAACTTGATAAACCATGGTCACTTTAATTATTTAATTAAAATGCTGATAATCTTTGTAAATAATTAAATCTACCCGTAATCTGATCTTCCCTTGCCCAAAACTCTGATATGAATATACGGATGAAATCAGAAGCATGAAATCCACCAGGAATGACTATTCATACACCATGCATCCACCTATGATGCCAATTGGAAGGAAATCCATCTCCAATAATAAAAATATATGGCCTGATAAACTAAGTTACCGGGATACGGATACGGATCCGGCAGTTTTTTGAAAAGCTAGGATCCGGATACAGCCAGGATACGTCATATATAATATTTTTTTAGTTTTTAAAAAACATATTAAAAGTCTATAATCAAAACCATTCATGAATCACATCACTAGAACTAAAATCATATATAAATATGAACACTGAAACAGTGAAAACTGAAATGATACATCTTGCCTCATAGAAAATTGAAAATGATGATAGTTACAAAATTGAGTGATCAATGATCACTCTATAATATGAAAACTGAAATGATACATCTTGCCTCATAGAAAATTGAAAATGATGATAGTTACAAAATTGAGTGATCAATGATCATTCTACTAATATGATAGTGTAAAGTATATCTAGATTCTAATTACATATCATGAAATGGGTCCATATCCTCATCTGGATATTGAATATCGACATCATGAAAAGATGGTGGGGGGTTGGAAATGTTGTAATCTATAGAAGGAGGATGAACTGGTGGTATAACCTCCTCAAGTAGGTTGAGGTGAGTCATGGCATTCAATGTCATGTTTAGATCAGAAATCTCGGGTTCCACATCCCACATCCTGCTCGGACCTTTCTTATACTCTGGACAAGAATGTGATAGAAGGCGGAGGTTGGAATGAACATACACAAGATCCTCGGCCTTTTTTGCTCCCAATCTGTTTCGCTTCACTGAATGGATGAAGCCATATGTACTCCAATTCCTCTCAGCTGATGAGGAACTGGCAACTTGCGATAACAACCTAGTGGCCAAGGTCGAGAGATGAATGCTATCCCCGCCATGGAAGCCCCACCAAGTAATAGGATCAAGATGCCCTCGATCATTCATGGCTTGTGGATTTGAAAAGTTACCAGTGGATTGTACAAATCCTCCAAATTCCTCACGTACTTCCAATGCAATGCCCACATCCCTATATATCTTCCTCAAAGCTGTCTTGTATCCCTGTACCACTTCAGAATCCTTGTTTGGCGCTGTCCTACCAGGTAAAGACAAAATTTTACTATGATAATATTTGGGGTGGAATGCATAGGCCAAAAGGTGTAATGGTGTGGTCATTTTGTTCCACCTTTTGGTAACTATGTCCTTTATTTCATTGTAAAATACTTCAAAAGGGTCACTTTCACTTGCCTTGATAATTTCCCTTATTCTCTCAAGCATACTATCTATGTTTTCATAGACTTCCCCCAAGCAAGGCATATCTGTGTCAAATGTCCTGATCATTGTCAGGATTGGTTCTGTAAACCGCAAAAGATATTGGACCTTGTCCCACCATGCATCATCAAGAATGATAGACTTGATTTTTTGCCCCCTATCAAAAGTGGAAGTCCTCCATGATTCCCAAAGAGGGTCAATGACCATTGCCTGCAATGCTTGTCTGACTTCCACAAGCCTCTTTATGACTAGAGTGTGGGAGGCAAAACGAGTTTCAGCAACCTACATAAGTTTTGAAAAGTCAAATCTCAAATTAGAAATGAATCAAATGATAAATCATATTCAAATACGATTAAAATTCATAATTCATAATACAAATTCTCAAATAACACTAATTCAAAATGGAGTACCTTCAATAGCTCCAACTTTGCAAAACCCCTATATATGGCTTGAGACATCGAATGATTAGTTATGAACATTTGGATCTCCTTCCTCGCCACATAAATTTCGTTGATCCACTCAATCTCACCAATCTTGGCAAGCATAAGGTTCAATGAATGCACTGCACATGGAGTCCAAAAGATGTGATCATATCGACCCTCCACAATCAACTCTGCAGCTCTACATACCTGTGCATTGTCCGTGATGACTTGGACAACATTCTGTGGCCCCACACTTTTTATTGCATCAATAAGAATATTGGAAATGAATGCTGCATCTTTCTCCACTCCATTGCAATCAATAGCCTTCAAAAACGTTGCCCCTTGGGGGCATATTGCAATAACATTGATTAAAGGATGGTTTCTTTGATCCCTCCATCCATTAGAAACTATAGACACACCTGTTTCTGTCCATGTATCCCGGATTGACTGCAACTGTCTATCCACGGATTGCCTTTCTGATGTCAGCAATGTGGTGCGGACCTTTTCATACCCGGGGGTCTTGTACCCTTTTGGTGCTTCATTGACCGCTTTAATCATATTTTGCCAATATGGGGAGTGCACCAAATTGAATGCTAGCCCATTTGCATAGATGCAACGAGCTACATGCTCATCAACTACGTCTCTGCCCTGATTATTGAATGCTGTTTCAAGAGGTCCCAAAGTAGGCCTTTTGTTACTTGTGGCAACCAGTCTAGATGGCAATGGGGGCCTAGTTGTAGTGTTTTGCATAGGGAGCTTTCCTTTATTAGCATGTCTCCTATTAGCAACATCTTGCAAAGATGCATAGAACATAAGTTTTTCAGGACTCAAACCTAGTCCAGGTTGGCCATTGGGACCATTTGGACCAGTACATATCAACACCCCCGTGTTAGTTTGCCCAGTGAGATGGGCCTTCACTCTAGTGTATGAACCATTTTGGATGCTGTTGCATTCACTACATTTCCATTTATACGAACCGCCCCCATGATTTTTGCCAATAATTTCTACAAACTCCCATAATGGAGACCTTGGGTCTTTTTTGAGAATGGGTTCTCCTGGTACATTTGCCCCTTGACTTCGTTGCTGTGATGCCATTTTTACACTTCACAATAGTATGTAACAGACTCTGTACAAATTAATTAAGGAATATCAGATATGTATTTGGTTTGTACCTATGCATTCAAATTTCAGACTGTAAAGACTGTGTATTGATTCACTGGCAGAATTTCTAATAATTTTAGAAAATTCAAAATGTTATCAAATTATCCTGCCCTAAAATCGCAACTAAAATTATCAGTTATCAAATTAGCTGATTTTAGTTTCAGTTATTTAAATTATCACATTATCAAATTATCAGTTATAATTTAATAATTTTATGACTTAGTCATTAGTTTTAGTTAATTAAATTATCACATTATCAGTTATAAATTTATAATTTAATAATTTGATAATTTGATAACAGCTAAGTGATAATTATAATGTTGTCAAATTGAAACTAAAATTGCCAGAAAATTAATAAATTGCCCTAAAATTTAAATTAAATAAATTTTTAATTTTTAATTACAATTATTAATTTATTAAAATCCATTTAATTAAAAATTTAAATTTAATAAATTTAATATAGTAATAACTTATAACTTTATAAGGTAAAAAATTATTAAATTTAATTATTTGCACTTAAAATCTATTAATTACTGAATTTTGAATTTTGCACTAACCTAGTGCTCTGTCGGCCACGGTCCACACGTTATCAAGCTTGGTGCTCTGTCGGCCACGGCCCACACTTTGTCAAGCTCAGGCCACTGCTGCCCGGGTAAAGGCAAAGCTTTTGTTTTCACTCTCTGTTGCCGGCGTGAAGCTCAAGCTTGGATTCTCATTGTCGGCGTCAAGCTGTTCGAAGTCGGGGCACCAACTTTCTCTGCTGCCGGTGTGAAGCTCGAGCTTCGGTTCTGTCAGCGTCTAGCTCGGGCATTCGTTCCCAGGTGTCTACTGCTGGCGAACCTTTCGTTTTTTGGAACGGTCGTTTTCTCCTGCGCTCTTGTGTCGTTTTCCTGTCGCTGCTCACTGCTCAGTGCAAGTCTCGTTGGAAGTGGAGTAGGGTGCGAAGTGGGGTAGGGTAAGGGCAGACACAAACCTTGAACAACGTGCATAACCTCGACGTGGGGCTTCGACGTGGCGGATCCGGCTAAACATTCGACGTTGACCTTTTTTTTCGACGGGATCTGTTTCCAAACGACGAGATCCATATCCTAAAATAGTATCGTCGTTTTTGTGTGGTTCCATCGTGGATCTTGGCGGATCCGGATATGGATCCGGATCGGAACCGCGGATCCGCGGATCCTGCAATTACCCCTGACGGATCCGGTAACACAACTGATAAATAATAATAAGTTTGTATCATTGGCATAATCAACATACTAAAGCATGGAATGATCTGGTGAACATCTATAGGCATCAAAATACATAAAATAAATAGTTGTAGTCGCATCTGCTCTCTAGCCTTTCCTGTTGACCAAGTCAAAGGGTTGATCAAGTCAAATTTGGTCAAATATGATGACTGAACCAAAAACTGAATATCTCTGCATGCATAAGGTGTTAGTAGTACATTCCAAATTATATGAGTAGCAGACTTAAATCATTAGTGGCATATATCAGTGGTGATCATAATGAAAAACATAAAACATGGACCAAAATTGACAATTGCATAGCAATAATGAAGTCCTAAGCATATGCTCATTTTCACATTCACACCCTTGTACAATTTAGACCACCCCTCACTTACTCTGGGTGAGGTGAAAACAATGATAGGCTTGATCAAATGAAGTTTGACTTATGTGGACAGACTTTATGATCTCTCAGAGCAAAAGGGAAACGGGGAACACAATGACATGTACTAGATTGGCATACACTAGGGAAGGGAGGTGTCTCACATATGGGTGAATTGAGTGGGAGGCACTCATTCAACTCTAACAAGTCTGCTGTAACAATGGCCTCTTTAGTGTTGAAAATCACTACTAATCGTAGCATGGCCATTTTACATGAGAAAGTGTTGAAAAACACTACACACTACTAATCTTAGCTTTGCTTGTTTCTTTAGATTTATCATTTAAGCACTTTTCATACTTTCTTTTATGGATAAAATAATATATATATATATATATATAAGCACATGCAGACCTTGCTTCGAGTCTAGTTAATACCCTCCAAGCAACTAGCCAACCTTAGCTCATGTCACAACACCAGCGAGTACTCCTTGCCTAGAAGTGAATCATGGGGTTAGTCGGCGGGAATCTTCCACAATCAAGGCCAGACATCAGGGCAACCGACTAGAACAAGCCAAGGCTTCAGACACCCAATTTTCCTAGGCTCAGAACCCAACACTGATGGGTTCCTTCGGCCCATAAGGGTTAAGGCTTCGGAAAGATTTGTCACACAATTCAGAGCCGAGACACAGAACAACATGGGGGCCATACTAGTACAAAGGTTAGAGTGGGGAAGGTATTTGATCTCATAAGTCTTATCCAAGTCAAGGGAGAGAGTCTGCATAACAGATGAACAGATGTTGGAAAGGCAAGTGAACAGGCGGTGCTAGAGATAGGTGGGGAATGGGCTAAGTTGTACAAGGGGTAACCTTATTGATGAGCATATGCCTAAGTCTTAACACCATACTATTTAACCATTTCAATTGTCAATCCAAATGCAACCATAAGATACACAATCACCATGCTGCTACCACATATGACCAGTCACATCTACTAAGATAATCAGGAAAGACAACATACATATGCAAACCTCATGCCATATACTTGCTCAGTCATCTCTACATTTGGATCTGAACTGCCTCTCACAGTCTGGATGGCAGAGGAAGATACATTAGCTGCCTGCTATACCGCACTGCTAAAGTGAAACCATGGTCTAACAAGTGTCCCTCTAGGATCATGAAGGCTCAAAAGTGACAAGGGCAAGCTAATGATACTGCTCTGGACCTCTGGTTGCTCCTGTAGGCATTCTTCCACTAATCATCTCTGTAAAAAAAGGTAGGCTCATCTCAATGAAGGACTGGCTCAGGTCTGGGATAAACTGCTCTGAATCATCATGGTACCTTGGCTACTATGGATGTGATAACATTTACTTGAGAGGCTTGGCTCTTTTACAAAAAAACATAGGATGGAAGAGACAAGCCTTGCTGGTAGAGGCGCCAACTTACAACAAGGCTACCATGCACTAGTTAGAGTAAAACTGACCTTCTTAGGCTCCAAGGGTGATTTCCAAATTGCCTCAAGTTGAAAAGCCAAGTGTTCACTTAAGAATTAAGCCTCCAGATCCTATTTAGTTGTAAGACTTAACAATAAGGTCCGGTGCAGCCACTTACAGTCAATGGCAAACTTATATTTCACAGAGGGCCTTTTTGTGATTCCATGCCTGTTTTTCAACTGGTAGTGCAAAGGCTTGACACCATGCTTAAAAGAGAAACAATCATGAACCAAATTTTGATTTGATCTTGAGTAAAATGCTTCTTATATTATACCGAAATCAATATGTACAAGGAAATTAAAATATGTATAAGAGGAGAAGAATTTACAATGTAGCTTTCCTCAGAGCTACTAAGGCTGTGATTAAATCAGAATAAGCAGAAAAAACAAACTTCTTCACATCTTCAATATAAAAAGGCCTTTGGCCAACAATTGATGGCATACTCCATTCAATAAAGGAAGAGATAGAGCTAACATTATTCTCAAATATATACTTACAACACATCTTAGAAAGAGTAAAAAGGGTCATGACATCATAAGCTGAAAGGACAGATAAAGTTGTAGCAACTCAATTAGCAGACAAGGGCAGTGTTAAGTGCACCACAATCATGAATGGCTGTTGTAAGTTGATGATTCATTTTGACGGAGACAATCAACATAAGATAATGTTTCAGCTATGAGAAGAGGCTGAGAAATTGCCCACATAAGATCCAAAGAGATGATGTAAACCTCACAATGAAAGAATTTAGGAATAATAGAAGAAGAGACAAGCAATAGAACTTAGATCCAAAGAAACTCTAATTGAGGCAGAATAATTACACATGTTACATTAAACTGAATAGTAAACAGGTAAATATACAATGCTGAGTATGAGGATTCGAATTCACTAGGAGGAATTCGAATTAGCCTTTATGCACAGATCCATAATCAGTGGAGAGTCATCAATGCCTAACTAGGAGTCCACCTTCTCATCAGTGAAGTCATCAATGCACAAGTAATGATCAACCGGGAGTCAAACTGAGTCTAACTGAATGTGGTTGGTGTAACTGGCACATGGAAGCACTAATATAGTGAAGGAGGCTTAGTGGGGGCGCCATAGGAGTTAACTGGAGTCAGAATGGTCAATCTAGTCTCACTGGGGGTCCAACAGAGTGATAAACTCAGTAAAGAGTCAGTTAAGCCTTAAATCAAGGGAATAACTGAAGGTAACTCAATATAACTGAATATAACTGGACTGGTAGGTGAAGAAGGTGCCCTTGTCATGCAGTGGAGCAAAGGAGGGCACATTAGTCACTGGGAGGCCTAGAAATGATCTGAAAGAAGCTCCGGGGGCTAGTTTGCTGAGGACTAGGTGCTGGGACTGATGACCTAGAATGCATGCAAAATTGCATACAAACCCTAATTTTGCATGCATGACTGAAAATGAAAATGACTGGAAAGCTAGTAGGACTAGGATGGAGTATAGGAATATCCTAACAGAGGCTCATTGTCATACAAAAGATTGATGGGCATGAAGGATTGATAGGATGGTGCATAGAGAAAAGTAAGTTATGGATCACACCTTGATTGGAAGATAGAGGTTGCAAAGAGATGAAGTATTCAATCCTTGTATATGTGTGTCTTCCTATCTAGCTGATTGCTAGTTACCTATGAATTCCATTATGTATGGTTGGATTACAGTAAGGATGCTTTAGTTGCAATTCGTGGTATTTATTTGGGCTTGTTAGCCCAATACCTTCAGTTCAATGTTGTAGCTAAGAGCCAGGATGTTGTTGAAGAGGTTGCTTCGGGGGCAAAACAAATGCATAAGGTTGGGGAAGATATTGTATGGCCATATGTGTACATTCTTACTGGCCCAACTATAATATTTGTGTCACTAAATGTATTGTCAAATTTTGTATGTTATGCATTATGTTAATGTAACGAGTAAAAGATTGTGTAAGATGGCTACCTATCTGCAATAACCACATCAACCACACTGCATATGTATGAATATGTCTTGAGAAGAAATAATACATTGCATTCCTCTCCTTTTATCGCTCACATTCATGTGTTTTTCTTCATCTATCATTCGTGCTGTGATTTGGGGGCTTGGTGTCAACGATAGCTAGGGAACGTTTAGGGATAAGAGGACAATCCTTGATGCACTAATCATGGCTTTGGTAGTGGAAGTTGGTTTTCAAAATGTTAATATATTGTTGAAGATGATGAATGGATTTATTGTAAAGTTGGATAATGTTAAACTCCATCAAGTTGTTCAACAAAATTACCTGCACACAAATGTGCCAATTGGGTCTTTTGGTTGAAAGGTCCTTTTAGGTTCATAATAGACAAATTTGCCTATGGGATGAGGTAACTAGGAAAACATTGATTTACTTTTTGTTGCAAGCTCATTAAATTTGCTAGTGAGGGTGAAGGTGCAAGAATGAGTGTGGGTGTGAGCTCAAAAGGACCATTCTTAGAATTAGGTTTACTGAGTGTGGTTGTAGCATTGGGCTTAAAATATAGATCCTAGATAATGACATACAAGGGAAAATGTTGAAATTTTTAAATGCTAAAAGTTAAAACTCATGTACAAACTTCATATTTTCCTCTATTTATTTATGGGGGAATGGCACACAAAATTCCTCAACTCCCTGGTCGGCCACACATGGTGTGCAGGGATCCATTCATTGTGCCCTAGTATAGGTTTATAGTTCATATGATTTTTTTCGTGGGTAATGAATTACCTACTAAGTTTGATTTACTTCATTGAATAAATTCCAAGGCTTACAAATATTCTATTAAGTCATTGTAAATCATTGAGTATCCAACTATGGTATTGCACACATTAGATTGAAACCTTCATGGTAACAAAGTGGCGAATCTCCTTAGCAGTTGATTTGTAAATAGTAGGCCAATGGCCTATTTGTCTCACCAACATGGTTACTAAAATGTGAAAATTAATTTGTATTGGCATCTTGGTACCTAACAGTCCCATTGACCTAATTTTGTGGTCATTTGTTGGACATTAATAAAATTATCTTATCTTATCTTATCTACCTGCTCTTCTGTTGTAGTAAATGATTTCAAAGATAACTTTTTTTCCTAGTTTACAGTTCCCCACGGAAAACCCTCAGGTACTTCCCCTCATTTTGAGGATGGTACCCAGAATAAACCCTAGATTCTTCAAGGCACAAGACTAGGTCAACAACATGGCTTGAAGTTGTTACAACAATATATTCATTATGAGCTCAACATGCCACTTATGAGAATAGAACTTGGGTGGGGAGGATAATAATCCATGCCACAATCACTCGAGCTAGACCCAATTGACAGTTGATTGTAAAGATAACTTGTAGACTGGAAATGCATAAATAGTATTGAAGTAAACAATCATTAACACAACAACATAGATATACCTTGGAAACTCAATCTTGGGAAAACTAACGAAATATGATGTCTTCAATTCATCGATGCATTCTGTAAGAGAAAGCCATACATGCACTATGAGCTGCATTCTCTTTATTTGAGAATTCTAGTGTTCTTACTCTTTTTTGTACATACAAAATATTACAACTTACGAACAATTCTACATACATGTCAATTGGAATTCTGACCTCTTTGTCTCCTACGATTATTGTTAAAACTTCAGAGAATTTTGAGAGCATCTTAAAATATGGATAGCAACATGGTGACCATATGACTTACACACAACTTTGATGGTAGCACTACATATTTGTCCTTGTTTCAGTTTGCGACATCCCCTTCAACCCTGAATCAACAAGGGCTACAGGTCCTTAACCCTCATTGAGAGTCTCAGCTTGTGCCTCATCAACAACCATACTGGTCATCAATATCCCTTCCCGTGGAAGGGAATCTCCACCACTCCAAGCCTTTCACGGAAGTATGCAAACTTCACTTTGGACAAAGGCTTGGTAAGGATATACTCATCTGTGGAGATATATTGGAGCTTCACTGCTCCCTTTTGAACTATGTCTCTGATGTAGTTGTTATCACACCATAGTAGCAGGGCTACTATTCTTGTACAGCAGATATCTGCACATTCTAGAGCTTACATTATTCCAGAGCATGGCTATATATATATTTTGGATCACTCATGATCAGAGCAGTACATTATTCAGATTTATGTATGACCTTGTGTCAAGGCTGAGCCTTGAGAGTTCAGATTTGATGACTGATGTGACCACTTATCCATTACAGTTTCAGTTCAGTGCCTAGAGATATATTACAGCAGTGTTTCAGATGATATTGGATGATTATTATTATGATGATGTTGTATGATCTATGGATATGTTCTCACTGACTGTGGATTATTATCTTGTTGATTTAGTCATGATCATAGCATGTGCTTGGTATGATTATTCCTGATGTGGCAAATTATTTAAAATGAATTGTAAATCATAAAATGGACAATTGCTTGCACATTTAGGTCATTTAACAAAACTTACTGGTTTTTCACCTTACATAGATATGGTCTTTCCCGACACCAGTTGTATGCTAGTGTAGGCTCCATATTCACTTGTCTCCATCCATACATGACCTTCCTGTTTGACTTTAAACCCCGACTTGTCTCATTTGACTTTCTGATACCGAGGACTTCCCCATTTTTCTACCTCTGTGTTTGGACCGCATCCCTGTTTGTTCAGTGTCTCGGCTCTGAGTTGGTGACAAAACTTGCCTTTGGTGAGTTGGATTGTAGGCCTAAATCATTCTGGTCGGTTGTCCCAATGTTTGGCATTGGCTCGAACTCCCCCTAGTCACTTGAGATGTTGTTGGCTAAAACTGAAAGCTCATGTTCTACCTATGGAAACTTAATAAATTCGCCCATGGAAATAAAAAAAAAAGGGGGCAAGAGCGATGAAAAGCTAAAAATACTCCTCGAAGAGTATAAGAAAGGTCCAAAAAGCAATGGTTCTTAAAAGCTATATCTAAACAATTGCTGACCTTGTATAAATATATGAAAAACATGCCCTGGATGCAAGCTGCAACTAGTTGTGCTTCTCAGCACATCTGAAATCCGAAGGGTTATGTAGGCCAAAAAGGCCATGGAATAAAATTGAATGATCCTAATGAACCTGGATCAACTTGATGTAGACATGATGCCTAAGTTGAATAAGCACTCTCTAAACAACTTATCCATTTGTGAGGCACAGCCATCCCCCGTGTTCTTTTGTCCAGCATAGAGTTTGTAGCTTCCCCCTTCTCCCAGTTGAAAGTATTTTTGAGTTAAGTTAGACAAGTCAAACCCTTGGCCCAACCTTGCTCCTAGCCTTCATCCTTCACTAGCAGTTTGACCATGTCCAATGGGTAAGTTTGTCATTTGAACTATTGTGCAAGTAATTTTATATAACAACGGAATATGTTAACTTGATTAATGCCACTGAATGGAATTTATACTTTGAGCTTAGCTGTGAGAGTGATTAGAGAAACATTGTCTTAGTCTACTGATGTGATTTATCCTTGATTATATATTCTTGGGATCCGTGATGATGTGGACCATGTATGGACGATTATTGATGATGATTTATGGGCCCACATGTTTGATGATGATATCATATGATGGACATATGATGCAGATGATGTTTGATCCAGTTCAGCAGGTTTATTACTACTTCAGATCAGCAGATTATACATTGTCCATATATGGTGGACCCTACAGCAGGCCCATTAGGGCAACCCAGGGTGTATGAGTACTCATTCCTAGTGGATTTGGGTCTTCTGGATCCATTGAGACACTTATCTTGCAGTTCCGGGCACTTCTGACAGTGATTGATGCAGTTTTACACTTGTTGACCAGATTTGGGGCTGATTTCCCAGCTTGAGCAGCAGGGGCCCCGAGAGGCCAGTTCACCTAGGGCGCTGATTATGGAGGGAGTGGTCCAGCCACTTGTTATTACCATTTACCCCCCCTTCCGGAGAGCCTGGTGGGCTCAGATGGACAGCGCTAGCACCCTAGGAGGCAGTTTTGGCACTTTCACAGTTCCCGAGGTAGTTAAAAAATGGGATAAAGTGGTCACTGAGGAAATCGATTTGGGCAAATGAGGCAAGGTTTTGGCATTTGGTCTTCACAGAGGTCTTCCAGGGTGGCATCACTATCTTCTAGTCAGTTTTCACCATGTGGGTATGCCCAGATTGATCACAGGAGGACATTTACTGCTAGACTGTCATGGATTCTGAGGACAGTTTTGATCATTTATATTATATTGGACATATTTTATTATTTTATTGTGCCTTGGGGATGAGCTAGTAAGGATTAATACCTCCTAGCCCCACCATGAGCTTATATTGTCATGTCCTAGTCACCATGAGGTGGATTATGGTACTTATGTTTCTCTAGTGGATGACGTCACCCTCTTATTGTATCATTCAGTGGGGGCGCTATTGTTATATTGAGTGATCCATGTGATATATTGTTATGGGTCATCTTAGCCATTGATTGTATGATGAGATCTTTTAATCTCAACCACTCATTTGATGTAGTATTGTAGAGTGGTATAGGGTTTTGGTCTTTATTATCCTATATAAGGAGGAGACCCCCCATTGTAAAGCTCACCTTTGGAGCTCTGGAATATTGGAATAGAAGATTTTTTGTGGAGCACATCTCTCTTGCATTGTGGATTCTCTTGCATATTGAATATACAGTATCTCTTCTATGTATCATTGTGGATTTTGGTGCTTTTACTAATCTTTTGACAGGAAAGTCGAATTGGAGAGAGGAGGGCGACTTCATGAGGGTTATTGTTGGAGGGATCCACATATTCTCTCTTGGGTTGATCTTGTGACAGGGAGTATCATTATTGTATCTTCGTGACATAGTTGATGCTTTCTATTACATCTTTCTACCATTTTCATAATCATCTTGCTTGACTTGTTTCTTTGATCTTGTCTTGTAGGAGGAGGACGATTTGGCTATCTTGGAGAAGGACGTTTTGGTTGGAGCACTTAGATCTCACTCTTGAATATACACATAGGAGAATGCTATCAACTTGCAAGGTGGCCACAAGCAATTGAGGTAAGATCTACAAGGTATGTGCCTCTTCCATCCATTCTATCTTCATTGGTCATAAAACCCTAATTAATCAAAACCCCAAATTTTGGTATTTCTTAGATCTACTTAGATCTAGCCTTGCAATTGAAAAGATATTAAAAACCCACCTCTATAGGATCCACCCCTAGTTGGATCTATAGTTTGGTGGTGATTGGCTAAAAATTGACACACTTTTCAATGCAAAAAGCCCTCTTGAACCTAAATCGATTTTCCTAAGAGAAGCTTGTTGGGTTAGATCTAGCACATGGGTAGGTGAGATCCCACTTGATTTGAAATCTAGACACTTGATAACCTATACCCACATCTTTACTTTGGTGAAAACTACCTTGTGGACATCTCTCCATGTTTTAAGGGGTTAAAACCCCCTTTTGATTCTCTTGGCATCTTAAAACTCAGATCTATTAAGATCTAGCCATTGGGTTCACTTGAAATTTTGAACATACATAGATCGGGGTACTAGCTACTTGGATCTACAGTTTGGTGGCCATTGGACTTGATTTGGTCCACCAAACCCTCATTTTAGCCCTCCTTGAGCAAATCGCACCCCCTTGGAAATTTGAGTTTGTCCACTTCTAGGAGGTGGGTGCTTGAGATTTTTGTGGATTTGGAATGCCCATGCCTTGAAACCTAGGCCCATACTGTCTTTTTGTCACGATCCGCCTTAGGGGTTGCATTCCTTGTTTCAAGGGATTGTGGTCCACTTAGGGTAATCACATAAAAACCTAGATCTAGTAAGATCCAACCATCGGATCTCCTTCAATCCACTTGACTTGGCTTCTAGGTGTCCCGATCTACACTTTGACATATTTCTTGACCCCATTAGCCCATCCAATAAGGCACTAGTCCTTCTCCAAGCAAGTCGCACCCCTTGGGATTTGTGTCAAACCCTAGATCTAGTACATGGGTACTCTTATAACCAACTCAAACTCATAGATCTAGCCTACATCTAACCTATAGTACCAACCTCACACCCAACTTCACCTTGTGGGCCTACCTAGAACCATTTCACACTTCCCAAGAACATTGGACCCACTTGTGTAAACACATGGTACTACACCTAGTTATCATACCCCATCATGTGGCCTAAACCATACATAGGTTGAAACACTAACAATCTCTTACATCACCCTCAACCATACCTTAACCCTTAGGTCCACTTAGCCTTGCATTGGTTTCCGTAACTCATTACTTATCTACCCTTAGAAACCTTTGTTTGGATCCAATCAACTGTGATTGGGGTATAAGGGTCTCCCCCTTGGTCTAGTTACACCTTGACCTGAAGCGAAGAGTGCCTCGGTTGACGTGACTCCCACCTGCATTGGGAACCGTGGCATCTCTTAGGTCACCTCTTTAGTTGCCTGACTCCTCTACCGTCCCGGATGGGATACCTCTAGGGGCAACTACAAGTTGTGTGATAACAGTAGTGATATCTGATCTCAAGATGTTTGGACCTATCATGGAACATAGGGTTCTCCGAGAGCTTTACACAGCTCTAGTTATCACATAATATCATCGTCACATCAAGCTCATGACCATACAAATCTGCAAGCAGCTTCTGAAGCCATACTATTTCCTTACTAGTTGCATTGGCTGCGATGTACTCTGCCTCTGTTGTACTAAGTGCCACAGAAGACAGTTTCTTGCTGAACCAAGGAACCATAGTTGATCCCTAGCTAAAACAACACCTAGAGGTGCTCTTTCTATCAACTGCACTACCAGCCCTATCTGAATCTGTGAAGCCCACCAGCTTCACTCCATTATCTGAGGTATATTTCAATCCATAACCAATTGTACTGCGAAGATATCTTAGCACATGCTTAGCCGCTGTCCAATGTACTTGTCTCGGCTCGACCATGTGTTGACTCAATGCGTTCACTGTATAACATATATCTGGCCTGGTATTAACCAGGTGCAACAAGGCACCAATCAACTGGCAGTACATGGTCAGATCCATTCAAAACCACAATTCACACAGGACAAGGAGTCTACACAGAACTCATATCGGTCCACACAAAACCACTGTCCACATAGGACAAGGAGTCCACACAGAACTCAGGAGTCCACACAAAACTCATATTGGTGCAGACAGAACCATAGTCCACACAGGACAAGGAGTCCACACAGAACTCATATTGGTCCACACAGAACCACATTCCACACAAGAGAAAGAGTCCACACAGAACTCAGTAGTCCACACATAACTCATATTGGTCCACATAGAACAATAGTCCACACAGGACAAGGAGTCCACATAGAACTCATGAGTCCACACAGAACTCATATTGGTCCACACAGAACCACAGTCCACACAGGACAAGGAGTCCACACAAAACTCAAGAGTCCACACATAACTCATATTGGTCCACACAGAACCACAATCCACATAGGACAAGGAGTCCACATAGAACATAGGAGTCCACACAGAACTCATATTGGTCCACACAGAACCACAGTCCACACAGGACAAGGAGTCCACACAGAACTCAGGAGTCCACATAGAACTCATATTGGTCCACACAGAACCACAGTCCACACAGGACAAGGAGTCCACACAAAACTTAGGAGTTTTAGCTCCATCTCCCTCTCAAGGAGGGACACATCATTCACTTGCCCTCTTGCTGAATGGCTATCACAAGTCTCTTGTAGGTCATAGCACATAAGCTTTCCTACAGGTCAAGTTCAGTCAATTAGTTACCAACATTGCATAATCATGAAATTCAATTAGATCATATTGACATTTCAATGCAATAGTTCACATAGTTATGTAAGCATCTTAGCCAATGCTTCAACACAACACCCATCCATATCCCAAACACACGTGGTGATTATCTGGATGCCTTCCATCTCCACCAGAGCATACTAGCAAGAGTGTGCACTACTTTGAGTATGTCAGGAGAGAGGTTTCATCCTAAATTAGTTCCAACAAGGGTTGATGGGTTGCTGTGCAACACTAAAGGCTACTTACCCAACATATATATGCACTACATGTGTAATGTCCCCAATATTTCACTATGGACCACTCTACTGGACTAGGGAATTCAATGGTCTAAAGTCACTTGGAAAAATTAAAGAAGAATAATAAAGTGGTTAATTGGGGTCATGAGGCACTATGGCAAACCAAGGTCCAGGGAAAAGTTTATGGAGCAAGGAATCATTCTTTCATAAAAATCAATTTTATTAATATTTTGAGAGAATTTAGACAAGGAGGGTGCATTAGTGGTGGAATGAGTCCAAATATGTGGTGTAACTCCCATCCAAGGTAGAAGGAATCCTCTCATGAAGGCCTCTCAAGGGTTGTAACTCCCCGGCTAAAAATAACAAATCTATGACATCTATGACAAGAATCAAGTCCTATGACATCTTATGACAACTTATGACAGCTTATGACATGTTGCAGGTCCTAAATTTAGACAAGGAGGGCGCTAGAGGAGAAGGTGTGCCCACATGAGATTGTAACTCCCCCAAATCAAGATAAGCCTCTCTAATTTGAATTTCCAAGGAAGAAGGTAATATTTGGTAAAATAACATTAGAGAGGAAATAAATGAGTTCCAAGGTATCATTCTCTCATGAAAATAAGATTTATTAATATTTTTGTGAGAGAATTCTTGAATGAGGGGGAAAGGGCCCAAAGGAGTTTTTAAAAAGGATGCAAGCCTCTTGGGAGAGATCTTTTGGCAATTTGATTTCTGATTGTAAAGCTCTTATGGCTTTCAAGCTTGGGAGATGTGACCCTTGCATTTGTGAACTAGTTTCGGTGGTGAAAGATTCCACCCTAGCTAGTAGAGAGGAGGAGATCATCAAGATCTCTTCATTGTGCTTCATTGTAGTTGATTATTGAGAGGAGAAATCACTTTCAAATTTCTCTATAGAGTTTTATTGTAGGTTTTATGTTCATCTATAGTAGTGGGGTCGAATTCCTATAATTTGGAGCTGCTTTCTATTGATTTAGAGCTTGGACCGGTGTTGGTGGGCCGAAATGGTGGTTCTGGTTTTGATACTTCTGAGCATTTCTGGGCTGTGAGACTTGTTCCATTGCATTCAGAGCATCGTTTCCATATTGTGGTCCATGTTCAAGTTTCCGGTAGATGTATGTGCAAATTTTCTAGTATGGTGATGCAATATCAATGCAATGTGTATTAAAGCTTCATTAAAGTACCTTGAAGTATGTTAGTGAATGAATTTGGTTGATTTGGGAGTGTTTGCACTGATTTGGATATGTTTGGGAAGGATTTGGGTCGTTTTGGAGGTGTTTGGAAAGAGTTGTAAAACTAGACAATTTTGTATTGGGATTCGAGCTAGTCTTCCTAGATTCAAATTGATGCTTATGGAGCTATTCATGTTTGATCAAATCTGAAGTATAAGTCAATTCCTACTGTCATATTGGGCTTGTTACCAGCTAAGTTGTAATTAGTTGGACTATCAAGTGAGCGGGCAAAGTTGAACATGTTACATGTTCATTTTTAGTGATTTGATGTCCATCAGGCCTTTATAAGGGCCCATTTTTTAATTTTTTCTTCACATGTCCATGCCCTGCGGGGTTTGTAATAAAATGTACTAGCATGGTATTTTGTAAAGGATTTGGTTCCCTAGGAATTTTTGACTAAGTCGGGTATTCCAAGGAGTTTTTTCACTTATTAATTATGTCTTGCAAATCTTGCACAACATAATTTTTGAGTTTTTCTCCTACTCCTCCAAAGCTGGGATGCCTGGTGAGGTTAATGGGCCTTCGAGGGTTATTAAAGTCCATGGGTCAATGTATATGAACATGCTAGGAATTATTTTGAGTCGTATGGACATGTGCTAGGTCCTCGTTTTTTTTAAGTTTCGGCAAATATATATATATATATATATTTTTAAATTTTCCGTGTTTTTAAGCCATTATTTTTTATGGTTTAATTAAAATTTTTGTAAAAGGCATGAAAGTGTGGTCTAGGGGTCTTTTTTGCCATGGGGGTGATCGTTTTCTAACTCAGAGCACCCACCATACCGCAAAACCCACTTTCCATAGGCATTGAGTCATTTATTTTTCACTTATGCTAAAAAAAAAGAAAAAGTGAAAAAGTGGAGAAGAAATTGAAAAAAGTCAAAAAGTCATAAAAAATTAAACTCCATGTTTTGGGGGATTTGAGGTCAGAATTATTTCAGCTATGTTTTAGGAGTTGTAAGAGCTGATTTTGGAAAGATTCCGGGCAACTATATTAGTGGGATTACTTCCCCACTTGAGGGAGGTGCATTTCCTAAAATTGGGCCCTTTCAATCATGGAATTTGCAGCTAGGTTAGTGGACTGATTTTTGTAGCCAATTAGAAGGGAGGAAACCCCATTTTAGCTCCCACTCACTCCACCACTCTCTCCCTCATCTTTTTCTATTTAAGCATGGCTGCCCACTCCTTTTCTCTCTAGTTGGAGTTGGAGCAGACCTACTTTGTAACTTGTTTTATCTTTGCTATTGAATAAAGAAGACTTTGGAGGTGCACGTGTGATGTTTTGTGAGTGGTTGATGGATTTCATGGCATGAGGTAATCTGTAGCATTAGACAATTTTGTGTAAGCATTTTCAGCCATCTTCTAGCTTGTAAGAAAGACTAACTAAACTTGTTTGTATTAGTTAGTCCTTGCATGTGTCATTTCGATTAGAGATTCAAAACCTATATGTTAAATTTGTTTATGATATTGTTTTAATTTCTAACCATATGCATTTCTAGATTTGATGGGTTTTTTGTGAGTGTTTTTTAGCTACAGGTTGACAGGTTGAAGAAGAAGATAGCTTGCTTGCTCTCATTTTCCTCAGTTGTACATGCTTTGGTGGATCTTGCCCTCGGTGTTCCACTTCCAAATCTTCAAAGATTTCCGAGTTCACATGCCAATCTGCTTCCTTTCTCTTTCTCAACAAATATAAAAAATTCTAAACTTTTCTTGGTTACTTTGGTTTGCATATCTCAGATCTTTCTCCTTTTGCAATATCATAAGTAGATCTGAAATTACTCTAAGAAATCTGATCTGTGTCATTTACAAAGTTTGATCATAACTAGATTAGATCTCTTTGTTTATCAAGCATTTCATTTTTTTTTTTACTTGTAAAAAATTGTTAAATTTTAAAAGTTTGAAAAAATAAGTGCTTAGATCTGATTTGAAAAGTTTATCTGGCTGATTTAAAGAGCTTTAGAATTTGCAGCTCTTTGAGAGTGCAAAGATCCTAAGGAGACAAGCCTCACAGTTTGTCTCACTTAGTTCATTTTTTGCATTTTTACTTAGAATTTTTTTGGGTTTTTATAGGTGACCCAAATACACTCTTAAAGTGTTTTTGGGCATGTTTCACTAACATTTGCTTGCTGTTTTGCAGCAATTGATGAACAGGTAGGAGGAGATGCTGGCCAAATTTTGAAGATTCAGGCCATCTGGAACACCATAAACTTTATTCTCTCGAACCAGACTCTTCCCTTCTGTTATTGTAAGCCATTGAGTCATTTAAAAAGACTGGGGCACTTCTATATTGTATTGTAACGAAAATATTAAACAAGAGCAAGTGGGCTAACCAGCGCCCACACCCCATCTCCCCAGTGGGGAAACTGTGTCGACTCATTTTTGTGGCGTGAATTTTTAGTTTAGTTTTTTCTTTTCGACAATTAATTAAAATTAACTAGAACTTAAAATTAACCTCGTTGGTCCATTCCATTGGCGGGCTATGAGTTCACTCAGGACATAGTTTTCTAACCTTTTTTTTACAAATTTTCACTTTTTTTTTATAATCCAAAACACCCCCTTGCTTTCCCGAAGTAAGGTTTCAGGATAAGGGCTTGCTCGAGTACTGTCCCGAAAGAGACTCTTGGGGCTTTTAAAAAAGTAAAATTTGTGTTCATAGAAAACTTAAAATTTCCAAGGCTTTTTCCCCGTATGCTCTGTGGTCACTATAGTTCAATCTGAACATGCTGATCACAGCAGAATGGGAATAAGTGACTAGTAATAGGATCAAACACACCCCAATAAACCACCTACTTGTGAAAATCCGGCACAATCGATTATTTTTCTTTGGTGGGCAAATTTCTCAAAGGACACGGGAACGACTGGGTAGCGACCTCTTGGAAACCGTTAGACTATACCTTCATTTGGTATAGTGTTGAACATCTCCTTGAGACTCCGATCCAACCCACATGTTTGACTGAGAAGCCACCTGATTGAATTCCGAACATATTCCCAGTGCCTTTTGGTATATCGGGAATCCCCCAACCTTAATAAAAAGATCCATTACCACAGTAATAATAAAATTAACCAAGAACAATCGCACAACATTGTCATATCAGTTACAAGCACTTTTTTGACTCCATTTATCAACAATGGTCTACTTGTTTATTTTCTCATGATGATGGATGTTTTATATTTTCAAATGATAATGATGATGATGAATGAATGATATTTCTTATTATATAGTGCATTGATCTTGGTTCACAAAAATATTTTAACTCCTAGATTAGTTGTTTTGTCTTTCATAGATTAGACACCTTAGTTTTATTTTACTTTTTAGGGTCCACCCCCCTTGGCTTTGCTAAGAGTAAGCCTAGACGGAGGAGTCGAGTTTCAGGTGACAACACTTGACTCTGGCTTGCCCCCAAGGTCATACCATCGGCTTGAAGACTTCTGCCGTGTTTTTCCAACTGTGAAACCAGGCAGCAATAGGGCCAAGAACTCTTCCTTCACATTTGGTTATGTGGTTTGTACTTTCCATGCTTCAATCTTAATGAAAAATATGTTGCACACATAGTGTTCGAAGAAAGTCATGGACCGGACTTATAAATCAGCCATCCAAACTTCATATCAGATTTGATTTGAGCATATTACAGTGGTCTAAAACATATTTTATGGGTTGCACCTCATTATACAAATCCAAAATTATATATCTATTCCTCCGTTGTTGAACAAGAGCATCTCATAAAACCACATAAGCCATTGTTTGGGTAAAGTTGAAAATCAACATAATTAAAGTTGGAACCTTGGAGATAATATTCCTAATTTTTAACTGGGGATATTACAATAAGCCTATTGCTCGTCAATCTCAGTCATATATAAATGCATAAAAGAAAATTATGTTACATATCTAAACATATAATTGTTATGAACATTATCCTTTAAATCAAACATTCAAAGATTTAAAGAGTGACTCAAATGACGGTACAAATACTTATCTTCTATTGTTTTGTTGGCTCCTTCTTGATCTCTGCCTCCCAGAAATCACTAGTCCTTAGATCTTCATATTCTTTCTACAGCCTGGATCTTCATACATCACCAATGACAATCACATCATCTTGATATTGCAATCATTGGTGCACTCATAGAGTGTTCTAGAGAAAGTAGTCCTTTCGAGGATCTTCTGCACATTCCTCAAGATCATCTTCTGCATTCCTTGACTTCTTTTGTGTAGAATCTTCATCAATATCCGCAGATGAGGCATGGTGCTTTCTCTTCTTTGAGGTACATTGTTTTGCATAGTGACCATACTTTCTGCAGTTGAAACATTGAATGTGTGAAAGATCCTTCTTCTTCTTTTGTTCTGGAACTAGTCTTGATCTTTCACCTTTGTATTTTCTACCAAAGCTCTTCTTTCTTTTCTTAGCATGAGCTGCAAGGGCTAGTTCTTCTTCCTCTTCCTTTGAGGTAGAAGCTAGCTACCTTGTTTCGTCTTGGATACATTCTGACCAAAATTGATCAAAACTGGGTAACTGACCATCAACACATATTCCTTTCACAAATGACTTTTATTCTAGAGGAAGTCCACCCATAGATGTCAACACAAGATCTCTGTTGAGGACACTTTCATTAACAACTGCCAGCTGATCTATGATCTAGGTAATCTTCAAGAAATAAGAGGCAACTGAATCATTATTTGTGAACTTCACTTGACGAAGTTGGTCTTTTAGGGCCAAAATTCTGCTAGGATTCTCTTTCTCATAAATTTTCTTCAAGGCATCATACATCTTCTTAGTAGTGTCTTGGCTTGCAATAAGAGATACAAGATGATATTTCACTGAGTCCATCAAAATCCTCATGGCTATGGCTTCATTCTTCTTGTGTCTTGTTTTCTCTGGAATATCTGAGTATATGATCCTTGAGATCATGTTCATTTAGGAACATGAGCATCCTACTCTTCCAAGGTCGGAAGTTTGAAACTCCCTCCAATTTGTCTTCTACTCTGAGTCCAACAACCATCTTGACCCAATGATTTCTCCTTGCCAAGGCGAGCAGAAGGATGCCTCAACATTGCCCAACATTCAGCTGGAAGTGCCTAGCGTTCACCCAGGCTAGAAACCCTAGGTCGCCAAAATATGCAAAAAATTCAAATTTCACCAAATTTGAAATTTCAGATCTGCAATTTGTTGGCCCTATGCAGCAATCGTATCCGGTTGGGGATGTTAATAGTCGAATCCAACTCTCATATTGAATGATAAATTATAATATTATAGATAGATGATGAATATTACAATTGGTGGCCACTTTTATATAAGGTGTGGGCAGCCATGTATGAGGAGACTCGCCCCTTAACCTAGTACTTATTATTATTTATTAGTATTATTACATTTATACTTTATGTTCGTTGCATTGCCACCCCCTTTAAGGGCAGCTTTGTCCTCAAAGCTGATTTTACTGATATCAACTTGATTCTGGATTTGCGTTGAATCGCTGTATGAGATGTATATTCTGGATTGGTTCCTTTCTTTGGATGTGAACCTGGACGTTCGTGTTGTAATCCTTTCTGTTTGAGTGGTGAGTTTTTGAAACAATACACTTTGTAATTATTTGTTTTCCATATCACCTTTTGGATTCCATTTATGAGCAATTGTGGACCTCTTGTCACAATTGCTTTTGATATGGACAACTCTTTGATCATACCATCATCAGTGGTGTCTTGAAAATAACATTTCACTTCTTTCAAAACGATTATTTTTAAGGCTAAAAGTCTATGTTCGTGCTCTTCTTCTGTTGCATGTCTTCTCGTGGGTTTTTCGGGGTTCTTGACTACCTTGCATGATGATTCACTTGACGAGCCTATTTCGAGCACCACTTTGTGTGTATAATTAGAAGCACTCGCATCATCTTGCGTTTGTTGTTGTTGGTTGTTGAGATCAATGGAAAACTTTGCTACAGTTGATTCTAAAAACATTTTTGATTCAATTGTTTCTAATCCTAAGAATGAAGTTTCTTCTTGCTCTTTATCATTTTTATGTTCTTTATCTAGTTTTTCTTCCGGACTTTGAAAATCATATTTAGATTTAGTTTCAGAGTCTTTGTCTTCAGAGGCCTTTGGGTTGCTTTGTTGTCTTATTTTATTGAAGGTGTCGTCAATAGCTTTTTGAGCTGCTTTTACAACCGATTGTTCCATCCGATCAAACATTTCGTCCATTTTCCTATGAAATCGATTCGAGATCTCATCCCATTCGTCCCACATTGACTTCATGTCTACTCGTAGAAGTTGAAAATTAATTATTAATTATTATTAACAATTAATAATAATAATGATGATTATATTTAGCTGGGTGGAAAATTTTAAAAAATTAAAAATATAATAATAATATAATTATTATTATTTTAACATTTTATTATAATTTGAATTATAAAAACAATTATAATAATAAGTATATTATTATATAATGTTTGTTTTTATAAAAAATAGGGTTTTAGATTTTTAACAGAGAGTAGTGGAGGACAAAAAAAAAGTTGGACGATGGAGATGGCGAAGGATGGTGTTGGAGTGAAGGGAGGGGCATTATAAATGTGGACGTAGCAAGGGAGGAGATGGGCGAGGGTTGTAGCTGGACGAGGAAGGGTGTGAGGCGTGAGGGAGGAGAGATAGTTGGAAGGGAGGCGTGGGCGTAGTGGAGGGTAGAGGAAACATGCAGGTGGGCGCGTGGGAGTGGCATAGGGTGGTTGTGTTGGCGCAGGTGCGTGGGGAGGGAGTGGTGGTTGCAGGAAGCTGCGAGGGAAGGTGGATAGGCAGCAGGAGGCTGCGAGGAGAAGGGATGGAATGCGGTGGAGGATGGAGCGTTGGGGAAGTCGGATTGCGAGGCTTATGTGTGCAGCTAGGGGAGAGTGGAGGCATGAAGGAAGGGGATGCGCACCAGTGGGAGGAGGGGGAATGGGATGTGTAGTGGAGAAGAAGATCGGGGAAGTGTGAGTGGCGCGCTAGGGAGAGTGGACCAGTGGAAGAGAGGGCACAGGAGGGAGATGCAGCAGTGTGGGAAGGTTTAGCACGGGCAGGGAGGTGTGAGGAGTCATAGGAGCGAAGGAGGGGTCACAGGGAGTTAGGGTAGGGGGAATGAGTGTGGAGTGGAGTGAGAGAGTGACAACAAAAATTAGAGAGATATGTGAGGGAGGATGAGCCGAATCCGAGCTCAGCCTGAAGGAGCGAATCCGCTCTGAAAGAGGAGCTGAAACCGAGCTCTGATACCAAATGCAGCAACCGTATCCGGTTGGATGTTAATAGTCGAATCCAACTCTCATATTGAATGATAAAATGATAATGTTATAGATAGATGATGAATATTACAATTGGTGGCCACCGTTATATAAGGTGTGGGCAGCCATGTATGAGGAGACACGCCACTTAACCTAGTACTAATTATTATTATTACATTTATACTTTATATTCGTTGCACCTTAAATTTTCGGACCCTAGATTTTCGGCCCTGGATTTTTGGACCCTAAATTTTTTGCCCCTGATTTTTGGACCCTAGATTTTCGGGTCCTGATTTTCGGCCCTTAGATTTCCGGGGTAAATCTTTGTGCTTTGCATGCAGCAGGATAGCGTGTGGGCCCATAACCTGTTGACTTTAGTTATGATTTCTTGCTTATTATGGCCTTATTATCTTCTTTATCACATATACTGAATATATAAGCAAGATATAGATGCACAAAGACAAACACAAGAGGCAACAATATACCACGACAAACCCTCAAGGGGAAGAAAACCCAGCCAACCTTTCTTATTCAGAGATTCAGTACAAAGTACAAGTACATCAGAAATAAAAGTGATCTATGACAAGAGAGATCACATAAAAGATGATGCCAAATAAAGAACCCCAGAAATTTCAGTCTTCTACAACCCTTGAGCGAATTTCTCCTTGCTTGAGTGTTTCAAATGAGGAGGACGTCACCCTTATTTATACTGGTTTTTTGGCTGACTTTTTCAATGGGGTCGACTTGTCTGTTTTATCTGGGCTGACTTGTCTTCTTCAATAATAAATTACAGTTTATTTAATGTTTCTTGTTGTGCCGACTTGTCTTTATGCAATTTTATTTTCTTTCTTTCTAGGGCTGACTTAGCTAGTGAGGATACCTCACTAAGCTACAAACATCAACGGTTATTAAACCTTGATATTGCAAGGAGTAATTGACTGCTAACCTAGTGGAACCTCAAGACAATACCCCTAGGAGTCACCCAGGTAAAGTCCTCTCTCTTTAGGTTTTCCAGATCCACCGAGGTAGAATTGGATTAACCACAGGAGGTGGTCCTAGTTAAGTTTTTTTGGGTACATTCCAGTAAAGACCAACTTTCCCACGACCGATTTCTATGAGATAAGGTGCCTTGAGGATTTATCATTTAACAAAGGGAAAAATAACAAATATGGCACCCTGTGGGGGAATACCAAGGGATTTAAGGTGAATGTTATGAAAATGAACCGTTAGGCAATGAAGAGTAACTAGGTGGAATTTGAAATCAATGGCAAGCTACTCTCAATTGAATTAGTGACTTAGACAATGAATAGGCCACAAAACTAAATGGTTGTCCTATGGTTTTAATGGCATGAAATGGTATTTCTGGACAACTAAGTTAAGCATGTGCCTAGGAGTTTAAGCATAGGTCACTATCAGGTTATAGTGCTGAGTTTTAATGGTTACCAGCAATGGATTTGAGTTCAGATTTTGGTTATTATTGAGTTTAAAGCTTAGATCTGAATTTTATTAGTGTTTTAGAGGGTGCTAGTATAGACTTAAAGTATGATCTCAACAGAAAACAACTTGTTGGTTTTAAAATCAGATTTGTAAAACAATGAACAACAAGCACATAAACTACACTTAAGCAAAATAAACACTACCCAGCTATGTTTCATGCAAATGCAAAATATTACCAACACTTTTCTTACTTTCCTAAGCATGCATTTGTTTCAGATTTATGTCTAAACATTACCCATTAGATCTGCATGCCTAGAATGCAAAATAAACTAGCTAAGCAAATGTAAATATCCTCTAATGCCAAACAAACTTCGAAACAAAGATTTTTGTATTTAGCAGAGAAAGTAGAGATAATAAAAGGAACTTGTTCCCAGTGCCTTGATGTTGGGATTGGATTCGATTCGCCCTTCCTAGTGCCTTGTCATACAACTGAGATTCGAGATTTGTATAAGCTCTCAAGCAATGAACAAATCGATTCCTTTAAGGTGCCCCCTTTTCTAACCAATGTTCCCCAAACAACTCACTAAATCAATCCTTGGCAAATGCAAATTAGTGGAAAGTCACAAATGCTTGAGAAACACTAGCAAAGCAATAAATCACTAAAGAGATTTTCTCACCTTAAACCACATGACATGAGAGCAATTCTAATTTCCAGCATTGTAGAATAGAAAACATGAAAGATATTACCTCATATTTGAACCAGATCTTATATGCATACCATTAGAGGAAGGCAAGAGCCAAAATCCAAGTACTAGTGACCAAGAACACAAGAAATGAAGAGTAGAAACAAAATTTTTCTAGTGATTTCCAAAACTCTCTCCCTCACAAAATGAAGCTCAATCTCTTTTTAAAGAAGAAGAGAGAGAAAAATCCCTAATGCTAAAGAGATGGAGGGTTGAGATCTTCATTTGAGTCTCACCCTTTACATCAATGGCTGAAATTAAAACATTATTTTGAGTTTTACATTTAAACTTTTTGAATATTACATGTGGAAAATCACCCTCTTCGTGTGGGCCAAATAAAGATGCCAAAGTGTTAAAAATGCCAAGGAAAACATGTATGGATGCTGCCACATCAATGAGGAATGGTTGAGGTTGATTGAGTGGGCTATATGAGATGATCTACTATGTTGAAATTCTCCCTCCTCAAAATCTCCATCTAGCGGGGCCCAAAACATGTGATCTTTGCCAAATAATTGTTGATTTGTCCTTAGATTCACTTTTAAAGAAGATCCACTTCATTATTTGCTCAATTACATTGCTCGTTGCCACTTAATTTTGACTTGGGCATTTTTAAAATCAAACCTTAGGAAGTTTGATTAATTAACACCTATTAGTTGGATCTTGATGAATTCATGATGGAATCACTTGGGAGTTGCCTTTGATGAGTTCCATGTTTCTGTACTAACCCATATTAATCCATACCATGCCAAAAACTAATTTGAATTATCCATTTTCTTGCTGTTCCAAATTGTTAAACTAGAACTTAAGTTTTTTCATTAAAAACTTAGGAAAATCTCTTAATTAAAGCTTATTAGTTCATATGAGTTGAAAAACACTTTTGGAAGGATCAAATTGGCTTCCAAAGGCTCAAGTATGATGAATGATAATAAGATATGACTACATACTGCTGGCTGGTTCTATTGACCAAGTCAAAAAGTTGAAAAAATCAACTTTGGTCAAAGTTGGACAAATTTGTTCAATGAATGAATGGACTCCTCTAATGCCTTTGGGATGACAAAATAACATGTTAAATGCTTTATATTGATGACATACTAGAGTTACAATACTTACATTACAAGAGTGATTCATTTGAATCATTGCATAGCTTCAAGCATAGATAATATCACATAAGTTAGTACAAAGCATGAGATTAATGTTTTATGGACATGTCACCATCTAAACAACATCAAGAGCATTGCAAGGATCATTTCTCCTTTGGGTATAGTGGGTGGAAAAAGTCAACAAGGTTGGTGAATTGGAGGATTCATCAAAGATCACTAATTGACTCAAGATAAGAGGACAAGGGGAACTTTGTGACATTCATCAATTAGGAAAACACTAACGAGTGTGTCTCACAAATGGATGAAGTGTAAGGAGGTACTGCTCCTTTTGACCTTAGAGAGAGTTGTAGAAGACCATCTTGTTTTGGGGTTTTACTTTTTGTGATATTGTATTGGTGATGATTCTATCTCTGAGGAAGTTGCGGGGTTTTCTCCTTTATGGTTTCCCCGAGGAAAATCTTTGTGTCTATTGTGTTATGTTGTGCTTGTTATTCTTTCAGATAAGATCCTAGATAATATTGATTAAAAATTGAAAAATTAACATGGTATCAGAGCTAACCTGAAAAGAAGACTTTGTGCAACAGCGGGAAGCTAGGGCTTCTAAGTTTGAGGTCTTCTTTCCACAGATGATCAAGAAAAAGGAGGCTAGGCTAACTCGCCCTAGAAGGGCGCATCTTTCTGTCGAAGCAGAATCAAATTTCAAGAATTTTCAATTTTTGGCCCATCACTACTACCGGAGGAAAACTAGGGCATTAGCTATTTTGGGATTCTGTTCACAGATTTGGAGAAGTGAGTACATTGGACAACTCGCCTTGAGGAGGCGCATCTTCCTGTCCAATCAAAATTTCCAAATTCCAAGTTTGGAAAGATAGGGTTTCTCTAACAAATCCTAGGCCAACCAACTCCAGAACCAGTTTTGGCATCTTAATGTGGTAAGACCTAAAAGCTTTGCTATTTCCATTTGAAGTACTCATTCAATATGTCTCACCACAACAAGCTTGAGGATAATTTTGAAGGAGCTGATACATTCCAAGCATGGAAGTATAGGATTGCTCTTGTCCTTGAAGAAAATGATTTGGACAAGTATGTAAATGAAGAAGTTCCAGCACCAGAGGATGATGAGGCTAAAGCCATCCACAAGAAGATCTTGGTTAAGGCCAAGAGAATCATTGCAAACTCCATCAAGGATTATCTCATCCCACATGTGTCATCTTTGGAGACATCGAAGGAGATGTTCGATGCTTTGATGAAGCTATTTGAAGGGAAGAACATAAATCGAAAGATGACCTTGAGGAACCAGCTTAAGAATGTGAAGATCCAAAATGCAGAGACCATGCAGTCTTTCTTCACAAGGGTCTTGTTATCACATATATAGTAGCCGGGCTACCATACATTATTTTTCTGATTCCAGTACACTATTCAGCCTGTTCCCTTGCATTTGAGATGCTGAGATGAGCATCTACTATGGATCACTATCAGTTTACGGACAACAGTTTTATTCCCCATGCCATGACTGAGTGTCAGGACAGTCAGAGAGATGACCGGTGTAGCTATTTAGCCATTCGTACAGAGCAGTCAATAGTGCCCAGAGTTACAGCAGCAGTTTCAGAGGATAGATGTTGGCTCAGATGATGAGCATTCAGGTATATGACTCAGCAGGTATATTATGGTGTTGTGGTTATATTGCTTTTATTTCCATTCTCTTAGCATGTTTTAGCATTTAGTGTCATGATATGGCGATCATATAGATATGTGGACCTGTTTGTACTATATGTATATCATATTTGTCCCTACTCAGACTTTAGAAGTTCTTGGCCTATACTCATTGGTTTTACCCTCCCTAGGGAGAATAGAGGCGATCATTCCCGCCATACTTTGGCTTGTTAGTGTCGGTTTCATTATTCACTTACTTCATCCATCCATGACTTACCTAGTTTGTTTGTTACCTTGACTTACTATTTGACTAGTGGCATGGAGGACCTTTCCCCACTGTAGCCTCTGTATTGGATGAGCTTCCTTGTTTATTGTGTCTGGGCTCTGAGTTGGTGACAAAACTTACCTTTGGTGAGTTGGATTTCCTTGTGGAGTTCCCCTAGTCACTAAAGTTGTTGTTGGCTAAACCTGAAACTTTTAGTGCTGCCATGAATACAAAGTATGGAAATGAAATGTTGTATCTTGTATGAAAAGCCCATTCATGTAATGTGTTTCTTAACACACATGAATGAAAGGCAAGCCAAATGAAAATGGCTCTGAAATATCAAATGCTATATCTTTTGTGAAATGTAAATACCTAGGTAAACAAGCTGTCTATGACACACCTAGAAGTGTTCAGGTAAACAAGTGCCTTAAAAACACACCTGCAACAAAAAAGCCTAATGAAATGTAAATCTATGCAATGTGTTTATAAACAGACATAGATCAAAGGCTATGGAAACTATAGGCCTAAAAAGCAATGGAACTTAAACTCTATATCAAAAAGATTGCTGGCCTCATTTGTATTATGGATTGTGCGCATCAGTCAAGGTGAATAAACACTCTTTGAACAACTTACCCATTTGTGAGACACCACCATTCCCTGTGTTGTTGCTCATTCAGTATATGTTATGGTGTGTATCCCCTTTCCATTTCCAAAGTGTCACAGTGTTAAGTCAGTAAGTCATTCCCTCTAGCCTAGCCTTTGCAGTACAAAGCCTTCACTAGCAAATTGATCACGACTATGAAGTGAGTATGACCTTGAAAGTCTCGTTTGAGTAATAATAATAATTGATGACCTATTATATTTGGATTTAGATCACTAATAATGATTACTTCTTGTTATAATTGCTATTTGAATGGATTGTAAAGCATATTTTTACCTTTGACACCTTGCAGCAGCTTGATGACAGTTTGAGTTATATTTTGGTCATGTTGACTTGGTCAAACCCAGTTTGACCAAAAGTCAACCGCAGGACATGAGGTGGCAAACCTCAAATGTTACAGATAGATGATATATGGTCTGGTACAGGTCACCATGGTGGGCTTATGCAGTGGTTTCAGGCTTATGATGATGATTTGTGCTTTTTAGCACTTCTACAGATTGTTATTATTTGGTCTGCTGGATATGATGAGTATCTATTTTGGACTATGCAGAGGACTATATGGTATATGAGTCCAAAATAGTCTTCGATTGGCGTGACAACCATCCATTGGGAGTCGAGGCTATCTTGGTTGCACCTCTTTGGTTGCCCATCCCTTTTGCCATCCATCTTGGATTCATCTCTCAGGGAAACTACAAGTTTGGTGATAACAGGTCTCTCAAATCAAGGAGCAACTTGAAGCAGTTGAAGAAAAGGTAGAAGGAGAGATCGTGATGACCACCTTGAATGGTCTCCCAAGTTCATGGGACTCATTCATTCAAGGGATATGTGCCAGGAAGAGGTTGATCACCTTCAGTAGACTATGGGAAGAATGTACACAAGAAGAAGCTCAACTTGTGGTACGAGAAGAGAAGATGGGAGCCAATGATGATCAAGCTCTTACAACACACCCCAGAAGAAATAATAAGAAGAGGGAGCACCATCATCACAGGAAGAGGGAGAACCACCATCAAAATCAGTGGGAGAACTATGATAACCAAAGAAGACCCAGAAGAGATCTATCCAACATTAGATGTTATACATGTGATGAGAAGGGACACTACTCCAGAGATTGTCCCATAAACATAAGTGTCTCCAACAAGAAGAAGACCAACAAGAAAAGACATCATGCTCACACCGCGGAAGATGATGAACCTACAAGAAAGAGAACTAGAGAAGGAAGTGATGAATCTTCAAGCGATGAAGAATATGTCATGATCTCAGCACTCACGGGCACTGTCACACATGGTGTTAATGTAATTGTAACTTCGGAAGATATTCACTTGTATTTTATATTGTTATTATTATTGTATTTTATTTGTACCTCCGACGGAGATGTTTATTCCTCCGGTCAGGGATGTCATTATTACATTTGGTCATGTAAAGTCATTGAGGTAAATCCTCCATTGTAAGTCGGGGCAATAGATCCCCCAAGAGTCAGTTAGAATAGGGTTATTGAGTCCCCTAGAGAAGTCGGCCTAGTCAGGTACAACTGGGGCTGACCTAGTAAGTGAAAATGTCAAGTGAAAGATAAAGTATAAATAGAGAGTGGAGCTCTCTCATTTGGACACAACACTCACTCACTCAATTCGCATTAGTGAGAGAGAGAAGATAAGTTCGCATAGGAGGAAAGAGAGAGAGATGCAAAAGACCATCTTTGTTTTGGGGTTTTACTTTTGTGACATTATATTGGTGACTATTCTATCTTTGAGGAAGTTGCGGGGTTTTCTCCTTTATGGTTTCCTCGAGGAAATTCCTTGTGTCTATTGTGTTATGTTGTGCATGTTATTCTTTTAGATAAGATCCTAGACAATATTGATTAAAATTTGAAAAACTAACATGGTTTCAGAGCTAACTTGAAAAGAAGACATTCTGCAGCTGCAGAAGCCAAGGCTTCTTAATTTTTGGACTTCTCTCCACATATCATCAACGAAAAGAGGCTAGGCTAACTCGCCTAAGGAGGGCACATCTTTCTGTCGAAGCAGAAGTTGATTCCGAGAATTTTCATTTTCTGGCCCGTCACTACTGTTGGAAGTGAAAAATTAGGGCTTCTCACAAATTTGGAATTTTGGAGTGCAATTGGCATAGGAGGGTGTGCCTCTCCAAGATCGAAATTATGGTACCAAGATCAAAATTTTTGTGTGGGTGAAACTCCCGGAAAGTCAAACCCTAGTTTGACTTTGGACCTGAAACTGCAGAAAACCAGAAAAAGCCAGAAACTGCAGATCAGAATTTTGCAAGTCAATTTTCAATGGTGAAATTTTGGAATCTTTAGAAACCAAGTATACCAGCATACTCGCCTCACTCAAGTGCATCTATCTGTCTAATCAGAAGTTCCAAATTCCAAGTTTGAAAAATTAGGGTTTTTCTGACAAACCATAGGCTAGCTCAAGAACCAATTTTGGCAACTTAAAGTGGTAAGACCTAAAAGCTTTTCTATTTCCATTTGAAGTTCTCATTAAAGATGTCTCACCACACCAAGCTTGAGGATAAGCTTGAAGGGGCTGATAACTTCCGAGCATGGAAGTATAGGATTGCACTTGTCCTTGAAGAGAATGAATTGGACACATATGTGAATGAAGAGGTTCCAGCACCATAGGGAGATGAGGCTAAAGCCTTACATAAGAAGAACTTGGTTAAGGCTAAGAGGATCATTGCAGATTCTATTAAGGATCATCTCATCCCACATGTGTCATCTTTGAAGACATCCAAAGAGATGTTTGATGCCTTGACCAAGCTGTTTGAAGGGAAGAATATAAATCAGAAGATGACCTTGAGGAACCGGTTGAAGAATGTGAAGATACAAAATGTGCAGAGACCATGTAGTCATACTTTACAAGGGTCTCTCAGATCAAGGAGCAACTTGAAGCTGTGGGAGAAAATGTAGAAGATGGAGAAAATGTGATGACTACCTTGAATGGTCTCCCTAGATCATGTGATTCTTTCATTCAAGGTATTTGTGCTAGGAAGAAGTTAATCACATTCAGTAGGCTATGGGAGGAATGCTCACAAGAAGAAGCTTGACTTGTAGCTCGAGAAGAGAAGATGGGAGCAAATGACGATCAAGCTCTCACAACACACTCTAGCAGGAATAATAACAAGAGGGAGTACCATCATAACGGCAAGAGGGAGAACCACCATCAAAGTCAGAGGGAGAACTACGATAGACAGAGAAAACCCAGAAGAGATCTATCGAACATTAGATGTTATGCATGTGATGAGTAGGGACACTACTCCAGAGATTGTCCTAGAAACAGAGGCTCCAACAAGAAGTCAAACAAGAAGAGACACCATGCTCACATCGCTAAAGATGATGAACCCGCAAGGAAAAGAACCAGAGAAGAAGAAAGAGAATATTCTTCAAGTGATGAATAATCTGTATTGTAATGAAGGTAACTAGTTACAAGGGTTCATTTAGAAGATTCCACCTCATAAGGTGAAGCTAGAGATGACTTTCAGTATTACATGAAAGGAGTAGGAAAAGCTCCTACAAAGTTGGACTCCGGAAACAATAAGGATCAATGCTCTATGGAAGAACCTCTCATCCATTTCAACATTGGTTAAAGATGCAGATGAAGAAGAACATAGAGTCTGTTCCAGTACAAAGAACAAGTGATCTACAATGTAGAATACTTGCTCAACATTTCCGATCATAGGCAAGAAAGGCACATGACCTCAAAATTAGACAATAAAGAAGAACACTCTGTCAGAGACTCCAGTAGTTCTTGCAAGGAAGCAAAGATCAAGAGGGAGTCCACCCAACAAACAAACAAAGATAAGTATTTGAATTGTCATTTCTTATATATCTATTTATTTAAATAATATTGTTCAATGGTGTACATACTTATGTTCCTAGATTTTAGGCTGTGTATTATGCATATTAGGATATTTGCATTGATGAACAGTATACTACTAATATGCATGTGATGGGTAAGTGGCCTATGGTACTGTACAACATTCCATTGCTACTTATCTAGAATGAAACCTTTTTGCTGACATGTTGGGAGTAGTGCATTCTTAACAATGTTCTGGTAGAGATGGAAGGCATCTAGAAAGTTATGGGATATGGATGAATGTTGTATTGAAGCATTGGCTAAGATAATTGCATGACTGTATGACCTATGTCTTTATGCGTAAGAATTTGTTCTGAAAACTATGAGATGTTTCTAATCATGCAATTGAACTTGTCTTGTAGGAAAGATCGTGTACCATCACCTACAAGAGATTTGTTTCGAAGAACAAGTGACAAAGATCAAGAAAACTACCTATTGAAGATATTGAAGAACCTGAAGTTCCCAGGATTCGAGACTCAGTGATGGAAGAAGCAGTTCCAGAAGATCATGAAGACTGTGACATAGAAGAACCACAAGAACCTGTAGATCCACCTCATGAAAAGAACCTTCCAACTATGAGGAGGCTGCTGAGAAGAAAGATGGAAGGATTCCATGATCGAGGAGTACTAGTCAATCATGAAGAATGATGTCTGGGAGGTAGTTCTGAGACCAAAAGGGAAGTCTGTCGTGACTTCTAAGTGGATCTACAAGATCAAGCATGCTGCAGATGGCAACATAGAGAAACACAAGGCGAGGTTTGTGGCACGTGGCTTCTCCCAGAAGGAAGGCATAGATTATGAGGAGACATTTGCACCTGTAGCCAGATACACTTCCATCAGATCAGTACTTGCATTGTCTGTAGTGATGAAATGGAAGGTACACCAGATGGATGTCAAGACAACGTTCTTGAATGGTGTAGTAGAAGAGGAAGTGTACGTGGAGCAGCCACCCGGATTTGAGACACATGACAGGTAGACTCGTGTGCAAATTGAAGAAGGCCTTGTACAGATTGAAACAGGCACCTAGAACATGGTACGACAAGATGGATAGTTTCCTGATGAGCTTGGGCTTTACCAAGAGTAAAGAAGATTCCAACCTTTACTACAAGGTTGAAGTGGGAAATCCAGTGATACTTCTACTCTATGTAGTTGACCTGTTTGTAACAGGGGAGGATGGGCTCATTGCAGATATGAAGAGGAAACTTGCCGCAGAGTTCGAGATGAAGGACCTGGGTATGATGCACTATTTCCTAGGCATGGAGGTGTGGCAGAATGCGGATGGGATCTTCCTTGGACAAGGGAAGTATGTAGTGGAGATTTTGAAGAGATTCAGAATGATGGACAACAACGCTATGGCAACACCCATGGCATCGAACTTGAAGCTACCGTGTGATGCTTCATCAGATTCAGTTGATGCCACGATGTACCGTCAGATGATTGGTTCATTGATGTATCTGACGAATAGACTACCAAACATATGCTTTGCTATGAACACATTGAGCCAGTTCCTGACGGATCCGAGACAAGTTCACCTAGTTGCTGCAAAGCATATATTGAGGTACCTGAAGGGTACAGTTGATTATGGGCTCAAGTATGACGCGAATCAGAAGATTAACTTGCAAGGTTATGTTGATTCAGATTGGGAAGGCAGTGCCGCAGATAGGAAGAGCAGTTCGGGATGCTGCTTCGGTGTGGGGTCTGGTATGATATCGTGGTTTAGCAGGAAGTAGTTGTGCGTGGCACTGAGTACAGCCGAAGCAGAGTATGTTGCAGCTTGTTTGACTAGTTGTGAGGCAGTATGGCTTAGGAAGCTACTGTCTGATTTGTTTGATCTCCAGTTAGATGCGACTTGTATATTCTGTGACAATCTGAGTTGTGTGAAGTTGTCTGAGAACCCTGTGTTCCATGACAAGTCAAAGCACATTGAGATTAAGTACCACTATATCAGGGATATGGTGCAGAGAGGAGCAATGAAGCTCTAGTATATTGCGACGGACGAGCAGATAACCGATGTATTGACCAAGCCGTTAGCCAGAGTGAAGTTTGAGTACTTCTGAGAGAAGCTTGGTGTTATCCAGATCGAGGTTCCTCCCAAGAGGAAGTGATGAGTCCGGAAGATGCAGATGCACATGGGCCATTCTCGCATAATGGTAGGAAAGTCCTCCTATGTTGGTAGATGTAAGGGCCGGGCCTTTCCCGAATGGTGGTAGGAAAGTCCTCCCATATTGGTATATGTAAGGGTTGGGTCTCGCATGGTGGTAGGTTTGTCCTCCCATGCTGGTAGACATAGGTCTTGCATGCTGGTAGACGTAGGTCTCGCATGTTGGTATACGATGTTCTCATGGCAGGTTTGTCCTCCCATATTGGAGACATTTAGAGGTGCACTAGTCATATGACACTGTGTGTGCGCCTAGGCAGGATCTTGCATGGTGGCAGGTTTGTCCTCCCATGTTGGTAGACGCGGGCTGACCGTTGTGGGACATGTGATGTGCATTTGGGCTGTGCTCCGTGTGATGATGAGATGATCTGGATACGATGAGACGATAGTAGGAGACGTAGGTGATTACTATGGCAATGTAATGACTGGTCCTGGGCTGTACCTACTTTATGGCTTGCTCGCAGAGATGATGAAGACCTACATGAGGGCTAGGCATACATCCAACATGAAAAAGGGTTGGCTCTGTAGAACTTCCTATGATGAGTAGATTCAAGAGATGTCACCAATCGATGATCGACATGATGAGGATTGCAGCAGTAGCAACGATGATGATCCAGTGTTGATGACGATGTTCCAATGATGATGACGTTATCTAGACTTGTGTCCAATGGGGTTGATGACTGTGACGAGAGAATACCTTCCTAGTTAAGAGGGAGTGTTGTTGTTATTGTAACTTCGAAAGATATTCCATTGTACTTTATTTTGTTATTATTATTGTATTATATTTGTACCTTCGATGGAGATCTTTTTCCTCCGTACGGGGATATCATTATGATGCTTAGTCATACTAGGTCGTTGAGGTAAAAGTCTCCATTGTAAGTTGGGGCAATAGTCCCCCAAAAGGTCAAATGTAAATGTATTATTGAGTCTCCAAGAGAATTGGGCCTAGTCAGTTTAGTTGAGGCCGACCTAGTCAGTTAAAAGGTCACCCCAAAAGTAATGTATAAATAGAGAGCTAGGCTCTCTCATTTGGACACACACTCACTCACTCAAGTTCGCATTAGTGTGAGAGAGAAGATAAGTTCACATAGGAGGAAAGAGAGAGAGCTGAAGAGGACCATCTTGTTTTGGGGTTTTACTTTTTGTGATATTGTATTGGTGACGATTCTATCTTTGAGGAAGTTGCAGGGTTTTCTCCTTTATGGTTTCCCTGAGGAAAATATTTGTGTCTATTGTGTTATGCTGTGCTTGTTATTCTTTCAGATAAGATCCTAGATAATATTGATTAAAAATTGAAAAACTAACAAGATATTGCAATGGGCCGCTAGGTTTGTATAATGGAGGCATTGACACCAATGGTGTTGTTGTTTGTAGCTTAGTGAGGTATCCTCACTAGCTAAGTCGGCCCAAAAATAAACAATTAATATATTGTAATTTATTTGCTCAAAAGACAAGTCAGCCCGGTCAAAATAGACAAGTTGACCCTAGTGAAAAAGACAACCAAAATCAAGTATAAATAAAGGGTGACATCCTCCTCATTTTCACCAATCAAGCAAGTTCGCTCAAGCAAAGAGATGTTCGCTCAAGGGTTGTAGAAGACTGTTTTTCTGGGGTTCTTTCTTTGATATCGTCTTTCTATGTGATCTCTCTTGTTCTAGATCACTTCTATATCGGATGTACTTGTATTTTGTACTGAATCTTTGAATAAGAAAGGTTGGCTGGGTTTTTCCTGAGTTTGGGTTTTCCCAGGGTAAACTATTGTGTCTCTTGTGTTTCTATGCATGGTTATTCTTTTAGTGATCCTTATGTATGGTTAAAGTTGAAAGAGATGAAAATTATACTGCTATATTATTATTAAAATCTAACAAATGGAAACCTTTGTTGGGATCTACTCATAAGCACTAGTACTTTACTGTCAAGCTATGGAATCAAAACATTCATAATTGGGGTCCAAAGTGAAGGTGAAGAAATCTCATTGGGCATTGAGCTTTCAATGAATCCTATTTGATCTAATTACTCAGTGTGCTATCTAAAACTCAATGAAGGCATTCAAACATTAAATGACCGTGTACCAACAATCAGAGAACAGAGAAATCAAGTAGATTGAACAACAAATAACTTTATTGAATAATGCTACTTAGTTTCAACACGGTTTGAGCAATTAACTGTTAACCATTCAGACTTACAAAGAAATATTAGGGGATTGACAACATAATCGCTTCATTAAATTCCTCTCCTAGATATAATATACGGGGATACAATCGATGAGTAGAATACAACCAAGATTGATTCCCTGAAATCTCCAATTGCAGTCTTGCATAAAATGGGTCTCAAAGTGCAGAGCGAATAGCATGATAGCAAATCCTAAGAGAACAACCCCTTTCTCTGTTGAGTTTCAGTGTATAGATAGCCATTAGGGACATTTTGTTGGGTGATGGAGATAGATATCTGAACCAAGGAACAACCACCAACTTATATAAAATGACCCATTTGTCCTTCATGTCTTCCCATGATCTTTGTGTGTCTAGAAGTACATAGGATACCCTATTGTTCCTCCTTTCAATGCAATTGAACATTCTAATTTGCAGATGACTTTAAGAGTCATAGGGGATATTCAGATTCAACCATTGTTGTACTTGCATCTTCATGGAGAATGTCAACATTCCCATGTATCTTTGCTTCAGAATTCTTCCTTTGTGTGTGCATGCCAAATAGAACATGGATGCACATGCTTGGTGATCATTTTTTTGATATGGTTCTTTTGCCTTTCAACCCACGTCTGAAACGAGCTCATAAGTAGATCGTCCTCTCTTTGTACCTATATATAATTGCGTAAATGACTTATGGGTGACTTCCCTTTTCCTTGGTACATGAGATTATCCATCTCCATGACGACCTATTAAAGATTGGTCGTTGGATTATCCACCTCCTCAATGTCGTATTAAAGATTGGTCATCGGGAGGTTTCTCACTTGCCAAGAAATATGATCCTTGCTTGCTTCTCATAGATCGACCTAGCACGATAGGAATGTGGATAATGCCTTACATTCAATGCTCATATTTATTTGCTTCCCTTCCTGTGCAAAGAGATGAAAATGTGTGCTCCCCTTTTGGCTGGTTGATTTATTATCACAAAGTGTATTTTTGTGCATTTATCAAGTGGGAGGACCTATTGCCATGTGTGTTTGGTAGGTTGGTCTATGTCTGACCTATTTGGCATTGACCTACCCCTTTGGATTCTTCGTTCTGTTTGGTTTTGGGTCCATGTGTATCCCTCCATGGTTTCTTTGACATTGGCCCCATGAAGTATTGTAGGCCTTTGATCATGATAGATCTTGACCATTAAGCAGAGGCCTTGGGATCCATGACCTTGAAATCTTCAAAAAGCTTCGTGGTAATCTCTATTGTTGGTTGCGATGAGATCTTGGTTGTCTAGAAGAGCTCTATGGTCTCACCATCAAGCCTTTTTGACTATGTAGCCCATGTACTAGTCCTCGAAACTCCACGAAACGCCGAAACGGGTACGAAACCCCACTAGAACGCCATTGGTCGTATCGTATGGCATTTCGCGAGTATGAAAATGCTGTATGGTACGACTAATGGCATTTTGACGGCTTCTCGGGTTGTATGGACGTTGTTTCGCGATTTTTTTGCTTGTGTGGGCTCATATGAGCAGGAAAGAGGGCTGCTGATCCCCCAAATTCATTTTTTTCTATTATTTAATAAGACAATTTTTTTTGATAAAAAATTACTTAAATTTTTTTATTTGAGAAAAGATACATCTAGAAAACACTAGAAACCCTAACAACCAATTATTTCCTATAAGAAAGCACTTGGTTCACTCATTCCTCACACATTCTTTAGCAAGAGGAGCTTCCTATAGCAACAACAAGCATTTTAGTTGTGGTTTGGAGAATTGGGAGCAAGCTTTGGTGGGTTTCCAGCAAGAGGACGGTTGTGGGCAGCAAGAAGGAGGGTGTGGGCATTCCTGTATTTGGTGAGCATTCATGGTCGATATTTAAAGATTTTTTTTTGTCGTTTTTATTTGTTTTTGCACCACTCATGCCTTCTTTGAGTGTGGGCAGATTCTTTTACTGTTTTTGCGGCATTCATGGCATCTCAAAGTGCCATTTCCTTTGCCCCTACAACTCCTCAACCAACAAAGCAACAAGAATAGTATCCTCTTTGGAGGCATGTTTCCAAGCTCAAGCAAATGGGTGGTGGTGGGGGTTCATGGGAATGGAGGTGCAATTTATGTAAGATTGAGAAGACCTTCAAGGGATCTTACACAAGAGTCAAGGCTCACATTTTGCATGAAGGAGTGAAGGGTGTTGAAGCTTGTGCATTTACCAAAAATCCTGAGGTGAGGGCTACATCCAAGAGAGAGCATGATGATGCACAAAGGTTGAGGGATCATAGAGCCAAGATTGAGATGGGTGGCACTAGCACAAATAGGGGCTTCCTAGCAGGGCTTGATGATAGATCTGATAGTGTTCAAGCTCACAAGCCAAAAATGAGACTCATACAACCGAGAAAAGGTGCAAAATCAAGGAGGGCGCAATAGCTAGAGACCAATGCCTAGGGATTAGGGTAGATGGAGTCTCCCAAGGGTGATGCCCTTGAGGACTCACTTGGGGCTAGGCCTTAAGTGAAAAACCCAGAAATCATTTGCCCAAATTCCAAGTTGTAAGAGCTAGGGAATTTTTATAAGATTTTGCTAGTTAGGGTTTGAATAAAATTAACAGATGGGTAAGCTAAGGAGCCAAATATGTACCTTGTGAGCGTACCTGGATGATGAAGATGAATGTCGGTATGATGAGGATTACTCCCACAAAGATAAAATGAAACTTGGTCACTTCTCTTGCTCCAACGTATTGCCCAGATCCACAAGTGCATCCTCCTCTCTCTGCAAAACCAAGGAACCAAGGTTCAATCATCAAACAAAGATGAAGGTAGATGCAAGCTAAAAGTACAAAGATAGAGAATAGTTGGTACAAAGACAAAATTACTCCTTGTGTAAACCAAGATCTGACAGAAGGTAGCAGGGTGAGTCTCTCCAACCAATGCAATCCTCTCCCAAGTCGCCTCCTTCAACTGCAAATCGAAAAAGCGGAACAAAATATGCAAGATAGCTACCAAGATCCTTCAGTGCAATGGAAAAGTAGTTTCAATCACCATAGCTAAGCATTCAACCCAAGATCACATGAACTCTCCTAGATACTTCTTTGTATTTGAAAAGCCAAGAGCCAAAGTCCCTTTACAATGAGGGGGGTCTCTTCCTTAAATAGGAATGAGAGAGAGCAAAATCCTAACCACTTTTTTAAATGAGTGGTGGAGATCAAAAGATATAACAATAATAATCAACGGCTAAGATAAGCTGGAAATACAATACATGGATCAACTCACAAATAGAGGGGGCCGCACTCACTAAGACGTCCAAGGGGAACGCACCACATGATAAGTGACTAAGACACATGACATAAGCACATGGTGGGGCTACGAGGTGTAACATATCCTTCACTAGCATGGACCCATGGCACAATAACAAATAATATGACAATATGACATCATAAAGTGACCATATGACCAAATTGTGGCGCCCTCAAAGACACAATAAAATATCCAAAATGACGAATACTGGGATGTGTGGACCCCAATGATGCCGGAACAAGTGCTAGAAGGTGTGGACATCATCATCAAAATATCTTGGACCAATCTCATGCCATTTCCTTGCTGCATTAAGCCAAATCGATTTCTTCAATGAGCCATTCCTCTGCCGGAAAACCACCTCAAAAAGTACAAAAATGTCTGTAACTCATTGCCAAGTGTCCCAGACAGAAATCTGACTGTACCAAACTGTTTGGCGATAGGGTAAAATGGTAATAACGACTGGCTGTACCCCTATCTCCCTTTGTAGCGCCCTAGGAGAACGTGCTGGACAGGCCATTTTTGCATGGCAAACTAGAGAAAAATGGTAATCTGACCATATCATCACCTGTAAGTGCTCGAAACTGATAATTGAGTGCACCAATGAGCTCAAAATGCTCAATTCCACTAGGAATGAGTACTTACACACCATGTGACCATCAAAAGATACCTATGTAAGCTCATCCATGCCCAAAATAATAAAAATAATGGTCCGTAAATAATAATAATCATAAAAATCCATCAAACCATCATCTGAAACTACTGTCTGAGGCATGGAACCATCTAATGGACACATATGGGCCATGAATAATGTATCTCGAACACTCTCTGCCCAAACTCATCCTGGACTCTGTGGTTGACTTGGTCAAATTGGGTTGACCAGGTAAAAAATGATCAAAATAATGATCCAAACCATGAATAACTACTGCTGCAAGTACAAATGGTTATGATATGCTCCTTCAATTATATCAGTAGCTAGACCAAAGCATAGAATGATGTTTAACTGGCGTAAGCTTGTAAATAATAATGTAAATAAGTCTAGATCAAAGTAACTAGCTACTAAAAACAGGATTTTCAAGTGTGTACTTGTTTAGTGACTTGAACAATTTTGCTAACCATGGGTGAGGGTGGAAAAACAAAGGCTAGGCTAGGGGAAGGACTCAACAACCTCAACACTGCAATCTCTCGGATGAAGGAACCAGGGAGACCACCTACACATATATTGGATAGAAGATAACACGAGGAATGGTGGTGTCTCACAAATGGGTAGAGTGATGAGAATGCTTCCAATAGACTCTAGACAAACAATCTTTTAGCAATTTATTATTTGTCAGCTTTCACATTTAAGATTTAACATTTATTTCACTTTATAGATTTTCACTAGCCAGCCTCCAAGAGTAGGTGCCTTGAATAGCCTGGCGGGCCTCAGATAATGACTCAGTATGACCTCCATTGCCCGCCACCATCCATAGGTGCGATGGAGTGACCACCCTGTTGTCCTATAGGGGCAAACAACCTTACATCATACAAAGGATGAGTGTGTGTCCCTTGGCCATTGACTAGCTAATATAGATATGCATGGTTAATGTTTAGCAACACTGTTTTTGCTGACTAAGCATCCCTTAGATATAGCTTTTAAGATCCGATTTCTAGTGTTTAGCAACACTTTTGTAGGAATACTTGGTTTCGAGGACTAGAGGAGAACAATCACTGTGACTAAAATCACACATTCCAATGTCGAGACATAATGCAAACTGGGAATCTATCCAACACAGAGGTTTAGGTGGGGGAAGTCCCCGAGATCACTAGCTAAGTTGTGAGTTGGGATAAAACCAAAACTGGAAGATAACGGATGGACGGAGAAAATGACTAATGGTGCCATGGATAGCAAAGGCCCTAAAATAAGGGAATGGACAAGTCAGTACTTCATGGAGTAAGGGTATGACCAATGAGTATATACAAGAACCTCCTACTAATAGTAACTAACCACTTCTATTCTAAACAACAAGCAAGCATCAAATAAGATAGAGCCAACAACCATCATAATATACCCAGTCATAAACTACCTAGATAAGAGGAAGAGCACATCAACAACCCACATGTACCAAAATATACCTGCTGGATCATATACCCGAGTCCCTGATCTGAACTGTCTGAAACACACTGAAGCACTGCATCTCGGTATAACATGGGCTCTAAAAATCGACCTGCTCTGAATGTTGGTAGAATGCATATCTCAATCACCGACCTGTGGTCATGGGGCTTAGTCCTGGCATGAGACTGCAACTGTGCAAACTCTGGATCCACTGAATGTATACGAGTGATCATCAAAATGCTGCTCATCATAAACTGATCTCATCAAAATTTGTAAAGGACTGGCTCAAAAATATACTGGAAACTGATCTGCAATCATGGTAGCCCGGCTACTATGGATGGGATAACAAGTCTCAAAACAACGAGATCGATAATCACCACAAATTGAAGCAGAACAATCCATAGCCACCAGGTTCCAAAAAGGAAATATCCAACCCTGAATCCGCTAGAAAGACTGGCTATGCAGAGTGCTGAAGGGAAAAAAACCCTTGAAACTCTGCACAATGGGACAAGATTGAGACAAGGCCGAAGCCCTCATGCACCTACAAAAACCCCTCCAAGATCCAAAGGTCGAGAGAAGTCAACACATAGGGGAAGACATCATCAAAGACAAGGAGGAGGACTACCATGCCATTGAGTACTGCAGGGCCGAACCACCAGACCAATGCTAAAACTTGCTGACACCTCTGAACCAGGAATCCAAAGAAGAGTAGAGAAACCCCAAGTGCTGCCACCATGTGAAGAGCCTCCCTCCACCAGCACCCAAAACGCTTATCAACTAAGACTGCACCAAAAATACAACCTTTGCCCTTGAATAAATAGGGTTCCAATCTATTTAGTTCTTGGGCATACCAGATGTAGCTCCGAAACTCACTTGGAGGGATGGAAAACATCCCAATCACCAGCACAATGGGAAACAGTAGCAGAGATGACCATAGATGCTGAGCATTGGGTTGCCAGGAGACCTGCAGGTCAAAAAATGAAACGGCTAGGGTAAAAACCCTAGCCACCATCACAACTTCACTCCTCTCCTTAGAAAAATTTGGATCTTAATGTTTCCTGAGGTTAGTTACAAGGTTTAAATCCATGTAGATATGTTGGTCTATGCATGTGTGACAGATGGGAACAAAGGCATACATGTCTATCCTGGGGGGAGCTCACAATATTGTGGCCAGTTTACAGTTAGTTATTTTAATTTACCTTTTTTTGGTCCATTTTCAGCAGAATATTCTAGCAAATATAGAAGACAGACAATGCTAGCAATCCTATTGTTTTATCTCGATTGCCAACATTGCCGTGCTATATTCTATCAGAACCATTGTTATTAGAATCAGTCCTATTCATGCAAAATCGGCCGGCCCAACCACTTTCAACCCTCCAATGATTCGAACCGCCTATCCGGACTAGAAATGGCCGGTCCGGTATTGAACCGATGTTTTTTCATTGAAACGGCCTGTGTCGTACCATGCCATACAACTACGACTGTAGGCCCATAAAATGCAGTTTAAAAAAGAACCCACTAGAAACCCCTACTCTAATCTAACCTAACCTAATCTAAACAATAATCATTAGTAACAGTAAATGGTAATATTAAATTCTTAAAGTAAAAGGATAGAAAATGAAAAAAGTGACATTCTTTTTATCTTTCATTTTCTATCCTTTTAGTTAAATTTTTAACATTACCATTAATTGTTTCAGGATGTTTGAGAGTGGTTCCAACCTCATCGGATTTCATATGCAAAAATTAGAATTTTAGATCCCATTTGGAATTCAACAGACTTAACCGTGTTCAAGGTTTCAGGATTGCAATGTTTCGACTGTATTCTATCATGTATGAGTAGGGAATTGACATTTAATCAAGCGTATCAACCCCTCTATGTACCTCAATGTTTGCAGTACTAATTTTTTAACTCCTTTGTCATGACCTTAGTAAAAATGTACTCTTCACTCAAGCAAAATTACTTATTAGGCATGCAATGTTTTTGCTACCTTTTTTTAATGCTTGGATTAGGAGGTTTCATTGAAATTGTAGGGTGTTGAGTAATTTCCTTGGAGGATTAACTTTTAGATTCGAGATAGAGGCAAGGGCTAGAGCCTAGAGGTGGGGGGTGCAGGGTGCTATTGACGAATAGGATCCCAATACAAGCAATGATTTTGATGCTATGTAGTTATTTGATGTAGCATGAAGTTTTGAAGTTTTTCGGACTCTAGAGGCCATTTAGAGCCTCTTTGTTTATGTATTTTGGGTCAGATATAGATTGCACTCGATGCAATTTTAGTTATATAGATTGCACTCGATGCAATTTTAGTTATATGCACCCTTACTTTCTATATACATGAGAAACTTTGCATATTTGTGTATCATTGTTTGGATTCTTATGGAAGCACATGATTTTTTTTTCAAAATTTGAATATTTTATGTATTTTTTGGTCGACTGGTTTTTTTCCTGTTCCTGTCTGTTTCAGAATTGTTGGTTCCGCTGGTTCGATGACCGGTCCAGTTCTGATAACATTGATTAGAATTGCATATGTTATCTTCAAGTTCTGTCTCAGATATTCAAGTGTTTGTATGACTTCCAATTTAACCTTGACTTTGGATTTTTGCAGATGGCACATGAACTGTATGGGATGTTATCTTCCAATGTGACTACCGTGACTGGGGAAAATATAAAGGCAGCATATGGTGGCGAGGAAGAATCCTTCCTTAGAAAAGTTGTGACTCCCATTTATAATGTTATTTCAGAGGTACTTCACATCTGTCTGTACTTTCACATCCTTTTGATTATGTATGTTGTTCTCGATAATATGAGCAGTTGATACATATATCTTGACATTAATGGCTATTTGTTTTTTCTGTATAGGAAGTCAAGAGAAATAGAAAGGGGACAGCCAAACACTCGCAGTGGAGGAACTATGATGATCTGAATGAATTTTTCTGGTATGTAAGATATGTTACAACATGCTAGCCAGAATGTCTATACATGTGAGTTTTTCTATAATTGAATGCTATGCTAAATCTTGACTATCTTCATTTACAGGTCAGCTGATTGTTTTCACCTAGGCTGGCCAATGCGTGCAGATGAAGATTTTTTTAATGTACCACAAACAAGTGGAAAACTTCCATCCATGAAGGTAGCAACACTGTCAATATTTTTATATTCATGAACAATATCTGTGAAACCTTGTATTGGAAATAGCATAAGATTCTTAACAGCAATTGAGTAATAATGCTCCCACAAGTTGAAATCATAACAGTGATGCAGAAAAAACTTGGTAGATCAGTTGAGATACGGGTCTGTTTATTTTGAGTTGAGAACTGGTCCATTGATAAGACACGGAAACCATAATACGATATAATATAGTTGGAGGATGTGCTTTGGGTAAAGGATCGAGATTGTATCCAAGCAAAACTTGTGTTAGTAGGAAATTTGTTGTTTGTGTAGCTCATTTTTCTTGTAGACCTATCTTTATCTAAGTCCTTCCTACCTCCTTTACTAGAGAAGAATAACAACAAAGCAAGATTCCCTTTTGTTCTTGAACCAACTTCACTTAGCAGAGTCCATTACTCCAATCACATCATGTTTCTTGGTAAATCTCCTGTAATTGTAATGCTATTCTCTGTCCCATCCCCTCATACCAAATCAATTATGGTTCGGTCTCTTTACATCCTACAACCACAACTTAATATAATATAGAAGACAAGTAGATTAGCATGCAATTCAGCCTATTAGGATTCTAAGGGGAGAATAGTGATGCATCTTGGCACATTGGGATACCTTGAATGATGCAAAATGTATATCATCATTCATACTTATATGTTTATCATCATTCATTTTGTTTACCAAGGAAAATCTCATGGGGAAACCCAAGGGATGCTTCCCCACATTGGTGGGTGCCATCCATATTAAATCTGTTGGTGTAGACTAGTCCACCACACCCAAGGGGATCTGAATCGAGCACGTACTAGCACAGATCTAACCAAATGGCTAGCAACATTGGCAACAATTTGTTGATCTAACCCCTTGGTCTTTATATATATATATATATATATTTGAAGGGAAACGACCAATGGATGGAAAAACCATGAATAAGGTCATGTTGCTAGCTTGTGTAACTCATTTTTCTTGTTAGACCTATCTTTATCTATCTGAGTCCTTCCTACCTCCTTTACTATAACAAAAAAGCAAGATTCCCTTTTGTCCTAGAATTAACTTCACTTAGTAGGGAGTCCATTACTTCAATCTTATAATGTTTCTTGGTAAGTCTCCTTTATTTTTATGACTAGTATTGATCCCATTCCTCCATATCAAATCTATCGGTCTCTTTACATCCTACAACCACAACTTCGTATATATGGAAGATAAGTAGGATAGCATGCAATTCGGCCTTTTGGGATTTTTGCTAATGTAATTGTAACTTCGGAAGATATTCACTTGTATATTTTATATTGTATTTGTATTTTATTATTGTACCTCCGATGGTGATGTTTATTCCTCTGGTCGGGAAAGTCATTATTGTATTTGGGTCATGTAAAGTCATTGAGGTTAACCCTCCATTGTATGTCGGGGCATTAGACCCCAGAGTTAAGTTGTTAATGAGTTATTAGACTCTCCTAGAGAAGTAGGCCCAGTTAGGTACAACTAGGTGCCGACCTAGTTGGGTAAAGGTCAAGTGAAAGTTAAAGTATAAATAGAGAGGGTGCCTCTCTCATTTGGATAATTCACTCACTCACTTAATTCGCATTAGTGAGAGAGAGGAGGAGTTCGCACAAGTGAAGAAGAGAGAAGCTGCTGAAGACCATCTCTATATTTGCGTTTTACTTTTCTGATATTGTATTGGTGCTCATTCTATCTCTGAGGAAGTTGCAGAGCTTTCTGCTTTATGGTTTCCCCAAGGAAAATCTTTGTCTCTTGTCTCTTGTGTTTATTGCTGTGCATGTTATTCTCTCAGTTAAGATCCTAGATAATATTGAATTAAATTGTGAAAAACTAACATGGTATCAGAGCTAACTTGAGAAGAAGACACTGTGCAGCTGCGGAAGCTAGGGATTCTTAATTTTTGGACTTCTTTCCACAGATCATCAAGGGCAGAAGGCTAGGCTAACTCGCCTTAGGAAGGCGCATCTTTCTGTCGAAGCAGAAGTTGATTCTGAGCATTTTTAGTTTTTGGCCTGTAACTACTGGTGGAAATTAGGGCTTTTCACATAAGTGGAATTTTGGAGTGCAATCAGCATAGGGAAGTTCTCGTCCTCAAAATCGAAATTTAGAGACCAAGATCGAAGTTTTTGAGTGGGTGAAACTTCAGGAAAGTCAAACCCTAGTTTGACTTTGACTAGAAAAACCATAAAAAGCTAGAAATTGCAGATCCGATCGCAAGTCAATTTTCAAGGGTGAATTTTTGGAATCTTTAGAAACCAAGTGTACCAGCATACTCTCATCCAGGCGCATCTTCCTGTCAAAACAGAATTCAATTCCGAGAATTTTTCATTTTTCGGCCCGTCACTACTGCCGGAGGAAAAATAGGGCATCAGATATTTTTGGTTTCCGTTGACTGATTTAGGGAAGTGAGTACATTGGACAACTTGCCTTGAGGAGGCATATCTGTCTGTACAATCAAGAGTTCCAAATTCCAACTTTGGAAAATTAGGGTTTCTCTGACAAACGCTAGGCCAACCAGCTCCAGATCCAACCCGGGCATATCAAATTGGTAAGATCTAAATCTTTTGTATTTCCATTTGAGGTTCTCATTAAAGATGTCTCACCACACCAAGCTTGAGGATAAGTTTGAAGGGGTTGATAGCTTCTGAGCATGGAAGTATATGATTACACTTGTCCTTGAAGAGAATGAATTGGACACATATGTGAATGAAGAAGTTCCAGTTCCAGAGGGAGATGAGGCTAAAGCTTTACACAAGAAGAACTTGGTCAAGGCCAAGAGGATCATTAAAGATTCTATTAAGGATCACCTCATCCCACATGTGTCATCCTTGAAGACACCTAAAGAGATGTTTGATTCCTTGAACAAGCTATTTGGAGGGAAGAATATAAATCGGAAAATGACCTTGAGGAACCAGTTGAAGAATGTGAAGATACAAAATGCAAAGACCATGCAGTCCTACTTTACAAGGGTCTCTCAAATCAAGGAGCAACTTGAAGCTGTGGGAGAAAATATAGAAAATGGAAAAATGTGATGACCACCTTGAATGGTCTCCCTAGATCATGGGATTCTTTCATTCAAGGGATTTGTGCTAGAAAGAAGTTAATCACATTCAGTAGGTTGTGGGAGGAATGCTCACAAGAAGAAGCTCGACTTGTAGCTCGAGAAGAGAAGATGGGAGAAAACGACGATCAAGCTCTCACATCACAGTCCAAGAGGAATAACAACAAGAGGGAGCACCACCACAGTAAGAAGGAGAAGCATCACCACCAAAGTCAGAGGGAGAACTTTAGAAGATCCAGAAAAGATCTATCTAATATTAGATGCTATACATGTGATGAGCAAAGACACTACTCTAGAAATTGCCCCAGAAATAAAAGTGGCTCCCACAACAAGAAGAGGCACCATGCTCACACCGCAGAGGATGATGAACCTCCAAGGAAGAGAACCAAAGAAGAAAGTGACGATTCTTCAAGTGATGAAGAATATGTATTGTAATGAAGGTAACCAGCTACAAGGGTTCATTCAGAAAGTTTCACCTCATAAGAGAAAGCTAGAGATGACTTTCTGTATTACATAAAAGAAGTAGGAGAAGCTCCTACAGATTTGGACTTCGGAAAACAAATAAAGATCAATGCTCTATGGAAGAACCTCTCAGCATTGGTTAAGGTGCAGAAGAAAGGAGTACACTATCAGAGACTCCAGTAGCTCCGGAAAAGAAGCAAAGATCAAGAGGGGGCACACTCTAGTAGCTTCGGCAAGGAAGCAAAGATCAAGAGGGAGCACACTCCAGTAGTTCCTGCAAGGAAGCAAAGATCAAGAGGGAGTCCACCCAACAATCAAACAAAGATAAGTATTTGAATTGTTATTTCTCGTATGTGTGGTTACTTAAATGATATTGTTTAGTCATGTACATACTTATGTTCCTAGATTTAGGATATGTGTTATGCATGTTAGACAAGTTGCATTAATGAACAAGATACTACTAATATGCAAGTAATGGGTAAGTGACTGATGGTACTGTACAACATTCCATTGCTACTTATCTAGAATGAAACCTCTTTGCTAACATGTTTGGAGTAGTGCACACTCTTAATGATGTTCTGGTAGAGATGGAAGGCATCTAGAAGGTTACCGTATAAATACGGGATATGGATGAATGTTGTGTTGAAGCATTGGCTAAAATAGTTGCATGACTGTCTGACTTATGTATTTATGCATAAGAAGTTTTTTTTGAAAATTATGAAATGTTTTTAATCACGCAACTAAATTGACTTGTAGGAAATATCGTGTACAATCACCTACAAGGGGGACTTGTCTCGAAGAAGACAATTCAAGAAGACCATGAAGTTCGTGAAATAGAACACCCACAGGAACTTGTAGATCCACCCCGTGAGAACTCTCACAAGAGGAAACCTGCATGGGTACGAGAGGCACTTCAGGATGCAGAGAGATATGGCGCTCCAGAAGGAATGCACAGAGAAAGCAAGAGACCGAGGCCATACTCCAGCTATGTAGCCCTGCTGTGTGACATCATTGACAAAGAACCTTCCAACTATGAGGAAGCAACAAATAATAAAGAATGGAAGGATGCCATGATCAAGGAATACCAGTCGATCATGAAGAATGATGTCTAGGATGTAGTTCCGAGACCAGAAGGGAAGTGTGGTGTGAGTTCCAAGTGGATCTACAAGATCAAGCATGCTGTAGATGGCAGTATAGAAAAACACAAGGCAAGGTTTGTGGCATGTGGCTTCTCCCAGAAGGAAGGCATAGATTATGAGGAGACATTTGCACTCGTAGCCAGATACACTTCCATCAGAACAATACTTGCATTGGCTGCAGTAATGAAGTGGAAGGTACACCAGATGGATGTCAAGACAACGTTTTTGAATGGTGTAGTGGAAGAGGAAGTGTACGTGGAGCAGCCACTCGGATTTGAGACACATGACAGGCAGACTCGTGTGCAAATTGAAGAAGGCCTTGTATGGATTGAAACAGGCACCCAGGATGTGGTATGTCGGGATGGATAGTTTCCTGATGAGCTTGGGATTTACTAAGAGTAAAGTAGATTCCAACTTTTACCACAAGGTTGAAGTGGGAAATCCAGTGATACTTCTACTCTACCTAGATGACCTGTTTGTTACATGAGAGGATGGGCTCATTGCAGATTCGAAGAGGAAACTTGCCGCAGAGTTCGAGATGAAGGACCTGGGTATGATGCACTATTTCCTAGGCATGGAGGTGTGGCAGAATCCAAATAGGATCTTCCTTGGACAAGGGATGTATGCAGTGGAGATCCTGAAGAGGTTCGAGATGATGGACTGCAAGGCCATGGCCACACCTGTGGCATCGAACCTGAAGCTATTGAGTGATGCTTCACTAGAGTCAGTTGATGCCACGATTTATCGTCAGATGATTGGATTTTTGATGTACCTAACGAATACGGTACCAAATATTTGCTTTGTTGTGAACACATTGAGCTAGTTCCTGACGAATTCGAGACATGTTCACTTGATTGCTGCAAAGCGTATTCTGAGGTACCTGAAGGGTACGGTTGATTATGGGCTCAAGTATGATGCGAATCAGAAGATTAACTTGGAGGGTTATGTTGATTCGGATTGGGCAGGCAGTGCGATTGATAGGAAGAGCACTTCGGGGTGCTGCTTCAGTATGGGATCAGGTGTGATCTCCTGGTATAGTAGGAAGCAGTCCCACGTGGCATTGAATACAGCCGAAGCAGAGTATGTCGCAGCTTGTTCGGCTAGTTGTGAGGCAATATGGCTTAGGAAGCTACTGTCTGATTTGTTTGATCTCTGGTTGGATGCGACTTATATATTTTGTGAGTATCAGAGTTGTTTGAAGTTGTCTGAGAACCCGGTGTTCCATGACAAGTTGAAGCACATTGAGATCAAGTACCACTATATCAGGGATATGGTGCAGAGAGGAGCAGTGAAGCTCCAGTATGTTGCGACAGACGAGCAGATAGCCGATGTGTTGACCAAGCTGCTAGCCAGAGTGAAGTTTGAGTACTTCAGAGAGAAGCTTGGTGTACTCCAGATTGAGGTTCCTTCCAAGGGGAAGTGATGATTCCGGAAGACACAGATGCACGTGAGCCATTCTCACATGGTGGTAGGTGTGTCCTCCCATGGTGCAGATGTAAGGGCTGGGGCCATTTCGACATGGTTGAGGTGTGTCTTCCCATGGTCGTTGATATAAGTGCCGGGCCATTCTGACATGGTTGAGGTGTGTCTTCTCATGGTCGTTGATATAAGTGCCGAGTCATTCCAACATGGTTGAGGTGTGTCTTCTCATGGCTGTTGATGTAAGTGCTGTGCCATTCCCGCATGGTTGAGGTTTGTCTTCCCATGGCGTAGATGTAAGGGCAATGACATTCTCACATGGTTGAGGTTTGTCTTCCCATGGTGTAGATGTAAGTGCTGAGCCTTTCCTGAATGGTGGTAGGTTTTTCCTCCCATGTTAGTTGATGTAAGTGCTGTGTGATGTGCATTTGGGCTATGCTCCGTTGATGTTGAGATGATTTGGATGTGATGAGGTGACAGTAGGAGACGCAGGTTTTTGCAGAGGCAGTATAATAAGTCTTGGCCTGTACCTACTTGATGGCTTGCTCGCAGAGATGATGAAGACCTACATGGAGGCTAGGCCTACATCTAGCATGAAAAAGGGTTGGCTTAGTAGAACTTCCTATGATGAGTAGAACTGAGAGATAGCACCAATCGATGATCGAGATGACGAGGATTGCAGCAGTAGTGACGACAATGATCCAGTGTTGATGATGATGTTCCAGCATTGTTGATCCAACGACGAAGACTTGTGTTGATGACTGTGTCAAGAGAATACCTTCCTAGTTAAGAGGGAGTGTTAATGTAATTGTAACTCCAGAAGATATTCACTTGTATATTTTATATTGTATTTGTATTTTATTATTGTACCTCTGACGAAGATGTTTATTCCTCTGGTCGGGAAAGTCATTATTGTATTTGGGTCATGTAAAGTCATTGAGGTTAACCCTCCATTGTATGTCGGGGCATTAGACCCCAGAGTTAAGTTGTTAATGGGTTATTAGACTCTCCTAAAGAAGTCGGCCCAGTCAGGTTCAACTAGGGGCCGACCTAGTTGGGTAAAAGGTCAAGTGAAAGTTAAAGTATAAATAGAGAGGGTGCCTCTCTCATTTGGATAATTCACACTCACTCAAATCACATTAGTGATAGAGAGGAGGAGTTCGCACAAGTGGAGAAGAGAGAAGTTGTTGAAGACCATCTCTATATTTGGGTTTTACTTTTTTGCTATTGTATTGGTGCTCATTCTATCTCTGAGGAAGTTGCAGGGTTTTCTCCTTTATGGTTTCCCCAAGGAAAATCTTTGTGTCTCTTGTCTCTTGTGTTTATTGCTGTGCATGTTATTCTCTCAGATAAGATCCTAGATAATATTGAATTAAATTGTGAAAAACTAACAATTTTAAGGGTAGATTGGTGATGCATCTTGATCGACAGGGATACCTTGAGTGAGGCGATAAAGCATGCCTAACAACAAGCCTACCGTGTGGCATAAATACCCATATTCATTGCCATTTGATGTTCATTCTCATTCCTCATGCAACCAAAAATCATATGGTCCAGCTTAGTAATCTTTGGGGCTTTTTGTTAGTGTTGTTTAGGGGTTTGTAGATAGGGCTCTCTCTTGCTTGGATACTTTTTATGTGGCTTTAGGAGCTGTGATCAATGCTCTCATAAAACTGATTGTTGTCTTATTGGGTTGGATTCATTTTTTGAGTGGATTCTTCATGTTTGGTCCTACATTCACCCAGGGGTTTTTGTCAAGTACTTTGGTATTCCTTTTGGGGTTGGATTGTCGCTAGTTGCCATGTGGGATTTGTGTTTTTAGAGCTTGATTAGTAATTTGCATGTTTGACCATAAGCACTTTTCCTTTGTAGGGAAGTTGACTGTGGCGGGACACATTCTTTAGGCCTTGCATGTGTCCTATGTCTCTTGTTGCACTGATAGTAGCGAGGTGCTTACAACCCAGTTTGGCGGAGATGTTGTCACGTTTGTCATGTTTCACATATTAGTCATTTTATGTAACATAACGTTCCATTGTCGGTTCATAACTTATCAAAAATAAAAAGTAATTAAAAAAATTGATGTCATCTCATAAAATAAAAAAATTAAAACTAATATAGATTAATCTCAAACCTTTTACACATCAAGAAAAATTTACACATTAAGAAATTGGATCCCTCTCGGTGCTTAATAGATCCGGGTTTGAGATGAATTTATGTTGGTTGGTAGTAGGATGCAGTTCCAATGGCTTGAACAACTGTTGAGGCCTTATTTGTGGTCAAAGTATGGTGGCAAATGAGGTCTTGCCTTAGTTCCTTGGGATGTTTTCACTATGCCCAAGGGCAAAGGGGGTCTTGGTCTTATTGATGTTGCTTAACAGGACAATATTATGATGGTTAAGTGGATAGTGTGGAAGTTTGAGGGGTCCACTCCTTGGTAGCTACTGTTTAGGCACTAGGTGCACTTAGCATATCATATTGGTAGAGTTCAAAGGGCATTTGCTTTATGTGACATTATTTCTCCCCCTCCCCATCTCTTTTAGGACTCGAGTTCCCTCATATTTAGGAGCATTTGGTTAGCTTGGAAAGTTGTCGTTGGGTTGGTTCGATGGCATTGGGGGGATAGCTATGTCCGTTGTGATTCATCTTGTCCACCATTTTGGAGTTGGAGGGATTGTGGCGATTGCATTATGGAGGTGTTGTGCTTTTGGGCATGTTGGTTGAGTTTGAAGGGCATCTTCTTCTGGAGAGATTTATGGGATCTTCGTGCATGCTCTTGGAAGGAGTGGAGGCCTCTTGCTTAGGAATGTGGGATGTGGGCTCCTTACCACTAATTTTCTTCTATCATCTGGCTCTGTGCCCTCATTTTGGAGTCTAAGGTGTTTAAAATGAACATTGGTATGCCTACGTTGTTTTGGAGATAATAGGGCTAGAGTTATGGTCGTTTGTTTTTGCTTTTGTAGTATGACTCATGTTGTCTTTACTCAACACTTCATTTGAGGTGTTTCTCTTTCTTCGGTTCTTTATATTCAATGGGTATTGTTGTTGCACAACCTAGCAGCATTAGGATTGCAAGGATTAATTGATTGCTAAACCGACAAAACCTCAGGACATTAACCCTAGGTGTTACATGGGAAAGGTCCTCTCTCTTTAGGTTTCCCAAGCCAACCTAAGCAGAACCTGGACTAACCACGAGAGGTGTCCCAAGGAAAAATTTTCCAGGTACTTGCTAGAAAACACTAGCTTTCCCACAACACTTGCTTGATTGATTTCTAAGGAAACAATGTGCCTAAGAGAATTAACAAAGGGTTGAAATATAGCATACTGTGGGTAGACTAAAGGGTTCTAAGTTTTGGAAGAATTTTTTAACTTAAAGAGTGCCAACTGGTTTCCAGAGCTTCAGTATCAAAGATCCGGGTGCTCACCTTGTTTTAGAAGTTTGGTGGAGTTCATTGTCCTCTCCCAACATCACCAAATAAATCTCAGTCTCATCTCTAGCCAAGGTGCACTTGTTTGTCCAACAGACTTCAACCTGCAAAACAAATGAGAAAACGATTATAGAAGTAGATCACATTAACCAAAAGATAAACTCATTGTTTGCAAATCGAATTGGCAAGCAGAGGAAACAAGAGGAAATGCAAGAAACAAATAGCATATGCAAATCGATTTCATTCATAGAAGAAACCCCTAGTCAAATGAGAGCAAGTCGCCCTCTTCCCTGTAAGCGAAATCACAAAATACAATATCCAAGGCGAGAAATAATCGAGATCTAGTAGTAGAAGAAGCTCGAAAAGAAAGGAAAATTTATCAAACTCATCCAAGAATCAATAGGTTTGCACCACAAGATGTTTTGACATTATTCACTACTGAAATGAGCCAAGAATCCATTACAAATGAGGAGCTCACTCTCTTTTAAAGATTGAGAGTGACAAAATCCCTAACTCATCCTTATACTGATGGCTGAGATTAAAAGATGCCAATACATGATCAATGGTTGAGATTTTATCTCATTTTATCTCTTTTTACATAGCTGGAAATGACCATCACTTGAGGGGGGCAAATTACGTCTTACAGTCCATTTTCACAACATGAAAAATCATTCTTTTGGCAAGTTGGATGCCTAGGGGACTGTTATCACACAACTTGTAGATGTCCCTAAAAGTGATCCTATCCAGGATGGTAGAGGCACTGGACAACTAAAGAGGTGACCCAAGAGATGCCACAGTTCCCAATGCAATTGGTTGTCATGCTAATCGAGGCACTCTTCACTTTAGATCTAGCCTAAGCAAGACCAAGGGGGAGACCCTAGCTAGCCAATGAGGGCCAATGAACCCACTCAAGACCTCCTAGGGAAATGTGAAGATGAAAATAGGAGGAGATCAAGAGTGAATAGATCTAGATCTAGGATTGATAAGTGGACCAAAGGAGTTAGGGCTTGGTTGAAGAGGCTTATGAGATGGGAAAATGTTCAACCAAGGAATGATTACGCCACTTATGGGTTACGATTAGTAGATCTAGATAGATCTAATGCCAAGTGGAAAGACCCAAGTGGGGCCCACCCTTAAAATATGGAAAATGGTCAAAATGGGTCCCACAAGGTGAAGATCAAGGTGAAATGGTACTAGGGGGTTTGCTACTCAACGGATGTATGGATTTGAGAAGGAACAAGCAATACCCACGATGTGGATCTAGCAAAATCCTACCTACCCAACAAGTGTGACCTCCCTTGGAGGGGCCCAGTGCCTTAGATGAGGGGGTAAATGGAGTCGGATGCCCACCAAACTTTAGATCCAAGGTTTATTAATTATTATCTAGGTGGGTTTTAGTTATTAAGCCTAAGCAATTGCTAGATCTCACCGGATCTAAAAAATAAAAAATGAGGGTTTTGAGATATGAGGGTTTGAAGTGACCAATGGGTGAAATACATAAAAATGGATATGTACCTTGTAAATCATACCATCATACCTCAAATGCTTGCGGCTACCTTGTACATCAATGATCCTTGCATTTAGTTACAATTCCAAGCTAGATCCAAGTGATTCCAAGCTAATTGTCCAAGTCCAAGGAGGAAAAACGTCATACTTCACCTGTAAAACAAACTACATAACGTGAGATTTGATTCACAAATAAGCAAGATCTAATCATGGCATATCAAAAGAAGTAAATCAATGGACAAAGCACAATTGAAAAACTCCCTTCAAGATGAAAACGTCTTGCCCGAGGGGGATGTGAGAAACCCCAATAATCTTCCCTCCAAGCAATTTGCACCCCTGCAACAGTTCAATTTGGCCTCCATCTGTAATTGTTAAAATCACCTGTGAACAACCAAGATGTCTAAAGCAAAGATGTATAATCATGTACAAGAGCATCCAATCAAAGCAAGAGAAGCAGATCCACAAAAATAGTATTTTATTCCAGTATTTCCAGAGCCCCAAAGGTGCCTTTACAATAGGGGGGTCTCTTCCTTAAATAGGAGGAGAGAGACCAACACCCTAACCACTTTTTAAACGAGTAGTGGAGATCAAAAGATAAATACAATACAATCAACGACTAAGATAAGCCGGTACAATTTAACACAGATCCACTCACATGAGCGGGGTGCGTACTCACTAAAAGAATCTTTAGGGGGGTGCGCACCACATAAAAGTGACTAAAATATAAGTGTGCCACATAAGATGACAAGGACAAGTGACTAGGAGCACATGGTGGGGATAGGAGGCTTTGTTATCCTTCACTAGCATCACCCCATGGCACAATGATATAACATATGACTCAATAACATGTCCAAGTGAATAAATGATCAAATCCTGGCCCCCTCAACTGAGAGAAGAATGCATCAAAACACAACCCTGAAAGTGTGTGGACCCCACTGAATGCTGCAAGCTGATTTGGAAGGAGTGGGATACAGCATAGATGACCTTTGAACAGACCTCAAGCCAAAACCTTGCCTCAATAGCCCAAATCGATTTCCTTAATGACCTTTTTATCCCATTTTTATCCCACCTGAAAAACCATCAAACTACCAGAAGCTCACTACTTGGTGCCTGGGCACAAAATCTAACTGTACCATCATGTTTGGAGAGGGGGTAATATGTTAATAACAAGTGGCTGGACCACCCCTCTCCTCTGTAGCGCCCTAGGTAAACGTGCTAACTCAGTGCAACTGCTGGACAAGCCACCTCTGCATGGCCAAGCTGGTCAATAAGTGGAAAACTGATCATATCATCACTGAAAGTGCCTAAGACGGAAAACTGAGTGTCTCAATGGATCCAGAAAACCCAAATCTATTAGAGATGAGTACCCATACACCATATGGATACCTGTAAGATCATCTGTAGCCTCAACCATATCCAGACAATAGAAATATAATGGTCTGGAGACAATAATAACCAATAAAAAGGTGCATCAACCATCATCTGAAAACCGTGTCCACTATATGGAACCATCATAAGGTGTATCAAGGACCATAAATCATCATCATACAACATCACTAGTCCAACTTGTTGTCCGCCAATATGCACACCAGCAGCGGAAATCTTTCGAAAGCTGTCTCTTCACTACAAGTGAGAGAGGTGTGGCCTTGGGGGCAAGCAATGAGCCAGGTACTGTCACCTGAATCCCAGCTCCTCCGTTTAGGCAAACTCCTAACGAAGCCAAGGGGGGTAGTCCCTAAAAGAGAGTTTCACTAAGGCTCTTTGTGTATTTAAGTGTTTTTGATGTGGTGATGTGGATGGGTGTTTTTTAGGAGTTTTTAAATGAGAGACAATGTAAAATTAAAATATAAGACAAGATAACGCAATCCACGTTGCAAATATAAGATGAAAGATACACTTGGGCAATAAACAGATCACTTCACGTAGATATAAGCAAATACTCCAATGTTGATATTTAAGCAAGCAAAATATAAGATGAAGGACCAGTGCCTTATGGAGTCAGAAAATAAAAGTGATTTGTAAACTTGACACAAGTGCTTGAAATGGAAAGTTTGTGAGAACGTTGTGCAGCTTATCTTGGTAAATTCAAAGTTTTAATTGTCTTGATTATTAGGGCTAAAACCAAGGGCATTCAAAGAAAGTCCGGAAAAGACAATATCAAGTGCCTCCGTTCAAGGACCTGTCGGGCCACCCAGTGCTCTAGCCAGGCCGCGCAATGCAAGCCAGCAAACTAGAGGCTGAACATGGAATCCCGACGCCCTCACTAAGAGATTACCCACTGAAATTATCTTATCGATCAACTCCGGATTGGTTGGTTATGGGGGTGAAAGTTTTAATTAGATTTTCACTTGTAAATTATCAAGTCTTCCACCTTTCTGAGTACTAGCCCAACCGTTTCTGGTTGGCAGAGCATACGGGTGTAGGACAGAAACCAAGATAAATTAATTAAGGGGTGTATGAGTGGAAAATTTTATTATTAGAGAACCTTGTTCAACTCTCCGACATAGAGCGCTCTTGACTTGATCTTATGACCACAGTTCAAGAGACTTGCTAAGCTTAAAATGCCTAATGCAGGGATAAATGCAAAACTAAAATGCCCTCCGATAGAGGGTGCTCTTGACTTGGATTTGGCCAAGTTCAAGAGACTTTGGTTTATTTTAAAGAAGCAGACAGTACTTGTGTTGTAAAAGCAGTAAATCAACTTCGGAAGATTGAAACCACGTAATAGATTTGCCAGATATGAAAAGATGCTTAACAAAAAACTACTTTGCCAAATAAAATGAAACTAAACTCAAACTAGTATTCTACCACACAAGATTTAATCTACCAGGTGGGATTGATCTCCGAACAAGATCAACCACTAGAACCGCCTGCACTTGAGAACCTCCAGCTAGCTGAAAGCTCTGCCAAGGAAACCGACGGGGAAGGAAGAGTAACCACAAATTATGTGCTCCTGCCCTTGCGACAAAATCTCAAGGATACAACTTCCGGTCGAAGGCTTTGGAAGAGAAAAAATGAGATGAAATTAAATGACAGTAAATCTAAACTACCCAAGAGTCTCTTTCAGGTCAAAGACCCTACTCGGGAGAGCATGGGGGTAAGTAAATATGGAAGAATGAGCAAAAATAACTCAATGAAATAAAACTAATCTAAGAGTATATGGAAAGATCTAAAGCTAAAAGCAAAACCACTCAATGAGACGAGACCACAAGGCTTCCCCAAATGGGGAAGTGGATGTGGGGGCTTAAAAACCCCACTTGCAAACTTTATTTATCAAGTACAATATTTAGGAATTTCAACCATTTGAAAGGACCTAGAGAAATAAAATGGAAAAAAAGCCTTAAAGGCCCTTTTTTACAAAGGAGAGTGATTGACTTTGTCTTCTTGTTTCAAATCCCAAGTGTTTTGGATCTTCTTGTTTTTTTTTTTTTGGTACTTGGTTCTTTTCTTCACTTTGTTTAATTCTTCCTCCTCTTATTTTTTAAATCTTCTTCTTGAGTTTGCTTTTATCACACCTACAACACAATGTAAATCAAACTACAAGCACCCTTTGGTATTAGTCAAATCAAACAAAATGAAACTAGATGCTCTTAGATCTAAGTATTAAATGAGATGCAATTTTTCAATGAGATCTAGATGCAACTATTCAAAGTAGACTAGATGCAACTAGAATGGGACTAGATGTAAGATCTAGAAAATGCCACTAACAACCTAGATACACACTAGCTCCTACAAAGACAAATGCAAAGTATGAGTTCCAAAAATGCCTAAATATTTAACTTTTGAAAAGCATGAAACTATTCATAAAAATGCAAAAAATATGGATCTAACTACTAAAATGACTAACCACAAACAAGTTTAAGATTTGTTCTTTTTGTGTCTTTTGGAAGGTGGACGAAAGGGAGGATGGGAAAACAAGAGGAGAGGAGATGGAGGAGGCTGCCAATCAAGAATAGGAGAAGGCTGCCAACAGTTAGGAAGAAAGGGCAGCGGCAAAATGAAAAGAGAAAACAGAGAGAAGGAGAAGAGGGCAGCGAAAGAAAAAGGGAGCAGCAAACAGAAAACAGAGGTAGCAGAGAAAGAATGGAGCAGCAAGTAAAAGAGGCAGCAAGTAAAGAGAAAAAGTAGTAAGGTAAGAAAAGAAGAAGATGAGGAAAAGAGACTTTGGGGAGCGCAAAGAGGGCAGCAAACTAACGGGACAGCAAACAGAATGGTGAAGGGGCTGAAGTTTTGGAAAAGGAAAGGAGATGCAAAAAGAAAGGAACCTTTTGGATGGACGAGAAGATCTAGGGAAGAAAAGGGCTAGCAAGTCAAGCAAAGGGGATTCAAGGAAAAAAAAGAGAGCTAGAAGAGAGAAGCTCTTAGACAGTAACCAAGTTTGAATGTGTCTTTTATGGATGGAAAAGATGCAAACTCTTCAAGCCTTGCATGTAACTTCGATTGGATCTTTGGAGGTTTTCCTGAAATGCACAAAAGTTAGAAAAATTTGTTGATGGAGAGGAGGGAGAGACACCCGAGTTCAACCTCCACTCTACCTTTGAAGATCTGCACACATGCACAACTTACAACATATACTAGATCATGCTTAGTATGTTAAACAAAAATGGAATGAAAAAGACACATAAGTATATCCGACTACAGTCTGTGCTCTTAAATCACATTTACCCTAACATAAATGAATAACTTGGACCATCAAATATTCATCCTATGCTCTTGATAAAGAGTTCTAAGCAAAGCAAGATCAAAGCATATAAGATTATAAGCAAATACACAAATACAATATCACCTCATAAGTTGAAGAACATTTCTCATTGACAAGCAAAGCACATCATAGACCTCCAAAGTCACTCTTTATTTCCAATGGTAGCAATGGCTACAAGCTTTTACAAAAATATGGCAGAGTAAGTTTACATCAAAAGTTCCATCCTGAATGAGGAGAGGAAGCCCTCATTATATAAATAAACTAGAAACCTAAACCTAAAAACGAAATGGCCACATGGAGAGACAAACTCTCAATCAAAGGGATTCGAATTTCCAATCAACATGAGCTTGGAGTGCATGACAATGGGCAAGTCGAGTTTGTGGTGTTTGAGAGTGAGGAGGTGGCCTCCACTCCTCCATAGTAAACTCCACCCACACCTTGTAATGTACACCAATCCAATACGTGATAGACACCTCACTAACTTGTGAATGCATGGAGGAATGCGTGAGCTCCATAATGGATGAGCTTGGAGTTGATTCGAAGTAGACACGAGTTTGTTGGTTGGAAGCTTGTGATGTGGCCTCCACCTCATGAAGGTGCCCACCATTCCTTAATTGCAAAACCAACAACCCACACAATGCTCGCCACTTCATCAAATTCGTGGGAGCTTAACCGTACGGCCAAAATGGCTCACGTCATCCTTTTAATTTGTAACTCCAAACTCTAATTTAACATGTGGTTTAATACTTTAATGTGGGTCGTACACCTTATTTGAAACATACACCACCTTCAAAAATTAATTTTTTAATCAATCTTGTCTTTTTTGGTTTTTTGTCATATAGTGTATTTTGTCATTTTTTAGCCAAAATGATGCATTTTTAGCCAAAACTGCTCCTGGGGTGATGTAACTGCCCGGAAACTGAAGAATGAAGGTGCCAACGTGAAGAGGATGCTCTGAGCGTCAAAACGAGCCTCCCCACGCCCAATTCCGCCTCCGAATGAGGTTTTTATCACTTCTTGAAATTTTTTAATTAAACCATTAAAAAATGGTCTAATTTTATGAAAAATTTATTTTTGCCGGAATCAAACGAAACTCCTAGAGGACCTAGTGCATGTTCATACAACTCAATCGATGTGGCTAACACATAAAAAATCCTAGACACAAGACTCTAATAACCACCTTAGGTTTTGACCACCATGGAAAATACTCCAGCTTTGGAGGTTTGAGTGAAAAACTCGGGGATTATACGCCACTGATGAGTAGCGCATAATTCCTAAGGAAAAAACACTCTAGAGTATCCCCCAAATGGCTAAACCTACGGATAGCCGAGTCTTTTATAAAAGGACCCCGTTTAGAGCAACATTTTACAAATTCCCCATGGGGGTATGAACATGCAGTTATTACAAAAGGGGCAAAATTGCCCTGAAATTGACTTCTGAACTTCTGAATGTTGATGATGAACATGAATCATGTTCAATAAATTGGCGGCTCATCGGAAGTTCAACTATTTGTACAAAATAGGTGATAACACAACTCATCACGGATCCCAAGGTTGACTTGGTCAAACTAGGTTTGACCGATCAAACTGATCAAAATATGACGTAGGCTAGAAGAGCTTACTACGGCAAGTGCAAATGGTTAGGACATGCTCTTTTAATCATTCTCATAGCAAGACTTAAAGCATTAAGCATCATTTCACTTGCAGTTAATAGATAATTACAATTAAGCATAAGTTCAAATAATTATTTACTTACAAAAGAACCTCAAGGATATACTCATTTTGTATACATGATCATTTTGCTAGCAAAGGGTGAGGGTGAAGAATGTAAGGTTAGGACAAAGGGGATGACTTAACTGACTCAACACTGTGATACTTTGGCTAGGGGAAAGAGAATACACACTTAAGCATGTGTCGGATATTAAACACACAGGGAATGGCAGTGTCTCACAAATGGAGTAAGTTGTTTAGAGGAGTGCTTATTCAATCTTGGCAAATGTCTACAAATCACATCATTATATTTCATTTACTTGGCCAACAGTCTTTGGATTTAGCATATATTTAACCACTGCTTTCTTTAGGCCTATATGACCCTTTTGGGGATTTTGCATGTGCTTAAAAGCACAACTACTAAAGCTTTCATCCAGGGTGCTTTTAGTTTCCAATTCATTTCATTTAACAACCTTTTTGGGGATTTTGCATGTGTTTAGCAACACAACTACTCAAGCTCTCATCCAGGGTGTTTATTCATTTAAGTTTCCACAAATGATGGTAGTATAATTTGCTTCAGGTTTTAGCCAACACAACTCAGACAACTAGGGGACTCTCTACAATCAAGACCAAACATCGGGGCAACCTACCAGAGTGATCAAGGTATTGAATCCAACTCACCAAAGGTAAGTTTTGTTACCAACTCAGAGCCGAGACACAAATTAACAGGGATGCTATCCAACACAGAGGCAAAAGTGGGGAAGTCCTCCATATCAAAGGTCGAGGTGTAAGTCAGGGTAGAAACCAAAAGTGGGAAAGATAACGGATGGATGGGGAAAGTGAAAGTGATGCCTAAGCTAGCAAGCCATAAAAAGGTGGGAATGATCATGTCCACACTTCTAGGAGGGTAAAACCAACGAGCATAAAACAAGAGCTTCTAAATATAAGTAATGCAACCATTTAGATAATTAATGATAACCAAATTCATTTCATATAGATATACTGCCAGATCATGATTACTAGATACTAAATCAAGCTATCAAAATGACCAAAAGAGCAAGATAATAAAACCAATTCACATCATATATCTGTGTATGTCATCTGGACCAACTGTAACCACTGAGAACACTACTGCTGAAACTCTAAGCACTGTATTGCATCTGTATGGGATAAAAGGTCATCTCAGTCATCAAATTTGAGTTCAAGAGGCTTAGCCTTGGCATAAGGTCTACTGCATGTCTGATATGGGGCTGCTCTGATGTGTGAGTGATCATAAATAATACTGCTTATCATAGCTGATCTCACTAGAAATGTGTAAAGGCAAAACTCAAAAATATGCAGATAATTGCTCTGCAAATCATGGTAGCCCAACTACTATGGATATGATAACAGGGACATGGGGGGATCATTAGTTGGTCCCCTCTTACATATTTTTCAAGTTATAACTTGATTTACATGCTTTTGTTTTGGCTGCTATGATCAATTTCGGCCCTAGTGGAGAATGCACCCCACCATGAAGAAATCGACAATAGTGTCAAGTAATAACATGTTGTTATGCTAGGAATGTGGTTAAAATATGTCTAGGGGACCGTTATAGCATAACCCAAGTCATATTTTACCATTCACTTATCCCAAATCTGACATCAAAGACCTTGGTCATTTTTAATTTTTTAATTTTCTGCTGGAATGAAATAATATATCATTGAATTTCCCAAAACTTCATTTTCCTTGCCCAAATTGTAATTCTAACAACACAAACGCATTTCTAGACATCAAAAACCATAAGATCCACTACTTATATGCCAATAACCAATCTAATATAATCTATGTGAAGCCCTCTCCAAATATTTTTAATTATATAGGTTAATTATTTTCTAAGAGAGGGGTGATGATCCATATATTATACAAGCAACCAGTTTCAACAAGAATATGTGCATGAAACTACTACTAATGCACCTAAACCACACCCTGCATAAGTCCTACTAACAGTGTTGATAGCAATTGTGGTAGGGATGTGTCTATACTAATTGCATCTTACTATGAACTTGGTGAGATTCAATGACAGAAATATATGCAATACTCATTCATTCTTTAGATATTTCTAAGTATTTTTAAAGAAAATAGAAGGGAGGTGTTACCACCTAAAGTTGCACTTTAGTTGGACTTCAGTGAGCCGCCAGTGTTGCACAAGTCACTTGTGCTTATCAGAGTTCAGAAGTTCCAAGTTTGGCCTGTTCATGGCCCCTTTTTTAATGTTTTGCAGTACATGACCGTGCCCCACGGGGTTTGTAGTAAGCGTACTAGCATGGTGGTCTTTGAGTGACTCGGTTCCCTAGGACTTGACAACCAAAGAAGGTATTCCAAGGAGTTTTTTCCCTTGTCGATTATGCTTTGCCTTTAGCCGAGTATAATCAGTGAGGTTTTCTCCTGCACCTCCAAAGCTGGAATGCCCAAAGTGGGGGTTAGGCCTTAGGGGATTATTAGAGCCCATTTTGTAATGTTTATAAACATTCTAGACGCTAGAATTTTATCGTTTTGTCATGTACTAGGCTCCCCTGAAGTTTCAGTCGATTCCGAGAAAAAAGATTTTTCGCATTTTTTAAGCCATTTTTTTAATGGTTTAATTAAAAATTTCAAAAGGTGATAAAAGTCTTATCCGGAGTCGGAATTTGACCTAGGGATGCTCGTTTTCAAGCTCAGAGCATCCTCTTTACTCTGGTACCCAGTTTTCCTATGTTTCGGGTGATCAGAGTCCCCCGTGGAGCATTTTTGTCTTTCAGAACTACAAAATGGCACTTTAATGCTAAATGAGCATAAAAATGCACCATGGTCAAAAGTTAAAGTATTTAAAAAATGGAATTATGCACATGCCAAATGAGTTGGCATTAGTCACATAAGGTAAGCGATCATGCTAAATTAACAAAGCTTATGATAAAAGTTGGTTTAAAAAATCAAAATTGGAATATTTATTCCATGCATCATGTTTCTTCATATGGAAGCCGTACGGAAATGTTTAAGGATGAATTCACATGTGGGCTGCCACCATCAAGTGACATGGCATTAAAGATGAGCGACTCTATTAAGATGTCAAAGCATTGAATCCAAAGTCAAAATAGTGGAATATCATAAGGTTGGGTGATTTCAATTGGTGAGGCCACGTGGAAGGAAATTCACGTGGGCCATCCTTCCTCTACGATTTGATGGATGATAAAGCATAAGGTGGTTGACATTTTTTTAAGTGTAATATTACTAAGTTAAAGGATGCCCGATTTAAAGGTTTAAACATTTGGTTCATTTCCATACTACGCCCAACCATCACGTGGGCCATTCATGGCCAGACGGATTTAATGTTGTAAGATTTAGAGTGGGGGCGGCTACCATGGTGAAGTGGCATAGTCCACATGTTTTAGTTTCTAATAAATGCATCCAATGCAGCAACTGATCGATTTATGGAAACATCACTCAATCACTTACCATTCTTTGCCTCATGCGTGAGCAACTTTCACAAGAGGGCAGCTTCTATTTTAAAGTGTTTTTGTCCATTTGAAATGGCATTTCTCCATTGGGTGAGAGCTTTGCTTGCTCTACAAGTTAGGAGCTTTGTCTCTTAGGGTTTTTCGCCCTAGCTCACTTGTCATTTGCTATAAATTGAGGAGCTTGGCTCCATTGTAAAGGATCTGAAGGTGGAACCTCTGCTCGTGCATTGTAATATTTTTCTGAGTTTAATAAAGAAGGCTTTGGAGGCTAGTCTGGTGATTGTCTTTGGTTAGATCTTCATGCTTGTTACATTTGAGGTAAATTGTATCGTGTTGCATAGTTAGTATTGTCGGGATTGTATGTCTTTTAAAGGGAAGTTATCTTCTCAAAGATCTGTAAGTAATGCTTTATAGGTTGCTTACTCTTGTAAATGATGTTAGGGTGCTAATAGTAGTGTGATTTCTTGTTTGAATCCATTGCTTTACTGCTTTCTTTCAATCGTTTACACATATGCTCTTATCCCCTTGCTAGTTGTTTGCAGCTATTTACAGGTAGCCTAAGCTGAAGAAGTCCACGAACATGTTAGATCGTATCTTCATTTAGTAAATTCGAACAAAGTCTTGGTCCTACCGGTGCATCAGGGAGCTTGACTCCATTGCCATTTCTTCAAAACACTCAACCCCCAAGGGTTCCATTTCTCTGATCAATTTTTCTTTTGCTATCTTTGGTTACTGGTTACTTGTCTTAAGATCCACATTTTATCAAGCAAATCCGAAAATAGATTTAAGTTTACAAGTTTTTCTTTTCAAGCTTGTTTTAACCGTAAAATCTAGAGTTCTTGATAGGAAAATCTTGTCTGGGTTGAAAAGTATATTTGGCTATTTTAAGAGCTTGTTATCGGCTGCCCCGAAAGAGCAAGCCAAGATCCCAAGAAACGAACTTTCTAGTTCGTGTTCTTGGTTCATTTTTATTTGTTTTTCGTTATTAGTTTTCATAGTTTTGTTTTGGGCATATTTCGCAAGTGTGGCCAAATCACTTTCTAAGTGTTTTTGGCCATTACATGACAAAAAGAGCTCGCTGGTCTTTTTGGTTCTGCACATAAAAAATTAATTGAAAGTTAGATAAAAACTCAAAAATTGCCCACAAAACAAGTTTTTTGCATACTAGTTGCGTTAGTTTTAATTTTTGCATTTTGTAGCATTGTCAAAACACTCTTAAAGTGTTCTGATTATCATTTCTAATCAACATTAGCTCGCTGGTCTGTTTCATGTTCTTAGCATGTTGGAGTTAAAAAAATCACTGAAAAGACCCTTCGAAACTCCCAGAACCACCCAAAGAGAACCGATCTCAGGCACCATCTTTACTTCTCTTAAACATTGTAAACTGTCTTGTTCCCTAACAATAAAGGGCAAGCAGTAGTTCTCCTGTTTTCTTGGTTGTAAACGTAAGAATAAAAAGAGCATAGCAGGCAATTCCAACGCCTGACCTCAATCCCCCCAGGGGGGATCCGTACCTTTTTCAGTTTTTTGCACTTTTTTCTATTTTTTCGTTTTAGATTAGTTTCATTTGAGCAATAGTAATTAAACAACTCACACAAGCACACAACATCCTCCGAGGACCTGTTTATCAGTTTTTTTATACGCTTTTGTGTTTTATTCAGTTATTATTTTGTTCTTAAAATTTAATCCTAAAATTAACCCCCCTTGCTTTATGCTTGGGGTTTAGTGTAGAATAATCATCCACTCACACGTCTTAATAAAACGAACAACGCCCCAAACCTGGAGTATGCTCTTGACTACTGCAGCTTAGTCGGAACAGTTGGCTCAATCAAAAATGGGTGCAAGGTAATTAGTGTTAATAGGACAATCCATTAGAATCCAATCCTAAGTACTCGGGAGGTTGCATGGACTGAATCCATAGAGTCAGCAGGTTCTTAAGCGGGTTCATCCTCGCCTGGTTGGACACTTGGTAAGGTTTCTAGAGCACTCAATTCGAAGTTTAGTTTTCTTTTGGACCAAACCAAGAATTAACCCACTCTTTAACTACTCATTTAATAATCATAAAAATTACCAACTGAGACACTGCAATACTTTCACTGAGACTACACAAGCAACCCTACACAATAGCAATTGCAAGCATTTTTACATTCTCGGCACTGGTCTTTAATTTTCCATGTTTAAGTTTCAATCACAAATGTCGTGAATGCTTATCTATCTTGTGTTGGGTTAATCAATTGATTTAATTTGCAAGTAGTGCTTAGTTGTTAATTTTTTATCTCATCATCTTTTTAACTCCTAGAATAGACTTTTATATTTTGTTGTAGATTAAAAGCCTTAGTTTAATTTTTATAGGGACCACCCCCCTTGGCTTCGCTAGGAGTAAGCCTAGACGGAGGAGTCGAGTAATCAGGTGACAGCACTTGACTCTCACTTGCCCCCAAGGACACACCGAGCGGCTTGAAGGTTTCCTGCCGCGTCCCCCCCTAGGTGTGTATTAGGCGGCAACAGGAGGAAGATAGTAGAATACCTCTTGAAGCTAGCCACTTGAGGGAGATCCCCTTACTTGAGCATCCATGGCCTTTAGGCCTCTATTTGCAGCAGCTTGCTATGTTCTTAACTCTAGCTTCTATCTCTAAGAACTTGAAAAACTTTGCAAAACTTGAAATCTATCTACCAAACTTGAATTCAAAACTAGATCTAAAACCTAAATTCAAACACAAATTTTGGGGGGGGGGAAATGAATTGCATCATATTGAATTGAGGAAAAGAAATACTTACAATCTTTTTGCTTGAGGTGAATCCTTCCTCCTTTGCTTTGAGCCAACCTTCTCCATCCTTGACTTTGATCTTTTAAGAGCTTTGTTGAAGATGAACTTTCCAACCTTGAAATCTTTCAGCATGCCTATGCTCTCATTTTCTGTCTCTTACCATGCCCCAAATGCCTTTCTTTTATAGCATTGGGAAATGAGAACTCATGATTCAACTTTCAATGTGGGATAACACATTTTCTTGATTTTTGAATATTTTCACTTAAAAACCCACTTTTCCATTATTTTCAAGCTTTTGACATTAATTTCCAGGATTTTTAGGACAATTAATACACCTTTGATGTATTCTTTCCACTCCAAGAGTTGTAGAAGCTGGGTTTTGGCCCTTTGAGTGGTCCTAGACTTGGCCTCTTTAGGGAAACCTTTGTTTTCACAAACTTCTTCCTTTGCGGAAGCGGTGGTCAGATGAGAGATTGAAGCTCTCAATTGTTCCAAATTTCTAGTCTTCATGTTGCAGGCGAATGGTAAAATGTGCTTCCGTCTTCACATGTTAAGGGTGTTAATTTGGTTGTTAACAAACAATCAACCAATCAAAATGAAACGAGAAAAACTCGTTTACTTGAACTTCCACTTTAGAAATGACAAATAATACATAAATGGCTAAATAATAAAATATATATATTTGATGATGATATGATGAATATGATAGATTACAAATAAGACTGGTAGATATATACCCATGTAGGGTGCCCTTTCGTAAAGAAGCATAACCTTTTATCAATGTGTCTCTTCATTAAGTATTAGTAATTTAATTATTAATTTATTATTATTATTATTAATAATATTTATTAATGTTTATTTATTAGATATTTTGTTCATTACATTACCTTCCTCTTAGAGATGCTTTGTCCTCAAAGCATAATTATAGAAGCCTTTTATCCCTTGTTCCCGCTCATAATGCTTTTTTCGTGATCTTTTGTGTTGGTAACTGCAACACTTGATGACAGGAGACGATACGTTCTTTTAAACATTGAGTGAAATTGTTGTGTCATTTGTGAAGTGGTCCATCCGAGATCTACCTTCAATGGAATTGTTTGCTGATCGATTGTTCGGATAGAACTTCTCATTTTTTGCTTCCACCAAGTTTCTTGACTTTGTCCCCATTCTGTTTTGAAATCACAACTTGTTTGTTTATGTTCCTCTTGACCTTGTCATTGGTTATATCGATTTTTATGATTTGGATGATGATAGGGCATCCCAAGCTTTTCTAATTGTTCTTCGGAACCATATTGTCTTGATGTTTGTAGTGATTTGTCAGTATGTTATCACACAAATTCTAGCTGTTGGTGGTAGGTATCCCAATAGGGATGGTAGAGGTGAATAGCTAGGTAGGTGTAACCAACAGTAGCCAGGTCCTTCGTCCCAAGGGACAGAAGTCACATCGGACAAGGCTACAGTCACTTTAGACGAGGGCACGTAGCCAAGTTAGGGGGGAGACCCCACTCAACCAATGATGGTTGAGACTCAACAATCAGACACCCAAACCCGAAAGATAAGCAAAGTGAGAGACAAGATGGATGACTAAGTGTGAGATTTCTTCCAGCCTAGTGGAATCGAGATTCTTGATGGGAAAGTATACTAGATGAAGCAAAATTAGATTTGATTACACGTGTAAACGATGAATTCTATGAAAGAGTAGAAGGCTGGAAATTAAATCAGCAAACAAAATTACTACGAAAAGTAGTTCGGGGACCCTGCCTATGGGGAATGAAGCTCGTTATGATTTACTCATACATGGCAACAATGGATAAGCAATTGAAACACATCTTCCAGCAATTATAAATTGATTAAATGGTTGATTTAGAACAAAAGAAAACAGATCAACAAGAAGTGAAGTGAAACTGCCCTAAGGGAATGAGTTAAACAGTGGAAAAATGGACCTAGGGCATAGAAAAATGAGCGTTTATACTCACTTCCAGCCAACAAAACTTGATATTCTAGGGTAAAATGACGTTCTAAAACCAAATATCAAGTACCCATAACCCAAAAATCAACCAAAACAATGTGATTAGTCAGTTTGCCCAAGTGGGGTGAATTCAGTGAGGGAGTAGTGCCTGGTTAAGTGAGCAGATGGAGTCGGAATCAAATGAAATTTGGAATATAAGCATTTAAGCATAAATCATTTGTGGGTTTACAAAACAAACTAATTCTAATAGTGGATTTTGTAGATTTTAATTTTTAGGGGTCTTTTAAGTGAGTTTTTTTGCTCAACACACACATATTCAAATTTAAAATGTTAGAGACCAGCAAGAACAACCTACTTGAGAGTGAATGAACCGGATGAGATTGCCGAAGACTAGCTCTCCAAACTCAGTTGTCGAGCAGCGGTGTGTTCCCTTTGCGTTCTGAGCTTCTAGTGGCCAAATTCGCCCTAGGTACCTGCCACAAACAAGATCAAGTCAGTGATGCAGCAAATAATAAGAGAAACCAGCAAGTAAATGACTAAAATGAGAGAATTGAAAGGCTGAAAGTGCAATAACAACTCCCTTGTTAAAACTCTGAAGAATATGAGCAGTTGGGGGGGTTCCCACTCCCAAAACTGCGCCCTCCTCCAGCTGAGCTCTTCACCTGCAAGTCGAATGGGCCAAGGACAATGTGGAAACAATACACTAGCAAATCAACAAAGCTATGGAAAACTAGATATCAGTCAAGCAACACACATCTATCCCATAACTCAAGAAATTGTGGAAGAATGGCTCTATATCATCAAAAACTCAAGTGTACAAATGTGCCAAGAGACTCCAAATGGAGTGAGTGCCTTCTCTTATAGAGAATGGCCACTCTCAAAATAGGTTCTCCCCCCAAAATGGAGGGTTGAGATCATCTCCCCCAATCCACAAATCGAATGGTGGAGATGTCTCTATGGAGGGGGGTGTGAATTGCCCCAAGGAGAGTGCACATGTGGAGGAGAGGGGCCCATTGTGGGGGCCACACACATAATACAACCTGTTGGGGGGTGTCTATATGGGGTTTTTATCCCCCCAGCATCATACAACAAGGGCCCACATGCCCATACCAAGCAAAATCGAATTCCCCCTAAGGAGAAAAACGCCCCTCATGGGCCAAATCGACCTCTATAGTGAGTTGTCCAATGCAGGCCCCCACAATGCAGAAATACAATGTTAAACATTACCAAAATACCTTAGAAATTACCTTTACCTTTGCCAACCATTGATTTTTCCATTTGCCTATAGTTGCCTTAGTCAAATTCTGATTTTCCATGTAATTTTTGCTGGTTTATATGGTTGAAGATGAAATTTGGGCTTTTGAGCCACTTTTATTGCCCGGATTGCCGAACCGTCTGTTGCAATGCGATCGTCAAGATGGTTTATATGGTTGAAGATGAAATTTGGGCTTTTGACCCACTTTTATTGCCCGGATTGCCGAACCGTCTGTTGCAATGCGATCGTGGACTCCAAAAGTAGTAGGGATGACCACTCGAACGACCCCGATCCATCACTTAGGCATTATTTGCCCCAAATCCATAATTTTTAATTAAAACAGGTCAAAATTTGACCAATAATAATCAAAAATTTCTCAAACGCTTTAGTATTTTGCAATTCTGTCACTTGCATGCTTATATGAGACCCCTGTAGATAATGACTGATCGAAATCGAAATTCCAATCACAATATTTTTTCGGGCCCATTTTTGGCCTAGTCAACTCAGCTTGACCAAGTCAAATCTGGTCAGCAATAGTGCTAGCTGAATACCTGTATGCAAACATGGAGTGACAAGGCTCAATTATACAAGTTAGTACATTACTAAGCAACACAATGATAACATGGTGATCAAAAATACATTAAATCCCGAGATAATACAAGGCCCCGGTGAAGTGGGCCCACCACCTCCAAAAGACCAAAATGCTATGCAAATCTATATGATTGACCACTTTGCTGACTTTAGGTGATGTGGACAACAAGGCAAAAGATGCGGGAAGACAAGGATGAATATCATGTGACCCTTTGGACAACTCGGGAAAGCGGGGTCCACTGAGATAAGTATGCCATGACAGAACACGGGGAAGGGCAGTGCCTCACAAATGGGTATAGTGCAGGGAAACCACCACTAGCCATCTAACAAGTATCTCACAACTCACATCCGTATCCGAAGACTCCGTGAGGTTCTTTTCTAGAGCCGCCAAACTGGGTGTCCGACAAATCATAACTTGAGACTCTAGGGGGCAATCTTGAGCTTGTCCCTTGCTCCTTCTCACCTCCTTGTCCCGCAGGACTAGGTGAGGAATAACCACTACAAATGCTGACATGTATGGCTGACCAGAATCCATGTGTGTTCATAAACACATTGCATGGATTTTATAATGAGTTTCATACTTAGCCCTTTTTTGGCTAGATTTTACATTTACAACATAATGGCCTTTTTAGCCTGATTTACATTTCATTTCTTCATTTACATCAAGGCCCTCTTGGGCTACATACATATCTCAAAAGATACAAACATGGTGCTCATACTGCAAAAGTAATGGGGGTGAGCAATACATGCTTTGATGACCAATGGGGAACACCCAGTGAGGCTACACAATCCTAACTGCATTGCAACATCAGGGGCAATCGACAGGAGCAAATCCCAGGTCTAACCATGTATCTCACACACGAAAGAGCCGAGGCACAATAAACAGGGAGTCATGGCAAACTCAGAGATCAGTGGGGAAAGGGGTCCTGGGGATCACAAATCAGAATCCAAGTCGGGTGCAAGTATCATGGATGAGTTGGATGAGTGAGGAAAGTGATAATGGAGCTAAAGTCAGCTATCGAGAGGGGCTAAGTGATCAACTCTATGCCAATTATAGAGGACATGACTCATCGTGCATAAACATAAGTCTAACCGGAGGGGTGGACTGACATCACTAAGGGCCCAATCACATCATACCATAGCTAGATCACCAAATATATCATCTCATGCAAAGTTAGTGTACTAACAAGTATAAATAAGTCTAATCTACAACATGAGCAATAATCATCAAATGCAATACTTGCTGCACCATATACCTGCTGCTACTGAACCTGTCTCTGAGCTGGATCCCTGCTGAATTCGGGCATATAATAAACCAGCAATGTACTGTGATAGTCTCGATCAGAACAAGACTAGGCAACTGTCTCAAATGGGCTTGTGTCAAAGCCTGGCAAGGAAAGGTGACCCTGTGGTAGATGGTAAGTGACAATGTGTGTAGCACTGTACAACTATCTGTACCCTCTGATATATCTGCTAGGGGAAGTTTGAACAAAACTGCCTCGTCTTAAGGCGTCTGATTTCCGATTTGGAAAAAAAAGTACTGTGCGGTCCTCGGCTGCACAGTCTACAGTATGGTAGCTCCAGCTAACATAGATGTGATAACACAGTATAAACATTCTTCTAATTTTGAGCGCCATTTGTCTCTGTATTGTTTCCCCTTTCTGGTGTTTGATGACCTGTCTATTGGGTCAGTCATCGTTTCTTTGTCAGCTAATGATCCCTTGTATGAGGAGACTATCTTATCAAAGGAGTGCTCCACTATTGATTGGGCCTTGGAATCCACTTGCCATAATTAGGATTTTCTACCTAACCCTTGAGGTTTCTAGTTGATGCCCTAATTGCAAGTATTGGAAGCCATTTCAAGAGAGGGATGTTTTATCGATCTCTCAATGCTCTAGGGATTGAGACAAGAATCATATCCTCTATCTTTTCAACAAAAACTCTCTCTTTTACCAATTTATTTGTCTTTTATTTTAGATGCACTTCTATATTGAAAAAACCCTAAAAATATAATATTGTTGTAAAAACCTTAGAAATTTAGATAAATTCATAAAACCAAAAATATTTGCAATTTGATAATTCTCGTCCACCCATCAAATTTGCCCTAGTGGATTTATCCATAGATCTTGAAGGGCATCCTCATTTGCCTTGGTGCATTGGGAATCATGAAATTGCCAAAATTAGTGTTTCTGCAGGGTTTTTGCAGTTTTGATTGGGCCATTTAGTGCACCCCAGGACACCTGATTGTCTTACCTTAAGGGCACACCTTTTTGGGGGTATTGCCTTGGGAAGTGTGAAAACTAGCGCTGGGAGTTGTGAAGTATATTGTAGTGCTGATATTTAGTGATAGAATTAAATTAACTCCTGTTTTGTGATCTCTGTGTCTTTATTATCCATGGTTGACTCCAAACAAGGCACTGATCTCAGCTATAAGGTTAGTAAAGGGGCATTTGCAAGTTATTGATTGTAGGTACTCATTCTTTGATGAGGGACTCTCCCCTGGGTTAGGAGTTACCCAAAGAAGTTAAGGAGTTAGACTAAGGTGACATTGGGTCTTTCCTCCTCTTACATGCTTACCATCACTAGCAAAAAAGCCATACATAGTCTGCTTTGAAAGGACTGCTAGTTTGAACGGTAACACACCCTATCTCCTTGAGCCATTTGATTGTTTGTTACTAAGCAATTTCATTGTTTATTCCTTGTTGAAAGTGGATCTAACTACTTATTGTATTATTAGAGAGTTTGTTCAGCAAAATGTGGATCTAGGAGAGGAAATCATTAGTTTATTATAAAGGAAGTTGAGCTAGACTCTATATAAAGAGTAGCCCTCCTCATTCATTTTCATGGTTGGATTTGTGAGGATTTCTCTCCTCTTGTAGCATTGTTGTATATCTTTTGGAGTATGTAATGGAGGTATGAAAGCTCTTTCTATTTCATGTGAAGCTTATGCTATTGGTTCTAATTGTTATGGATGTATGCTAGAGATTACTTGCAAACATATGGTTGAGAGGCCACAAGGAAGGGGTATATCTACCATCTTGGAAGGGTTTAGTGTGAGAGTTTTTCTTTATAAATTTCCGTGGATGTCTTATTTCTGATTGTGTTGTCTTACATCTATCATTTATTAAGAGTTGTTGTTGGGTTAACACTTCGCTGTAGGACACACCCTCACACTAGGTTTGAGAGTGGCACTGTTAGGGCCCTCCAAGTTTATCTCTACATCATCTAATAACAAGCTATCATTATCTTGGCATGTGCAACAACTTTACTTGTCTTACCATTCATATAACTTGCTCTCTTTAGCTTGATATTTTGACTCTATTGTGCCCAATATTGGATAGGCACATGTTTCGGTCCTCCATCAATCCATTAGTTTTCACTATACTACAAAAACAATGTTTTGCTAAGCTATCTCGTCACAACCTTCAGCCTCATTGTATTAGTCTTAGGAATCCAATCTTAGGGATACCCACCTTGTGTTGGAGAAGAGCCAACCTAAAGTTGGAAAGGGAGTTATTGAGGTGACAATGGGTAGCCCCTTTGAATTTCCTCGGGGTTGCACTTGTGTTTCGGGGCTTTACCATTTTAAGTGCAAGTTCGGGAGGCAACAGGGTCCAAGGCTCAAGTGTGGAGGGGATCTGTGTTATGATGAAAATGGTCAATCTTTGAAGCTTATCTTCTAATGCTCATTGTTCAAAGTCTATTCTTCTCTTTCACTGCTCACATTTCAATGTTCAATTCATTAAAATTTAAGATATTGACAATATTTTGTTCTCATTGTTTGACTGTTAGAGATGAATTCTTAAAGTTGATCTTTTGAAGGCTGACTCAGTTTCATAGATCATAGTTCAATGTTTAATAATAGTCAATCTCAATGTCAAATTTTGTAGCTCATTATTGATTTCTCGATTCAATATTCAAATTTCAAAGTTTACTATTAATAGTTAACCTTTATTGATAGTTTTTATCTCGTCTTAATTTAAATCAATGTAGAGAGGCGGGGCACAATGAATTCATAGGACTGTTAATTTTTGGATTACTTTAAATTTTTATTACTTTTCTTTACTTTATTGCATGCTTACTTTTGGTCTACATATGTGAATCATCCCGCTGTGATCATGCTACAAAGACTACCCTGCATGTATGTATACATGGCTGGAAACATGAATTTGAATTGTTGTTACAAGTGATCTTAGATGTGTACTGCCACATACCTTTACATTTTTTTTGAGTGGTCTATGATTATTTTGTTTAAACTTTTGCAGAGACCTGTAGAGAGTCGGGGACACCGAAAAAAAATGGATGGCGAAGACAAATTTTGTTGAAATTCGATCTTACTGCCAACTTTTTAGAAGTTTTGATAGGATGTGGACCTTTTTTATCTTGGCTCTGCAGGTAGAGATGGAGTTCTTAAATTTCTATGTGAAAGCAATGTAGGATGTTACATTCAACAATTTTCACATTGATTTAACTAATACTGAAATTGTTATCTTTTGTTGCATTTTCAGGCAATGATAATTATAGCATGGCATGGTACAGGTTCACCAACCGAAATATTATCTGGATCTGTCTTTAAAGAGGTGCTAAGTGTATTTATAACAGCTTCAATACTGAAATTCCTGCAAGGTATATATTCTTCTTTTCATAGCAGCAGTCAGTTCCACCTGTTTAGGAATGAATTTGAAAGTCACATACCAAGTGCTTGGTTCTCTCTTCTTTATGATTTAATTTTTGTCTATAAGAAATTCATATCCCTATTTCATGAAGACATTGAGAAGTGCTCAATTCATTCCAACAATTAAAAAGTCACATATTATGCAATATTTCTTGATGCATAGATCACTTTTTTTATATTATTTTTTCTAGGAATGTCCTTTAGGTTTCCGATGATTTAGAAATAACAGTTTAAATATTCAAATCTCTGTTACAAACATTGCCGATATATCAGCAACATCGCGATATATCGACCAATATTTTATGCGATTTTCCCCCGATTTTTGCCAATTTTATCGCAATTTTTGTCTTTTTTTTTGAATATATCGTGAGTCAATGGAAATATATCGGCTGACCCATGAATTGACTGGAAAAACCAATTTTTTGCCCTCTTTTTGCTCATTTGCTGTGTTTCCATTTTTTTTTCCCTGCCCATAAAAAAATATCGCCTTGTTCAGTTGTAATTGGTAACATTAAATTCTTAAAGTTAAAGGATAGAAAATAAAAGATAAGGAGAATGCAACTTTTACGGAGAATGTCACTTTTACTTAATTTTTAACATTACCATTAATTGTTTCAAACTTTGAGGATGTTTGAGAGTGGTTCCAACCTCATTGGACTTCACATGCAAAAAGTAAAATTTTAGATCCCATCAAGAATTCAACAGACTTAATAGTTTTCAGAATTGCAAAGTTTCCACCTGATTCTATCATGTATGAGGGTATGGGATTGGCATTTAATCAAGCAAATCAACCCCTCTATGTACCTTGATGTTGGTGGTGTTGATTGTTGAACTCCTCTGTCATGACCTTAATAAAAATGTACTCTTCACTCAAGCAAAATCACTTATTAAGCATGGGGAGTTTTTTAATCTTATATTAATGATTAGATTAGGAAGTTTCATGAAAATTGTAAGGTGTTGAGTTGTTGACTAATGTCCTTTGAGGATCAACATTGAGTTTCGAGGTAGAGGCAAGGACTAGAGCCTAGAGGAGGGAGGCATAGGGTGCTATTGATGAATAGGTTCCCATATAGGCAATGATTCACCAACATGTTTGATTTATGATTTATTTGTTTGTGTCACATTCATTTTTTTAAATGTCCTTGCTCATTTATTAATTTAAAATATAAAAATACATACATAGCGATTTAAAATATACATATACATACATAGCGATTTCAAATATATGTAGAGTCCACTACGACTCCCACAACTCCCAGGGACTTCTAGATCTAGAGGAAGAGCCATTTCTAGAGTGATTACCTTTGCCCGTAAAAGGGGTAGAGGGAATCAATAGTTTATTTACTTGATTTCATTGTGTATGAGATACATTGATTGTATTTTTTGGTGATTCATGAGTTGGGGACTCAAGATTCAGGACACGATTCATTTTTGATGTGTGATGTATCACTAGACATCTTATACATCTTATATATCGATTTTCTTTCCATATTCATGAGGCAATGTGTTTATTTGATGTTCTTGTTGCCTTGGATGTTTAAAAAACTGAAAAAAATGATTATTTTTGTATTTTTTAAGTTTCCTGATATATTGCTGATGTTTGCTGACATTTTCCTTGATAAATCCAATACGTTGTTTCTGTAGATTTTTCTGGGTTTTACTGTTTGCTGGTTTATGTCATCTTTTCAGTGATTTTCACCAACAGCCGGTTTTGCATTGGCTGAAGGTTACTTATGAAAAATACTGTAGCACTTAAACACACAGTAAACTACCACTAACAGCAGAAAACTAATATTTAATCACATGCACGCCATAAAAGAGACTCAGATGTTTTTGGCAACTGTGCCCTGGAAAAACCCCTACAGGGAAAACCAGTAAGAGAGAAAGATTTTATTATTCTTCAGCAATATTTTTCAGTACAATAATTTTTCCAGCAAAAATATACTTATCTCCACCAAGAAAAAATTCAACCAGAGACTGTCTCGATTTCTGTGCCACGCTGCTGTCTCGAAAACTGTGCCAAATCTCAGCACTTCGAAAACTGTGCCAATCCTTGATTTCTGTGCAGAACTAGTGCCTTGAATTCTGTGCCAAAACAGGTACAGTCCGTACCACTGTATGTACCTTGATTTCTGTGCCCAAAATCGTGTTTCTGTGCTGCTGTACGGTACAGCATTAAACGCTGTACGGCTGCCTCGAGTTCTGTGCCTGTACGGTACAGCAATAAATGCTGTATGGCCCTCTCGATTTCTGTGCCTTCTTCAGCAGTATGGTTCCTCGATTTTTGTGCCCACTAATGCTGTACGGAAATGCCTCGGTTTCTGTGCTGAAAAGTTAACTGCTGCTGCCTTGAAAATCGTGCTGCATTTAATGCCTTCAATCTGCCTTGAAAATCGTGCCACCTGAAAACATGCCCAAATGCCCTCTCGAAATTCGTGCCCTTTGTCTCTTGCTCTCACTTTGCTTGCTCTCTTCACTTCAATCACAAAAGTGAGCTATCAAATGCCTCCCTTATGCTTTTTGTCTAACCCTAAGTGAGAATCTAATCCAACGGTGGAAAAAGATCCAATCCAATGGATGAGAATCAATGAGATTAAAAATCACTTTAATTTAAATCACTTAAATAAATATTTCACTCACCCACTTAACTTTAGCAAAAAGTGACTTTCATTTTATAAAGTCTCATTAATGTCATTTAATGTGAGGGTCACCTTTTCCCCCCTTCTAAGTGACATTAGGCAAATGTCACTTGGGGAACACTTCCCTAGGTACAAAACTAACAGTTTCTGGACCCTCGACAATATATTCGTTGACACGATATTTGTAACTTTGATTCAAATGTACTACCTATTTAAAACAACTACAATATTTACTTGACCTACCTTTGTGATCTAAAGTAACCAGATATCATTTACTGTTAGAATTTACAAGTTTAGACCCTTGCTCAAAAAGGGTCTTGGCACACATGTGGGGGAATATATTGATGAGTTGGCATCTTGGCACATAAGTTGAGGCACTTTGGGATCTTAAAAAGGCAATGTCACTCCAAGATTAAGCCCCATCCATTGATTTTTCTCCTAAAGGCTTGGGACGCCCTCCTTGGCCAAATCATGTGGCTAGGGTCATTTTTTCTTGACAGTGGTTGGAGTCAAAGCATGGAATGAGGAAACAACTCATGGTCTCTTACAAAAACCTATGGTATTTGAAATTATTTTATTATCAACAAGCAAGGGAGGGGCATTCATTGGGCCGAGTCGCCGACGACTTCATCAAGGATGGTCCAATTACTTCCTAGGATCCGGGAAACAACACTTGGTATTTGCTAGTGGTTTCTAGCATGCCCTTGGTATTTTCTAGATGTATTGTGAAGACCCATGGTATTTGGGATTATTTTATCTTTGTTGACATTTTAAGCTGAGAAGGCACCTTCAAACCCTAGTGACATGGCTATTTTGGCATTATTTTATTGTCAGAGGAGTGGTGCTAGACCATTGATCTAGCAAACACCTTCCTTGGTATGATCATCACCAAACAAACTCATGTTACAAACTTTTCTAACCCTATTTCTCTTCCACACGAGAAATCGACCCCTCTAGTCTATATAAAGAGGTGATTTTCTCTTCTAAATCGAGAGGATTTCTTCTAAGAGAGATCCTCTTTGATTTGATTTAACTGTAACATGAGGACCTTTCTGATGTAGTAATGCTTCCTCTGATAATGTATTAATAGTTTCATTAAGTTCTCTGTACATGATTGAATGATATGCTTTCAAAGGATCTTTTTTTTCATTGATCTTCTCCATGACTGGGAGTAATAATAAAATTTCTAGATTGATCTTCTCCATTGACCTACTTTTGTTGTCATTTGTTGAACATCAATAAAATTATCTTATCTTATCTTCCCATTTGCCCAGTTAAAGTTTGCTATCACCAGAAATATGTATGTTTGAAACTCCCCTGTCAGTTATCAATTTTAGCTATATCCACAATGCACACGACTCATTTATTATTACTTCCTTGACCAAATGCTGCCTTAAAGGAAATGGAATCTTTTTAGATAAAATTAGTATACCCCTTGAGCCACATGCTCTCGAGGGACCTTGACTAGCTCTATCAAAGAATTTCCAGGTCTTGGAGAATTCGATATGAGGCTGTTTGATCACTCTCCTTGTGTTCACCTTCATTGTAGCCCAGATACCACCATATGCATATCTTACCTGGAAAGAAAATTGAATGCTGGTAATATCTTTATTTTGAAAAGTCCTATCTTTTCTAGCTACCCATAATGATCAAGCCACTGTACAGGCAATGCTCTGTGCTCTGTGACTTTTTTATTCTTATACCAGTTGTTGAAGCATTCTAAGGTAGAGACTCCTTCCCATGTTCCATCTTCATTTACTAGCTTCAATGCTTCTTTCCAAACATGTCTTGAGAAAGTACAATGAACTGATAAATGGTCAATAGATTCTTCATTGTTTTTGTATAGTATGCACCTGTTTGGGCCCTCCCAAGATCTTTTTGTTTGCAATTGTCCCATGTGAGGGCTTTTTTGGAGATAGTTAACCAGATGAATATTTTGGTTTTAAGAGGACATCTCAGCTTTCAAATAGCCTTCCATCACCATGCTTTTCACCCGCAGATTCTTGTTTTATCCTTATCTCATTGCCTATCTTAGCAGTGAAATTTTCTGAATCTTTGTTTTTTGACCATACAATCTCATGTTCTTCTTTTTGTTTTATACCAGTTAGTTTGAGTCAGTGAGTGTATTGGATCCATTCGTCTGCTAGCTCTTCTTGGATACTGAGCTGTATATCCATTTCCAACGTTGACTTCAAAGTGAGTTTGTTTTTGGATTGGTTGCATAAGCCAGACTGAATATCTCCTTACTGTGTAGAATACTGATTAGAGGATCTGGTAACATGAAGTTTTTTGAGCATCCCAACCAGGGATCCTCACCTATTTTTACTTTTTCCTTGTCCAATTTTCCTTACCATTGCTTTCCAAACAATTGCAGTCCCTCTATAACCTTCCTTTTGCTTCCTTTCTAATCCACTCCTTTAATGATCCTGGACTGATGTATTTTGTCATCATTATTTTGCCCCATAGTTCTTCATTGTGCATCAGTATCCACAAGATTTTAGCTTCTAAAGCCATTCCAAAAGCTAATGCCTTCCTTTTCAAAGGAATACCCTCCTCTCTTTTGCCTGCCTAGTGGAAGCTAAAACACTTTTTCTTATCTTCTCCAAGATTGCCTTGGGATTGTGTGCTATTTATAGCCAGTACACGGGTATCCCCTCCAATACTTGTTTCACTAATGTTAGCCTCCCCACTCTAGAGTCTAGACAACCATCTGTAACATTAGTTTGTATCTCTCTCTATTTTTTCATGCAACCATAGCCAGTCTCTAAACATGTAATCATTAGGTTTTCACTGGAATCCAAGATATTTTAGACCATTATGAAAGGGAACAAAAATAAAAGCACGGATCATCTTAATTTCCTTACCCCTTCATCTTTTAGGCCATTGAATGGTATAGAAGAATTGTTCATGTATACCTTCATCCCTGTTGCCTTCCTATACAAGTCTAGAATCTCCTTGAACTTTTCTGCTTATATTCAATTCCCAACTGCAAATAGAATAACATCATCAACAAATAAAGGGTGAGACAATGGCGCTGAATTTCCCATTCTTATTCTCTTGATGGAACCTTCTCTTATGTAAGCTGATGTTCTTGTAAGCATGCTCAAGCCTTAGGCCTTCCTTCCATGGAAAAAAAAAGTAGAGGTTGGTCGATTTATCAATACAGCAAATGAGGCTGGAGATCCTCAATAGTGCTGGAATGTAGAGAACTCTTGCAGATCCTTTCGTCCTATTTATTGTGAGAGCAGCATTGCAGATCCATTGATCCTTATTGAAAGGTAACTTAGTGATCATAGACTTCAAGAGAACCACCTTTGCTTATGATGCAACAACCATCGCATTACAAGATGGATTGCAATCACATTTTGGATTGCATTGCTTTCGGTTGTTGTGGTTATTTGAACTTTGAAGAGCTAAACTCCATTGCTTGGTACTTAACTTGCATTATTAGATAAATATTGGTTGAATAAATGCAGCCATGGCATAAAAAGAATGTTAGTAAGTGGTGCTTGAAAGTGACTTAACTGCACATTAACCTTGCAAAGTGTGCACTCTAATTCTAATTTAATCTATTTTCATTTTTGCAGCAATTCTTGATATAATTTTTAGCTGGAAAGCAAGAAAAGCTATGAAATTTAGTCATATTCTAAGATATATATTGAAGGCTGTGGTTGCTGCTGCATGGGTCATCATTCTTCCAGCTTGTTATGTCCATACCTGGGAGAATCCTACTGGTCTTGTCAAAACCTTCCAGAACTTGGCCAGCAGGTGGAATTTTCCTTCATTGTATATCTTGGCCGTTGTAATATATTTGTTGCCTAATGCACTTGCGGCAGTTATGTTCATCTTTCCCATGCTGAAGCGGTATATTGAAAGGTCAAACTGGTGCATTTGTACTATTCTGACATGGTGGCAGCAGGTGCACATGTTATTAAACTGGATCCTGAGTTTTAAATTTTAATGTCCTACTGAAAATGATTTAGCTCTGCAATATTTCTGTGTTTATTATATTGTCTTAGCCTGGGAAAAGCAACTCCTATGGTCTTTGAGAAAAATATTCTTTTGTTAAATATGATGACATGTAAATTTAAATTACCAGCTGTCATAGTATAGTATTAAAATCTGAATCCTCAGTGCAGCTTTGTTGATAAGTCACATTCTTTGCTAATGAATGCAAGTTCCATTACTGTAGTAGCAGTAGTTTAGTACATTCAAAGAAATCTTTTTTCTGGTCATTTGCAGCCACGGCTGTATGTTGGACGGGGAATGCATGAGAGTCTCTCCTCTCTTTTCATGTAAGTTTCATTATGATCCTATTGCCAACTGTATTTGAACTTTGGCAATATCATGGTTGAGACGAGATTTTAAGATTGCATTTTATACTATGTTTTCATGTTTGTATCTTTTTAATAGCTTATTTGGTAAATCGCCAGGTACACAATGTTTTGGATTCTACTTCTTATAAGCAAGCTAGCTTTTAGCTTCTACATTGAGGTAATAAGCCATCTTCTGTTTGAGCAGAGTTTACTTTGAACAAAAAGGTTCTATATACAATCTGAGGATACTGAAAAAATATTCATTGAAATAATGGGAAAGTAAGATGCAGTAGTTAAGTTTAAGTTATGATGGTACACCATAGGCTATACAGGGAAAATATATATTTAAAACACTTTATTTATTATACCCAAATTTCTATTAGATTTTAAGTGTTGGCTGAAATTCATAACATATATTCTTTCAGATAAAGCCATTAGTGAAGCCTACAAAGGTGATTATGCGGATGAGTATTGACAATTATGAATGGCATGAGCTTTTCCCACAAGGTGAGAGTACTTATGCTCAGAAGTCATGTATACGGTTCACTTTCACAAAAATAGATTTTGCTAATATGACGTTCTTCCATGTTGCAGCAAGCAAGAACATTGGGGTGGTGATTTCTGTATGGTCTCCAATAATTCTTGTGAGCACAGAAATTAAGCCTCAAAATTATGTTGTGATGGTTCTAAATTGTACAAGTATTTGTTGTGAATGTGGATTACCAATATTCCTTATTGGGTTATTCAACTATGCTAATTATTTATCTTTAGGTCTATTTCATGGACACACAAATTTGGTATGCCATCTTCTCAACTATATTTGGAGGTATCTATGGTGCCTTTCGCCATCTTGGTGAGGTGAGTTTCTTTCCTAAGACCATGTTTAGTATTTCAACTAATTTTAATTATTGAAGTAACTTGTTAAGATGACACATCATGTTAAGTTTTGAGCATGCAATTCCTTCTCTCTTTTAGATGCATCCTTGATATTCTTGCTGCCCTGGATTCTTCTTGTGGCTTTACTTCTCAGATAAGAACATTGGGGATGCTAAGGTCTCGCTTCCAATCTTTGCCTGGAGCTTTCAATGCACGTCTAGTGCCACCAATGAGGCAAAACGAGCAGAAAAAGGGTTTGAAAACATTCTTCTCACAGACATTTGAGCAGGTGAAGTATTTCTTTATTTATACACAAATATTTTCTGGCTGGAATAAAATTTCCTTTGATAATCAAAAGGTCACCTGCAGGTGATAAGTACAACCATATTCACCATGAGAGAATGATGTCTAGGAGCTCCTATCTGAGAAACTTCCCTGACTACCTTCATTCCTACCATACGACTCTACGAGAAATTCCCCTGTTTGAGTAATACAAGGCTGTTCATACAAACAAAAACTTTAGAAACCTTGCATATAGGGAGGTTACAAGCCTATAGAGACAGTCATTAACACATACAGAGAGCAAGTGTAGAATTTTCTGCCTTAAACTGCCTGCTGGTTTATGTCAAGATTTAGTGGTTTTCATTCCCAGTCGGTTATGCATAGACTGGGAACTACTTATAACAAAATTACTATAACAGTAAACACACAGTAAAAGCTTTTAACAGGCTGTAAACACATTCAGCAATCACACATGAAAATTATGACACAGATTTTTTGGCCAAATCGAGCCCTGGAAAAACCCCCACGGGAAAAACCAGTTGAGAGAGAGAGATATTTATTATTTCTTCAGCAAAGTAATGTAACAGCAGTACAAGAAAAAACATAACTTATCTCCACATTAAGTGCACCCCAGAATGCCTCGATTTCTGTGCATAACAGCTCCCTAGAAATGCGTGCTGAAGCCTCTCGATTTCTGTGCAATTAATGGCTGGATTTGAGTGCTGTTTTCTCCTCAATTTTAGTCCAAAAAAAACACCCTGAAAACTGTGCTGACTGTTACTCTAATTCTGTGCTTGTGTCAACTTCAAAACCTTATCAGAAATGACTGCTGTACGGACCAGAACAGTGCCAGTCATTTCCAGAAAAGCGTGCAGCAGTACATCCTCGAAATGCTTGCAGTATACCTCGGAATTTGTGCCTGGGATTGCTGTCTCGAAGTCTGTGCATCAACTGTGTGAAGCTTCCTCGAAATCTGGGCCAGTATCTTCCTCGAACTGCGTGCAATGGGAAAGCTGCTGTACGGAATGACCACGGGTTTAGTGCTGAAGATAACAGCTGCTAACTAGAAACCAATGCTGATAATAAATGGCAAACACATGCCTCGAAGTCAGAGCCACATCTGGAAACTCGAGCCTGTGGAAACTCGTGCCAATGGAGACAAATGCAGTCTCGATATGCGTGCAGTGCCCTAGCTCGACCTCCTTCACTCTCTCGTGTTCTCTCTTCTCCTCATTCACATAACAATGAATTAGGTTATGGAGCCTCCCTCCCTTTTTGTCTAATCCCTAAATGGGATTCTAATCCAATGGTGGTGATTCACTCAATCCAATGGCTAGGATTAGATGAGAGCAAAAGTCACATTACTTAAATCACGTAAATAATTTATTTGCTCACCCACTTTAACTTTAGACAAAAAGTGACTTTAAAAACATAAAGTCTCATTAAATGTGTTTTTAATGTGAGGGTCACTTTTCCCCCTTCTTAGTGACTTAGGCTAAAATCACTAAGGGAACACATCCCAAGGTACAAAACTAACAGCAAGTGGAGACAAAAAACCATCTCAGCACAGCTATTCCTTCTTGAATTGAGCTTTATCTTTATCAGGCTTTTCTTCCTCCACTGGTGTCCAGGTGCCATGGCTCATTACAATCTCAGTGTGGGTTGAATTTTTACTTCACATCAGTCTCAAAGTTTCACAGGGATTTGTAGGTGGCATAGTGGTACGACATGTCTTTGTGCTCCTGTATCTGGTCCTTCATTTTATCTAGCTAAGACTTCCTTGGAGAAGCCATACCGGCTTCAAGAGTGGTGTTGCTTCTTCCAGAACCTGAATCTCTCCTGGTTTGCTTCAAGATTGGTGGTGCTTCTTCCAGAACATGGATATTGCCACATCGTCACCCCCTTCTATGTCATTTGGTGGACTTCTGCTGGTATTCATGGCAATCAGGAGTCTCTTCCTCCAATCCAAACTTTCTGAACTACATTCTCTTTTCAGATTGATTGAGCCCTCTTCCTTGGAGTCAATAGCATGATTCACTCGCCAGTCTGCTACTGAATTTTCTGATCTACAAATGTGGGAAAACTGAACTTCATCGAATGATTGGATATCTGATCCAACCTGATCTATCTTGCTCTCAATCTTCTATGCCTTGTTTATGCTTTTCCTTTTTATATGTTTACGAGGATTTCTGAATGGCCCTCTGTAATTAACTCTCCAATTCTGAAATGCTGAGCTAAGTCAATACCTTAAATAATTTCCATACCTTCTCTATTATTTGTTCCCTGCTGTAGGAAGCAAAAATAAGCCGATTTGATGAGCCCTTGATGGTCTCACAGCAGACCCCCTGCACTTGCAAGTCGTGAAGTACCTCTAGATGCCCCATCAATGTTCAATTTCTGCACCCTTCATCAAGGTGTTCCGAAAGTTGCTTAATGGGATCCTGCTTGGAAAACTGGTTGTTATTTGAAGCCTGAAGGCTGAGAATGTTTCAGGTTGAGTTTTTTCATTAGTTCCAGTTCATATTTGGAGGGAGGCTCTTCCTTCTTTTTGCTGTAAACATTGACAGTCTCTCTGATTGCCCGTTGAGGTCTTAACCAGATCTGTTCTGCAGTGAGGAATCTGTGGTTGAAGTTTTTTAGGTTTCTTGACTTCCACGATGACCATATGATAAATCCTTAGTTTAACTTCCGAAGCTTCTTCAAGACTAGATTTCTAGGGTGATCGACCCAAGGATGATATTAATCCTCTGATAGAAGAAGAGGCTAGTACTTTTGGTCAACGGCATTTTCTCAGAGATCCCAGACTTTCATAGCGATATCACAGCTTATCTAAATGTGTGAGCCGTCTTCTACCTCCATCAGGAAAACTACTGCATCTGGTATGGGCTGCTCTACCCCTCTATCTCAGAGCTACTTCTGACATAATTTTTCATTAGTGTGCTAAACAAAGGAATACTACAACTTTCTTCTATATTCCAGGGATGCAGTTTTGACTTCATTCACTTTGATCCTGGATATATTCTTCTTTGGATAACGCATACAAGTAGCCCTCCCTGACACTATATCTATCACTCTTGGATTCACTCTATCTTGGCATATCAACCCATTCCTTCTGGATGATCTTGCTCTTAGAGTGGACATGATTAGGCTCTTTTCTGAGTTATTCATGTCTACAGGACAAGAGTGCAATGGTTTCCAGGTTTTGAATACAGATTGCCGAGCTTCTTCTCAGTTATTTTCTTCCTAATGGCTTGAAGCTAGTCTTCATCCTTCAGTGGATCAAATTCCTTCTGTGCTTCTTCCCAAAATTGTGCAGACCAGCCATTATTAATTACTCAACAATTTGTTAGTGATGACATATCTACTTTAAGCGATGCTATTCTAAATATAAGATCTTTTTGGGAAGTCTGGAGATCTGGTAATTTCTTTTGGGGTGGCATTGGACAAATTTTTTGATGTCAGAACACTGCTCCACAAAGATTTTTGATTCTGCAATAACCTCCAGAAAATTATGTTGCGAGGGCTGTATTCATCAAAGGCAACTGTTTGATCCCAACCATTTTGGTTTTGTAGCCTTATGACAATGGAAGAGGTGCCATTTCTTCTCCATGTTGACACTGTTGCAAATGAAGTGTCTCAATACTCCTTCAATCTCTGATAAGATTCTTGAGGGAGTAATCATAATTGAGGAGCAAGGGGATAGTTGAGAGGATAGCTTAGATGCATACCAACCTTCTGGCCAAGTAGAGATTCTTATTTATCTACATGTTGAGAATTTTATTTAGCTTTTCAATAATGTTAGAAACAGAAATATATAAATTCTAAACATCAATAATAATAATAATAATAAATAAATAAATAATGAAGTGATACATCCTAACTAAAAGACATGACCTAATGAAGGGACATGACCTATCAATTATTTTGACTAGTCAAAGCTATAAGTACACGGTCACATGGCATTATCATCTATCTTATTCATTATTAAATCCTTGTCCTATATGGATTTTAACCTCTTTTCCATTTTACATTGGATATTCAGTGAATGAACTTTGTTCATTTCATAGCCATATTCTGATCCAGATTTTAGCTACATTCCTTCAGAATTTTTCTGATCCCGGTTCTTTGACCACAAACTCAGTGTTTGGCCAGTTAATTTTCTGGCCCTTGGCCATTTACAGATCAGAAATTCTGTTGAAAAGAAGCACCATTTCACTGCAAAAAAGGTGAAACACCATCCATAGCAACCTAGAAGAACAAAACCAATGCCTTCCGCTACCTTAAAATCGATGCAACTATAAACATATCGGTATCGCTGACGTTTAAAATATACAGCCTTAAGAATCATAGTCAAAACTTGTTCGCATAGATTAATAAGATAAAAAGTGAAAAGAAGTCGCAACAAGAAATGTTGGAGCAGCTTACCAACAGAGAAATAACGATTGATATCGAAATAATGACTGATTCGATCAAAATAAAGAAGTCATCAGATGTAAAAATCAAGACCTTGGAGAAAGGAACCATTACAGATACAATTAAAATCTTATCAACCAATAAATTATTAAAAGTATGAAAAGTTGAAGGATCAAAAAACAAGACACAAGCCACAAGTATGTCTTAACATCATCCTAAATTCTAATTATAAAAGTCATCCACGAATTAACCAAAGGCGAAATCAATATGAAAAGCTAGGTGAAGAACAACCGTAGGCACAAATATTTCATTAGCAGAAACTTGAACTTCCTGTATCCTAGGAGTTTCAAGGCTTGTCCTGATATTTGATGCTAGGATTGATTTTAACTTCATTAGGATCATGTGCCAATGCTGTTTTAGAGGCTTGCTTCCATGGACATTACTCTGTCAGATTCAATCCCGGCTGTAACCCATCAATATACTCTATGATAATGTGTCACTGTCTTACATAACGAGAAAATATGTCTGATTACAGGAAGTAGACTGTGAACTGCCACAAAAATGGGCTCATAGAATCTCCTCAATTACACCCAGATCAGATTACTTTTCTATGCAATAGTCAATAGCACTACTTTGATGAAAACTAAAAAAAACTTCAACACTTTTTTTGGCGCTGATGAATCAATGAAAAAATAATACTAGCATGCTGGTTATAGATGCCTCAAATTGTTCATACAATATGAGGGGTAACACCTGGCTTCAACATGGGCAATGTGCTCTAAAAGGGTGCATAAGAACTCTATATTTTTTTTGTACCTGTTAGAAAAAGGGCATGAAAAGTAAACAAAACATGTGGTGGGATGGCCAACATCCACATCCCAAAACCCACATACAATCCAAAATTTTGTTTCTAGCTACAAAGTTCTTCAAAAATTGGCCTTACATAGGAAAAGGGCATAAGCCAAGATGTCAAATGAACACAAAATGAAAAATAATGCTCACTGGAGTTTATTCTCCTATTTTAATGCTCTCAACAACTTATACATCCTACCCTACTCTAACATAGGAAAATGAACATGTTAGGTGAAATAAAAAATCCAATGCAACCATTGGATGATATCATCAAAACCATGAGACTTTCCTTTGTGCATGGTCACAAACCAAAACAGGGATACATCCATCATGAAGAAAACATAGTCTGGAATCTTCATTGCCTCAAGGCTGAAATCTGGAGTAAGGTGATAAAGATGGCGAAGAATGCCATAATCATGCCAAGGATGGCATGTGTTATTTCTGCAAGCTTCTTCTATCCAACAATTGATGGCGCTGATATAATCATCCTCTTTGACACAAGCATATGGCAACCCATCAATATCACCCATTAAACCATCAAGCAAACGGGCCTTTGAAGGCAGCTCCAATAGAAATTTGCAAGAATATTGTTACCCCTCTTGGCTGTCCTCAATCAGAAATATATATGAAACATGAGAATACAAATCATACCTGAAAGAGTACAAATATCCGTGACCTAGGGCTTGCCGCCCTTGCATAAAAGGCTTAAGACTCCTGCAATATATCCAAGATTAAACATTCTGCTGACCACGTTGTATGGAAGCCCTAAAAATATCAAAATCAAATCAACGTCAAAATACTTACAAAGATTAATTCTCTTTTGGATGAAGTGGATGGATAGTCCAAGTAGGTAGTCAAGTGAGGATTGGTCAAAGTTGATTGTTTGACTCAAGATAAGGGGATGGGAAATCTCTGTGATCTTCACCACTAGTGTAAGCAATAGGGAGCGTGTCTTAACAAATGGGTGTTGTGTAATGATATACTTCTCCTTTTGACCCTAACAAACCTCCCTTCATTATTTTCCTCTTTCTCTTTTTCTCTTTGGATCTTTTCTTTTTGCACTTTTATTTCTTTTGTTTTAATCTTTTCACTCTTTGCTCTTTTCTCTAGATAAAGGTTGAAAGGTACTAGCCTTGGATACCTTTTGGGTAATAGTGATGACATAGCCTTAGCTCTGCTACCAATGGTCGTCCATAGGCCCGATGGAGTTGCCACAATATTGCTTGATGAGAGCAAATATGCATTACCTCTTAATTCAAGGAGTACCTACCCTTCGAACTATTAACAATTTTCAATGATACATAACATAGGGGGACTTGTTCAGATCTAGGGAGACCATTGCTCAATAGCAACTCTTCCTGTTTAATAGCAATTAACCCCGGGGTTTTACAAGCAATTAACCCTGGGGTTTTACAAGTGAACCTCATGAACATCAAAGGATTCACTACAACACAATCAGGCTCAGTACACAAGGGAAAGCATGGAGGCATTCATGGTGAAGGGGACACAAAGGTGAAAGTTAAGAGTCGATCAATCATTCTCTAGCCAATGGGATTTTGAAACCAATGCAGAGTTGTATGGAGATGGAGGTAAGGTCAAAGTGTGGAGCTAAAGGAGAGTTATAATCCCTGCAAAGACCATGAGTTGTTAGATATTGATATGTGCATAAAACAACAATCTCTACTCAGTATTAGCTTATGGAACATCTCTACTAGCCATGCTTATCAAAATCAATCATTGTAAGTAACGTGAAAACATCCTTAGATACAATCGTCAATCCAAGTCAAAATCCATAAAATCAATCCTCAGGCATGACATGGCATCACATGAATACATAGCATGGCATCATCACAAGGCATAATATGGCATCAATTGTTGGCATCCCAATATTGATCACATCTGCATACACCCAAATCTGAATCTTAGCCTAATCTTTGAAGCAAAAATATGGGCAAAAATCCCCATACATAAAATGGTATAATAGTCCTTGTTGCCGCCTAATACACACTTGGGGGGGAACGCGGCAGGAACCTTCAAGCCGCTCGGTGTTTCCTTGGGGGAAAGTCAGATTCAAGTGCTGTCACCTGATAACTCGACTCCTCCGTCTAGGTTTACTCCTAGCGAAGCCAAGGGAGGTGGTCCTGTTATCACCTAAATTGTAGTTACCCCTATGGATGTATCCATTAATGGATGGCAGTAGGAAAGGGAAACTCAAAGGTGCAACCACGATCACCTCGACTTCCGATAGATGATTGTCATGCCAATCGAGGAAACCTTCACTTTATGTTATCTAGCCCAGACAACAAAGGGGGAGACCCAGATCTACTCCCGACAGGAGAGATCAAACCAAGACACCAAATCAAAGTTAAGTATGAGTGAGGTATTGTAAGGTGTATGGTGTATCCTAGACCTAAGGATGAAGTCACAAGATAAGTAAGGGGTTCAATGAGTATAGCTTTGGTTCATTGTGAGTGTGAAGTGACTTACAGTGTTTGAAATGAGATCCAGGATTAAAGTACTAGTCAATTGTTAGAAAATCCACTGCCTTGGGAATCGTGTCCAATGCAGAGTAGTTTAGGGGTTGAATTGGGGCTAACTAGTACATGTGACAAACTTGATCATGAGATATGACAACATCACAAGGGTTCAGTCCACCAAACAAGGATCAAACCACAAGTTAATCCAACAATCTAGGAAAGTCGAATTGACTTGGAGAGAGATCAGTGCCTTGGGAATTGGGATAAATGGAGTCAAAAGATTAACTTATGGTTGATGACCCCTGTGGCATAAGACAAGTGGGCTATTAAGGGTTTGATGGATGAATATGTCTAGGTCTAATAGATCATGGTTTGACCTAAGTGGACCACAATCCCTTAAAACAAGGAATGCTATCCCCAAGGCAAGATTTCACAAAGTGACCTACTAGACCTAGGTTTCAAGGTATGCTTGTTCCAAATCCACCAAAATCTCATGTACCCATGTCCTACAAGTGGACCAACTCCAATCTCCCAAAAAGTGCGACTTTGCCCAAGGAGGGTAAAAGGTGGGGTAAATGGGATCAAGACAAGTCCAATGGCATCCAAACTTTAGATCCAAGTAGGTTAATCAAGTGATAATGTGGATCTAAAATATCAAGGCAATCCAAGGGTTAGATCTTACTAGATCTGAGTTTTAAGATACCAAGTGGTCCAAAATGGGGATTAAATCCCTTAAAATGTGGAATAGGGCCCACAAGGTAGAAATTGCCAAAGTAACAGTCCAAGGGTAGGTTTTAGGATGTGTAGATTATGAATCAAGTGAAATCTCAACTACCCATGTCCCGTATCTAGGGTAACTCACCTTCCCCAAGAAGTGCGACCTCACTTGGAGAGGCTAAGTTGGCTTGGGAAGGGGTTCAAATGGAGGCCAATCCTCACCAAACTATAGATCCGGGATGTCGTGGATACTATAGAGGTGGGTTTTAAATATCTTACCCAAGAAGCCACTAGATCTTAGTCGATCTGAAAAAATGTAAAAATGGGGGTTTTGATTAATTAGGGTTTGAAGTATTTTAGACAAGTGGATAGATCATGGAAAGAGATTACCTTGAGATCATACCTGAGTGATGTGAATGAGATGCCTTGTTGTTGAGGAAGACTCCCGCAGAGATCAAATGAGAGACTGTTGATTTTGCTTGTCGAAATGATGCCCTAGCCCACAAGTGCGCCCTCCTCTACCTGTCAATCCAAGGAAAGCGATTTCAATCAGAGAGGTCAAGTATGAAGGAAATACAAGCGAAATGCAATAGTAACATGAAATAGAAGGTCCTGGGACAGTAATACTCCCTGTTTCCAACGAAGAGATCAAGAGAAGAAGTAGGGAGAGTCTTCCCCTACCAATACTTCCTCCTCAAACCAAATCGGCCTCCACCTGTAGATGCAAAAACATGGTACAAAAGAATATGGCAATACAAGATCTCCAATCACTCAGTGCAAAGGAAGAATCAATGAACGAACACCAAAAACATTCACCACAACACTGGAGATAGATGCAATAATAATTTTCTATTCCAATAATCTAGAGCCACAAGTCCCTTTTACAATGAGAGGCTCTCTCCTTTAAATAGGAGGGAGAGAGTCCATAATCTAACCACTTTTTGAATGAGTGGCTAAAATTAAAAGATCAAAAGATCTAATCAATGGTTGAGATGAGCTCAACAATAAATACATGGATCACTAATAAAATATAATAATAAGTGGACAGAAATGCCCTTGGAGAGGGGATCCCACCAAATCATGATGACAAAATATAACAATAAGCTTATGGTTTGTCCAAGGGGTAATTTTAGACACCCTTGGACAATCCCCATAGCACAATAATAATAAAATAGTCATCAAAGTACCAAATCGTGCCTCTATGGACAAATCGTGGGCCTTAAGAGGCCTCAGAAATCATCAGAAAATGCCATGAGTGATGGATGTGGGTCCCGATGAAGCTGAAACTGTTGGAGAAGGTGTGGAAGACATCCCACTCATCATCACTGATCATCCCATGCCAAAACTTTGCCTCAGTAGCCCAAATCGAATTCCTCCATAGCCATTTCTACCAATCCCAAACTGCCTCGGGAAGCGTGTAACTGCTCCAAATTGCCTCCTGGAGCACTTGCGCTGTCAAGCTGAGGGCACCAGTGTGTCCGGGAGGGGGGTAATATGGTAAAAACAAGTGGCTGGACCACCCCCTCCAAGCACAGCGCCCTAGGTCAACCAGATAAAAATCATCTTTGCTCTGACAGGGTCTTCGACAGACCAAAACTGCACTGGGATAGCCTACTGAGGCTCAATCATCACTGTAACTGCCCGGAAATGAAAACAGACTATCTCATTGGACTCAGAAGGTCCAAATCTATCCAAGATGTGTACCCATACACCATATGAATCTCTGCATGATCATATAATATATCCAATATACCGGAACAGGTTAAATAATAATATCTGTAAATGATCAATAAATGCTGAAAACCATAAATCATCATCATAAACCTGTATCTGATGCATAGAACCATCATGTACATGTACATAGACTATATATCATCTATCTGTATCATCACAAGGTCCAACCATCTCATGTCCTGTGATTGACCTTGGTCAAACTAAGTTTGACCAGGTCAACATTGACCAAATATAACTCAGACTATCATCAGAAGCTGCTGCAAAGTGTCAAAGGTTAATGCATGCTTTACAACTTATTCAAATAACAATTATAACACAGAGTAATCATTACTGGCGATCTAAATCCAAATATATAATGTCATTAATTATTATTATAACTCAGACTAGACTTTCAGGACAATACTCACTTCATAGTTGTGATCAATTTGCTAGTGAAGGGTGAAGGCTAAAATAAACTGGCTAGGCTAAAGAATGACTTGACTGACTTAACGTTGCGACACTTTGGATATGGGAAAGGGAATACACACCATAGTATATACTGAATGAGCAACAACACAGGGAATGGCGGTGTCTCACAAATGGATGAGTTGTTCAAAGAGGGTTTATTCACCTTTAACAGATGTGCACAATCCATAATACAAATGAGGCTAGCAATTGTTTTGATATAGCATTTAAGTTCCATTGCTTTTGGGCCTGAAGTTTCCATAGCCTTTGATCTATGTGTGTTTATAAACACATTGCATAGATTTACATTTATTTTAGGCTTTCTGCTGCAGGTGTGTTTTTAAAGCACTTGTTTACCTGAGCACTTCTAGGTGTGTCATAGACAGCTTGTTTACCTAGGTATTTTACATTTCACAAAAGATATAACATTTTATTTCATGGCCATTTTCATTTGGCTCACCTTTCATTCATGTGTGTTTAGAAACACATTGCATGAACGGGCTTTTCATACAAAATATAGCATTTCATTTTCTAAATTTTGTATTCATGGCAGCACTAAAAGTTTCAGGTTTAGCCAACACAACTTTAGTGACTAGGGGGAATTCACAAGGAAATCCAACTCACCATAGGTAAGTTTTGTCACCAACTCAGAGCCGAGACACAATAAACAGGGAAGCTCATCCAATACAGAGGCTACAGTGGGGAAAAGTCCTCCATGCCACTAGTCAAGTAGTAAGTCAGGGTGATAAACTAAAAGGTAGGTAATGGATGGATGAAGACAATGAATAATGTAGCCAACACTAGCAAGCCCAGGTATGGTGGAATGATCACCTCTATTCTCCCTAGGGAGGGTAAAACCAATGAGTATGAATAATGAACTTCTAAGTCTGAGTAGGGACAATAGAATATATATAATAAGATCAACCAGGTCCACATATCTATATGATCGCCAGATCATGACACTAAGTGCTAAGACATGCTATAAGAATAAATATAAAAGCAATATAACCCCAACACTATGATATACCTGTTGAGTCATATACCTGAATGCTCATCATCTGAACCATCATCTGTCCTTTGAAACTGCTACTGTAACCTTGGGCACTACTGACTGCTCTGTACCAATGGTATAGTGGCTACATCGGTCATCTCTCTGAGTGTCCTGAGACTCAATCATGGCATGGGGCATAAAACTGCTGTCCAAATCTGATAGTGATCCAAATAGATGCTCATCTCAGCATCTCAATGTAAGGGAACTGGCTGAATAGTGCACTGGAATTAGAAAAATAATGTATGGTAGCCCGACTACTATATATGTGATAACATGTCCCTATAAAAAAAAGATCTAAGGCTTTTAAACTATGAAAGCAAATAAAAGTTATTGCAGGAGTTAATATGATGAGATGGAAAAATAATATAACCAAGCATCATTTGCAACTTGAATTTATTGATCAACACTACACATGATAGATAAGCATTTACGACATTCTGTATTTGAAACTTAAGCATGAAAATGAATGACTAATGCTGAAAAATGTATAAGTGCGATTGCTGCTGTGTAGGGTTGTGAAAGCATTGCAAGGGGCTTGTTGGTTTATTTTAGATTTATTAATGGATATTAAAAGAGTGGGTAAAATTCTTGGTTTGGCCCAACAAGGTCTAACCTCTTGAACTGAGTGCTATAGCGGCTTAACCAAGTGTCCAACAAGGCGAGGATGAACCTGCTTAAAGTAGCTTTTTGACTCTATGGTGTACACCCACGCAACCTCTTGAGTCCGCAATGATAAACTTGGTTGGATTTCGCTAAGCTAAGTGCCTTACACCCTTTTCTGGTTGACCCAACTATTCAAACTATGTTGCAGTGGTCAAGAGCATACATCAGGCTTGGAGCATTTGGTTTATTTTATTAAAGATTGTGAAGTGGATGATTAAACTGAACTAAAACCCAAGAATATCTTTTCCATACACCACAGAATGATGCAGTACTTCGGTAGAGCAAGGAGGTAAATTTTAGGTAAGTTTTATGAACAATTGTATAGTTGAGAATAACACATAAGCATATAAAAAAAGAGGTCCTTGGAGGACGTTGAGTGCTTGAGTGTTTGTTATTTAATTACTAAAGCTTAAAGGAAACTAATCTAAACAAAGAAAACTGAAAAAAAATGAAAACTACGCAAATCCCCCCCGGGGGGATTGGGGGTAGGCGCTAGAATAGCCTGCAAAGCTCTTTTTTTGTTTGTTTGCAACTTGGAAACTTAGGAAAAATACTGCTTTCCCTTTATCATTAGGGAACAAGTCAGTTTACAATGATTGATAGAAGGTCTAGATGCTTGAAGGGGGTTCTCCAAGTGGTTTAGGAAGCTCCAAATGCAATTTTTTATGTTTTTATTCTTCAAACCTGCTAGGCATGCAAAAACTGACCAGCAAGCTTAGTTATTAATAAAAATGGCCAAATGCACTTTAAGAGTGCTTTGGTAATACTACGAAATGTCTAAAAGAATTGCGGAATGAACTAGTATGCTACAAAGACTTTTTAGATGATCTTTAAGGTCTTGAAATCAAATTTTATTTAACTTTAAAATTCAAAACTGATATGCCTGCAAAATAGACCAGCGAATGAATAAGTTATGAAAAATCCCCCAAAACACTCTAAACTTATCTTATTTCTAGATGCAGACAATGCCACAAATTATGGGATGAATGATGAAACAAAAAAAATGAAACTTGAACTAGTAAGACAAGCTAGAAAGCTTGTCTCGCTAGGATCTTTGGCTGCCCTCTTTCAAGTTGCAAGCCAAATATTATAACCCTAAAATGCTAGATATGTCTTTTAAAATCACTCTTCCTTAACAAATCTAGATCTTTCAAATTATTAGATGCAAGCTTAAGGAAGATATTTCACTAATGAACAATGAGATTTAGACTTTTAAAATTATATATCATTAATGAAACAATGCTAGATTTACTTGTTTCAAATTAGATCTAATAGAGAATAGAACAAGTAACCGAGAAAATTTTGATAGAGAGTTTGAACGAAGGTGATATAACCCGTTTTGAGTGAGAAAGATTGGGCGAATGGAGACCACATGCAAGTGAACACGTGAGGGACTACTCTTCCTTTTAGACAATTCCAGAGATCAACAAAACTACCCTGTATGCCTCCTCTATGAGATCCGGTTACCTGCAAGAAAACTTCACAACAAACCTTGCACAAGTGGATTAAATGGTACCGATATAAATCATATAAAAGATACTAAAACATGGACATTCAAACAAGACATGCACAATGTTCAAGATATGCTTCATATAATTGATAATGAGAAATAAAATGTAGATTCTATTCCTTACCCTATTGAAATAATAAATTTCCTTCAAAGGTTAGCACGAATCTGAACAATAAACAGAGTTTTATGAAGAGACACAGATTACCTCCATGGGATTTGAAACATTAAACATCCACACATTCGATACGAGTCCACAACATAGCCTCCAAAGCCTTCTCTTTATTCTCAAGAACACAAAAAGATTTACAATACAGGAGTTGAGGTTCCACCTTCAGATGTTACAATGGAGAAGAGTTCCTGCTTAAATAGCAATTTACAGAGTGAGGGGGGCGCTAATCCAAACAGAGGAGCGCATGAGTGATTGAAGGATCTCAACGATTAGTGAATGGCGTTGATTGGTATGATTGGTAGGCAAGCCAAGAGCCTTGCGCCACCTCTCCATGAGGTAGGCGCACTCAACATAGGAATTATCACTCTAAATCGCGAGCTGCCAAGTCATGATGCCCAGGTGAGGATAGAGGGCGCACTTCTAAAATGATATATTCGCTTGACCTTTATTTGCCCACCATATAACTTATAACATAAGGTTTTAATCCTTTCACTTAATCGCCCCACCATGTGACATGATGCCAAGTCATTTGGCATATGTTTAATTAATTTTTTAACATATATATATATATATATATATAAATATATTTTTGATATTGGTGCAATTTGTAGCACCATTAGCATTAAAATGCCAATTTGTAGGCCTGATAATAAAAAATGCTCCATAGGATGATTTAATCGCCCAAAACATAAGAAGATTGGGTCCCAGGGTAAAGAGGATGCTCTGAGCGTGAAAACGAGCATCCTTGCGCCAAATTCCGCCTTCGAATCACACTTCTATCACCATTTGAAATTTTCCATTTAAACTATTAAAAATGGCCTAATTTTGCAAAAAAAAAATATTTTTCTCGGAACTGACTCAAACTCTTGGGGGACCTAGTACATGACCATACGACTTTATTTTAGTGTCTAGCATGTTTATATATGTTGAAAAATGGACTCTAATAATCCCCCAAGGCCTAACCACCACTTTGGGCATTCCGGCTTTTGGAGGTGTAGGAGAAAAACTCATCGATTATACTCAGCTAAAGGCAAAGCATAATTGACAAGGGGAAAAACTCCTTGGAATACCTTCTTTGGTTGTCAAGTCCTACGGAACCGAGTCACTCAAAGACCACCATGCTAGCACACTTTATTACAAACCTCGTGGAGCATGGTCATGCATTACAAAATTTAAAAAAAGGGAGGCCCTGAGAGGCCTAATTTGGAATTTCTAAACTTTGATAAGCACAAGTAATTATTCAAACACTGGCGGCTCTCTGGAAGTCCAACTGAAGTGCAATTCAGTTGGTAACAGTCCCTTCACAACAAAACCTTCCAGTTGAGACATGAAGACATTTTGTTTCAAGTCTCCATTCAAGAAAGCAATCTTCACATCCACTTGAAGAACTTTCCATCCATTTTGTGCAACCAAAGCAGTTATAGTCTGAATGGTATCCCATTTTGCTATTGGGGGAAAATTCTCCTCATACTCAATGCCTTCTTTTTATGCAAAACCTTTTGCCACAATCCTCACCTTATGCTTGTTAAGTGAGCCATATGATTTATACTTGTTCTTGTAGACCCACTTGCAACCAATTGGTTTGATTCCAAATGGAGGGTCCGCCAACTTCCATGTTCCATTTTTTATGAGAGCATCATATGCATTTTGCATGGCTTCTTTCATTCATCATGAGAAGCAACTTTTTCAAAGGAAGTCGGTTCAAGATTAGCAAATAAATTCAATTCACAAGCATTTGCAACATCCATCTTCTACATTACCTTAATTTGAATCATTTGCATCACCTCCATCTTCTTGTCTTGTGAAAATTCTAGTTCTTGTCTTTTCATCTTCATAAGGATGAACACTTTCAAGTTTCTTCATGATCCACTTTGGAATTTTCTATGAGGGTCTGTTGTCCGCCGAGATGCACACCAGTAACAAAAATATTTCGAAAGCTGTTCCCTCACTACAAGTGGGGAAGGTGTGGCCTTGGGGGCAAGCAATGAACCAGGTACTATTACCTGAATCCCAGCTCCTCCGTTTAGGCTAACTCCTAACGAAGCGAAGGGGAGTAGTCCCTACAAAGAGTTTACTATGGCTCAATATGTTTTAATGTTTTTAGATATATGGTGATGCAGATGGGTGTTGTTTAGGAGTTTTTTGAATAATGAAAAGATCACAGCTTTGTAAATTTGAAAATACACACAAGATAAATGAGCAGTCCACGTTGCAAAGCAAGATACGAGATAACTTGATGCACAACCACTTGAAGAATTTTAAGTACAAGTCACTCACATATGGAAAATTAACAACAAGTACTCCAGATAGATAATAAGCAAATTAAAATATGATGTGAAGGACTAGTGCCTTATGGAGTCAAAAATTGCCTGAGTGCTTGGGTTGCTTGATACAAGAGTTCGAAAGATATGTTTGTGAGATCGTTTTGCAAATTATCTTTGTTTATTTGAAAGTTTTAATGATCTTGATTATTAGGATGGCAAGAAACAAGGATAAAACGTCCAACCAAAAGAAATACTTTTAGTGGTTATTCACGGTGATCTAACGGACCGTCCAGTTATCAAGAGGGTAAGTGTCCAATGTTTAAACCACCCTTGAAGTTTGAACAATGACACTCCGGCTCCACCTCCCAGAATAACACTTTAATTATTTATCGAAAGTAATGCCAGTTCGTTGGTTGTGGGGTGAAAATTTTATTATGTTATAGAAATTTATCAAATCCAACACCTTTCTGAGTACTAGCCCAACCTTTTCAGGTTGGCAGAGCATACGGGTGTCGGATAGCAACCAAGGTAAATTATTAACGGGGATGTGAGTTGAAATGTTTTAGGATTATTGAAGCACACAGTTCAGCTCTCCGACAGAGAGTGCTCTTGACTTTGTCTTATGACAAGGTTTAAGAGACTTATTTAATCTATATGCCTAATGCAGGGGGAATGCAAACTTGATATGCTCTCCAACAGAGAGTGCTCTTGACTTGGATTACTGCAAGTTCAAGAGGCTTTGTTGTTTATTAGAATAGAAGCAGCTTGCATGTGAAGAAAAGTACACTTTCTAAAGCAAACAAATGATGAAAGATAATAACAAGTGTACGCTTTCTAAGGCCAAAATTAACAACTAACTAAGAAATAAACAATAAGGTGGGATCAACCTCCGAACAAGGTGATCACTAGAACCGCTAGTCCCGAAAACCTTCCAGCTAGCTGGATGTCCGCAAGGATGCTAACGGGGAAAGAGGAGCTGCCACAAAACAATGAGGCCCTTGGGATGAATTCCCAAGGTTGCTATCTCAAGTCAAGACTTGGAAGAGAGCTAATCTAAGTACAAAAAATGAACTTTAATCTAGAAAACTTGAAGTAAAACTAACTAAAGCATGCATGAAACAAACTTCCCCAAATGGGGAAGGAGAAACAATGTGTGGGAGGCCTTATCCCACCTAGCCTTTTTATTAAATGAGTTACAATTGCCTTTGGGAATTAAACCCTTGAAAGGTCTTTTCAAGAAAATAAACAACTTATGGAAACAATACTTGGAAGCCCTTGATGGCTTGTACAAAAGGAGAGTGGTTTCATGATTGTCTTATTTGGTTCAAGCCTTCTCCTTGGATTAAAGTTTTGCTCTTCTTTGAGTATTGTTCTCACTAATCTTTCTTCTCCTTCAAGAGACCTACACAAGCTTAGCCAATCTCAACAATGCACCCATTAGATGTTAGTGAAAACCAAACTTTGAAACTAGTAAGTCTAAGAGACTCAATAATGTCTAAAACTAAAAGCAAGCTCTGATAGTATGGAAAAGAGATTCTATTATGCAAATGGCTAAGTGCTTCAAGAAGACAATGCAAGTTTTTACTTTATCAATGAGATCTAAGATGCCTATATGTTACTTTTCAAATTATGAAACTAGAAACTACTTTAAAGATCTAAGCTATAAACTTTGATAAACAAATGCCAAACTTGAAACTTTGAAATGATATTAAACTATTGCAAGATGTAAGATCTAAAATATGAAACAATTCCAACACTTAACAAGCTTACTCTTTGTTTTTGTTTATGTTTTTGTAGGTGGATGGAAGGGAGGAATAGAAGGCAAGGCGAGAGGAGATGAAGAACAAAGACGAGAGGAGAGGAGGAGTGAATGGAAGAAGGGAGATGAGGAGCGAATGGAAGAAGGCTAGGAGCGAGGCTAGGAAGAAAGGAAAAGCAAGTGGGACGAGAGCTAGAAGGGGAGGAAAAAGATGGATTTGAAGAGGAAAACGAGAAAGGCAAAAAGTCAAGCAAGCCGAAAACCAAAGACAAGCTAGACAATGATCTCAAACTTGGAGAAGAAAATAGCTTTGGAATTCCACAGTTTGGATAGGTAGATCTAGTAACCGATTAAAATTTTGTTGAAAGGTTGATGGAGGAAGCAAGAACTCCTTGTTTCTTGAATTTATAAAGCTTGAAATTCTTTGGCCACATGCAGAGTGAAGATGAACCTACAAAAAACCTTGTACTTTGGAAGATACCTGCAAAACCAATATACTTAAGCGAAAAGCATAGATTTATAGTTGCATGTGCTAGATTGTTAGCGTTCTTGAAATATAAATCTATAACTTAAAATTCCTCAGTACATAAGCAATACACAATATCACCTTGTTACAAGATGAAGTATGGCCACCAAGAGCCTCCACAATTTGACCTCCGAAGTCTCAACTTTATTAATAATTAAATAGGTTACAAATCCTCCAGAGTTTCTTTGCTAAAAGATCCATGAAGAATAGAGTGCCTTGCACATCTATTTATACAAAAATACAATAGCTTTGGAGCCCAAAATCGAATTGGCACAAGAGAAGCCAATAGCACTGGAGATCAGTTCGAATTCCAATCAAATCCTCCATAACTCAAGGCTTGGAGTGAATCACGAATAACAAAGTCGAGCTCTTGGTAGGTGAATGGGCAGGTGGCCTCCACCCTGGCAAGGGCCCCCCATCCCCCTCCTTGGAAAGTCCACCATCAAATCGTGAGCCTCCACCTTTGCATTGACGTGAGCATGAGAGGATATGCATGAGCCTCAAGGAGATGATGCGTGAGCTAATGTAGGGATTGGAGGAGTTAAGAGCGAGACAACTAAGTGATGTGGCCCTTTCTTTAGGGAGGAATCTACCACTCAATAAATGCAACACACCAATCCACTTAAACAATGGCACATGCCCTCATTCGTGAACCCTCATGAGGGAGCCGTATGGCTAAGTGCTCACGTCATCCCATTATTTAACTTTGTAATTCCAAACTTCAATTTAATCGTATGGTTTAATATCTCCATGCAGTTGTATACCTTATGATTTTAATATTCAACATTTTCCATGGTTAAAAAATTCAATTTTTGACCTTTTTGAATTTTGTCACTTAGTGAATTTTGTCAATTTTTGGTCACTAAATGCCAAAATAGTGAAAACTGCTCCCAGAGGTGACATAATCGCCCGAAACTTTAGAAAAGAGGGTGCCAGAGTGAAAAGGACGCTCTGAGCATCAAAACGAGCTTCCCCACGCCAAAATTCGCCTCCGGATGAGGTTTTTATCACTTTTTGAAATTTTTTAATTAAACCATTAAAAAATGGTCTAATTTATGGAAAAAATTATTTTTCTCAGAATCAAACGAAACTCCTAGGGGACCTATTGCACGTTCATACGACTCAATCGAGATGGTTAACACGTAAAAAATCCTAGACACAAGACTCTAATAACCACCTTAGGTTTTGACCACCATGGGAAATACTCCAGCTTTGGAGGTTTGAGTGAAAAGCTCAGGGATTATACGTCACTGATGAGTAGCGCATAATTCCTAAGGAAAAAACACTCTAGAGTATCCCCCAAATGGCTAAACCTAAGGATAGCCGAGTCTTTTATAAAAGGACCCCGTTTAGACCAACTTTTTACATTTTCCCCATGGGGGTATGAACATGCAGTTATTACAAATGGGGCAAAATTGCCCTGAAAATGACTTCTGAACTTCTGAACATTGATGATGAACATGAATCATGTTCATGAAACTGGCGGCTCACGAGAAATTCAGCTATTTGTACAAAATAGGTGATAACAGGGTCCAAGTTGCTCAGTTGGAGGTTCTTCATTCTCTTCAACATTCAATCTTCCAATTCCGGTGAAGTGGCAGGAACTTCTTCATGAGGGGAGATTTTGCTGCAAAAGAGATTCCATAGATTGATCCGGGGTCCCCCCTTCAAGATGTGGAATCCCATTGTCAAATTCATGATATGTCTTTACATGGGTAAATTTATCCAGACGATCAAGCTGCCTCTCTACAGACTTGTCGTTTTTATTCATTTCAAGAAAAAATCACATCTCTAGAAATAATGAACTTTTTATTTACCTCATCGTAATGATGATATGCCTTGATGGTGTTTGAGTACCCCAAGAAGATGCATTTTTGACTCGTTGCACCCTAAGTCACTTGACACGAGGACACGGGACACGAAAATATGAGTGTCCAACACGGACATGGTGACCCCCAGAATCAAGACACGGAGGACACGTTTTATATATATATATATATATTAAAAATATAGACGTATAGAGCCATTTTTTTGTAGAAACTAGAACATTTACAAATATTCAATTGAAATTACTAATTAGAATCAATACACAATACACATTTTGTCATTCACAAATCACAAAGAGACACAAAGAAGATAGCTCAAGATGTCGAAACTATATTTCTCATTAAGTCATCAAAATCAAAATGTATTACATAGATGTTGGAATGCCAATGGAAACTAGTAGTAGTAAATAGTAAATACAAAAAGGGGTAGATCATAGATGAGATCAAGATGGAAGAATCTCATCTGTCAATAGTCCTCCTCCATGCCTTAATCAACAAACTCTTCACCGCCCTGACCCTCATCTTCCTCCTCCTCCTCCTCTTCCTCTTTGCCCATTTGATGATCTGCATCTGCTGGTGTGGAGGATGACCCCTCCATATGATCACCATCATCAAAAGTGATCGGCTCTAGCACTGGATCATTAAGATCCATGTTGGCTAATGCCAACTCAGTATTGCTGTCCAAACCCATATCATCAGGAAAGACATCCCACAACTTTGTCTTTCCCTTCATCCACTCCTCCCTCTTCCTGTAAATAAGACAAAGTTTTGAGTGCACATACATTATCGTCTCTGCCTTGGACTGCTGAAGCTTGCTTTTCTTCAAACTGTACAAGTTCCCATATGTGCTTCAATTCCTCTCACAACAAGAGGATGAAGTAACTTGAGAGATGACCCTCAAGGCTATCTTCTGTAGAATAAGGCATGCTGCCCCATGAGTTGCCCACCAAACATAGGGTTTCTTAACCCCCATGTCTCTAAGCACCTCATAGCCTCCAGATCTCCCAGTGGCAAGGGAAAACTCTACAAAGCCCTCCTCCACCTATTCAAGTAGGTCTCTATCCTAAAGTAGCGTCTAAATGCTATCTTCCTCCCTTGTGAAATCTCTCCATCCATGTGAGGAGGGACTCTACGTGAGGGCCCCGACCCACCATTGAGCCAATCATGACCGTAGAACTTGGGATTCAATGAGTGGGCCAAGCAATGCAAAGGTGTGCAATTCTTATCCCACTTGGAGATAAGAATATCCTGTATGGTGGACCATAAGTTCTCTGCCGATGTCTCATACTCGACACACTCATTCTCCATAACAATGGTCCTCATGGACTCAATCATGGAATCCCACCCCTCATAAACATCTAATAGGATGGGCTGGTCTGTGTCTGCAAACCGCAACAAAGAAATGACCGGCTCCATGATCTTAATGGTAAGCTCTACCCTCTCCCACCAACCATCATCTAACACTATGTCCTTTACCTTTTTTGAGGCAATCTGATCCATTTTTCTCCAAAAGGACCAAAACTATGAAATAACCATGGACCCAAGAGCGGTTTTGACTTCCCTCAACCTCTTGAGCATGATGGATGAGGAAGCAAACCGAGTATCTGCAATCTTCAACAATGAAAGATGTGTGTACTCTTTGTATATTGTGAGGGCATTGTTGTGGTTTTGTACAAAGTTACGGATATGGCGTGCATCCTCAATAAGTTTGCCAATCCATGTCACATCTGAAGCAATAGATTTTAGTGCTAAATTCAAAGAATGGATAATGCAAGGTGTCCAAAATACCTGTAAGATCAATAAAAGAAAGTATAAATTGGTCTAGACTCTAGACTCTACAAGACTACAACTAACAACTCAAATGAAAATCTATAAATTGACCTTTCCCCTAGGGCCTAGACGAATCTTGTGCTAAATTCAAAAAATGAGCAAATTAGCAATTCAAGGTGTCCAAAATGAAAATACCTGTGGATATTTATCTTCCATAATCATGCCAACAGCCTTGCAAACAGGTGCATTGTCCGTGATGATTTGTACACAAGAATCAACACCTACGTCTTCAATGACTTTGATGAACAACTCACCCATATACTATGCATCCTTGTATTTCCCAAGAGCATCCATCGCTTTCAAGAACACCAGTCCATTTGGGGAAGACACCATGAAATTGATGAGTGGATGGCGTGCTGCATCCGTCCATCCATCATAAACAATACTGACATCGACTGTGGCCCGTTTTAATCTAATTGGCTCAATAATTTTATCCACCTCCTTCTTTTCCTTAACCAACAATGTGGTTTTAAGCTTCTCTGAACCATGAGGCACATAACCAGTTGTAGCTCGTTCAATTAGACTTCGACACATCTCAATGAACAATGGTGACCGTGCAACATTGAATGAAATGAAGTTGAGATAGAAAAAATAATGCAATGGTCAGGTCCACTTCTTCTTGTGCCTCTTGTTGGAAAATCTTGTCCATTGGATCACTTGTAGTTGGCCTCTTTCTTGTTGGATAAGTATCAACCTCACTCCCATTTTTGCTAGGTGGAGGCCTAGTGCTAGAGGGTTTCCTCAAGAATGAAAGAGGATCCTCATTCTGTTGTGTCTTGCTTGCTGCTGCCACCTTCCCTAACCCAACATGATCCTCTCTTTCCATCTCCCTCCTTTGGGTGTTACTCACTGCTTTACATGAAGAAATCCCACAAGGAAGGGCCTACAAATGGCCCTTAACTCGGTAGTATGTGCCCCTGAACTCATGCTTGCAGAAATTGCAACTCCAACTCACATTGCCTGCCCCACCAAACTTTTGCTCCATGCCCTTCTTTTCCTGTCACATACTTCCACATAGGGTATTTACTCTCTTGGGCTTGTTGTCTTGCTAAAACAGGGTTAAATTGAGCAAAAGCTCTACTAGAAGCAGTTGGAGCACTAGCAGGAGTAGAAGAGGATTCTTCAAAACCTGTAAAAAACAAGGTCTTTGTTCCTTTGTAGAGTGGCCAGATGAAGACAAGATTTTCAAAACAAAAGACTCATCAATTTATTGCGAAGCATAGTTCTTTAAATTTCTAGGAAATGGATGCTATCCCTTGTAGTGGCGCCAAAATGTTACTGATATATCTTGCACTTGAGCTAGAATGTTCAAAAGTGGTGCAAGACAATGGGGAACTTGAGGGGAACCAGTTTCACTACACTACCGTCTACTTCTTTAGCGATTTGTTTTGTTAAATTTGTCTTAGTTATGCACATGGAATATTCATACTTAGTCAACCTGTCAACCACCATGAATATTTTATCCTTCCATTTTGACATGGGAAACCCTTCAGTGAAATCCATGACGACTTGTTCCCATTTTTGGTTTGGGATGTGTAGGGGGTGAAGTAACCTTGGTGACATAACATTTTCACTTTTGTTTCTTTGGCATTTGAGACATTTTGCAACATATTTCTGAATGTCGTTATTTATCCATTCCCAATAAAATGATTGTCATGCACTATAGTAAGTTTTGAAAAAACCTACATGACCTGCAGTTGGTGAATCATGGAATTCTTTTAAAATATTGGATTTAAATTTTAATGTGGGCTTAGGTAAATTGCACCAAAGAATATAATTTTTCCATTTAAATTTTGGATTTTGGCTTTAGATTATTGGTTATGGAAAATATAATCCTTGGCATACTCGTCTTGGATTTATTCTAACCAATCAAGAAATATAATCGATGTTGGATATGACACTACCTTTTCATCATCCCGTGAAAATGCATCAACAACTATATTGACTTTCCCCTTTTTATGTAATAATCTCATATCAAAGGTGAACTGTAAATATTTGATTCAGAGATCACTACTCCCTCTGAATCATCTAGAGATCTCAAGCGGTATGAGTCTCAATATCAATACATGCTCATATAAATATAGACTCAACAACTAGATCTCTTTACCAACTGAAACATACATGCAATCACATATAAACAACAGATATACCCTGGAAACCCCAACCGGGGAAAACCAACAAATTGTGGGGCTATCTTCTCTCTCGAGCCCATAGCATATATATAAATGACAAGTACAATACAGGATTACCTCAAGAGGTAACTCAATCCCTGAATCGGGTAGACTCTAGATTTGCATGCATCAGTTGATGCATGCACTGGAAGAGTAAACCCTAACTGGTAAACTGGATCTGAGTAACGCTGTAGGTGCCTCTGACTGATCTGCCTCCTCTGTATCACACTGCTCTTATCTGCTCTCTCTGAAGACTTCCCTCTGAAGAACTCAACCTCCACTGCATGCAGAATTACGCCCTCCCCTCTGGATGTCAAATGCTCGTACCAGACTGGATCTCAGCGGATTTGAGCTGTGATCGTCCCTAACCTTCCTCAAATGCCGAGGCAACGCTATCCAGGAAAACTCATACTTTGAATCGGTCAATCCAACTCCAAACGAGCTTCTCCCTCCTTGGGAAATGCGCCCTCCTCCAAGGGAACTCGGCCTCCTCTAAATTGATCTGAAATCACATTGATGAGCTATCTCAACTCACAGTACTGGGTGCCTAGTGACTTTGGAATTGAAGGTCACTGATCCAGCTTAGATCTGACCTTCCTAGCTCCTGCAGCAGCTCCTCTCTCTCTTCGAAAGTCGCCCTGCATGCACAGCTACGCCCTCCTCACTCCAACAATATCTCTCTCTGACAATGCAACTGAGTAACCTCAACTGGGGACTCCTTACCTCTATAAATAATCTCACCGGTGAATTAGGTTTTCCAAAACCCTAATTCGCGGTGCATGCAAAAGTTACTTTTGCATGCATCTAATGATCTAATGACAGTGCATGCAAAACTCATGCATGCAAGGATCAAAACACTCCAGAAGGTCCGCATGCAGCCACCACTGGACTCATGCCACTGAGTAGAGTGTATCCCACCCTCTACTCCATCCTGATGCCTATGCAGCTAATGTACCTCCATGTAAGGCATCTGAACCATGGAGGACATCCCGAAGTTACTACAATCTAACATGAACAAAGCAAAGTTGATAACATCGACATTGGCAAAAAATCGACAAGGGTCTTGAGTACAACTTCCTGGCAAAATCAGCGAAAAAATTGGCAAACCAAAACAAGCCATAAAAAATACGAAATAAATTCATTTTTTTCAAATTTTTAAACATATAAACCAACAACAACATCAAATAAAGACATTGGCACATAAATATAGGAAAGGCACTAATATATTTATGATATCATGCAGGCCAATTAAAGGCGATACATCAAAGTCAATACTAAATCCTGAATCATGATAACTATTCAATCAAGGACTCAAAAGTTGAAAACCAATACAAATTGACATCAAATATACACTGTATCTCATATTCATGAGTTCAAACCATGGTGTACTGTTGCCATCGGATATGCACTACGTGAAAAGGGGTTAGCGTGGCAAAAATATTTAAGCCAATGGGTGTGTCCTTTGTGGCAAGCAAAGATTCGAGATATTGCCACTCAACACTCAACTCCTCCATCTAGGCCAACTCCTAACGAAGCCAAAGGGGGTGGTCCCTTTGAAAATAAAACTATGGCCTTTAAGCTAGGTTAGAGAATGGAAATGATTCTAGGAGTTTGAATATGAATTAATACTGAACCAGAGAATGCAACTATGAATTAAAACAACAACATGGAAAAAGATACATCCATCTAACAAATTGATTTACTTAATTAAAAATGTTTGATTGTCGTAGATTGTACCAGTGCCAAATGGAGTCACATAAGTTATTGGAGTGCTCTTGTGTAGTGAAAGTTTTGCAAGAGTCTTGTTGGTCAGTTTTAAAGGATTTATTATGATATGTGGATTGGGGAGTGGGTTAGTTCTTGGTTTGGCATGAAGGCAGTTTAGTTCTCCAAACTGAGTGCTTGTTGCAACAGTATCAAGTGTCCAACGGGGTGAGGCATAACCTGCTTAAAGTAGCCCCTTGACTCTATGATCTGTCCAGCGTGACCTCCCGAGTTCTTTGAAATATACTGCTTTGGGATTTCCCTATTAATCTAGTCACCTAGCTCCCTTTCTGGTGTGATCAACTGATCGGACAAACCGTAGAGATCCAGAGCATACGAGGAGGCTAAGCGTTGGTTTATTTTATCAATTAGATTTGAAGTTTTTATTAAAAGGCTAAGAATCTCTTTTCACCTTGTTATCAACTGATTTGTACAATAGTTGAAACCTTATTGAGCCGCTAGTGTTGGAACACATCAGTGTTCACTTCCAGAGTATCTGGGTTTCATATTTTTAGGTCTAGCTAGTTTTGTTTTTTGAGTCGACATGACCATGGCCCCATGGGGGTTTGTAATAAAGTGTGCTAGTAGGGTTTGAGTGGCTCGGTTCCCCATGACTAGATTAAACAACTAAGGTATTCCAGGGAGTTTTTTCACCGTCAGATTATACTTTGCTTCAGGCGAGATATAATCTCTTGGTTTTTCTCCCGCTTCCTCCAAAGCTGGAATGCCCGATTTTGGAAATTTTTGCCATGGGGGGTTATTAGGGTCCAACTATAATGTATAAATCTACTAGACACTATTAGAAGAGGTTCTAGTCATGTCCTAAGTCCCTAGGACCCCCAGAAAAAATTTCGAAAAATTTTTACCGGACGCGTCGGAATTGGGGTTTTTTAATTATTTTTAAATTTTAATTAAATTTCTCTATAGTTTAAATAGAGAAATTTGAGTCTGTAATATGTTAGTCATTCAAGGTCCGAATTTAGTGTTTGATGGCTCATTTCATAAGCCAAAAATCACACATGACCCATGGAGCAGCTAAACCCAACTTTCGGATCTCAATTCAGCCTCATAATTAATATTTTCTCTGAAAAGTCATTTACAGAGAAATTATTAATTAAAATAATAAAATTGAATATTTTGGAGATAATCCAAATCTCTCCAAAATTAATCAATTTGATTAAAATAAAAGGCTAAATGACATGGCAATGGACATTTATGAGGATTCCAATCAACTCCCAGTCATTCCAATCAACTATCCAGTCACCAGAAGGTTATCCACTTGAACCAATTCGCCCTCCTCATGCAAGATTTCGATTTGATGTGGTGTCAAGTGTTAAATGGTTTGGTGGTTATGCATTTAAGCCTAAGGTAGGCGCCCTCATGACTCATCAATCACTAATTAGCTTGGCTCTCCTTGGATTCGAGTTAGCACCTACCCATTCCACATGTCTCTCCACCAAGTAACTCGCCATCCTCATGATCCTCACGTCAATCTCATTTAACCTCACGCTTATCCTAGTTGGAGTTTGACTATTGGTTAGTATGCAATCACCATTAGATTGGCTCCTTTTACCTTTCGAGTTAGTACCTACTACATGCCACTTGTCTCCTCATTAACTAGCTCGCACTCTACCAATCCTCATGTCAATCCTCATTCAAGCTCGCGTTTATCCTTGTTGTAGCTCATTTATTGGTTGTTGATACTCCCTATGCCTCCATTAGAGTCGAGTCTTGCCACCTCTACCTTCAACCTACCACCAAACTCGACTTTGACCATTGTTTAGCTCTCCAAGCCCTCCCTTGATTGGAATTCGACCTACTAGTCTATTGCCAATTCGACCTAGGGTTTTAGCTTATGTTTTAGTATAAAGAGAGGCCCTTTGGGCTTATTATCTCATGGAGACTTTGATGCAAGATTACTCTGCAAAAATTTGTAACAAGCTTTGGCTTAATATTTTCAATAAAGATTTCGACTTTGGAGGTCCATGAGCTTTCAATCTTTGGTGTGAATTCATCTCTTGTTGAGGTGATATCTTCTCTAAACCCATCTCTTGATTATGCATAGTATTTGATCAATGGCTAGCTTGTGAGGACTATCTTTAGTACAATAGAGTAACCATTTATAAATTGAGTTGGTTATTTATGCATAGTTTATCAAGATCTAAATGGACATGAGTAGTTGGTTATACAAATTGTTGATCTAATCTTGATATTTCTAGCATACTAGCATTGTTGATCTCACTTGTTGGTTGAGTGGTGTGGTTGTGATTAGGTGTTGCCTAAAGTGAAGAGGGGTAAGAGCTCGGTTGCATCAAACCCGTGTTCATCTTTAAGTTTTTGCCTAACACTTTGTGGTTGCAGGATCTACAATAATCCCAAGATCTTTTCATCTTAAGAAAGCTAGGAAGAGCTCTTCTCAAGTTTCTCATCAATCAAAACACTCTATTTCACCTTGGTTACTTTAGGCTCTCTTCTTCAAGCCTTCCTGTTTGCTCTTTGAACCTTTGTACTTGCTTGCTAAGCCCTTTCTAGCCCTTCTAGTCTTGATCCAAGTTAGTTGTTTGCCTTTTCAAGCCATAGATTAGTTAGCCATAAGGTTGAAGCCCCTTCAACCTTGGGGAATAGCTTGGGATTTGTTCCCTTGTGCTCTCCTCAACACTTGTTGTCGGCGTATCACCGGTTAACCGGAGGATTTCCAAGACAGTGTTTTTGCCCTCTCAAGTGTTCCACTTGTGATCCCTTGCCCTTGTTTTGCTAGTCTTTTCCTTCTTGCCCTAGTTTTTCCTCTTTCCCCATTCGTTTTTGTCTTTCTTTAGCTTTTGTCCTACCTTATTTCTCCTCTCTTCTCCATTCGTCCCATCTTCTTCTAGGTCTCTATCCTTCCCATTCGTCCTACCTATTCCATCCAGCATTCGTCCCATTCACCCAACCTCTACCTTTCCCTAAGCTTGTCCTCGTCCATCCCCATTTGTTAGCTCCTCTTCTCTTCGTTTTTGCCCTTAGAGTCCCTCATCTTTCCTCCTCGTCCACTTCCACTTTAACCTACAACACAAACAAAAACAAACAAACAAGTGTTAGTAGTAGTTAGTATTGTAGATCTCATACTAGGTTGGTTGTTAATTAGTTTGTTTAAATTTCAATAGTTAATTCACATTTGTTGCAAGGTTATTACTATAGATCTCATCCCTAGTTGTTACATGGTTAGACATTATTTTGTTGGCTGCCATCTAAAACACTTTGGTTGACTGTCCTAAACTTTGTTGGCTGCCATCTAAAACATTAAGTGGCTGCCATCTAAACATTGTTGACTGTTATAAGGTAAAAGTTCAACCTTGCAAGTAGTTTAAAAGTTCAAAGTCCTAAAGAGTCCATCAAATTTTGACTTTGCTTGGTTAGCTTGCATCTCCTTAGTTTTGTTGATTAATAAGATCTAGTTAATTTCAATTTGTTTTATTTTCTAATGCTAATGGGTATTGGAGTTATTGGTTTGTGATAGATTTTTTCAAAATAGAAGTCAAGAAGCTTCCAATCGAGAAGCTATCAAGAATACAAAGGGACGATCCATACCAAGATTAGTATTATCCTTTTTGTAATAGATCTTAGTTTATTTCAAGTTTTACAAGTTATTCATTTTAAAAAAAAGTCCCTACAAGGGTTTCATTCCCAAGGGCAATTGTACTTCCATAATAAAATTGCAAGTGGGGTTTTTAAGCCCCCACATTCACTTCCCCATTTGGGGAAGCCTTGTGGTCTCTTCAGTGGTTTGATTTTCTGCTTTAGATCCTTTACATGCTCTTAGATTAGTTTTATTTCATTAAGTTATACTTGCTCTTTTCTTCCGTATTTACTTACCCCCATGCTCTTCCGAGTACGGTCTTTGACCTGAAAGAGACTCTTGGGTAGATTAGATTTATTTTCCGTTTAATATTATCTTGTACTTCTCTTCCAAACCTTGACTAGAGAATAGCTAACTTTGGGATCGTATCCCAAAGGCCACATAGTCTTGTGGTAGCTTCTCGCTCCCCCATCAACTTCTTGTGGACATCCAGCTAGCTGGAAGGTTTTCAGGATTGGTGGCTTCTAGTGATTGATCTTGTTCGGAGATCGATCCCACCTATTAGTTTAGATTTTGTGTGGTAGAACACTAGTTTGATTTGAAGTCTCATTTTATCTTGCAAATAGTGTTGTTGGTAATTTTCCATATCTTGCTGATCTATCATATTGTTTAATCAAAATTTAAGTTGGAATTTATTGCTACTACAATCTACTTTCTGCTTGTTTAAAACGAACCAAAGTCTCTTGAACTTGGCCAAATCCAAGTCAAGAGCACCCTCTATCGGAGGGCATTTTTAGTTTTGCATTATCCCTGCATTAGGCATTTGTTAAAATAGCAAGTCTCTTGAACTGTGGTCATAATATCAAGTCAAGAGCGCTCTCTGTCGGAGAGTTGAACTAAAGTGCTCTTTAATTAAAACTTTTCAACCCACACACCCCTTTAATTAATTTACCTTGGTTTCTGTCCTACACCCGTATGCTCTGCCAACCGGAAACGGTTGGGCTAGTACTCAGAAAGGTGGAAGACTTGCTAATTCACAAGTGAAAATCTAATTAAAACTTTACCCCAAAACCTCAACCAAGACAAATTACTGTTCTTCCCACAAGAGGTGGTGCCGGGAATCCACTGTCAGACTCGAGGGCGGTCAAGCCGCAAGCACACTTGCCCTCTTTGCAATCTGGGTGCTCTCGACCTATCACCTAGGGTTGCCAGTAGTTTTCTTGGACAAGGTTCCACTACCTTTTTGATACCTTGTTCTTAACCATAATAATCAAGACAATTAACATCTTAAATTTACCAAGATAAGCTGTACAACGTTCTCACAAACTTATATTTCAAGCACTTGTATCAACCTTTTTACAATCACTTTTTTATATATTTGACTCCATAAGGCACTGGTCCTTCATCATATATCTTGTTTGCTTTAAAATATCAATATTGGAGTATTTGCTTTAATTGTCATAAAGTGTGATTTATTTATTGTCCAAGTGTATCTCTCATTTTGTGTTTGCAACGTGGATTGCGCTATCTTGTTTTACATTTAAATACTATAGTTTCTCATTCAAAAACTCCTAAACAACACCCATCCGCATCACAACACCTAAAAACACTATAAATACTAGAGCCTTAGTGAAACTCTTTTATAGGGACTATCCCCCTTGGCTTCGTTAGGAGTTTGCCTAAACGGAGGAGCTGGGATTCAGGTGACAGTACCTGGCTCATTGCTTGCCCCCAAGGCCACACCTCTCTCACTTGTAGTGAAGAGACAGCTTTCGAAAGATTTCCGCTGCTGGTGTGCATATTGGTGGACAACACACCTATCGGGGATAAACCCTTTTATTTTACTTCGGGCATACACGGCCTAAATTATTCATTAAAAAAGAACAAAAATTATAAAAAGTAAATTTATTGACGGTTGTGAATCTTTTTTCCCTTTCGGTACTTTGGGATTGCACAACCGGATTTAGGTTTTTAGTTTGTTAATTGTGAAATGGAATACAAGATTATAAAAGGAAAATTGTGAAAGTAAAAAAAGGAACACTAAGTATACATCTTGTTAGGGCGGATTGTGTGCATGTGTTGATTTAATAAAGCAAGGAAACGTTAAAAATAAAGCGGTTAATCTACTTTAACAAAACTAGCAAAAGCATCTAAGCTAAAAAGGTATACTCTCTGGTGGGGTCTTGGATGACCTAGATCTTCAATTTTTCAGCAACACCTCCTCTTGTCATGGCGAGAAAAGTACAAAACCAGCCACCTGAAATGCACCAAATGTGCCAAATAAAGCATTAGAAGCATAAAATATTAAGTACTAAAAGATAGAAAATTAAGCCTAAGTACTCAATAATACTAGATCTACCCAAAATTAAGCTTTAAACCCTATATCTAGTAGCATACTTAAATAAATGAGCTTCTTAAAATATTCTTTTCAAAGGAAACTAATTTAGCTAAGTATGTAAATAACCGTAGCCAAAGAGAAATTTAATTTAAAGCGAAGGAAAGAGAGAGATAGAAAGAATGTTGGAATCCTGGGAATGCTTGACTTATGGAGCCTGCTAATGGAGAGTGGAAGGACTGTACCTTAAAGTGCTTGAAAAGCAGTGGAGTCAAACTAAATCATCTGCACGTTCAAGCTTAGACAACCTCCATAGCTAAAACTACTTGCACAAAAGTGTCAAATCCGGTGCTTCTCATTCCATAAATGAAAAGAGTAAGCATACAACCAAGTAAAGCATACAAATTCTATATCGCGGACATAAGCAAGCAATGAATGAAATCAAGCTAGAATCATTTATCCTACCGACTAGTAATATCCCTTCAAAGGCTTGATCATCAACCAATGCAATAAATAAGTAAGCTACGCTAGAGTTACCTCATAAACCATTGACAGTTGCATCCACACACATAGAGCCATACACCACAGATTTGCCTCCAAAGCCTTTATTATTCCAATAGATATTACAAATTACAGTACAAGACTCATAAGCCTTTCAGTCCTCTCTGACCATGAGCCAAAAGGAGTGCCAACGCCCTGCTTAAATATGAGAATGAAGAGTGGGGGGAGGGGGGGGGGGGGGGGCATGGCTCAATTAAGGTATGAGGGCCGCACCTCTCAGTGAGAGGAGAGTTCTATGCCGTGAAATACTCCAAGATTTGTGTGATTGATATGAAGTGGCTGCCACCTCACATGAGGGGTGCCCCTCTCAACCTTGGAAGCTCCAACAACGAATTACAATGAGCCAACTAATGAAGAAGTCGCCCACATAAGGAGAGGGCACAATCCTCTCTGGAGATCCACTCCCAGTGACTTGATCTTGATGCAAATCAATCGGATTATGATTGATTTGATCTCTGATTGTGATTGCTAATTTAATTGGGCCTTCAATTGGACAAATTTCCTTCAATTTAGGAAATTTGATTTTCTCCAAATCTTTGTTTTTTGAATTAAATAATTATCTTTTATTAATTTTGAGATTTTTTTTTTAAGTGAATAATATTCACTTAGAACTTAGGAAAAGTGGGTTTAGGTGTTTAACGGGTGCTCTAGGTTAGAAAACGAGCACCCCCATGGCAAATTTCACCTCCTACCACACTTTTATCATATTTTTGGATTTTTTAATTAAAACGTAAACAAAAGCCAGTTTAACGGGAAAAAATTATATTTTTCAGAACTAACTAAAAATCCTAGCGAACCTAGTGCATGTTCATGATGACTCAATTTGATGTCTAGCATGCTCATAAACATTGACACATGAACTTTAATAACGGCCTTAGGCCTAACCACCAAGAGGACCATTCCAACTTTGGAGGAGCATGTGAAAAACTAATCTATTATACATCGCTTGTTCAACATTGCATAATTGACAAGGGAAAAAACACCATGGAATGATCGCATTTGATGTCTAAGTCCTAGGAAGCCAAGCTCTTTACAAAAGACCGTCATGCTAGCACATTTTTACAATATCCCCAAGGGGTATGAACATGCAATTATTCAATAAGTGCCAACTTTTGGCCCGATGGACCTCGGAACACTGATAATGAACAATTTGATTGTTCAAGTCTTCGACGGTTCACTCGGAATCCACTAAGTGCAATTTTAGTGGATAACAATGTACCATTTGGCATTTGTATAGGATGATTGAGAGGAGAGGATTCCAGGTAGGTGTATAGTCAACTATCCAATAAATGAAAAGGTTTATCCTCTTAGCTATTTACATAATCCCTTTGTGTTTCTCAAGGCTTCCGTTGGAAGTATCTATTCCACGCCATGAATACAAACACAAAGTAGTTGCAATCTACACCCTAGGTCCATGAGGATGAATGTATACATGGATGCTAATGTTTTGGTGTCTTCCTATTGGATAGTAGTGTTGCAAAAGGTGAAGGTGGTGGTCACTTAAAGTGTGCAAAGCAATAATTAAAGTTATGTCTCTAAGCTAAAAACCTTTGATTGTGATGAGAAGTAGAACAATGGTTTGGGGTTGTTGATGATGGTAAACACTCCTCATTCCCCAACTGCTGCAAAGACAAATAAGTTAAAAATAATTCAGCACTTTAATAGGGTCAAAAATTGCCTGCCGATTTTTTTCCTGATTTTTTTGGACTGATTTTTTGTTTCAGGGTTTGTATCACAAAAAATCCTGATGTTGCCGATTTTTCGGCAATTTTATCAACTATGGAATGATGTTCATTTATTGCATATCCAACACAAGGACAAAGAATTAAAATCCATATAAGATGTAACTAATATATGATTGAATAATAAATAAAATACATGATATGTAGAAGATAGATGAATAATGATGATACTTTGCAATGACAGGACCCTGTATAAATAATCTTAAGGGGACACCTCAGTGACTTTTTATGAGGGGTTATAACTATCAAGTCATTTACTTATCTTTAATTGTTTCTTTCTTTTTTAATACTTTATTCATTTTTATTTTTTTGTTTCATTTAGTTTCTTTCCTAGCTTATGATTAATTTACAATGTACATAACAGACCCAAAAGGAGAATTTTGAAGAACCTCTGAGCTTCCCTGCAAATGGGCTTTTGCTTCATTATGTGTTGGGCAGCAATGTAATGATTGGTATTATTTTTATGATGAATTACATTCTGGGTGCTGCAGGCTGAGCCAGGGAAAAGGAAAGAGGCAGCAAAATTTGCCCAGCTTTGGAATCAAGTTATTGCTAGTTTTCGTGAAGAGGATTTGATAAACAATTGGTAACATCCTGCTTCTGCAATTTGCAACTAAAAGTTGGTAACTAAAATTAATGAGGCCTTGACTAGAATACTTCTTACGTGTTCAGGGAGATGAATCTCTTGGTTGTACCATATTCTTCAGATCCCAGCTTCAATCTTGTGCAATGGCCACCATTTTTACTTGCTAGCAAGGTAAGTTTGTTTCCTCAGATTCTTTGTCACCAAAAACATTTCCTTCCTATCAATTTTGTTCTTCTTATAACTTTTTACCATACAAATTCAGATACCTATTGCATTGGATATGGCCAAAGATTTCAGAGGAAAGGATGCAGTTTTGAACAAAAAAATCACTGCTGATGAATTTATGCGATGTGCTGTGAAAGAATGCTATGACTCATTCAAACATGTACTTAGAAGCATGGTCGTTGGTGAAAAGGAGAAAATGTACGGGCATTTAGTGATTTTTCATGAAAAGAGATCATCATACTCTTCTTTTGATGTTTTCTGAGAGCGGCTTCCTGTTTCTCTTGATGATTAAGCCTGTCTCCTTTCATAAATTAGATTTTTCTTTATTGAAAATTGTTACTGCCCTTCTTTATGAATGTAGGTAGAAATTTATTAATAGTCTCTGACTTGTAGTATGCTGTGTTTGTTTCTTCAGCTTTTATGATCCTAGTTTAGTTACCCACATGTTTTATGTTCTGTTCTCAGCATCATTAGGGAAATGATTCAGGAAGTGGATAAGCATATTCAGCAGGGAACCCTGCTGGATAATTTCGATTTGAGCGAGCTTCCTTCGCTGTATGAAAAGTTTGTGGAGCTTGTAAAATATCTGGTATAGGTGTTTTCGTTGAATACAGCATCATGTTTATTCATATCATGCTGTTGACTTCATTTCACAGCTGATTTTAAAATTTTTTGCTTGGCCATTTGCACCTTGTAGTTGAAAAAAGATACCGACGAAACGACAAAAGACAAAGTCATTCTTCTTCTTCAAGATATGGTAGAGATAGTTGCTCGAGATATGATGAAAGATGGTCATAGGTGAGTTACCTTTCTAGCATTTCTCTGTAAATTTTCAGAAACCTTGCTCGCGTTTTGATCAATTCTCATATGATTGTACATTACAGTTTTTTGGATTCAGCCCATGGGTCGCAAGCAATGCAAGAAGAGGTAACGGTTACTACACTTGGTAAAAGACCACAGTTATTTGCAGCTGTGCGCTATCCCTTCCAGCCTGACTATGCATGGGAAGAACAGGTAAATATTTTCAATTGATTATTATTGAATACATAGAAAGAATTTGTCCCTAAAACAAAGTGGCAATTGTATGCTTTAACAGATCAAGAGGCTTCAATTACTACTAACAGTCAAGGAATCTGCTATGGATGTTCCTGCCAACTTAGAAGCGCGGCGTCGTATTGCCTTCTTTACAAATTCTCTGTTTATGGATATGCCCAATGCTCCCAAAGTCCGCTCTATGCTGCCATTCAGGTAAGAAGTGTTCTGGTTTTTTAGCTATGTATATTGAATGCCTGCTTATGAACTAACTATCTATTTGGTTTAACTAGTGCTCATGACAAAAGAGGGACATACCTTAGTGGACAAAAGATAAATACAAACATTTCTTCTTTTTTTTATTATATTCTTGATCGTGAATTTTATCCCCTTTCAGCCTTTGAATTTATCTCTATTTAAACTTCAAGAAAATTCAGTCGTCAATAAGAATGGGGAGATTTTCCTATAAGAAGAAAATTCAGTCTCTTATTTTTCTTGTGTTTGCACTACTACTATCTGGATGTACATTGTTCTCTATTGGAAGGTGTGAGCTCGGGGGAGACAAATAGTTTTGTCTATGGTTGGGAGATGATTGTTCTTATCATCGTGGTTAAACGAGCTCCACACTCATTTTGTTTCTGTGCTTTGCCATTCTTTTAGTGATCCTGGTTATGCTGCTATAAAATCTAACACACAAGTCTAGCCTAATGTTGAATTTGACATGAGCACTAAGAAGTGACTGAGACTTCTTAGTGTGGGTCAAATCAACATTAGGGTTCTATGCGTGGAATAGAGGTGCATGTGAAGGAGAAGTATAACATCATCACAATAAACAACCTTTACTAAGAAGATGGAAAATCCATTAATAAATGGTCAACAAATGAATAACAAATTGAAGTGGTCAAATAGGCAAGTTGGCCCCAACAAGAAGACAAGTCGGCCCCACTAGTGAAGATCAAGTGATTTGATGTGTATAAATAAGAGGAGTGATTCCTCATTTCATCCATCCAATTCGTGGAAGACATCCTCTCCTCTTTGGTGAACAATTTTAGCTGGGCAAGTGAAGACTGAAGAAGAAGGATATTGAAGTGATCTTATCTCTCTCTCTCTCTCTCTCTTATCTCTCTTTTGGAGTTAGCTATCTCTCCTCTTGAAGTGTGCACCCTCCATGCAATTGGGTTCGCTCTATGTAGTTGATGATGTTTGGAAACCCTGTGAACTAGGGTTCTTCTATTGTTGTTGTTGTACTCTTATTATTTCAAAATATTCTTCTTAAGAAAGGTTGCTGGGTTTTCTCCCATGTTCGGGTTTCCTAGGGTAAAGCTTTGTGTCCACTGTGCATGGTTCTCTTTTAGTGATCCTTTTGTTTTCCGCTGCAAAATTTAAAATTAAACTTGTACTGTTAAGTTAAAAATTCAACACTTATGTGTGTCCTGGTGGTTTGATGAAGTCGCTCCACCCTTCCTAACGGCGAAATGAGCAAATCCTAGCTTGGAAAACCTCCGAATGTTGGCTGGGGCGCACTTGTAATCCTGGGTTCTCCGACCTGCAAACAAGGAATCGAATTAGTGAATCTCACAATAACACAAACACCAACTCAAAATCAACTTGCAAATTAGGAAGAGCATGTCGATCAATGAGGAAAATAGCCAAGAAACATAAGACAATGAGCAAATCGATTTCTTATTGCAGAAATACCCCCTTCATTGGAGACACCTAGGCACTCTGGGCGAATTTGCTGCTTGTTCCTGCATGCAGACACTGTAAAATAACACTCCAAACCAACAAATCTAGGATCTATCAACTCAAAGAGAATGCAAGGAACAAAATTGATCAAGAACACAAGAGATTTGAAGCTCAAAATAATTCTGATTTCTATTTCTTGTAGTAAATTGTCTAAAATTTTTGTGCAATGAGCAACTCACTCTCTTTTATAAAATAAGAGAGGAGCACAATCCCTAGACAATAAGGATGGAGAGGTGAGATTAAATCATCTCAAAACTAGATCAAAGGCTGAGAATAATCTCACTTTCTTTCATTTTTACATTGTTGGAAATTACTGCCAAAAAGACGGGCAAATTACCTCTAAGAGTCCATGTACAAAATTAAAATTACATTGAGTTAGCTTTAGAGCTTGGTGGGGTGGCTAGGAAGTCCCCTTTACATGCCTTTTCAATACATAACATAAGTTACATCCCCCCACATCATTTTGTTTTTCCTAGTGCACCCTCTTGGAGGAGAAGTGCACCCTACATGAAGATGACCACAAATTGAGCCCACATGAGATGCCATGAGAGAAATCTAAGGCTGGGGTATCTGTAATATGCTTTTACTACGATCTGAGTTACCACTTTTTTCATAAGGTTGCTCATTTTTTACTTGATTAATTCAACATTGGACTTAGGAATTTTTTAAATAAGGCCTTGGGAAAATTTGATAATAATTTCTATTAATTCCAATATAGGTGAATCCATGCTCAAAAAGCCTCAATTTTTCCTTAGATGAAATCCTTGATATTTGAAAACATTATACTAATAAAATCCATGCTATAAACCAATCTGCAATCTTCAAAAACATGTTGCTCCAAATAATCGATCTCCAACCTTAGGGATTTTAAATATTTGCTTAAAAAAATTCCATATTAAAGCCTATTAATCAAAGTTAACTGAAAATAACATTTGGAGGGGTCCAATTGGCCTGCAATGGCTGTAGCATGATGAAATATGAATTATGAAGCTCTCATACTGATGGATGGTCTTTTTGACCAAGTGAAACTCGTGTTTGACCAAGCAAAAAGTCAACTTTGGTCAAATTTCTCTAATGAAGCCCAATGATGCAAAGACTCATCCAAAGCCTACAAGAGGATGGAAAATCTCTTGTAATGGTTAATATTGAAAGATAACTAGAGCCTACACATCATACTTTACATAGGTAATACATTTGAATCCCTCGAAATTCTCATCATAAGAAAGATGCATAACATAACATATAGCATGAAGTAATTGTTTTACATGCATGCCACCATTTAGTTTACCATCTAAAACATTGCATAGATCAGTCTTGTCTTGGGTGAAGTGGATGGTCAAGAGCAAATGGCTAGCCAATGTGAAGGATTGGTCATGGCAAACTTGAGTAACTTAGGAGAAAGGAGAAAACAGGGGACTATGTGACATTCATTAGTCAAGAAAACACTAGGGAGCATATGTCTCACAACTGGATGATATGCTAGAAGATGATACACCTTTGACTCTAGCAAGCCCCCTTTTATTTCTCATCTGCATGTTACTTTTTCATTTCATTTTTTCACTTATTTGTTGCTTTTGGATATTTCTCTTTTTGGAACTTTTTCTTTCTTATCATTTAGTTAGTTAATGACTAGAAGGTATTCACCCTAGATGCCTTCTGGGCACTAGTGATGACACAACCATAGCTCCATTGCCAGCAACCGTCCATAGGTCTGGCGGAGTTGCCACGGTAATATGCTTGTTCAGAGAAAATAAGTAGTAACTCTTAATTCAAGGAGTGCCTACCCTTTCAACGATCAACCAATTTCAAGGATGGGGAACTTGTCTCAAGTTTAGGAAACACACTTTTGGTAACTTGCCAACCTTAGCTCAAGACCAAACATCAGGGGTAAGTGACCAGAGAAGCACATGGGATCAGAAAGTGGTAATCCTAGATGCATAGCCAAACATCAAGGGTAACTAAGGAGAAGCATAAGGCTTTGGAAAACCAATTCTCCTAGCAATTAAAGCCAATAAAACATATTTCTAAGAAGAAAGGCATAAGGCTTCGAAGAATTTTGTCACACACATTAGAGCTGAGATCCACCAAGGGATAACATGGAGGCCATCCTATTAAAAAAGTCATAGAGGGGGAGGTCCTTGAGTCACTTTGTCAAATCCAGATCAATGGGTTTGTATAACAAGCAGGGGTGACAATGAATAGAGGATGGAAAAGGCCAAAAGATGGAACAAAGAGGAAAGGGTGTGATCCATGCAATTATCCAGTGGTTATGCCAAATAATGGTATGTACATAAAGCATAAACTACTTCTATATGCTATATTATGCATAATCCTACTCACCATGCTCGTCAAAGATTACAAGTGTAAAGTAAAGTTTACAAGCATCTAGTACATCAATCAATACAAATTATTTAATTCATAAGATATCCTCTAGGCATGCATTTGATACAAAACTGAAAAGACAAGGATCCATCATAAGGCAATAAACATGTGGCAATTGATACCCATGTCTTAGAAATCTCATAGGCATCATTGCTTTGATACATTGCCTTGCTCAGTACAAAGTTCATCCAGCTCTGCAAAAATGAGGGCATAAGACCCCATACATATGGTGGTATTACATCTGGTTCCATGGGGGACAAGTGCTCTGAGGGAGAGAGTGCTTGGGAACTGCAGAATCTCTAGTCCACAGCAACAATCAACAACCAAAACACCTACAAAAAGAAAGGAGAGAGTGCTTGGGAACTGTAGAATCTCTAGTCCACAACAACAATCAACAACCAAAACACCTGCAAAGAGCAAAAACTATACCCCTCTCGAAGACTGGTCGTTAGTACTCGGATATAAAAAGAAAAATTAAAATAATTGAAAGAAAGAAAATAAAGAGCTTAAAATTTTCTAACTAATAATAGAAATGAAATCTAAACTAAGCAAATTGAAATCAAACATGTGCTAAAAATGTGAAAGCAAATGCAGGAAAAAGAAATCTAAGACTAAGAAAGAAAAAAATCAAAATTGAAACCTACACTAACAAGTTAGAATGATGAGCATACGACTACGTTTGATTAGGGAAGTAGTGCATCACGAAACTATCATGAATAGGTGTTCTAAACAAATATCCATTCTCAGAGGACAAATGATACATGTGTATAAATCCTTTCCACCATGAATGGCCCAATCCAAAGGTTTTCATGAGGTTTAGACATGAATCCATAGGCAGGATTCCAGGTAACAACTTGATCCTAGTAATCAAATCACCTATATTGATAGTCATTGAATTACACTCGATATCAAAGAATTGGCCCAATTCAACATCTGAGTTACCCTAAGCCACTTGATTTTCAATTAAGCTTCATCCATTTCTGCCTACAAGAGAAACCTGATCAAACCTAGGTTGTCCACCATCTAACAATAGAGAAAATCTTCCCACCAAAATTTCCCTAACCTCTTCTTGCATTTCCCAAGGCTAGGTTACATTCTCCCTTAGAATAGCTTGCTCTACAAACTGTATTGATGAAATTTCCCTAGCAGTCTCATTAGCAGTCCAAAAACTTCTTGGCCTATCACCTTGCACCCCAAGCTCCAGTGAAGGTTGGATTATATCTTCTTGTTCTTCAATAACTTCTTCTCTCGAAGCCACCTCTCTAGGAAGGAACATTCGCAATAACATATCGTGAGGGGTGATTATAGGTGTATCTTTCTCATTAGCACTGTCACCACCTAAAGTTGCACTTCAATTGGACTTCAGAGAACCGCCAATGTCGCACAATTACTTGTGCTTTTCAGAGTTTAGAAGATCCAAATTTGGCCTTTTCAGGGCCCCTTTTTAATTTTTGTAATGCATGACCATGCCCCACGGGGTTTGTAATAAAGTGTGCTAGCATGGTGGTCTTTGAGTGACTCGGTTCCCTAGGACTTAACAACCAAATAAGGTATTCCAAAGAGTTTTTTCCTCTGTCAATTATGCTTTGCCTTTAGCCGAGTATAATCGATGAATATTTCTCCTACACCTCTAAAGTTGGAATGCCCAAATTGGTGGTTAGGCCTTGGGGGGTTATTAGAGTCCATTTTATAACATTTATAAACATGCTAGACACTAAAATAATGTCGTTTGGTCATGTACTATGTCCCCCAGGAGTTTGAGTCAGTTCCGAGAAAAATAAATTTTCCCGCATTATTAAGCCCTTTTTTAATGGTTTAAATGGAAAATTTCAAATGGTGATATAAGTGTGGTCTGGAGGCAGAATTTGGCACAGGAATGCTCGTTTTCACGCTCAGAGCATTCTCTTTACCCTATTACCCAGTCTTCTTCTGTTTCGGGCGATCAAATCATCCCGCAGAGCAGTTTTTCTTATGAAGGCTACAAAATGGCACTTTAAATGCTAATGGTGCTACAAATTGCACAATTATAAAAAAATATAAAAAAAATCAATTAAGCACATGCCAAATGACATGGCATCTTATCTCATAAGGTGGGGGACTAACTGCATGGATTAAAGCACTATGTTATAAGTTATATGATTGGCGAATAGAGGTAAAGCGAATGTGTCCATGGTTAAAGAGTGCTCCCTCTATCCTCATGTGCGCTCATCTCCACACAAAATTTATTGGTTGGAAGCTTTATTTCCGATTTGGGATGCGCCGACCTCTCTTGAGGTGGCGCAAATCCCTTGGTATTGACTACCAATAAATACCATCATCAAAGGGATGCAACCAAGTGTGGAACTCCCCATCACATGTGTGCCCCACTCTTGGATTAGCGCCTTTCTCCCTTATGGGCTGTTCCTTCCACATGTCACGTGATTGTTGGAGTGTGATAACTCCAAGGAGAGGTCACCTACCTCATGATGAGGTGGCACATCCTCTTTTGTTTAGTGTTCAATCAACGCTAAATCAATGCAACCAACTTGGCGTTAGCACTCCTTTGATCATGCACCCCCCCACCTCTGTTTTGTGCTATTTAAGCGAGCCTTTGGTCCATTGTTCAAGGGTGAAGGTCGAACCTCTGCTCTATTTTTTGTAATATTTTCTTTGAGAATCGGAATAAAGAAGTTAGGCTTTGGAGACTTACGCATTGTATTATTGTCCATTTGTGTGGATGTCTAAGGCTCTTGATCCATTGAGGTAAACTGTGTCGCTTACAACTTTGTTTATTGTTGCAGTTCTATTAACCTTTGAAGAGAATATATATTCTAGTAGGGTAAGAAGTAATATTTTATAATTTATTTCTTATTGAATAACCGTTTAAAATGCTTTGAAATTTGTAAATTCTTGTTTGAATGAGCATTTCTTTGTAAGTATTTTCTGTGGTGAAGCATCGATACTTTAAACTCTCTTGTGCAAGTTGTTGTGAATGTCACAGGTTATCTAGGCTAGAGGATTGTAGCAAGCATGCTAGCATTGCTACCTCTCAAGCGCATTCGAAAAAAAAGGAGCCTAGTCCCTCTCAATACCACTACTAAGGAGACTCCATTCGCCCAACTTCTCTTCCATTCTCAGGGTTCTATCTTTCTACCTCAAACTCATTTTTCTATCTTAGTTACTGTTATCACATCCATGTTAGCTGGGGCTACCATGATATAGATTGTATGGTTAGAGATATTTTTCCAGATTATTTTTGATTCAGAGCAGAGATGAGCTGAGATTAGAGGGGGCATTATGTATTTTGATTGTCCAGATGCTACTACTGAGCAGTATTACAGAGCCCCTCTTCCTTTCCTACCTTTGCATGATCCCATTGAGATGGGTAACTTAGCCATATTATGATGAGAGCAGCATAGATCACAACTGGTTCACCGCTTCTAGCCCACTTACAACAGAGACTGGTCTTCAGATCCACTTGTAGCAGCAGGTATATGGTATGGCAGGTATATCATTTATGGTTATTGCTCATGATTTTGTTTTGAGGCTTCCTTATTTTTATTAGTACATGGATTTTGTTATCACACTATCTCTAGCTGTTTGTGGTAGGTATCCCAATAGGGACGGTAGAGGAGACAACTAGGAAAGTGTAACTGGCAATAGCTAGGTCCTCTGCTCAAATGAACGGAAGTCACACCGGACAAGGCTACTCACTTTAGACGAGGCGCTTGGCCAAGTCAAGGGGGAGACCCTGCTCAACCAATGATGATTGAGAGACAACAAATACACCCAAACACAAAAGAATGAGAGATGAAGAGCAAGGGATGAGTGTAGATAGGCTCCTTGTTTGATTTCAGCCAATTAAAGGACACAAGCAGTGAGATGAGAGATGTGATGAGTGACCAACAATCAGAAATAGTTAAAAAAAACAAGAATATAACAAGGATTGTATGGCTGAAATGACCAAAGGAGCTATGATGAAAAAGAAGTGAAATGCTATAATGAACTGCCCCGGGAAATGGTGAAATAGTGAATCAGATGGCCCTAGGGCAGCAAGAAATTGACGTTTATAATCACTTCTAAAAGACGGTACTTGATTTCTTAAGGTAAAATGACAATACAAATCCAAATCCAAAGTACCCAGAACCCCAAATCAACCCAATTAAGCAGCAAGAGAAAAATGCCCAAGTGGGGCGATTTTGCTAGGTGAACCAGTGCTCAATCTACGGGCAAATGGAGTCTAAAAGATCTGAAACTTGATTTCCTAGGGTAAAATGGCGTTCTAAGCTGGAACCAAACTACCCACAACCCAAAAATTTACCCAACAGCGAGATTGGCTGAAATGCCCAAGGAGGGCGAATTCAGCAGGTGACCAGTGCCTAATTCTAAGGGTAAACGGGGTCGGATTCGAATGAAACTTGAGATGTGAAAGTTTAAGCATATATCATTACCAGGTTTTTAAGTAGAACCAGTTCCTACTGTGAAATCCTAAGTTATCAATTTTTAGGGGTTTTTTAAATGGTTGTAGCTTAGCATCAAACAATGAAAGAGAGATTATAAGAAAGGATAAGAGATCAGTACCCGGATGATGGAGAAGGTATTCCCGTGCTGAAGACACACCCCGAAGATCAAGTGCAGAGCTAGAATGCGTTTTCTCCTTAGCGTTTTTGGAGCAGCCAGTGAGCCAGTGCATTTTTCTTGTACCTGCCAAGGAGAAGATGAAATCAGTTTCTATGGCATTATGACAATAATAAACCAGCAAATGAGATGACAAATAATGAGAAAAGCAAATGACAATCATAGTAAATTCACTTCCCTATTGAAGAACCCAAAGAAAAACGCTAGCAAGGAGACCCTGTCTCAAGCGCTGCGTTTTCCCCTAGTGACCAGCTTCACCTGCAAATCGAAAATGCTCAAGGAGATATGGGGACACCACAAATAACTCAGCAATGCATCAGAAATATGATCTCAATCAACACAAGAAGAATCCTACTTCAAAATCACAAGTAACTCCGTAAGAATGTCTCTGTATAATCTCAGTGTCAGGTCTCTACAATGCCAAGAAGAAGTAAAATGGAGTGAGTCCATTCTCTTATAGAGATGGCTCAAACTCAAACTAGGTTTTCCCCCAAAATGGAGGGTTGAGATCATCTCCCTAATCCACAAATGAAATGGTGGAGATGACTCTATGGAGGGGGGTGCGAATTGCCCCAAGGAGAGCGCACTATTGGATGAGAGGGGGCCCATGTGGGGGCCACACCACAATACAAAGGGGTTGGGGGGTGTCTATATGGGGTTTTATCCCCCCAACCATATACAACAAGGGCCCACATACAACAAAACCATGAAATCGAACTTGCCTTTTGGAGAAAAACGCCCCTCATGGGCAATTCGACCTCTAGTGTGAGATGGGGAATAGAGGGCCCCACAACATGTAAATATCACATGAAACATTACCAAAAATACCTTAGAGATTACCTTTACCATTGCCAACCATTGATTTTGCCATTTGCCTATAGTTGCCTTAGTCAAATCCTGATTTCCATGTATTTTCTGCTGGTTTATATGGCTGAAGATGAAATTTGAGCTTTTGACCCACTTTTAGTGCCCGGATTGTCGAGCCGTCTGCTGCAATGCGATCGTGGACCCCAAAAGTAGTAGGGCTGACCACTTGAATGACCCCAATCCATCACATTGGCATTATTTGCCCTAAATCCACAATTTTTAATTAAAACAGGTCAAAGTTGACCAATAATAATTAAAAATTTCTCAAACGGTTCAATATTTTGCAATTCCATCAATTGCATGCTCATATGGGATCCCTGTGGATGATAATTGATCGAAATCGAAATTCCGATTGCAACATTTTTTTCGGGCCCATTTTTAGCCTAGTCAACCCAGTTTGACCAAGTCAAATCTGGTCAACCATAGTGCAAGCTGAAACCTATATGCAAGCATGAAGTGACAAGGCTCAATTATACAAGTTAGTACATTACCAAGCAATATAATGATAGCATGGTGATAAAAAATACATTAAATCTCGAAATAATACAAGGCCTTGGTGAAGTGGGCCCACCACCTCCAAAAGACTAAGATGCTATACACCTCTATACAATTGACCATTTTGCTGACTCTAGGTGATGTGGACAACAAGGAAAAGGACATGGGAAGACAAGGATGAAGATCATGTGACCCTTTGGACAACTCGGGAAAGCGGGGTCCACTGAGGTAAGTATGCCATGACAGAACACAGGGAAGGGCGGTGCCTCACAAATGGGTATAGCGTAGGGAAACCACCACTAGTCATCTAACAAGTATCCCACAACTCACATCCATATCCGAAGACTTCGTGAGGTTCTTTTCTAGAGCCTCCAAACTGGGTGTTCGACAAACCGTAACTTGAGACTCTAGGGGGCAATCTTGAGCTTGTCCCTTGCTCCTTCTCACCTCCTTGTCCCGCAGGACTAGGTGACGAATAACCACTACAAATGCTGACATGTATAGCTGACCAGAATCCATGTGTGTTCATAAACACATTGCATGGATTTTACAATGAGTTTCATACTTAGCTCTTTTTTGGCTAGATTTTACATTTACAAAGTAATGGCCTTTTTAGCCAAATTTACATTTCATTTCTTCATTTCTTCAAGGCCCTCTTGGGCTACATACATATCTCAAAAGATATAAACATGGTGCTCATACTGCAAAGGTAATGGGGGTGAGTAATACAAGCTTCGATGACCAATGGGGAGCACCCGGTGAGGCTACACAATCCTAACTGCATTGCAACATCGGGGGCAACCGACAGGAGCAAATCCCAGGTCTAATTGTGTGTCTCACACACTAAAGAGCCAAGGCACAATAGACAGGGAGTCATGGCAAACTTAGAGATCAGTGGGGAAAGGGGTCCTCAGGATCACAAATCAGAATCCAAGTCGGGGAAGAAGTGGCATGGATGAATTGGATGGGTGGAGAAAGTGATGATGGTGCTAAAATCAGCTACTGAGGGGCTAAATGATCAAGTCTATGCCAAGTATAGAGGACAGGACTCAGCATGCATATACATAAGTCTAACCGGAGGGGTGGACTGACATCACCAAGGGCCTAAACACATCATATCATAGCCAGATCGGCAAATATATCATCTCATGCAAAGTTAGTGTACTAACCAGTATAAGTAAGTCTAATCTACAACATGAGCAATAACCATCAAATGCAATACCTGTTGTACCATATACGTGCTGCTACTGAACCTGTATCTGAGCTGGATATCTGCTGAAATCCGAGCATATAATAAACCAGCATTGTATTGTGATAATCTCGATCAGAACAAGACTAGGCAACTGTCTCAAATGGGCTTGTGTCAAAGCTTGGCAAGGAAAGGTAACCCTGTGGTAGATGGTAAGTTCAACTATTTGTCCCCTCTGATATGTCTGCTAGGGGCAATCTGAACAAAAATGCCTCATCCGAAGGCGACTGATCTCCTGATTTGGAAAAAAAAGTACTGTGCGGTCCTCGGCTACACAGTCTGCAGTATGGAAGCTGCTACCGACATAAAATGTGATAACAGACTTAACATATGATGGCTGACTTGGTGATCTCAAGTATTATTTGTGTCATACTTGCGGCCTCTGGTGAGGTCAGTCCACCCCTTCCACTAGAGACTCATGTTTATGCACACTGGTTCCTGACCCCTTTGGGGTATAGATTTGGCCATTCGACCTCCAGGAAGTTGACCTTGGTTTCACTTGTCACATCCTTCCACTCATCCTTTGCTGTTTTCTAACTTAGACCAGGATAGGTGACCTTGAGGACGTATTCCCCCAGTGGCCCCTGAGTATTACTATGATTCCATGTCTTTTTGTGCCTCGGCTCTTTAGTGTGTGAGATGCATTCTCAAACCTGGGATTCACTTCCTGTCAGTTTCTCTCGATGTTGTGATGCAGTATAGGATTGTGTAGGCTCACCGGGTGCTCCCCATTAGTCCTCGAACCATACACACTTGCCACCATTACATTGCAGTATGAGTATCATTGTTTTATCTGGTATGGGATGTAAATCCAAGAATGTGTTTATTAACACACACAGATAAAAAAGCCTATTGAAATGTAAATCCAACAACGTGTTTCTTAACACACATGGATCAAAGGCTAAATGTGAAATGAAATGTAAAGGGCCAAGCAATGGTAACACAAGCACTATCTAAATGACTGCTTGGCCACATATGTATTTGAGCATGTAATGGTTATTTCCTCACCGAGACCAAAGGGATTAGGAGGTGAGATGGAGTGAGGGACAGCTAATTCTAAGTGTCCCCTAGAGTCTCAAGTTACGGTTTGCCGGACACCCAGTCATGGCAGCTCTAGAAAAGATCCTCACGGAATTTGTTGTAGGCACGGATGTGAGTTGCAAGGTGTGTGTTACAGGCTAGTGGTGGTTTCCCTGCACTATACCCATTTGTGAGGCACCGCCCTTCCCTATGTGTTTCTCATGGTGTACTTATGTCATTGGGCCCCCTTTTCCCTGCTTATCCGAAGGGTCATACAGTTCTGGTCTATGTCTTTCCCCTATCCTTTTAACCTTGTTGTCCACCTCACCCAAAGTTAGCTCAATGACCAAATCTATAAGTGTGCATTGCAGTAGAGCCTTTGTTGGAAGTGGTGGGCCCACCTCACCTTGGGCCTATTTTTGAGATATTGTTTATTATGATCACGATATGTTCGTCATTTTATGCTTATAGTTATTGTACTAACATGAATAAGAGAGCCTTGGCATTTCATGTTGCATGCAGAGACACACATTTCAGCCATTACCATTATTGATTAGATTTGACTTGGTCAAACTAGGTTGACTAGGCCAAAAATGGGCCCCGGGAAAAGTTGGAACCAAAACTTTGACTTTTGTTATTTGGTATGTATTGGGGTCCCATACAAGCCCCCAAGCTTCAGATTGTGAAAATATGAAAGCATCTATGAGATTTTTAATTATTAATGGCCATCAGGGCCATATTTTAATTAAAAATGCTTGGAATTTGGCAAATTGTGCTCATATGATCATGGTCGCTCTAGTGACCACTATTAGTGGATTTGGGGCCTACGATCGCATTGGAACAAACAGTTCGTCAATCCGGGCAAAAGAAGTGGGTCAAAATAGCAATTTTCATCTTCAGCAATATGAACCAACAAGAAATTAATGGAATATATCAAATTTGGCTAAGTTATACTTTGACATGGGTAATGCAATGTTGGGTAAAGGTAAAATCCTAAAGGGTCTCTCATTATCATTTTTGTATAGTTTGGACATTGTTATATTGGTGTGGGGCCCTCCATTCAGCCCAACCATTTGTATGGGGCAAATTTGACCCTACTTGGGCATTTTTGGCCAAGTGAAACTTCATATTTTGTAAATGCAATGTAATGAAACTTAAGGCATGGGGCCTAGGGGGCTAAAACAACTTAAAGCCACCCCCTAGGCGGCCCCACTTGTTGTATGTTGCACTTGTTGTTCCCCCTCAGTCTCTTGGGCACACTAGGGTAATTCGCCCCCCCTCTCTTGGTGTAATTTGATTTGATCTTAGCCATAAATCTCTCATCAAGAGATCTAATCCCAACCCTCCATCTCTTTGGGCTAGGGATTGTGTATCGAGTTTCTCTATTTATGAGAGAACTCACTCATTTTGTATTCTTCTTGACACTCTTACCATTGGGAATAGAGAGAAATGATTTGCAGCTCCATCTTGTGTTCTTGTGGTGATTTTCTTTGAGTAGTTGATTGTCTTGTTTTCTCAATGCACTAAGAGAGATTGTGGTTGTCTTCAACACTTTGTTTCTCACCATATTTGTGGCAGGTGAGGGTTCTTGGAGGAGGGCACATCACTTGGATGCCATTGTTGCTCCATTCTCCGGAATTGGGTTTTAAAAGGGAGTGTTTTTGCTATCTATGCCAAGCATTTTCCTTTCATCTTCATTTACCTTGTAGTAGCTTTCTTTTGCTTGTTTAGCAATCTGATTTTGTCTATTGTTTTGGCAGGCAAAGGGAAGTGAGTTGGTGAGACTGGGCAAGTTGAATTCACATGGGGACTTCTACAATGGCTCTTATTTGATCTTTGGGCCACATAACCTCAACAAATTTGAGATTTCACCCGGTACCAAGTAAGTGTTTCACTTCTTTCTCTTGAGTTTCATTTCCTAAGTGGTTTAGAGAGAAATCTTCATAAATTAATAACCATAAAAATTCACATCTCCAAATTTAACCGTAGGATTTGATTTATGTTTTAAACCTGCTTTTGTTTTGCTTAGAAAACCTTAAATCCAAAACCCCATACCTTTTCGACTCCATTTACCCACATTTTTGGCACTGGTTACTTGCTGGCCTGCGCCGTCCTTGAGCGTTTTTGGTCATTTTCTCTTGGCTGTTTGGTTTTGGGTTTTTGGGTAGACATGGTTAATGTTTTGCTTGTTTAATTATCGTCTAAAGCCAAGTTGGAATCACTAGAAGTGCTGATTAAATCGCTAATTTTATTTATGCTATGCATGCCTGGTTAATTTGAGTCATTTTCTCCCATAGGTAGAAATCTATTTTTCACTTCTAGCTTAATTTTGCTCTTTGAGTCAAGTTCCAGCCATCCATCTTTCAAGTTTTACCATCCTTCGCATTCATATCAGATCTGGAACCATTTGAATAAGTACACTATTTCACCCAGAGTCTTGATCCATTGGCTGGAAGGGGTCTCAAAACACTTTAGACATTCACCTTGTGTCTTCATTTGCTCTTATTTTGGGGTTGGTTGTCTGATTTTGAGTCTCGACCTTGGCTGGTCAAATAGGGTCTCCCCCTTGACTCGGCTACGTGCCTTGTCTAAAGCGACAAGCACCTTGTCCGGAGTGACAGCTGTTCTTCTGAGCAGTGGACTTGGTGTTTGTAGGTGTCACCTGCCTAGCTGCTCTCCTCTACCATCCCGGATGGGATACATCTAGAGGCAACTAGAGTTTGTGTGATAATAGTTACTTTGTGTTTTTATATTCAGATCTATAAATATTGCAACATCTAGAATATATTTGATTATTTGTTCATTAGATCTTAGATCTCAAGTATTCAAAATTTCTCATTTAGATCTAGTGAAATAGTTCTTCCCTTACAAGTTTCATTTTCTGTAAAAAATCTAAAAGTCTTGTTAAGAGGGTTTTGCTTGTGTTTAAAGTTCCATTCGACTGATTAAAGAGTCTTGTATTGGCTGCCCTAAAAGAGCAAGTCAAGATCCTAAGAAACGAACTTTCTAGTTTGCATTCTTGATTCATTTTTGTTCATTTCATTTTACTAGTTTTTATAGAAAATTTTTTGTGCAAATTTTGTAAGGGTGGCCAAAGCGTTTTCTAAGTGTTTTTGGCCATTTCACAACAAAATTTGTTTGCTGGTCTGTTTTGCATGCATATCAGTTTTGCATTTTAAATTAAATTAAAATTTGGTTTCAACATCTTAGAAGTCATCTAAAAAGTCTTATTGGCATACTAGTTGCATCTGTAGTTTTTCTATGCTTTTTCGTAGTGATACCAAAGTACTTTTAAAGTGTATTTGGTCCTCTTTCTCTAATAATTAAGCTTTCTGGTCACTCTGATTTCTTAGCAGGTTTGAAGACAATGATCATTAAAACTTTTGCATTTGGACCTTCCAGGATCACCCAAAGAACCGGTTCCAATCACTTTCTCTTTCTCATATAAAAATTGTAAACTGTCTTGTTCCCTAATCATAAAGGGCAAGCAGTGTTTCTTCCAAGGTTTCTATTTTGTAATCGAAAGAATAAAAAGAGCTCAGCAGGCAATTCCAGTGTCTGACCCCAATCCCCCCAGGAGGGTTCACACTTTTATTACTGTTTTTACTTTTTCGCAACTTTTTCTATTTTTCCGTTTTAGATTAGTTTATTTTGAGCATTAGTAATTAAACAACAACATCAAGCACACAAAGCGTCTTCAAAGGACTTACAATCAATTGTTCAATCATTCTTCATTTCGTGCTACAAACAACTACTATTGTTTTAAAAATATGGTCTTAAAATTAACCCCTTGCTCTACCGAAGTACTCCATCACTTTGTGGTGCGAAGAAAAGATACTCTTGGGTTGTAGTTTAGTTAATCATCCACTTACATTTTAATAAAATGAAACAACACCCCAAGCCCAAAGTACGCTCTTGGCCGCTGCAGCTTAGTCTGAACAGTTGGGTCAATCAGAAACAGGTGTAAGGTACATAGTTTAATAGGAAAATCCAAACTTATCTTTCTTTGCGGATTCAGGAGGTTGCATGGGTGTATACTCTAAAGTCAGCAGACTACTTTAAGAAGGTTCATCCTCACTTGGTTGCTCACTCGGTTAAGCCGCTAAAGCACTCAGTCCAATAAGCTAGATCTGGTTGGGCCTGTTGCCGCCTGGTTCCACACCTGGGAAAACGCAGCAAAAGTCTTCAAGCTGCTGGTGTGGCCTTGGGGGCAAGTCAGAGTCAAGTGCTGTCACTTGGGACTCGACTCCTCCGTCTAGGCTTTCCTAGCGAAGCCAAGGGGGGTAGACCCTAAAAAATTAAAAAGAAAACTAAAGCCTCTAATATAGGAGTTAGAAAAAATACTTTTGCAACCAAGATAGACAACATATACTTTTTTCAAATAAAAAAACATCATTTATCATTTACTCCCATTTAAAAAATAATGATCATTCACTTGCATACTAGTCAACAATAAAATGAAATTTGCATCAGGACCAGTGCCTTGCTATGGAGTCAAATAACAAATGCATAAACAGAAAGTAAATGTTGTGGAGTGTTCTTGGTTTATTTTAAAATTTAATGTGATTGTGATCTTTTTATTAAGGCATGTGGGTTCCCGATATACGCAAGGTACGGGGGAACATGTCCGGAAATTTGAAGCGTGGCTTCCCTCTCAGGCTTTAGGCTGGATCGGAGTCTCGAGGAGGTGTTCAGATGCTATACCAACGAGGGCAAGCCTAACGGTTTCCAAGAGGTCGCTATCCAGTTTTATCCCAAGCCTTCTGGGAAATTTGCCCACGACAACAAATTGCGTGTTGTGCCGGATTTTCACAAAAAGGGTTTTTTATTGGGGTGGTGTTAAGTCCTATTACTAGTCATCAACTCCTTTCTGGTGTGTACCAACTGGATCAGACTAAGCTGCAAGTTGGCCACAGAGCATACGGGAGAAGACCTTGGTATTTTTTATAAAATTTTAAGAACACAAATTTTATCTTTTTAGAACCCCAGGAGTCTCTTTTCAGGCATGTATTTCGGGCAAGCCCTCATACAAAACCCTACTTCGGGAAAGCAAGGGGGGCGTTCTGAGTTGTAAAAAAAATGTGAAAAAACTAGGTTGTGAGTGAACTTGTGGCCCGCTAGTGAAACGGACCAACAAGGTTTATTTTAATCCTAATTGATTTTATTAATGCCGAAAAACAAGAAATAAAACTACTCTAACATTCACGCCATGAAAATGAGACGACACAGGCCACCCCTGGGGGGATGGGGTATGGGCGCTGGCTAGCCCACTTGCTCTCGTTTAAAATGTTTACAATGATAACGGAGAAGTGCCCCAAGTCTACTTAATGTGACTTGGTAGCTTACAAAAATTATAGAAAAATATGCCCGGTTTTGGAAAATATGGAAATTGGTGTTCCGGATCGCCTGGATGCTCGAAATTTTGCCAGCACTTCCTCCTACCTGCTCATCTTCTGCTGCAAACCAGCAAGCAATAATTAGAACAAGATGCCCAAAAACACTTTAAGAGTGTCTTTGGAACACCTCCTAAGAAACCCAAAATTTTCTAAGTTAAAAACTAAGTAAAAAATGACAAAAATAACCAAGTAAAACAAGCTATGGAGCTTGTCTACTTGGGATCTTTGCTAGCCCTTTAATGGCTGCAAATTATCAGCTCTATGGCAGCCAGATAACACTTTGCAATCAGATCTAATACTTCTTTAGAAAAATTTGAAAGATTTCGACAACTTTAGACTAGTTTTTTGCAAAGAAAGTACTAGTAAATTAGAAAATTTGAATTTTTTATAAATGAGAGAGAGAGAGATGGAACAAATCCTTGTTGAAAATAGAAGCCTTGAAGACGGTTCAGTGATGTTTGAAGGGACTATATCTGCAAATAATTGTTAGTAAAAAGTGGAAACAAACAAGATCCTACTTTTTGCCAACTCAAGAAGACACCTGCACATCACAAATCTCACCAAACAAAGATTAAGTGTAGATATATATACTCATAAGAAACTAAGCTGCTACAAATAAACAAATTTGACAAACAACTTATCTCATAGATGAGCAAACCACATCCTTGAAAAATAAGACTTATGCACAAGTCACCTTGGAAAAAAGATCAAGATACTTCATCCACATGTAGCCAAGACACCACAAGCTGACCTCCAAAGTCTCCTTTTAAAATGATAAAACTATTACAATCATAAGTTAGCTGCTCCAAGTCTCACTAGTGAACAATGGAGAGCAAGCTTCAATTTATAGAGAAAATGATCAAGGAGGGAGGGCGCACTTGCCAAAAATGGGTGGAAAGCGTGGCATGGATGGTGGAGGGAATGGGGCTGCCATCCCCATATCTTTAGCTGCCCATGGCAGCCCCAAAAGGTGCTAACATATCAGCACATAAAGTGCTGCTCCTCCCTTAGTTTATGGGCTGCCCACAATAGCAAGTGCGCCCCTCCCTTGGATAAATGCGCCCCTCCTATTTAGCATGGGTTCTCTCCTCAAAATGGGGCTGCCAAAACATGACAAATCAGCCCAATACGCTCCATAATACATGCTGATCCAAATCAGAGTTGTCATAACTCCAAAAATTTAATAAATTTTTTAAGTCATTTTTCACTTTTTTCAATTTTTTTATGACTTTTTTGGGATTTTTTTGATTTTTTTGATTTTGACCAAAGTAGAAGTACCCAAACATTAGGAAAAGTGGGTTTAGGGGTTTAGGGGGTGCTCTGAGTTAGAAAACGAGCACCCCTAAGACAAAAAATACCTCCAGACGCCCCAGATAGGCCAATTACAAATTTTTTAATTGAACCATTAAAAAATGGCCCAATTTACGGAAAAATTAAAACTTGCCGAAAATAAAAAAAAACACCTAGGGGGACTTAGACATGTCCATATGACTCAAAATTAACGCCTAGCATGTTCATATACATTGACCCATAGACTCTAATAATTCCCTAAGGCCCGTCAGCCTCCCCAGGCATTCCAGCTTTGGAGGAGCAGGAGAAAAACCAATTAATTATGGAATGCAGTGATGCAAAACATAATAGATAGGTGAAAAAACTCCTTGGAATACCTGACTTGGCCAAAAAGTCCTAAGGAACCGAGTCTTTTACAAAAAACTATGCTAGCACGTTTTATTACAAACCCCGCAGGGCCATGGACATGTGGAAAAAAATTAAAAACGGGGGCCTTTAAAAGGCCAGCTGGACATCAAATCATCAAAATTGAACATGTGTCATGTTCTACTTTGCCCGCTCGCTTGATAATCCAACCAAGTACAACTTAGTTGGCAACATCTGGCTCCAACTGCGGGACGTGTGCTCGATCTGATTCAATCAAATAGAGTATGCGAGAATCCAAGAATCTCTGGTTCCTGCCACAAAATTAAAATGCATCAGTCCCATATTTTTGCCAAATGAAACATAAGTTGCAACATTTATTTCAAAGCAAAACTAAAGTAAGTAAATGAAACTAATATACATCAATAATATACAAAACATAATGTACAAAAATGCAAGGCAAAGGTTTAGAGATGGCCCTGCTATCAATCTGCCCCCGTGGGCATTAGGAAATCTTCTTTGAAAAATAGCTTGAGATGTTGCCCATTGACTGGGAGAGTCAACCTTTCTCCATCCATAGTGCAAAGGAAGAAAGAATTAACCCCTGCTGGTTCAGATATAATATATGGTCCCAACCATAGGCTATCAAACTTTCCATGCTTTCCGGGCTTATCCCTTCGCTTGTCCCATAGAAGAACCAAATCCCCTGGCTGAAAATCTTTTGGCTTGGCTGACCTGTCAAAAGTTCTTTTAACCCTGTCCTGATTTCTGATGCTTTGGTCTAAAGCCTTTCTTCTAGTCTCATCTAATTTCATAATTTGCTCAATTCTATTCTGCATACCATCATCATTTGACTCATAATCATGCAACATCTGATACACTGGCAACTGAATATGAATGGGAACAGAAACTTCCAAACCATAAACCAACTGAAAAGGGGTTTTCCCAGTAGCACGTTTCTGTGTTATTCTGTCGGCCCATATAGCAAATTTTATCTTAGAATCCCAAGACCTTTTGTTATCACCCACAGTTTTCTTTAAAATGTTCATTAAGGTCTTGTTGGTTGATTCAGCCAATCCATTTCCTTGGGGATAATAGTTGGATGAGTGGGAAAGGATTATACCATACTTGAAGCAGAATGCTGAAAAGGCCATGGAACTAAAACTAGGACCATTGTCAGTTGTTATCTTGGATGGCACCCCAAATCTAGTTATAATATGATTTTCAAGAAAGTCCATAACTACTTTATCAGTGGCATACTTAGTAGGGATTGCTTCCACCCACTTAGTGAAATAATCGGTGGCAGTTAGGATCCAGGTATATCCATTGCTTGAGTTTTCCTTAAACTGACCGATAAAATCAAGACCCCAATGTTGGAAAGGGGCTTGAACAACTACTGGCTCAAGAGGTAAAGTTGCCAATTTCTGTTTCCCAGTGAACAACTGACATTGGGGACAAGATCTGACAAACTTGTGCACATCAGCAAATAAAGTGGGCCAATAGTAACCTGATCTAAGGATCTTGTGGGCTGTGGTGTCTGCCGCATAATGCCCACCACAAAATCCAGTATGAAACTCAACCAGAAGTTTTTTGGAATCTGGTTCATCAACACATCTAAGAACTAAGCCATCAGGATTTCTCCAACCTAATCCATTTTGAGTTATGCAATACTTAGTGGCTTTGAGTCTTAGAGACCTTCTTTTGTGACCAACAAGATGTTCAGGACAAGTAAAATTGTTAAGAAGGTAGATAATGTCGGAATACCATTGAGTTTGACTTAATCTTTGAAGCTCTTCAGATATGACAGGTGCTGACTCATTATTTTGACAAATCATTCCTACAGCTTTCTCATTACTTTCTGTCATCATGCGTGCAAGACCTTGACCTTTGATTAACTTGGTAGGTTTTATCTCCAAGTCATACTCTTGTATTTTGGACACCCATTTTCCCCTTATACCAAGGCAATCCTGTTGAGCTAATATATCTTTAACAGCAGTATGAGGAACATAACCCACAACCTTGGAATACCCAATATATATCCTGAAATGTTTCAAAGACTTAACAAGGGCATAAGCCTGTTTCTCCATTATAGTATATTTAAGCTCTGAATTTTGTAAAGCTTTACTAAAGAATGCTATGGGTTGTTCTTGGCCTTGGTCATTCTTCTGAAGTAAGACTCCGGCAATAGTATGCTCTGAAGCAAAGGAAAAAATTTGGAAATCTTTAGAATAATTAGGGCTTATCAACACAGGGGCTCTAGATATGGCATCCTTGATACCTGCAAAAGCTTCTCTTCCTTGCTTACTCCATTCAAACTTAGCATCTTTTTTGAGTAAGAGTTGTAAAGGCTTCATTAGCTCAGCTAGATTTGGAATAAATCTTCTAATGAAATTAATCTGGCCATTGAAGGATTGGAGAGCTTTGACATTGGTGGGGATAGGAACCCTTTTAATGGCCTCAACTCTTTCAGGATCAATTTTTACACCATCCTTAGTGATAACATGCCCTAATAGTTTGCCCTCATCAACACAAAGCACAGATTTAGCTGGATTTAAAGATATGCCATACTTTCTGCATCTCTCAAAAACCTTTCTAAGATGGCCAACATGATCTGATCTTTCTTTGCTATACACTGTTAAATCATCCTGATATATTTCAATAATTTTACCAATCAATCCATTAAAAGCAACATCCATAGCACGTTGAAAGGTAGCACCAGCATTAGTAAGACCAAAAGGCATTCTAAGGTACATGAAAGTGCCCCAAGGTGTGGTAAAAGTAGTTTTATGTTGATCCTCTTTGTTGACTAGCACTTGGTTATATCCTGAAAACCCATCAAGAAAAGACATCAAGCCTGATCCAGTCACCTTCTGAAGTAAAGTGTCCATGCTTGGCAAAGGATAGTTATCTTTTAGGCATGCCCAGTTTAAGTTTCTAAAATCAATACACAATCTGATATCCCCATTCTTTTTTCTAACCACCACCAAGTTAGAACACCAAGAAGAATGTCTTGTTGGAGTAATGATGCCTGCTGCCAACATCTTTTGGAGTTCTTTGTAAACCATAGGAGCCAATTTGGGGTTTATTCGTCTCAGTTTTTGGCGAAAAGGCTTGATACCTGGTTTAAAAGGGATTGTATGTTGAAAAATATCATCACGATAAGCCTTAAGTTCATCATAGCTGAAAGCAAATATATCCCTATATTCATAGATTAAGTCAATCAAGGCTTTTCTTTCTTCTTGAGATATTCCCTTTCCAATTTTTATCATCTTTGGTTCCTTTTCAGTTCCTATGTTTACTTCAATATACTCCCCTGGTTTTATTGAACCCTTTTTTCTTTTATGGCCATCTTGTCTGTCAAAAAGCTGCTCTAACCGGGTGATGCCCTTGGGGACTTTGTTCCTAGGTTGGTCCTCTTCTTCAGGATACTCTTTCCCTTCTTCCTTATAAGTGATTTTACAATCAGAAAATTCTTGAAGGTTATGGATGAAGTTGAGAATTTGCTTGTCACTATCAAACACTTGCCAATGATCTATGTTGTCAGGGATTAAAGGTCTAAAGTTGATTTCAAATTTCCCATTCCCCTTTAATATTTCCTCAGTTGGTTGAAGTGTAGAAGCTGCCACAGCTAGTTCATCTGCCTCAATGTTTTCTTCTCTAGGAATTGCCATGATATTTAAAGCATCAAACCACTCCATAGTATCCCAGACAGCATTCCTATACTGTTTCAACCTTTGACTTTTGCAAGCAAATACATTTTTAACTTGGGAAACCACTAAGTCAGAATCACCTTTAATAGATAAAATCTTAATCCCCATATCTTTGGCGATTTCTAACCCTTGCAAAAGGGCTTCATACTCAGCCACATTATTTGATGCATCAAACTCAAGTCTGAAAGCAAATTTGAAGGTTTGTTTAGAAGGAGAAGTTATGACAATTCCAGCTCCTTTTCCATATCTTGAAGATGCCCCATCAAAACTCATCCTCCATACCCCATCCTTCTTTTCATCTTTGGATGCTTCTTTAAAAGGTGCTATGAAATTTGAACATATAGAATAGTTTCCAAAGTTGTCAGTTTGATGCACAAATTCATTAGCCAGATTCTGTGGGTCTTCAACATTGAGTTTTCTAGCTTGTTCATTGTATAGCTTAACAGTTGTATGTTCTGATGCAGGGATAGTAGCATATGACCAATCCATCCTTATGTCTCCCCCTAAAGATGCAGCCCACTTTCTAGATAAAAGCATTCCCCAATTGTCTGGTACATCAATTACTACGACATCCATGGTTAAATGGACATCAGGATACTTGGCCAACCTAACAGGTAGATTTATAATTATACCAATAGTATCAACTTCCCTTGAATCCATGGCACACACATTGTGATAGGGTCTAGTTGTTTTTAAGCCTAATTGATCCATAACCCTTTTGGTCATAACATTGGAAGAAGCACCAGAATCCAACATGCAATTGTGCACAAGCATATCATTTACCAGCAAGGAGACATAGAAAGGAGGGTGGTCTTCCTTATGAGGATCCACACTATGCAAAATAATCGGGTCATCTTTATGGTTAGGTTCTTCTCTAGTCTGGTTAAGATTAACTATCTCTGAGTCCATAGGAGCCTTGCCTTTTTCATGTTGAGGATAATCTATCACTTTCATAAGATTTTCTTTCAAGCTTGGGATTTTGATAAGGTCAGTAACAAGAACAGGAATCTTTGCAGAAGATAACCATTGAGCCAAATCGACATGAAGACTTTCAGAGTTGGAAGAAGGTGTTACCTTAGGGATATTCTGATTTGAGTTTGAGGTTCCAATATGGTTCTTTCTTTGATATGTTAGGCCTTTGAACTTTGACATCTCAAGAATCTTCTCTGGTGGAGGCATCTCACCAAATCTAAGGGTAGCTTTATCTTTCAAGTCCTGGCTGTAACATCTAGCTTGTTCCCAAGTTTCTTTAGAGACAGGGTGAGTTTGACCCACAACATTGATATATTCAGGCTGGTTCTCAGGCTCGCTTGCTAATCTGACACTGCTACTGGCTTCTGACGGATTCTGTTCCATTGACCATTTAAATATAGCACAAGTAGACTCTTCATGGAAACTATCACATGCCCTACAAAAGGGAGGAATTTCTTCTGAAAGAGTATTTACAGTTTCCAAAGGATTTGGGGTCCTCTGATCTTGGAATGGAACTTTTCTCTGATATTGAGGCCTAGGAGCATATTGGGGCTTAGGCACATACTGATTTGAGACTTGGTGGTTTTGAGATCTTTCAATGGAGATCAACCTGTTCTGTATGGCAGTCATGTTGGAGGCTTGATTTGAAACAGCTTCTTTTAAGAGTTGGGCAATTTCTTTCAAAGGTTCCTTTGAAGGATCCTTGATCTCAGTGCTAATGGTTTTATCTTTACTCTCGCTTTGCTTCATAGGAACATTGGCCCTTGTGAAACCAGGAAGATGAGACTTGCCACAATTTAACATGTTCTTATCAATTTTCTCAGCCAATTCCATGGCCTTCTTTAGATCGGCAGGTTCTTTATCAGCTAATTGATATTTCAACTCCCCACTAAAAGCTTCCATGTAGTAAATGAGGATGGAATTATCAGGTGGCTTGATATCAGCATGAAGTCTACCCACAATTTCATTGAATTTGTTGTTGAATTCTTCCATTGTCTCATTTTCATTTTTCTTAGTGTTGGTCAAGGCAGCTAGAAGGTAGCGGTCTTCTTTGATGTCCCCCCATTTGGCCAAGAAAGCAGTTTCAATTTCTTTGTAGGTCTTGTACTTGTCAGCTTCCAACTTGTTAAACCATTCATAAGCATTTTCTTCCAAAGATAAAGCAAACAACTTCATTTTTACATCTTCATGCTTGGCACCCAAGCACCACTTGTCAAAACAATGGCAAAAACGAGTTATATGGGATTTAGCACTAATAGCATTATTTCCTTGAAAAGATGGCAACTTATCAATGGCTTTTTCAGGGATATCATGAGGGTAACCAACTATAGCAGTAAAATCATAAGGACCAAACTCAGCCATTTCAACAATAAGATTATTCAAATTATTTTCTGTGAATAAAAGGTGAATATCAGAAATTGACTGAGAACCAAGATCCTCAAGGGTTTTTCGAGAAGATAACTTGCTTTTCCTTCTATGATAGAACTTTTCAGGCTCAGGAAAGAACTGAAGCAAGTTCTGAGGATTCCTTCTTGTAAAACGCCTTGGTAGATTTGTTGACAGTGGAGTCGCCAGATGTTCTTAGTCAATTTAAAAAATTCACTACATACATCAAACAAAGCGAAAACAAAAGGAAAACTCAAAAGTCGTATTCCGGGAATAGAAAGACTTATCCCCGGCAACGGCGCCAAAATGTTGCCGCCTGGTTCCACACCTGGGAAAACGCAGCAAAAGTCTTCAAGCTGCTGGTGTGGCCTTGGGGGCAAGTCAGAGTCAAGTGCTGTCACTTGGGACTCGACTCCTCCGTCTAGGCTTTCCTAGCGAAGCCAAGGGGGGTAGACCCTAAAAAATTAAAAAGAAAACTAAAGCCTCTAATCTAGGAGTTAGAAAAAATACTTTTGCAACCAAGATAGACAACATATACTTTTTTCAAATAAAAAAACATCATTTATCATTTACTCCCATTTAAAAAATAATGATCATTCACTTGCATACTAGTCAACAATAAAATGAAATTTGCATCAGGACCAGTGCCTTGCTATGGAGTCAAATAACAAATGCATAAACAGAAAGTAAATGTTGTGGAGTGTTCTTGGTTTATTTTAAAATTTAATGTGATTGTGATCTTTTTATTAAGGCATGTGGGTTCCCGATATACGCAAGGTACGGGGGAACATGTCCGGAAATTTGAAGCGTGGCTTCCCTCTCAGGCTTTAGGCTGGATCGGAGTCTCGAGGAGGTGTTCAGATGCTATACCAACGAGGGCAAGCCTAACGGTTTCCAAGAGGTCGCTATCCAGTTTTATCCCAAGCCTTCTGGGAAATTTGCCCACGACAACAAATTGCGTGTTGTGCCGGATTTTCACAAAAAGGGTTTTTTATTGGGGTGGTGTTAAGTCCTATTACTAGTCATCAACTCCTTTCTGGTGTGTACCAACTGGATCAGACTAAGCTGCAAGTTGGCCACAGAGCATACGGGAGAAGACCTTGGTATTTTTTATAAAATTTTAAGAACACAAATTTTATCTTTTTAGAACCCCAGGAGTCTCTTTTCAGGCATGTATTTCGGGCAAGCCCTCATACAAAACCCTACTTCGGGAAAGCAAGGGGGGCGTTATGAGTTGTAAAAAAAATGTGAAAAAACTAGGTTGTGAGTGAACTTGTGGCCCGCTAGTGAAACGGACCAACAAGGTTTATTTTAATCCTAATTGATTTTATTAATGCCGAAAAACAAGAAATAAAACTACTCTAACATTCACGCCATGAAAATGAGACGACACAGGCCACCCCTGGGGGGATGGGGTATGGGCGCTGGCTAGCCCACTTGCTCTCGTTTAAAATGTTTACAATGATAACGGAGAAGTGCCCCAAGTCTACTTAATGTGACTTGGTAGCTTACAAAAATTATAGAAAAATATGCCCGGTTTTGGAAAATATGGAAATTGGTGTTCCGGATCGCCTGGATGCTCGAAATTTTGCCAGCACTTCCTCCTACCTGCTCATCTTCTGCTGCAAACCAGCAAGCAATAATTAGAACAAGATGCCCAAAAACACTTTAAGAGTGTCTTTGGAACACCTCCTAAGAAACCCAAAATTTTCTAAGTTAAAAACTAAGTAAAAAATGACAAAAATAACCAAGTAAAACAAGCTATGGAGCTTGTCTACTTGGGATCTTTGCTAGCCCTTTAATGGCTGCAAATTATCAGCTCTATGGCAGCCAGATAACACTTTGCAATCAGATCTAATACTTCTTTAGAAAAATTTGAAAGATTTCGACAACTTTAGACTAGTTTTTTGCAAAGAAAGTACTAGTAAATCAGAAAATTTGAATTTTTTATAAATGAGAGAGAGAGAGATGGAACAAATCCTTGTTGAAAATAGAAGCCTTGAAGACGGTTCAGTGATGTTTGAAGGGACTATATCTGCAAATAATTGTTAGTAAAAAGTGGAAACAAACAAGATCCTACTTTTTGCCAACTCAAGAAGACACCTGCACATCACAAATCTCACCAAACAAAGATTAAGTGTAGATATATATACTCATAAGAAACTAAGCTGCTACAAATAAACAAATTTGACAAACAACTTATCTCATAGATGAGCAAACCACATCCTTGAAAAATAAGACTTATGCACAAGTCACCTTGGAAAAAAGATCAAGATACTTCATCCACATGTAGCCAAGACACCACAAGCTGACCTCCAAAGTCTCCTTTTAAAATGATAAAACTATTACAATCATAAGTTAGCTGCTCCAAGTCTCACTAGTGAACAATGGAGAGCAAGCTTCAATTTATAGAGAAAATGATCAAGGAGGGAGGGCGCACTTGCCAAAAATGGGTGGAAAGCGTGGCATGGATGGTGGAGGGAATGGGGCTGCCATCCCCATATCTTTAGCTGCCCATGGCAGCCCCAAAAGGTGCTAACATATCAGCACATAAAGTGCTGCTCCTCCCTTAGTTTATGGGCTGCCCACAATAGCAAGTGCGCCCCTCCCTTGGATAAATGCGCCCCTCCTATTTAGCATGGGTTCTCTCCTCAAAATGGGGCTGCCAAAACATGACAAATCAGCCCAATACGCTCCATAATACATGCTGATCCAAATCAGAGTTGTCATAACTCCAAAAATTTAATAAATTTTTTAAGTCATTTTTCACTTTTTTCAATTTTTTTATGACTTTTTTGGGATTTTTTTGATTTTTTTGATTTTGACCAAAGTAGAAGTACCCAAACATTAGGAAAAGTGGGTTTAGGGGTTTAGGGGGTGCTCTGAGTTAGAAAACGAGCACCCCTAAGACAAAAAATACCTCCAGACGCCCCAGATAGGCCAATTACAAATTTTTTAATTGAACCATTAAAAAATGGCCCAATTTACGGAAAAATTAAAACTTGCCGAAAATAAAAAAAAACACCTAGGGGGACTTAGACATGTCCATATGACTCAAAATTAACGCCTAGCATGTTCATATACATTGACCCATAGACTCTAATAATTCCCTAAGGCCCGTCAGCCTCCCCAGGCATTCCAGCTTTGGAGGAGCAGGAGAAAAACCAATTAATTATGGAATGCAGTGATGCAAAACATAATAGATAGGTGAAAAAACTCCTTGGAATACCTGACTTGGCCAAAAAGTCCTAAGGAACCGAGTCTTTTACAAAAAACTATGCTAGCACGTTTTATTACAAACCCCGCAGGGCCATGGACATGTGGAAAAAAATTAAAAACGGGGGCCTTTAAAAGGCCAGCTGGACATCAAATCATCAAAATTGAACATGTGTCATGTTCTACTTTGCCCGCTCGCTTGATAATCCAACCAAGTACAACTTAGTTGGCAACAGGGCCAAACCAACAATTTTACCCACTCCTTTAATACTCATTTAATAATTTAAAATAAACCAACAAGCCTCTTGCAATACTTTCACAACCCTAAACATCAACAATCAGACACATTTATCTCTCGGCACTGGTCCATTTATTTTTATCAATCTTGCAAAATGTCGTGAATGTATCTTGTATCAAATCATGTGTAGTGTTGATTAAATATTTTCAATGATGTATTGTTGAGTTATTTTTCCATCTCTTCATCTTTTAACTCCTAGAATAGACTTTTACTTTTGTTATAGATTAAAAGCCTTAGTTTAATTTTCATAGGGACCACCCCCCTTGGATTCGCTAGGAGTAAGCCTAGACAAAGGAGTCGAGTAATCAGGTGACAACACTTGACTCTCACTTGCCCCCAAGGACACACTGAGCAGCTTGAAGGTTTCCTGCCGCGTCCCCCCCATGTGTGTATTAGGCGACAACAAGCACCATCCTCACCTCTGTGCACATTGAGACCTCCTGGTAGTTCATACAACCCAATAGTTCTTTCTTTGGGAAGTGGGATATCAGGATCTTCTTCATGATTTTCAATTATGGTCAAATTACTCAATTAATAATCTTCTCTAGGTGCATCATGGGAAAGGATGTCGTTATTCCACTCAGCTGTGGTTCTAGATCTCTGCACCCTTTCACCTATTACGGAATTCCTAGAAAATGAAAGAGTACTCAAAATCATCTCTTGCTCATTCATTATTTCTCTTTGATACGGAAAATCAGGCTCGTCATCATCCATAGAGTTGGTAAGGATAGTCAAGTGGAAGTCCTCCCCAGGACAATTTTAAGAATGGAGCTGACTCATTATTCTTCTAGGAGTCCTACAAATGTTTGAACTGTGACTCTGGATTTCTACTACACTATCCGAACTAGCTGGCTTAGAACTATCACTAGGCAAGAGGGGTTCTTCAAAAGATTGGCTAGGAACACTTGCAACCTCACATGGGTCAGGAACAGAGCTAGAATTCCTTAAGGATCCTAAATATCCAATGGCAAGGGACGAAGAACAAACAGGTCTCTCTGCTTCTGCTCAACTCTCAAACTGTGCGATGGATTGCTTGAAGACTCCAAATCAGGAATCATGGAAGCTAAAGGGTTCATGGGGTGTTCTTCAGGATTTGTCTCGGATGAAGAACTAACACCTCTATCTAGAAAAAGCATTTCATACACAATATCATAAACGAGAGCCGCATGATGCTCTCCACCAACAGGCTCATGCTCCCAACTAAATGAGCCCACCTCATAAGTAGATGTGCTTCCAATGCATAATGGGGATATCCCTCTGTTATCTCTATCAGAAGTATGAGAAGGGTCCTCACTAGGATGCATAACCATGAACATCCCTTCCATAATAGGCTCTTAAAAACTAAAAGTCTTATCCAATCCTTCATTAATATCTTCCAGATGGAAATCATAAAATGGCTCTATAAATTCTAACCATCTCCTCCTTAGAATTTGGAATGGAGGCGTAAGTTTAATCCATTTGAATGTGTCCTCCAAGTCTAGCATACCACTTCTAGCATAACAACATCCCATACACCGGAGGCAAATCAATGACCATTACATCCATCAATGTTGAAATGTCCAGACACATGAAAAGATCAGCCTTAAGGTTCTTAATTAGGCCATGGACCTGAATTTGTCTGGAGCCAATCCCACAAACATTTCCATATGGTCTAGTCATTTGCAATACTAAGGCTTGCATGACTTTAAGTGGCATGATATTTATTGATGCTCTAGAGTCAAGCATACAGTTGTGTAAGAGCATTCCTTGAATTGCTAATGTGATGTAAAGAAGCTGATGTCCCCCGTTCCTCCTCTCCTTAATAACACTCTATAAGATGATGGGAGGATCATTAATTGTGTCTTCTTTGTGCTCGGGCTCAACAGAGTTTTGTGACACAACATGAGAAACACTCTTAGGTTTAGGACAAGAAATACCCTCACAAAACCTAAGGACCTCTTCTTTATTGGAAGGTAACTTAATTAGCTTGGCTAATGGGACATGATAGGTAACTTTTCTGAATAACCCCTCCAAATCAATATTCAATTCAACATCTTCTAGATTCTGATTTTGGTTTTGTTTCTCAACTAATTGCTTGATTGGGAGGGAAGATGTTCATGTACCCCATGTCTTCCTCTGAGTGGGGTTTAGAGTCTGACTTGGTTTCTTCCTCTGGTAGACTTGTCATTTTTCATTTGTCTTAGATTCAATAAGGTCCACCCTAGGCTTCTCAATACTCTTCCCTTGGACAATTTCTTTGTCCTTACTTGAAACATGAAAAACCCTACCAATCGTATCGTTGGGCTCACATTTTTCTATAAAATGTACATTAGCATTTGGGTTGGAATCTTGATGACTCACCTGGAAAGGACTCACCATTTTGGTGTTTCTCATTGCAAGAGTCACACCAACCAACTAGATTGTTACTGAACTAAGTAGGGGCTGGTGAACCATTGGATTCCTCATTGTAGGGCCTTTTGCGTTGATTCCAATATGGTTTTTGAGGATATGGCACCTTGGGCCTATCTTGAGCTTTGGTTAACTTGGCTACTTCTGAGTCAAGGTGGTTAGATGTTTCATCATTTTTGCCATAGAATCAGGAGTAGGGACATTATATTCTTGGGTCGGTTCTTTGCCTCAGGTATTTCTAGTTTTAGTTCCAGCCTTGGATGTAGAAGCCCTAGAGAATTCTAATAAGTCAATTTTATCCATGGACAAGACATTCCTTTCCATTACCTTGGCTTTTGCCTAGGCATCTCTAAGATCATTTGGTCCTTCTCCTTTAGCATGAAAACAAAGGTTCCCTTGAAGGCATTGAGGTAGTGGAGTAGGACAACTTAATCCTTAGGTTTGATATCAGCTGGGTTTTTGCTAAGGATCTTTTCGAAAAGGATGTTAAATTCCTATTGTTTCATTGTCTTTCTTTCGAATTTTAAAAATTTGGTTCAATAGGAATTTCCTATCATATTTGGATCCCCTTTCGTTAGTCAAACTTCGTTCAAACATGTCATAACAAGTGACAGAGTTAGGGGCCAATTCCTAAACTATTGATGGGTATCAACCTCGAGGTATTGGGCCAACTACTTAATGCAAGCATCTTCAAAATCTACATTAAGCTCATTAATAGCTTTCCAAAACAAGTCCAAATTTTTCTAAATAGAAATGGCGTTGTTGCCAATAAAGCGTGGCAACTGCTCATGGGCCTTGTCTGGAACAGGGTGGGGAGCACCAACTATAACACTGAAATCGAAAGGAGAACCAAGATTCCTACCAAAAGGCCTCGGTTGAGGCTGGGGTTGAGGTGGAGGGGGTGGTTTTACATTACAACCCTAATTCGTGCCATTAGGGTTGTGGTTTTACTGTCAGAGGGGAAGAAATAGGAGATTGCAAATGAGAAGGACTCAGATGATCCTTGAAGATTTAAAAATTTAATCTTCAAATTAGATGATTTAATTGGAGGATTGATCTTTCCTTTTGACTTAGGAATACTAGAATAGAAAATGGGATTCTTCCTAAGATTTCTCAAATTATAGGGATTAAAGGATTGCTCACCAGTGGAGTCACGTTATGGAGTCGGCAAGTGAAGAGAATAGGGCTTCACCAAAGATGTTCAAAATTCCAGGGAACTCCTTGCTCCCTGATAATGGCACCATAAATGTTGTTGGAAACAATATTTTTGGCTAAGGGGTGCAGGATATGTCCTTATGATCAAACCAGGGAACTTCTTGATCCCCAACAACAATGCCAAAAAAGTTGTCACACAATTTGATGATCTTGTGTTTGCAACGATTAAACAATCGCTAGACTAGTGGAACCTTGGGACATGTTATCACACAACTTGTAGTTGCCCCTAGAGGTATCCCATCCAGGACGGTAGAGGAGACAGGCAACTAAAGAGGTGACCCAAGAGATGCCACGGTTCCCAAGGCAAGGTGGGAGTCACGTCAACCGAGGCACTCTTCGCTTTAGGTCAAGGTGTAGCAAGACCTAGGGGGAGACCCTATAACCAATCACAGTTGATTGGATCCAAACAAAGGTTTCTAAGGGTAGGTAAATGATGAGTTACGGAAACCAATGCAAGGCTAAGTGGACCTAAGAGTTAAGGAATGGTTGAAGGTGGTGTAAGAGATTGTTAGTGTTTCAACCTATGTATGATTTAGGCCACATGATGGGGGTATGATGACTAGGTATAGTACCATGTGTTTACACAAGTGGGTCTTGTTTTCTTGGGAAGTGTGAAATGACTTTAAGTGGGCCCACAAGGTGACGCTAGGGATGAAATTGGTACTAGATGTTTTGTTATTAGTAGATCTATAGATCTAAGTTGATTTTACGAGTACCCATGTACTAGATCTATGATTTGACACAAATCCCAAGGAGTGCGACTTGCTTTGAGGAGGACTAGTGCCTTGTTGGATGGGCTAATGGGGTCAGAAAGTATGTCAAAGTGTAGATCAGGACACCTAGAAGCCAAGTCAAGTGGGATAAAAGAGATCTAATGGTTGGATCTTGCTAGATCTGGGTTTTCAAGTGATGACCCTAAGTGGACCACAATCCCTTGAAACAAGGAATGCTACCCCCAAGGCGGATTGTGACAAAAAGATACTCTAGACCTAGGTTTCAAGGTATGGCCGTTCCAAATCTCCAAATATCTCAAACACCCACTTCCTCAAAGTGGACAAACTCACCTTCCCTAGGTAGTGCGACTTTGTTCAAAGAGGGTTAAAAGATGGGTTTGGTGGACCAATTCAAGTCCAATGGCCACCAAACTATAGATCCAAGTGGATAGTACCCCGATCTATGTGTGTCCCAAAAATCAAGTCAATCCAAGGGCTAGATCTTAGTAGATCTGAGTTTTGAGGTGCCAAGAAGTTCAAAAGGGGGTTTTAACCCCTTAAAACATGGAAAGATGTCCACAAGGTAGATTTCACCAAAGTAATAATCGGGGGGTAGGTTATCAAGTGTCTAGATTGCAAATCAAGTGGGATCTCACCTACCCATGAGCTAGATCTAACCAAACAAGCCTCTCACTAGGAAGTGCGATTTGGGTCAAGGAGGGCTTTTTGCCTTGAAAAGTGGGTCAATTTTTAGCCAATCACCACCAAACTGTAGATACAACTAGGGGTGGATGCTATAGAGGTGGGTTTTCAATATCTCTTCAAAAGCAAGGCTAGATCTAAGTAGATCTAAAAAAATACCAAAGAACAAGGGTTTTAATTGATTAGGGTTTTTATGATCTAGAAATCATGGAAGATTCAAGGAAGTAGAAGATCATACCTCTTGGAACATACCTGGATGAAGAGATGAATGCTAATTGAGACGAGGATTACTTTGCCAAAGATCAAATGGAGAATTGTTGAAGCCCTCTTGCCATATCGATTTTCCCAAGCCACATGTGATTCCTTCTAACCTGTCAAAACCAAGGAGCAAAGCATCAATTAGTTTAACAAATTGAAGGTAGATACAAGCAAGAGAGAGAGAGAAACATAGAATAGTTGACACAAAGGCAAAACCACTCCCTGTTACACCAAAACGATTTCTTCCAAGATTGAAGGGCAAGCCTCCCCACCAATTCGCCCTTGTCCAAAATCGCCCTCTTAACCTGTAAATGAAATATGACAAATATGCAAGATAACTACAATAGATCCTCCAGTGCAATGGACAATAGCATTTACAATCGAAACAACCAACATCCACTCCAATCCAAGCATGTACTCCAAAAGATAGAAATTTTATTCCAAGAGCCAAGAGCCAAAAATCTCTAGATGATTTTACAATGAGAGGCTCCCTCCTTAAATAGGATGGGGAGAGAGTACAATCATAACCACTTTTTACATGAGTGGCTAAGATTAAAAGATCATAAGATCTAATCAACGGCTAACAATAAATCATAACAATATATCACATGGATCACCCAACATAATGATAGCGCCCCCACTAAATGGTACAAAAAGGGGGTGACGTCATCCACTAGAGAAACATAAGCACCCAAAATCCACCTCATGGTGACTAGGACATGACAATATAAGCTCATGGTGGGGCTAGGAGGTATCAATCCTTACTAGCTCATCCCCAAGGCACAATAAAATAATAAAGTATGTCCAATATAATATAAATGACCAAAACTGTCCTTAGAATCCATGACAGTCAAGCAGTAAATGTCCTCCTGTGATCAATCTGGGCATACCCACATGGTGAAAACTGATTGGAAGGTAGTGATGCCACCCTGGAAGACCTCTGTGAAGACCAAATGCCAAAACCTTGCCTCAATTGCCCAAATCGATTTCCTCAGTGACCACTTTATCCCATTTTTTAACTGCCTCGGTAACTATGAAAGTGCCGAAACTGCCTCCTAGGGTGCTAGCGTTGTCCATATGAGCCCACCAGGCTCTCCAGAAGGGGGGGTAAATGGTAAAAACAAGTGGCTGGACCACCCCCTCCATCATCAGCGCCCTAGGTGAACTGGCCTCTCGGGGCCCCTGCTGCTCAGGCTGGGAAATCAGCCCCAAATCTGGTCAACAAGTGTAAAACTGCATCAATCACTGTCAGAAGTGCCCGGAACTGAAAGATAAGTGTCTCAATGGATCCAGAAGACCCAAATTCACTAGGAATGTGTACTCATACACCCTGGGTTGCCCTAATGGGCCAGCTGTAGGGTCCACCATATATGGACAATGTATAATCTGCTGATCTGAAGTAGTAATAAACCTGCTGAACTGGATCAAACATCATCTGCATCATATGTCCATCATATGATATCATCATCAAACATGTGGGCCCATCAATAATCATCCATACATGGTCCACATCATCACGGATCCCAAGAATATACAACCAAGGATAAATCACATCAATAGACTAAGACAATGCTTCTCTAATCATTCTCACAGCTAAGCTCAAAGTATAACATCCATTCAGTGGCATTAATTAAGTTAGCATATTCCGTTGTTATATAAAATCACTTGCACAACAGTTCAAATAACAAACTCACCCATTGGATATGGTCAAACTGCTAGTGAAGGATGAAGGCTAGGAACAAGGTTGGGCCAAGGGGTTGACTTGTCTAACTTAACTCAAAAATACTTTGGATTGGGAGAAGGGGGGAAGCTACAAACTCTGTGCTGGACAAAAGAACACGGGGGATGGCTGTGCCTCACAAATGGATAAGTTGTTTAGAGAGTGCTTATTCAACTTAGGCATCATGTCTACATCAAGTTGATCCAGGTTCATTAGGATCATTCAATTTTATTCCATGGCCTTTTTGGCCTACATAACCCTTCGGATTTCAGATGTGCTGAGAAGCACAACTAGTTGCAGCTTGCATCCAGGGTATGTTTTTTTTAAATATTTATAAGGTCAGCAATTGTTTAGATATAGCTTTTAAGAACCATTGCTTTTTGGACCTTTCTCATACTCTTCGAGGAGTATTTTTAGCTTCTCATCGCTCTTGCCCTTTTTTTTTGTTTCCATGGGCGAATTTATTAAGTTTCCATAGGTAGAACATGAGCTTTCAGTTTTAGCCAACAACATCTCAAGTGACTAGGGGGAGTTCGAGCCAATGCCAAACATCGGGACAACCGACCAGAATGATTTAGGCCTACAATCCAACTTACCAAAGGCAAGTTTTGTCACCAACTCAGAGCCGAGACACTGAATAAACAGGGATGTGATCCAAACACAGAGGTAGAAAAATGGGGAAGTCCTCAGTATCAGAAAGTCAAATGAGACAAGTCAGGGTTTAAAGTCAAACAGGAAGGTCATGTATGGATGGAGACAAGTGAATATGGAGCCTATACTAGCAGACAACTGGTGTCGGGAAAGACCATATCTATGTAAGGTGAAAAACCAGTGAGTTTTGTTAAATGACCTAAATGTGCAAGCAATTGTCCATTTTATGATTTACAGTTCATTTAAATAGTTTGCCACATCAGGAATAATATACCAAGCACATGCTATGATCATGACTAAATCAACAAGATAATAATCCACAGTCAGTGAGAACATATCCATAGATCATACAACATCATCATAATAATAATCATCATGTACCATCTGAAACATTGCTGCAATACATCTCTAAGCACTGAACTGAAACTGTATGGGATAAAGGGTCACATCAGTCATCAAATCTGAACTCTCAATGCTCAGCCTTGACACAAGGTCTAAATAATATACTGCTCTGATCATGAGTGATCCAAAATATATAGCCATGCTCTGGAATAATGGAAGCTCTGGAATGTGCAGATATCTGCTGAACAAGAATAGTAGCCCTGCTACTATGGTGTGATAACAGGACACTACCCCAAAGTGTCACACAAGCAAGGTCCCCTCTCTTTAGGTTTCCCAGGTCCACTGAAGCAGACCCAAACTAACCATGGGGGGTGTCTCCAGTCAATTTTTCTTGGATACTTTCCGATAGAACCAATTTTCTCACAGTACTAACAAGACTGATTTTGTAAAGGAAAGAGGTGCCTTAAAGAATTGCAAATTAGGGAAAATGGACACCCTTGGGGGGAAATGCTAAAGGGGAAAATTGAAGTTAAAGAGTGTAATGAAATACTCCCTAAAGCTAAGAACAAGCAACTACACAGATATGGAGACAAATGAACAAAATTCTTTAGAAAACAAGATACCCAAGAATGACTAGACCTAATTGAGAGATGGTTTCCCTATTGATTACTGTTAGCACAATTTTTGTAGTGGTCACTAAACGAGATCCAATCCAGGATGGCAAAGATATGGAGCCATTAAGAACGATACACCTAAGAAATCCTAGCCCCCAAAAGATGTTATTGGTTGTCACTTCGGATAGGTTTGATCTTTCGTTAGGCTTCCTAGTCCACTTGAGGTGAACTAGACTAGCCATGGGAGGTGTCCCAAGTCGAGATTAAATTCCCAACCCCTTTTAAGCTATAGGGTACTTGTATATGTTATGGCAATTGGCAAATGAATAGTACCCTATGGGATGCTTCCTAGACTCAAAAGAATGACTACTGAGTTATGTTTAGATGAATTGGGTTAGGGTTTAGCTAGGTGATTTAATTGCAATCCAATTCAAGGAATTATTCAATAGTGAGAGAACTAAAGGAATCTTGGAAGAGGGTGCTAGGGCTTGAATGATTTTCCCCTTGTCCCTTTGATAAATTGATCAAAGCGATTTAAAATTAACAAGGATGGTTAATGGAATGAGTTTTAGATTAAAACCCTAACACAAAAAAATTTGCTTTACAACAAAAATCAATCCTTTAACACACTCAAAGCAAGACATCAAGCATACCAACTGAAATTGGCCCAATTTCCCCTAGAGCGAATTGATACAATGACTAGTGCCTTGGATCCAGGGTCTAAACAAAGTCCAAATGAAGCCACCTAGGATAGATATATGCCGCAAATGCAAAATTAAAATCGCCGAAGTGCCAAATCGGCCCAATAAAACTAGCAAGCAATCATAATATTTTTTAAAAGATTTTGATTTTAATTTATTTTGACAAATGGATTTAAGAAGCTATTCTAATGGATTTTCGAGTACATACCCAATACCGGATGGTCAATTGGGTCCTTCCTCTTCTCTCTACATCATTGATTTTGTGTTACCGGATCCGTCGGGGGTGATTGCAGGATCTACGGATCCGCAGTTCCGATCCGGATCCGCCAGGATCCATGACGGAACCACACAAAAACGGCGGTACTGTTTAGGATACGGATCTCATCGTTTGGAAACGGATCCCGTCGAAATAAAAGGTCAACGTCGAATGTTTAGCCGGATTCGCCATGTCGAAGCCCCACGTTGGGTTTATGTATGCTGTTCAAGGTTTGTGTCTGCCCTTACCCTACTCCACTTCGCGCCCTACTCCACTTCCAACGAGACTTGCACTGAGCAGGGAGCAGAGACAGGAAAACGACACAGAAGCGCAGGAGAAAATGACCGTTCCAGAAAACGACAGGTTCGCCGGCAGTAGACAGACACCTGGAAACAAATGCCCGAGCTAGACGCCAACAGAGCTAGACGCTGACAGAACTGAAGCTCGAGCTTCACGCCGGCAGCAGAGAAAGTTGGTGTCCCGACTCCGGACAGCTTGACACCGACAGTGAGAATCCGAGCTTGAGCTTCACGCTGGCAGCAGAGAGTGAAAACAAAAGATTTGCCTTTACCTAGCAGCAGTGGCTTGAGCTTGATAACGTGTGGGCTGTGGCCGACAGAGCACCAGGTTAGTGCAAAATTCAAAATTCAGTAATTAATAAATTTTAAGTGCAAATAATTAAATTTAATAAATTTTTACCTTATAAAGTTATAAGTTATTACTATATTAAATTTATTAAATTTAAATTTTTAATTAAATGTATTTTAATAAATTAATAATTGTAATTAAAAATTAAAAATTTATTTAATTTAAATTTAAATTTAAATTTTAGGGCAGTTCATTAATTTTCTGGCAATTTTAGTTTCAATTTGACAACATTATAATTATCACTTAGCTGTTATCAAATTATCAAATTATTAAATTATAAATTTATAACTGATAATGTGATAATATAATTAACTGAAACTAATGACTGAGTCATAAAATTATTAAATTATAACTGATAATTTGATAATGTGATAATTTAAATAACTGAAACTAAAATCAACTAATTTGATAACTGATAATTTTAGTTGCAATTTTAGGGTAGGATAATTTGATAACATTTTGAATTTTCTAAAATTATTAGAAATTCTGCCAGTGAGTCAATACACAGTCTTTACAATCTGAAATTTGAATGCATAGGTATAGACCAAATACATATCTGAAATTCCTTAATTAATTTGTATAGAGTCTGTTACATACTATTGTGAAGTGTAAAAATAGCATCACAGCAATGAAGTCAAGGGGCAAATGTACCAGGAGAACCCATTCTCAAAAAAGACCCAAGGTCTCCACTATGGGAGTTTGTAGAAATTATTGGCAAAAATCATGGGGGCGGTTCGTATAAATGGAAATGTAGTGAATGTAACGGCATCCGAAATGGTTCATACACTAGAGTGAAGGCCCATCTCACTGGGCAAACTAACACGGGGGTGTTGATATGCACTGGTCCAAATGGTCCCAATGGCCAACCTGGACCAAGTTTGAGTCCTGAAAAACTTATGTTCTATGCATCTTTGCAAGATGATGCTGATAGGAGACATGCTAATAAAGGAAAGCTCCCTATGCAAAACACTACAACTAGGCCCCCATTGCCATCTAGACTGGTTGCCACTAGTAACAAAAGGCCTACTTTGGGACCTCTTGAAACAACATTCAATAATCAGGGTAGAGAAGTAGCTGATGAGCATGTAGCTCATTGCATCCATGCAAATGGGCTAGCATTCAATTTGGTGCGCTCCCCATATTGGCAAAATATGATTAAAGCGGTCAATGAAGCACCAAAAGGGTACAAGACCCCCGGGTATGAAAAGGTTTGCACCACATTGCTGACATCAGAAAAGGCAATCCGTGGATAGACAGTTGCAGTCAATTCAGGATACATGGACAGAAACAAGTGTGTCTATAGTTTTTGATGGATGGAGGGATCAAAGAAACCGTCCTTTAATCAATGTTATTGCAATATGCCCCCAAGGGGCAATGTTTTTGAAGGCTATTGATTGCAGTGGAGTGGAGAAAGATGCAGCATTCATTTCCAATATTCTTATTGATGCAATAGAAAGTGTGGGGCCACAAAATGTTGTCCAAGTCATCACGGACAATGCACAGGTATGTAGAGCTGCAGGGTTGATTGTGGAGGGTCGATATGATCACATCTTTTGGACTCCATGTGTAGTGCATTCGTTGAACCTTATGCTTGCCAAGATTGGTGAGATTGAGTGGATCAACGAAATTTATGTGGCGGGAAAGGAGATCCAAATGTTCATAACTAATCATTCGATGTCTCAAGCCATAGATAGGGGTTTTGCAAAGTTGGAGCTATTGAAGGTACTCCATTTTGAATTAGTGTTATTTGACAATTTGTATTATGAATTATGAATTTTAATCGTATTTGAATATGATTTATCATTTGATTCATTTCTAATTTGAGGTTTGACTTTTCAAAACTTATGTAGGTTGCTGAAACTCGTTTTGCCTCCCACACTCTAGTCATAAAGAGGCTTGTGGAAGTTAGACAAGCATTGTAGGCAATGGTGATTGACCCTCTTTGGGAATCATGGAGAACTTCCAATTCTGATAGGGGGCCAAAAATCAAGTCTATCATTCTTGATGATGCATGGTGGGACAAGGTCCAATATCTTTTGCGGTTTACAGAACCAATCCTGACAATGATCAGGACATTTGACACAGATATGCCTTGCTTAGGGGAAGTCTATGAAAACATAGATAGTATGCTTGAGAGAATAAGGGAAATTATCAAGGTAAGTGAAAGTGACCCTTTTGAAGTATTTTACAATGAAATAAAGGACATAGTTACCAAAAGGTGGAACAAAATGACCACACCATTACACCTTTTGGCCTATGCACTCCATCCCAAATATTATCATTGTAAAATTTTGTTTACCTGGTAGGACAGCGCCAAACAAGAATTCTGAAGTGGTACAGGGATACAAGACAACTTTGAGGAAGATATATAGGGATCTGGGCATTGCATTGGAAGTACTTGAGGAATTTGCAGGATTTGTACAATCCAATGGTAACTTTTCAGATCCACAAGCCATGAATGATCGAGGGCATCTTGATCCTATTACTTGGTGGGGCTTCCATGGCGGGGATAGCATTCATCTCTCGACCTTGGCCACTAGGTTGTTATCGCAAGTTGCCAGTTCCTCATCAGCTGAGAGGAATTGGAGTACATATGGCTTCATCCATTCAGTGAAGCGAAATAGATTGGGAGCAGCAAAGGCCGAGGATCTTGTGTATGTTCATTCCAACCTCCGCCTTCTATCACATTCTTGTCCAGAGTATAAGAAAGATCCGAGCAGGATGTGGGATGTGGAGCCCGAGATTTCTGATCTAAACATGACATTGAATGCCATGACTCACCTCAACCTACTTGAGGAGGTTATACCACCAGTTCATCCTCCTTCTATAGATTACAACATTTCCAACTCCCCACCATCTATTCATGATGTAGAGATTCAATATCCAGATGAGGATATGGACCCATTTCATGATATGTAATTAGAATCTAGATATACTTTACACTATCATATTAGTAGAGTGATCATTGATCACTCAATTTTGTAACTATCATTATTTTCAATTTTCTACGAGGCAAGATGTATCATTTCAGTTTTCATATTATAGAGTGATCATTGATCACTCAATTTTGTAACTATCATCATTTTCAATTTTCTATGAGGCAAGATGTATCATTTCAGTTTTCAGTGTTCATATTTATATATGATTTTAGTTCTAGTGATGTGATTCATGAATGGTTTTGATTATAGACTTTTAATATGTTTTTTAAAAATTAAAAAAATATTATATATTTTTTGTACTTGACGTATCCTGGCCGTATCCGGATCCTGGCTTTTCAAAAAACTGGCGGATCCGTATCTGGATCTGGATCCGTATCCTGGTAACTTAGCATTGATTAGATCACAAGCTTGTTCCACACCAAGTCACCCTTGATTTTCCCCAATGAAGTCGATCTGCAAAACCCCAAACCACAATTAGTAAGACAAAATGCAATAGCTAACAAATAAATTGGAATTTGCAAAATTGATTTGAGCTAACAAGAATAACTGGAGGAGATAGGAAATAAAATATAAATGGCAATAGCAGTATTTATTTTTATCCACAGATGAAACCCCCGTCACAAGAGCAAGCTGCCCAGGCCAAGTAAGTCACCTCAATTCGCCCTAGGAGAACTCACCCTCCTCCTGTAAGCACATAAACTTGGAAATATTTCTTGGCAATAGAACATGATGAGATGTAACAATAGAAGGAGATTGGAAAGGAAAAGAAACTAATCACATCCATCAAGGGACCAAGATTTGCACAAGAGAAATTTTTATTATCACTGCTTCTTCAAGCCAAGAGTCCATTACAAATGAGGAGCTCTCTCTCTTTTATAGCTAAGCGAAGAGAAAAATCCCTAACCAATCCTTATGTGGACGGCTGAGATTAAAATATACAATATAATGATCAACGGTGGAGATCTAATCTCACTTTATCTTTTTATCAAGCTGGAAATGTCCAATCCTAGGTGAGGGGGGCGAATTACCTCCTATGTCCATGATACAATGATAGATACATATGTGAGATACCACAATTAACATCTTAGAGGGCTTGATTCACCCCTAGGGAACAATAACCCACTTTTACAAAAAGACCAAAGGAGGGCTGTGCAATGTATGATTTAAAAACAATTTGTTAAGAACTGTTGTTATTAATCCAAGATCATTTTTAGTATATCAGCGTGTAAATCTTATGAGTGATTGAATTCAAAAAGTTAGCTTGCTGTAGCCCATCCAACACTCTGTTTTATGGAGGCAAGGCCCACTCCAAAAGAACAGGTGCTGCATTTTATTTCTTTAGATTGTAGATTGCAGTTGCATTTTTATGTGTGAAAGAGTGCTTTACTTTCCTGTTAATTACATGTCATGTTTAGGGTGTGATTTCTATTCATCATTTACTTCTCCATTTTTGAAATTCTGAAATTACTGTTGGCGATTCAAAGACATCTTTAATCCAAAATTCAGTATATGATTTATAATGGATGCGAACATGTTTTAATGACTGTGTGAATGATTTTCAGTTTATTAGCTTTTAACAACTTATAAAGCTGGTTATGCGCAGGTATTCATGATAAAATGGATCATAGCTAACAGTCTTGTAATCCATTTTTAGTTTTCTTGTGACAATTGAATTTATCCTCACATATCTGTTGAAAGAAATTTCTGTTTGTTGTAAAAAGTCTTTATATATCTGAAAATTGGACATAATAACTTTTGTTCAACTATTTTCCCCCAGTGTCATGACTCCTTATTACAAAGAAGATGTTCTGTATTCAATGGACGAACTTCACAAGTTGAATGAAGATGGGGTCTCTATTCTTTTCTATTTGCAGAAAATTTATCCAGGTGGATATATACTATACTTTTCATACAGTTTGGAAAGATATTCAATTTTGACCATTTGATAGCTGGACAGCTGTGTCTGCATTCATTAGTTTTTTCGTTTTTTAAACAGATGAATGGAAAAATTTTCTGCAACGGGTCTGTCAAACTGAAGACCCGGTCTTACGAGCACAAGAGAAAGAGCTTGAGGAGCAGGTGTTGCGAACCCAAGAGACAGAACTTCGTCACTGGGTATCTTATCGAGGGCAAACCTTGACCAGGACAGGTTTGGGAGATGAATATGAACAATTTTTTAGACAAGCTGAAATTATAGCTGGAATTATATATAGTCTTGGTGATATGGTAGATGCAGTCTATTTGCTGCTTCCTGAATGTACATACAGTTCTTTATACTCTTGTTTTTGGCAGTCAGAGGAATGATGTACTATAGAAAAGCCTTGGAACTCCAATCCTTTCTGGATATGGGAAGAGATGAAGGTACAAAAACGTTCTTAAATTTATGGAATCTTCTTGTGTTGATTGATAGGTTAGAAACAACTTTTGCATGTTAATTGTTCTTAGGAATGCAAGTGATCCTGCAGTCATCTTATTTGCTTCTGTTATGAAAGGCTGCATTTCATGCTTTGAAAAATAATTCTTCTGAACTTGTTTTTGTGAATTTGCTTTCGTTCTGCAGAAATTTTGGAAGGCTACAAGTCAGTAGTTGAATCGACGACTGATGAGCAGAACAGGAGCCAGCGATCATTTCTGGCACAATTGCAGGCAATCGCTGACATGAAATTTACGTATGTTCTCTCTTGCCAACTGTATGGTCAACAAAAGAGTGGCCAACAAAAGAAAGAAGGCGAGCAACGTGCAGCTGATATTTTAAACCTTATGGTGAGGTAAGTCAGAATATTTCCATTCTTCAGATTCTATTTGGTTTTAAGACACCATTTGTGTAAGTGTATTTAAGTTGAATCATTGTTCTGTTAAAATACGTGGTGGTTTTTACAGATACCCATCTCTACGTGTGGCCTACATTGATCAGGTAGAAGAGAGGGAGAAGGAGAAAGTTCACAAGGTTTACTATTCTGTCCTCGTCAAAGCAGCTAATGGCCTTGACCAGGTAATTTACCTTCATGCAGATGTGTTATAAATTATGATCCTCCATGAACAGTAACAAGGCATTTGTGAATCCGAGGAGTCATCATAAATTTTTAGATTTAGTGGTCCCTGGAAATTTCTTAGTGTACAATTGTACTCATTCCTTCAAAATGATGTGCCCTAAGTATTCCGGTTTTTGGCAAAAATTAGATTTGGACCTTTTGGTGTAAATCAAACGACTTTAGAGTACTTTATCTACTTTTTTGTGGTGTTCTTTCCCATTTCTACTGAAGAGTATAATAGCATCCAGGAAAAATAACACGAATTTCGGTAAGAACGGTGCTAACTGTTTGTTCCAGGTTTGCCTGTGATGCTTTTGAAGCATTGGTCAAACTAAATGAATTGGCATTCAACTTATAATGTTGATGTGTTTGTTTTTGGATGTTTTCTTTCTAAATTTTTATTTGATGTTATCTGGATCGTAGTTAATTCTTGGTGAAGAAGCTCCATGCAGTTTGTAGAGAAGCTCAGCAATCTTTGGAATTGGATAATGATTTTTGTAGTGACTTTCTGTAGTACTTGACAATCGATGCGCACTCAAAGAGAAGCATCCTTGTTTTGCACTAGGATTACTTGAGCAGCAAAAGATCTTGGGAATGTTTGCACCTGCTCCAAACAACGTCATCCAATCCTTTCAACTTCATTCTTTTAGTGGTGTGGGCAAGTTTATGACTTGATCATGATTGGCATTCTACCAATCTTGAATTTGACGAGATGTTTGGTACTTCTATATAACGGTAACACTACAGATTGTTAGAGATAGTGGTATCTCGAGATGTTGTCCATGTTCAGATGCCTAACATGGAGGTACACTTATTGGATAGGCATTAGGAGGAGGTAGAGGGTGAGCTGCACTCTACCAGCTGGCATGAATCCATTGGCGGATGCATGCGGACCTTTTGGGGTGTTTTGCCTCATGCATGCACAACAGTTAATTAAAGATGCATGCAAAAGTGAGTTTTTGCATGCACTGACATTAGGTTTTTGGTAAACCTAATTGATCAGTGAGATGTTATAAGGAGGCAGGAGATCACCAGATGAGGTTACTCAGCAGACTAGTCAAAGAGAGATCAGTTAGAGTCTGGAGGGCGCATAGTGCATGCAGAGGGCGACTTTCTGAGATAGAGAGGAGCTTTTGCAGTAGGGAGAGTGAGGGGATTTGAGTTGGATCAGACTTCATTTGATCAGAGGCACTTGGATGCTAGATACCATGAGCAAAGAGAGCTCATCAGTGAGGATTATTCAGTGTTTATAGGTTGGGCGACTTTCAGAGGAGGGGCGCACTTTCTGAGGAGAGGAGGTCGTTGTGCTTCCGGTTGGAGGATTAAGCAGCTGAGACTTCCAGAGTAGGCCTTCCTCTGTGATTGAGTAAGATCAGTGACGATCAGAGCTCATATCGGCTGAGATCTGACAGAGTGCGTGTTTCAGGCAATTGGAGGGCACACTTTTCCATGCAGAGAGAGGGGCGCATTCTTCATATGTAGATAGTTGGCCTTGTTCTTTGGCAGAGTAGACCAGGGTTGTGTTGTGAGAGAGATAGTACATATAGAGTTTGACTTGCAGAGAGATCTAGATCCGTATTGACAGTTAGGGCACATTTCCCAAGTGCATGCATCAGTCTTTGGATGCAGATCTAGGGTTTTGATACCCGTCAGGTTTGGTTGTTTCATCTGAAGTATTTGTATGTATTTATCGTCTATTTGCTTTGCTTTGGGCTGGAGATAGAAGATAGCCCCACAGATTGTTGGTTTTCCCTGTTTGGGGTTTCCAGGGTACATCCTGAATTATTGTGTGATTGTTGTGTATTTTCATTGTGGAAGTGTTAAGAGATCTATAGTGTTTGTATCTTAAGTCGTTATTGTATTTCTGATTTATAGAGACTCAAACCGCTTGAGATATCAGGGCATCTAGAGGGAGTAGTGATCTCTGGATAAATTAACACAAAGAACATTTGGAACACTCCTTGTTTATTAATAATTAATTCCATCGAACATTCCTAGTTACATTTAGGGATTCCTTTGACAATAATGGAGAATCACTTTTTGTAGTACACATCTAGGATGGGCTTTTTATCATGACTGGCTTGTTAGTTGACTTTGAAGTGAGTTCTGGTTCCTGATTTTAAAGCCCCTATGTTGGGATAATGTTAGAAACGTGATATATAAAAGATACTTTTCATACACATAAGTCAGATATATTGATTTAGTTTATCAAGGAGAAATAAAAATCTTTGATTGTAACCTCTTTAGCTGCCATGATTTGTGGTCTTAGTTCCTTCTGCCTATAGCAATTATTCAAACTTAATCCCTCCAACAACAGTAAGAAAGATGATTTGTTCTCATGTTTGTTTGCCTTATTCCTCTTCTCGAGGACCTTCATTATGAATTTTCATGGAATTATTATTATTCTTACTCTTATGGTTGCACCTAATCAAACATTTTAGATTTTGGGCTATTATGTTTCATTTCTACGTTGGTAGTGAAACCATATTCACCCATCATAAAGTAGGAAGGGGTAGGAAGTATTATATTAACTATCAAGAGGAAAGTGGTATTCTTCAGTGGTGGTGATAGACAACTTTACTGATTCTTTAGTGACTCGGACTAAGATTAGTCCCATTTCTTCAATCCATTCTTATTCTTACTGACCATTCTCTTATACATTGTAGAGAGGGTTTCCTACTTTGTTTTAAAAACCTTTCTATTTTTCCTTCAATAATCATCCTGCATTTTTGTTAGCCTAGACTAGTTACTGTTTTAGGAGATGCGCTAGGCAATCCTTATATTGCTATTTGAACTCATTGTACTCGAGTCCCAGTGACCATCCTTTTACATACTAAGTTGCATTGAGGCGGATACGGAAATGGATACGAGGGGGGGGTGGATATATATATCTATATCTATATATATATATAGATATCTATATATATATATATATATATATATATCTATATATATATATATATCGTCATCATCATAAATATTATCATTGTCATCATAATCATCATAATATTATCATTGTACATCATCATCATCACCTGACACTACTATCCAATATCATTAATCATACCTGTAACATGATACAATGAATTTTTTTAACTAATATCATCTGAATCCTCATGCTTAGAGTTAGAGTCATCATCTATGTCCTCAACAAAAGTTGATTGAAAATAGGGATCCCGAGCCTGGCTTGATTCCCCTGAGCTTGAAGGCACATGTTCAGCACCAATGTTCACATCCTCTGGCTATGGAAGTGGGTCCAAGTCCATCCAAGACAGTGGAGTTCAACAATCAGCACCACCAACATCAAGGTACATAGAGGGGTTGATGTGCTTGATTGAATGCCAATCCCATACCCTCATATATGATAGAATACAGTGGCAACGTTGCAATCCTGAAATCTTGAAAACTGTTAAGTCTGTTGAATTCTGAATGAGATTAAAAATTATACTTTTTGTATATGAAGTCCAATGAGGTTGGAACCACTCTCAAACATCTTGAAACAATTAATGGTAATGTTAACAATTTAAGTAAAATGATAGAAAATGAAATATAAGGAGAATCTACTTTAAGAATTTAATATTACCATTTCCCTGAAACGTATCACCTCTAGGCTGGAACGTATCCAAAACCCTTGAAACGTATCCGTACCAATCTGATACGTATCAGTGATGTTTCAAGGCCGTATCCCCTCCATTTCAGGATCTGAAACGGGGAATGACGTTTCACCAAGGCTGCTTGGGTGTTTCTGGTAACTTAGTTTACCAGTAGTGGACAATGGACATTAATATAATATAATTTCATTTCATTTCTCAATTGGGTTATAGTTATATCTGAACAGTTAGAGGACCATCATGATTCGGCATACCTTTTCCAAACTCTATGCCATGATCCTAAACATGTGGATATTAGATTATTTTGAGAGGAACAAACTAAGGGCTGTAGAATAAGCAGGATTCCAAAATAGCTAGCATAAAATTGATAGCATCTTCTTGCTCTGTTATATTATGGAGGAGGCTAGACAATGGTCTTCCAAAGTCCTCTGTTGTTTTGTAGAGTTTTGGAAGGCTTTTGACTTAGTGTTCAGGGCATCCCTATTCCAGAGATTGTGAGAAATTGGTCTCCTTGAGTCTCTCATTGTGGCTGCCTTGAGGCTTTACAAGACAGTTGTAGGATGACTTTGCACTGGACAAGGTTTTTCAGACTTCATAAGGAGTACCATTGGCATCATGCAGGGCTGCTCCCTTTCTACTAGATTGTTTGGGATCTATAGTTATGAGATAGAGAAGTATGTAAGGGAGAACACTCATATTGAGGATGGTTGCATCATTCACCACCTCTTGATTGCCATGTTCTTGTTTGTAGATAATGTGGTCCTTTTGGCCGCCTCCTCTGAGAGCCTCAAGACACAGTTTGTTAGTTCTTGTGATCTTAAGTAGATTGTAATCAACCTTAACAAATGTAATGAACAGTAGTCCATTAATTGATTATCAAACATAAGGACAATGTGTTGTGTTACACCTCAATTTGACATTGTAATGGCAAAGTCCCAATCACTAGTCTTTTGATTTGCAACTACGGAAAACTACTGCCACTGCCATGTTTTAACCACTTCTAGGCTAAGGGAGGCTTCCCTATCAAAGTTTAAGAAGATCTTAGGATGTTTAGCTTTATTTAGATCTAAAAGTACATAATCAAATCAAACATCCCACAAGATAGTTTCAACAAGTTGCATATAAGATGATCAAAATATAAATTGATTCATAATCATTATTGCTCAAAGTAAAAGATTCATGGACATAAAAAGATGACTTGCAGAAATAAAATCAGCAATGTACCATTATAAATCAAGTGTCCTTTAAAAGAGATGGCTCATTGCCCCAGATCATCCACAAGTTATTATTATCAATGGTGACAATTATATTTGATTAGCTTATGTCATTGTGTAAAGTGAATGATGCCCTCTTGGAGAGATAAAGGTATCTGTAAAAGGATGTCACTCAGATTATATTAAGATATTCACTTGGGCTGTAGTGATTTGTGTCACTTCAACCAAAATGACTTGTTTAAAACTTTACAACTTAAGATGTTTTTGATTAGATTTGTCACCACCACATTCGTTGTCCATAAGCATTGAATTAACATTGAAATAATTTTCAGAAAATGAGCTCAAAATCTGCAACTAATACACATGAAAAACCTGAAAATTTAAACAGTTAACTATTGAAGCAATATTCAAAGACTTAAGCAATAGATTCATCATTATTAGTTAGGCATCTCGTCATTATTATCTTGCTGTTATTATACTTAACAACAAATCAGAATTTTCTAGAATTTAGACTTAGTATAGAATTTCAGAAATGTATCATTTAAGCATGTACTTAGAAAATTCAAGAATTTAAACCACCGCTGTTATAGTATTTTGTAGGTTCAAGACAGCAAGAAAATAACTCTAAAAAAAAATTTTTGTTCTTTATAATTTTTCAGAAAATAACATGGAACATTAACTCTGAGATTCGATGCTTTAGGCCACTGTAAACAAAAATTTCCAGAATCTAAAAGTTGCAGAAAATAAATTCCAGAATTACCTTATTTGATGTAAGTGACCTTTAAACCCATCAAAACTTCACATAATTCTATTAGATATGTCCATAAATCTATTTAGTGAAGTTTTTTCTTATATAACCCTTTAAATGTGAACTTTTTTGGTTTTTTAGGTTCCTGGAAATTAACATAAAATCGCAGAAAACAGAGAATGAACCTACAGAAAATTTGAAAAATAACATTAAAAATAAAAGAAAAATTTAGAAAGTTTTACTAAAATTTATAAAAAATCATCAAACTGTTTTTTAGATTTTTCCTAATTATTTCTCCTATTTTTAGAATTTTTTCTACTAATTTAGCTCTACTTTTTACCCGAAATCTAAAAGAGATTTTCAGAAAATTAATTTTTAAGGAATGAACAGGACTAGTGCCTTCTAGATCTCCTTTACTTGAGCCTTGTTTGAGTATGCTTGCTGTAGAATTTTTGCAAAGCATGATACTATTTACTACAAACCCTTGATCTCACTTGCCAAACTTGTCAAGGTAGGGCAGCCATGCATGCTCCTTCAATCCACTTGCCTAGCTCACACACTCACCTATGTTACTTGTTGGATATTCCTCCGAAGATGCAAATAACTCAACATGCAACACCGATTAGCATATGATAAACCATGTAGTATATAACTCTTCATAATCATGGTCAAAGTAGTTGACAATGGTACAATATAAGCTCAAATAGTGGTCCAATACATAACAACCGGCCCAAAGAGTGAGGACAGTCAACAAACATGGACCAAACCTAACCTCCATGGTCCAAAAGTCAAGGGCACTCCAAGGGACATGATCCATAACCCAACAAACTACAGTATTGAGTTCCAAAGACCTAGAGTGGTCCACCAAATATGGTCCAAAAGTCAACTCGCAAGCCAACTAACTCCAACAACCTCAATAAAAGCACATGTGTGACCTGAAAATGGTCCAAATGGTCCTCAAATGGAATGCGCTATGGTTCAAGTGGTTGGAAAAGGTCCCAAAAGTTGCCAAAAGGCCCAACGACCTCATTAATAAGCTCAATGAGCCATGTCTAAGTGCAAATAAATGATGAATGGATGGTCCAAAGTGAAGTCCAAGGCTCGACGACTAGGAGGAAAGCTCTAGAAGAGTCCACACGTGCCAAGTAGCAAGGTTCTCCATCACGAGGAAAAGGGTTGGTTCCTTTTCCTAGCTAAGAAACACAACATGAAGCATCCTCTAAGTGTAGTGTCTCATCAAGTAGTGCTTAATAGTTAATAGCCATCAATAAAGTCTAAACATCAAAGTATATGTGTAATAAATCCCCTCTAGTGAAAGAGTAATAAACCAACATAAAAAACTTAATCAATGTTAGTCCAACATGATAATAATACATAAGATGCACTTTACAAACACACTTTCCCTAAGTAATTCATCAATTAATAATGTTTAATTATTTAATCTAACATTGGTGTGACCCTTAGAACCTTTTTACATATGAGACCCTAAATTAACATGTAGAGCTTAATTTTTCTTAGTCAAGTGAGGGTATATGAGATGAAGTATGTACATAGGGAAGAAAGGGGGTCTTTGTGAAATTACTAACATAGCAACATAGTAGTGTTTGGTGTATCCTTAACTTTCAAGAGTTATAGTTTTTAGATTGTTCTTCCACATGTGTGCCTAGGAAGAAATTGTCATGGGTCATCCATCTTTGCGCCTTCATATTGCGACCCCTTTTTATTTTTTAATTTTTATTTTCTCGGTGCCGTTTTTATTTAGCACTTTTTTTCTTATCCCTTTCATTGTCCTAGTCCCATTTTTCTTTAGATGTGTCTTAGACAACCTAGGGCAAGGGAACCTAGCTTTTGTGATGGGGGGTATCTCTCATGATATGTTCAATTTGCATTTAATTTGTTCGACATTTTTCTTGTTTGAGAGTACACGACTCTTTTGACTTTGATAAAGGCATTCATACATTGGAAAAGTAGCGAGAACATATGTCGTCACTAATAATAGATCTTTCACAAAGGGGAAAGTGAAGGGGATGGATGAATTGGCTTAAATGGATGAAAATGGCTAGGTAATATTGTGTGAAATGAATGGAATCACATTGACTTAAGTTAACCAAGGTACACATTAATAGTGAATAACACACTTATTAAGTTAAAAGAGAAACACCAAATTTGGACTAAGACAAATAAATGATCAGGGTGTGGGTGATTCATCATGAAAGTTAATATTTCATGCTAACATACTATCATGCTAGAAAATATGCTAAGTAAAGATGAAGGTTAGAGAGACCACAACACTAAGGGGTGATGCTATGTCTCTGGCCAGGCATATCATGGACCCTGGACCATCTGATACTACTAGATAAATCTCGGACTATTGATCTATAGTGCAACCACATATCTCATCTAAGGACAATTGATCATCATTTACCCATTGTTGAAAGAGGGGTAACATCTGGCTCCAGCTATAGGACATGTACTCTAAATGAGGGTGCATGAGAACTCGAGAATCTCAAAGACTTGTGCTCCTACATACATCACCCTTAGTGGCTCATCAAATACCAGAAAGGGTAAGGCACACATGCCTTGTCCCAATCCACATGACAACAATAAACAAATATACTAGAGCACCATAAGATGACTAACATTATCATTTATTTTGAAAAAGCAAAATTAATGCATAAAATTAAACACTCATATCAAATGCAAGTCAATCAACATGTGAAAACATAATGAGAATCATAATGCAATGCATGTGTAGCTCAAAATGTTTAATGCAGTATGTAAAGCAGATCCCGATGTAGGTCAATCAAATGAAATTCAGTCCTAACCTATAGAGGGATGCCTTGTGGCATCAAATTTAATCGTGATAATACAATTTCAGGATTTACTGATTAACTACCAAGGGTAGTTTTTCACCATCCAAATGACATAGGTAGAAGGAGTTGGTTCCTACAAAACAACAACAATCCTATAAGGTCCCAAACAAAGGCTTTCAAATTTACCATGTGTTACCTCGCAAACTAGTAGGTTGTAGTTAAAGCCCCAAAGATCACTTGCTAGGCTGCTATAACTTGAGAGGTGTTACCCACTGTCACCACGATAACTACGTCTGCACTTTCAGTTAGCTCTTCCCCAACTCAAGAGGGCGTCTCTAGATAGGATTGTTAGGCTATGGCAATGAGGGCACAAGGTGATTCAGGAAGAGATAGCCTTAACAAAGCGAGGTTTTGGAGTTTTTAGGGTATTTTATAATATGTGATGGAGAGACCCAGGAGATTGGTGCCAATATCCAACTAGGGAAATGGAGTCAAGGTGAATCAAATGGCAAGTGAGGCCAAGAAGAATGTTCTTGAAGAATTGGTCTAGTTCCTTCAGAGTTTAGGGTTAGGACTAGGAAACAAGTCACATCACCATGAGGATAGCAATGGAGTTCAAGGTCTACAAGAAAGAGCTCCAACAAGGGAAATTCCTAACCACCCAAGATCAACTATGAAGAAGATAAACACCTTGAAACCCTTGCCAAGGGAGCCAAAGCTATGTGAGGCAAGGTTCAAAATACCTACCTAAACCGTCAAAGGAGAATGTGCAAGTCACGAGCTCAAGATGCCCTCCTTCCAAGATTTATTACAACTATTCAACTGGATCAATCTTTGAGAGGTTTGTAAAGCCTTAAACATTCCACCATTAATCCTTTAAGCACCAACATAGAACCAAGAAGAAGAGACTTCAAACATTGAAAACACTAGATCCAAATACCAATTAGAAAGAACCCATGAACCATAAAGCATAAAGAAAGTCTATCGTTGAAGCTCCAAAAGAGAGAGAACTCTCAAAGTCCAACCATGAAAATGAAATGAGGAAGCGCTTCTCTATTTACAAGAGAGGCTACAACTTCCTTTACAATAAAATATTCATTCTTTCATTAGATTTAGCCTAAGGTGGGGTAAAATCAAAGTTACTAGAACTAGACCAGTCATCGAACTGATCAACCTCAAGGACTAGAACTGGACCAAAACCAGACAAAAAACCGAAAAAAAAACCGGACCACAAAACTAGTCAACCAAATTATACATAAAATATTCAAAATTTGAAAAACAAAATATATTCATGTGCATCCATCAGAATTCAAACCATTATACACAAATATGCAAAGTTTCTCATGTATATAGCAAGTGTGCATACAACCAAAATAGCACCAAGTACAATCCATATTTGAACCTAAGTACATTAATAAATAGCCTATAAACTAGGGATTCTTCAAAAAATAGTTTTGAGGCCACCAACATCAATCTGAACAATCAACACCACCAACATCAAGGTACATAGAGGGGTTGATGTGCTTGATTAAATGCCAATCCCATACCTTCATATATGATAGAATCTAGTGGAAAAATTGCAATCCTAAAATCCTAAAAATTGTTAAGCCTATTGAATTCTGAGTGGGATAAAAAATTCTACTTTTTGCATTTGAAGTCCGATGACATTGGAACCACTCTCAAACATCCTGAAACAATTAACGGTGATGTTAAAAATTTAAATAAAATGATAGAAAATGAAAGATAAGGAGAATGCCACTTTTACTTTAAGAATTTAATATTACCATTTGAATTTGTCGATGATGACTAGTTCTAGGGTTTACTTTTGTTCTCTATCTTTATATAGCATTAGTAGGGGCCTAGGGTTAGTTCCCCCCTCCCCTCTCACTTATTTTTTTGTTTTTTTAAAGAAAAAATGAAAAAAACACTCCCTTATATAGCCTGTACAGAATCGGCCGGTTCTGTACGAAACCGGATGGTTCCGCACAAGAAACAACCAGCTTTGTGCATCGATTCATACTGCTTAGGCTTGCAAATCGGTAAAACCGATCTGGTTCTTGTAACACTGGGTAAAATAATGCAAAAGCCCCACTACAAGCAACTAACCCTAAACAATGCAATAAAATAAGGTGGTCAAAGCCACTAGTACAATGATGAGATACATAGGACCCCTAGCAAAGGGGAATGTCTCCAACAAGCAAGGATCAATATTATTAGACTCGGTTGAGACTTGTAGAGTCTACCGAGTTTGGCCGAGTCATGTGCCAGGCGAGTACTCGGTTGAGACTCAACCCCTAGACTTGGGACTCGCTGAGACTCGCCCAAACTCACCTCACTTTTGAAACTCGTGGAGACTTGTCTCTGACTCCCGAGTCCGTGTGCCCTCTCCCTCGTTTAGCTCAGAGTTTTGAGTACAATTATGGTGATTTTATTCCCCTACTCAGACCTTTCCTCAAATGATACCTTGACAGCCCTTGCCATATTTGTACTGCAGGAGATGATGCTTAGGCACTCATATGGGAATTACCATTTGTTAGTCAGCCACTGGCGGAGGGTGGTGGTCTCGACCCAACACTAGCTTACACCACAACTGCTCAAATTAACTAATCGCAGTGGTCTTCCATGCAGCCTGATTGGGTTGCAATTGCATAATAAAGTACATATATTAAGGGTTTGAAATTTATCTGTCTGTAGTTTTATGTTTTACTATTTGTGTAAGCTAGCTACTTGTGTTTAACTGATATGGTAAACTTTTGCCATTTTGTCATTTGGATAGTTCCATAATGGTAAAGTACATCATGTATAAGTTATATCCCCTTTATCTATTTATGTCATAGAAGTAGGATTTTCTAATCATTTAGGTCTTAGTTGTTTAATGGCATTCTTTGTTGGTTGTGGAGCTTGATCTCCAGATTCAGAGATATTATTATTTAGCCATGTCTGTACCCCAGGTTTGGTTATGATCCCGTCACGACCCTAGGGGGTTCTGGGGGCCAACGCCCCCGAGGAAAGTTTTTGGGGTTGTTTTCACCAACAGTTTTCGGGACCATGGTTTTGGGTAACCCGTGGTATTTTCCCATTGTATTTCCCTTATAAAAGAAAGACATTGTAATACGGCTAGGGTTGATGTATTAGGTATTATGCATTGTAAAGATCTCTGAGATCAAGAAGAGAGACTGTGAGACAGTGAAGAGGAAGTGCAGCGGCTGTGCTGTAGGTTGTATCCCTTCGGTTTGTTGGACGGTATAATAATAAGGACTGGCAACTTCAGTGTGGACGTAGCCCATCTTGGGGTGAACCACGATATATCTGTGTCTCTCTTGTAATGTGTGTGTGATTATATTTGCATTTCTGTTTATTGTTATTGCTTTGCGATCCTGTTTTTCTAACATTCTGTAGCTAAACTCTCTACGGCATGAAGATTTGTAAACTAATTATTTATTTTTTGCTTAATGCTTTGTTTTCTTCTTTAGTTTAGGGTTTCGACAGTTTATAACTTTATAGCATAGCTGTAACCATACTTTGATTTTTTTTTCTCCATATTTTATGTCTTAATTGTCTTTAAAACAGCTAAAGTCCTAAACCAGTTTGTTAATGCGACCACTAACGTGTCAATGCATATGTTGAAACGTGAAAGTTAGCAAAATGTTAACACATTAAAAATATATATTTGTCAACATTTTTGGCACTTTTCCATTGTATGCAAGATAAAGTGGTTTCAAATGTAAGCATGGGGTTGCAATAGCCTAAGAAAGTTTGTTCTTTATCTTTCTTTGATTGTGGTTATAGACCTAAGTTGCCAAGGCTTTTGGGTGTAAGTGTAGGTGCTGGGACGAGAATGCTGTTTTTTTGAAATGCTAGTTCGTGGGTGCAGGATGCATAAATAGAATAGTTAGTTAGAATATAGTAGATTATACTATTATATTTGGAATAGTAGATTAAAATATAATATATATATAGTAAATTTACTATAGTTAGAATAGTTAGTTATACTATAGTAGATTATACTATTATATGGTGTCAGAACTAGATCGACTCTAAGTGGGAAATCTATTTGGAAAACATGTGATTTATAGAAAAAAGGAGAAAAAGATTGTATAGCTGCAACAACTATGCAAAGTATGTTCACACGTGGAGCAAGGCTATAGTTAGTAGTTAGGGCCCACAGGCTAGGCCACTAGCAGCTATGAAGGTCGTGAAGGCCGTAGGAGAAGGCTTGGGCTGTGTAAGGGTCGTGAGCTGCATAGCAGCCGACGGGTGTGGAGGAGTACATGGCTGCAATAGTAGTAACCATTGGGTGTGCTTAACAGTCCACAGAGGGAGCTATTGGAGCAGCATTGGGTGGCACGACAAAGAGGCAATGCTGAGGCAGAGCCACATAATCTAGGTTGGTGGTGCGTGCCCAACATGTGACGTGGTGGGAAGAGGAGCGTCGACGCAGGTTTTTGGTGTCGGGCCAAGTCGTAGATTGCGTGGACGAAGCAGAATGCCAATGGACAAGGAGGGAGCTGCCAAGAGTTTTCGTGGATGAGATAGCTCGAGAGGGCATCAACAAATCAAGCTTCTTGGGAAGCGGTAGGGTGACGATTGATGATGTAGTAGGACACAGGAGGATCCGATGTACAAGATGCTAGCTTGGGCGCGAGACATGCTTATTAGGAACATGTAGAGCAACGACATGAAATCAAATGGCGGCTGATAGGAGGGTGAGTTGACGGGAGGTAGAAACCTGTGGACGATCGGGAGTGAGGGTTGCTAGAATTTTAGCTGTCAGATGGCATGGTGGCAGGACACAGGGACAAGGTTGAGGAGCTATAGTCAGGGGTTGCTGAGGAAGCCCCATCTGCCAAGGAAAGAAGCCGCAGGTGGGGAGAAAGGACCATGGACAACAACCATCCCAGCTGCCACACAACATCCAGAACGTTGGTAGCCAATAAGGACTGATGGGTAGCCACATGGCAAACTGCAGGACCCACCTAGTAGCGCTTGAAAGGCGTAGAGGGGTCGAGACAACCTCGGGCAATAGCAGAAGAGCCCGAGCAAAAGGCAGAGGCCTGAGCAGGGGCAATAGTGCCCATTATTATTTTGGGTAGCCATAGGCAGGGGCAGAAACCACCCAAAACTGCCCATGAAATTCGGGTAGCAAGAAGAAAAGCTCCAGGCAGGGCCAGCAGATTGTAGGAAACCTAGAATAGCTGCAAGGCAGCTGTGGGAGGGCTCGAGAAACCGAAGAGAATTCCCATGTGATAGCAAAATGTTGTGGGGTAAGATGTACAGGTTGCTGGGACAGCCTGTAGTTGGTTCCAGATGGAGTTTGGAGCCTGGATCTATGTCAGAGAGAGAGTGTGAGGCTATTCGCAGCAGGTCTACTTGGTATGAGATGACACTAATGGATGAGGAGTGTAGATTATCAGATCAGAGTGCAACTAACGACGTCGGCAAGTCTTCCAGTTCAGAGGGAGCAACTGTAGTTGTAGAGGATTTGATGGATCCAGGTGGATGCTTCTCTAGAAGTACCTTCCTCGCTAAGAGGGAGTGTTAGATTTTGTAGCTCGGACAGGTACTTCTACGTGGGGGTGTCTAGCACGTAGAGGTGGTCTGAGAAGAGACTCGAGACAAACCTTGTAAAAGGTGACTTTTATAGCACCTTATGTAAATGCAAAAGGGTATCTTAAGTGATCTCAATGAGAGATTAAGTCATAGCTGTTGGTCTATGACTTAAGTGATCTCAACGAGAGATTAAGTCCCAGCCATTGGATGAGATCTAATGGATTTAGATCTAAGAATCAATATTGAGCTAGTGGTATTGGCTCATGGTATTGATAGGATGTCCTATGGTTTTGCATGAGGTTGAGGGTTATAAAAGGATCTATGGAGAGTTGTATAGAACCACAGTTGCAAGAGTGAGTCATATCTCTTCTGTTGGTCAGGGATCAGTGAGTGATTAGATCTGAGAGAGGGCGTCTCTTAGAGGCTTTGGAGTGTGGGATCCACTCAAGCCAGGGTTTGTTGATATTACTAGGGATTTGGGCTTAGTTGCAGCAAGGGAGAGTCGGGAGTTTGAGATCCGGTGTGTCATATCTGGAAGCCTGGTGTTGTAAGTGTTGTTTAACAAATCTGCAATAAAGACATTCCGTTGGTTTTACCCGAGGATTGGAGTTTCCAGGGTAAATCTCAATGTGTCAAATGGTTTAATTATTTCCTGTTTCAAATTCCGTTGTGCATAATAATTCAGTGTATTGTAATTTCCATAGTTACCGGATTCGGCCCCAGGCCTAACCACACCCGAATCCGATTCTGCTGAATCCGATTCTCAGATTCTTCATCGATTCTTCGACCTCGTTTTGACTAATCTAAAGTTGCTTACTTAGGATAAAGGTAGGATAATTAGGGTTAGGGTTCCAAATCCCCGATTCCTAATTTTGGGATGAGTGCCGCACCCGTATCGGATTCTTCAGCGGATTCCGATCGCACCCACGGTTCGTGTAACCTTGGTAAAGGGTTAGGGTTCCAAATCCCCGATTCCTAATTTTGGGATGAGTGCCGCACTCGTATCGGATTCTTCAGCGGATTCCAATCGCATCCACGGTTCATGTAACCTTCGTAATTTCTGATTCAGAGTTAAATTAATTTGGGTATAAATCAGTGAATAAATTGCAATCAGATCAGGGTTATTAAAATGAACACCCAACAATTGAGGATTTTCAAACAAGAGTATAACCTTCCATATACCAAACAATTCCTCCAAAGATAGATCGCTTCAATAATGTGATTAAAGAAAAACCATCATTTAACTAAAGGCACGCCAAGTGCATGAGAAGCTCCCCAATGGTGAACGTCCATGTCAACTCAACCAAGAATTAGTCAAACTTAGCTCCACGACAAAGGTATATGCCGAGGGGATGACCGGTCGGGTGATGTGCCAATGAAATACCGATGATAAAGTGGCCTGCGAACAGAGCTCCATGTTTGACTATCTTGGGTTTTGAAACCAAAATGGGGACACCATGATATGTTCTGAGCTTTCCTTTGTATTATATTCACAACCAAAACCCCACGAATATCTTCCACGCCCAACAAAAATGTAGATAACTTAGATCCATCGACTCTCAAATGTTGAAAAAGGCCGAAACTGTCGACTTCTTGGGCTGCTGCAAAATCATCATGGATACAAAATTTGGGTCGTGTAACTTCGTTTTTAAGAGAAGCAAAGCAGTCAATCCCCACACAGCTCATGATAGTCACCGAGAGGCCATAAAAGAGACCACTGTTCATCCCTGTGATTAACACAACGTGCAAATATCTCTGGCCATCGATAGAACGATTTTCTGAGAATTGCCGGCTCCAGCCATTGAATCAGTGATACCATAAATTATGCTGTACAATCCTTTACATTTTGTTATCTGATAAAAGCATTGCAGAACACATGATTTCTTGAAGTCTTAAAATTAGAACCTATCCATCGTTGTCGTTAGGGTATGTTCAGAAACTGAGTTCTATTGCCTTCTTCCATTGATGCTAGATTTGTCCATACTAGCGCTCCAGAACAACTGAAAAATTTGTTAGAGGATCTTTCTCATAGCACACAACAACATTTCCTTTCACAACTGAAATAGAGGGGATGAAAAGATCACTGCCAGTAATGCTACAACAAACTGGAGCCAGCTTGGATCACATACTGGCATCAATGAAAAGCATCTGTTTGTATCCACAGAATATATCAGGAAAGTGGCCAGAGACTGCCCAGATGTAACTCCTTTATGCTAATACAAATAGACCCGCGGGATCCCACTTGTCTGCTTGGTATTATAGTATACCTTCTCAGAAGTGATGTACAAGGCTCCCTACTGCCTTCCAGAGAGCTGAGAGGTGAAGAAACTGCCACCTACAGGGATGCAACAGGGTTAAGTATTGATACTAAAGCTACAGTTACTCCAGACAGGGAGGCAGCGTCCATATTTCTCCTGGCAGTGAACCAAACCAGCATAATCTAAAAGTGTATTTAATAATTTATGCTTGTTGCTCATTTATGGGACATGCCTTGAATAGAACCCTTGACTGTATCCAATCTTTGTTTGAGATTGCTGCTACAGGAATGTCAGTGATCAGGTTTAAAACTACCTTCAAACAATCCCAAATTACCTCAGGGATAACATCTGGAAATACATGCCCCAGTCGCCTCACTGTCCAATTGCCCAGAATTGCTACAAAGTGCCCAGAACATCCTAGGACATCCCTACCTATGGATCAATGGACACCCATACAAAATGGGTGGTAATGCCATGCTTGCCTGGTTTCCTGGTGTTCCACATAAGCATTAGGTCGCCCCTTTCCAATACCCTATTGCGAGCCTTTCGGTTGAATATTTCCTAAACTTGCTCTTGGCTCTTGGAAAGATGGTCAAAAGCCTTTCGTCTAGTCCCATAAAGCTCTATCAGTTGATTAATCTTTTCTTACACATCTTGGTTGGTGGTGTTGCCACCTGAGTTGCACTTAGTTGGACTTTCAAGCGAGCGTGTCAAGGATGAACATGTTACATGTTCTTTTTCAGTGATACTGAAGTCCATCAAGCCATAATTGGGCCCTTTTGTAAACTTTTTGCGTGTCCATACCCCCATGGGGAAATGTAATAAGTTGGTATAAGCATGGTATTTTTGTAACAGGATTGGCTTACCTTAGGTTTATCTGTCAAGGGGATACTCTAGAGTGTTTTTTCCTTATGAATTATGCATTGTGCTTTAGCGACATATATTTCCTAAGTTTTTCACTCACACCTCCAAAGCTGGAGTATTCACCTTGGTGGTCAAACCTTGGGAGCTTATTAAAGCCTGAGTGTCGATGTATTTTTTCATGCTAGCCATCAATAATGAGTCGTATGGACACATACTAGGTCCCCTAGGAATTTGAGTCAATTCTCAGAAAAATAATTTTTTCTGCAACTTAGGCCATTTTTTACTGGTTTAATTGGAAAATTTCAAATTGTGATAAAAGTGTAACCCGGAAGTGGAATTTGGCGCTTGGATGCTCATTTTCATGCTCAGAGTGCCCTCTTTACCATGCGACCCAGTCTTCCTATGTTTTGGGTTATTAAATTATCACGTGGAGTATTTTTTTTTATTGGGCCTACAAAATGGCATTTTAATGCTAATGGTGCAACAAATTGCACCAATATAAACAAAAAAAATATATATTTTAAAAAAGTATTTAACATGTCCAAATGAGTTGGCATCATGTCACATATGGTGGGTGACTTAATTTAAAGATTAAAGCATATGGATAAAAGGCCAAACATATGGTGAGCAAGTATATCTAAGTTAGAGAGCGCCCCTCTTCACGTGAGATTCCTTTCCATACAGCGTTGTGTGGTTGGAGGGTGATAGAACCAAGAGGAGGGCGCCTACCTCATCAAGAGGTGGCGCATCCTCATATGTTTGAGATCCAATCAAAGATCAATCGACTCCCATCGTATCAATCAAGTCTAAATAAGGGGAGGGCACATATCTATAGCTTGGGCGAATGATGAGAGATGGAAGTCCACAATTTCTTTGTGGAAGATCCAAGGTGAGGGTGCGCCTACCACTTGAGAGGTGGCGCATCCGTCTTAACTTACAACTCCAATCCAATTCAGTTCAATTCCATCAACTCGTTGTTAACTCCCTTTCACCCATGCGCCCCCCTCATGCTTGTAATTCTTATATAATGTGAGCTCTTCTCCATTGTAAAGGATCTGAAGGTGGAACCTCTACTCCTCTGTGTTGTAAATTTTTTGTGTTCTTGAGTTAATAAAGAGAAGGATTTGGAGGCTACGTTGTGGGCTCGTGTCAAATGTGTGGATGCTTGATGTATCAAATCCCATGGAGGTAATCTGTATATTTTCATAAAATTTTGCTTATTGTTCGTATTTGCATTGACCTTGGAAGGAAATTTACTATTTCAATAGGGTAAGGAATAAAATCTAAATTTTGTTTCTCATTATCAATCATATGAAAATGCTTTGAACAGTATGCATGTCTTGTTTGAATGTTATGTTTATGTTTATTGTCTTTTATATGATTCATATCGGTGCCATTTAATCCACTTGTGCAAGGTTTTGTTGTGAAATGTTGTTGCAGGTTGCTGGATCTCATAGAGGAGGCATGCATGTTAGCTTTGCTGATTTCTTGAGCCACTTTAAAGGAAGCGTAGTCCCTCGTGTTCCCACTCGCATGCAATCTCCATTTGCTTGATCTTTTCTCACTCAAAAATGGGTTTTCTCACTTTAGTTCAATCTCTCTCAAAATTTTCTTGGTTACTTGTTCCATGTTCTTCTAGATCTAAGCAATTTTTGATATTTTAAAGAAGTAGATCTAGCTTTGTTTCATTAATGTTATCACACTATCAAACTTAAATCTCATTGTTCATTAGTGAAAAGTTTCTTCCTTAGTTTGCATCTAAAAATTGAAAGATCTTGTTAGTTAAGGAAAAGTGGTTATATTGCAAGTGTATGAAAGATAGATCTAGCTCATTAGGCTTGCACGATTTGGCGTGCAACTTGAAAGAGGGCAGCCAAAGATCCTAGCAAGACAAACTTTCTAACTTGTCTTACTAGGGGAGGGATGCCAATACTTGGACACCCCAAGTGTCTCGACCCCTCATGCCACCTGGCGACCTCGGCAGGTGTCATTTAGAGGCTGAGATGGCAGCGTCACCTGTCGTGCTGGGTGGGCACTTTAATGTGACCTTTACGACGCGCTTTTCCACGGTCATATCAGCCTTCTCCCGCGGTTCCTCCACAGTCCCGTGTTATTTTGCTTGGGCCTGGTGTGTGGTCGCTCGACTGCCCCAAAACTTGTTCTATGCATCGTCTGCTCTGGTCGTTGGTAGTTGTGGTTCTGCCTTCGTTGCGGTTGGAAGGGGTTCAGTGTTTCTCTTACGGTGGTTTACTGGTCTTCGTTACATGGAGTGTTGCCCCATGCTCGCGATGCACCAACGGTTGGTGATTCCGTCTGCAGTGCACCCTGTGGGATATTTCTATCGGTTCGATGGTGGAGATGGGAAATTCGTGCTCCAGTGGGTTCGGTGGTGGAGATGGTGGCTTTGTGCTCTAGTAAGTTCGGTGGCTTTGTGCTCCAGTAAGTTCAGTGGTTTCGTGCTCCTGTCCATTTGGTGGCTTCGTGCAGCTGGTTTATGGTGAGGTGCTTGGGTTGCAGTGGCGTTTGTGCAAGGCGGTGTCTTTGTGGGTTGCAGTGGCGTTCGTGCTCCAGTGGGTTCGGTGGTGGAGATAGAAGTTTCGTGCTCTAGTGGATTCGTTGGCTTCCTGCTCCTGTGGGTTCGGTTGCGTTCATGCTCTAGTGGGTTCAGTGGCATGGCGGTGGCTTCGTGGTTGGCTCACTAGTAGGAATCTTGCCTACCAACTATATCTGCGACTGTGTTTTTCAGCACTTTCAATCTGCTGGGAATTGTGTGGACCTTTTTTGGTATGCTCATGTGGTTTATGTTGCATTTCTGTTGTTGTTTGCTGTACCGGTCGCTACGTTTGTTAGCACATTCGCTCCGCCCATAATTGTAGTCCATTTCTTGTAACTCTTATGTGGCTTTTGGTGCATTTCTTAGAACCATGTTATAATGGTTTTGGTGTGTTTCACATAATGGTTGAATGATGCTTTTGGTGCATTTATCTCAACGGTTGCAGCAGGGTTTTGCTGCATTTCTCATACCCTAATTGTTGAACTGTTGAACGATGGTTTTGGTGCATTTCTTAGAACATAATTGTTCTTTGAGGGTTTCAGTGCATTTATCATAATTGTTCTTTGAGGGTTTTGGTGCATTTCTCAGAATAGAATTGTTCTTCGAGGGTTTTGGTGCATTTCTCAGAACTGTTTTTGAGGGTTTTGGTGCATTTCTCATAACTGTTGCATATGTAAGTTTGAATTGTGGAAAAGAAATTCAGATATGGTTTAGGTGCATTTCTTTTTTGGTATAATTATGTGGTTTACTTCGCTGCTGGTGAATCTGTAACTAGGTGAAATGCCTTTGAGTCAGCTTCAAGTGCTATTGAATTTTAATATATTGCTAAGGGCTGCCCCGTTGTCTTTGCCTTCCTTATTAGGTTTGTTTTCGCGGGTCATGCTTTCTTTGGAATTGGATATTCAATGAGCTATGGCTATAAAACTCAATGCTAGTATAATGTTATGCATTCATGGCAAAATTGATGTTGAAATGTCTATTTATGGCACATTGCAGAGTTCTGTGTTATGCATTCATGGCAAAATTGTTGTTGAAATGTCTATTTATGGCACTATTATCACACAACTTGTAGTTGCCCCTAGTGGTATCCCATCCGGGACGGTAGAGGAGATGGACAACTAAAGAGGTGACCCAAGAGATGCCACGGTTCCCAATGCAAGGTGGGAATCACGTCAACCGAGACACTCTTCACTTTAGATCTAGATGAATCAAGACCTAGGGGGAGATCCTATTACCAATCAAAGATGATTGGACCCAAACAAAGGTTCCTAGGGATAAGTAAATGATGAGTTACAGAAACCAATGCAAGATTAAGTGGACCTAGAAGTTAAAGTATGGTTGAAGGTGGTTTGAGAAATGATTAGTGTTTCAATGAATGTATGATTTAGGCCACACGATGAGCTAAAAAGACAAGATCTAGTACCATGTGTTACACAAGTGGGACCTACTTTCTTGAGATATGTGAATGGTTCAAATGGGACCCACAAGGTGAAATTAGGGGATGCAATTGGTACTAGTGGATATGTAATGAGCAGATCTATGGATCTAAGTTGAAATTAGGAATACCCACATATGGGATCTAAGGTTTGACACAATTCCCAAGGAGTGCGACTTGCCTAAGGAGGACTAGTGCCTTGTTGGATGGGCTAATGGAGTCAAAAGATATGTCAAAGTGTAGATCGGGACACCAAGTATGCAAATCAAGTGGGCTAATTGAGATATAATGGTTGGATCTTTCTAGATCTAATGTTTCATGATATGACCCTAAGTGGACCACAATCCCTTGAAACAAGGAATGCTACCCCCAAGGCAGATCATCACAAAATGACACACTAGATGTAGGTTTCAAATTATGCTCTTTCCAAATCCACAAAAATCTCAACTACCCACGCCCTTAAAGTGGGAAAACTCACTCACCCAAGGAAGTGCGACCTTGCTCAATGAGGGCTAAAAGATGGAAACGGGGTATCAAATCAAGTCCAATGGCCACCAAATTATAGATCCAAGTAGTTTAAGCAATGATCTATGTGGATCTTGAAAATCAAGGCAATCCAAGGGTTAGATCTTACTAGATCTGAGTTTTAAGATGCCAAGTAGTTCAAAAGGGGGTTTTAATCCCTTAAAATGTGGAATGATGCCCACAAGGTAGAAATCACCTAAGTAAAAGTCTAGGGGTAGGTTATCAAATATGTAGATTGCAAATCAAGTGGGATCTCACCTACCCACATGCTAGATCTAACCAAACAAGCCTCTCCCAAGGAAGTGCGATTTGCCTCAGGAGGGCTATATTGCCTTGAAAAATGTGTCAATTTTAACCCAATCACCACCAAACTATAGATCCAACTAGGGGTGGCTGCTATAGAGGTGGATTTTTAATATCTCTTCAAAAGCAAGGCTAGATCTAAATAGATCTACGAAAAACCAAAATGAAGGTTTTGATTAATTAGGGTTTTTATGATCTAGAATTAATGGATGATTCAAAGAAGAAGAAGATCATAACTTTGGAGCATACCTGGATGAAGAGATGAATGCTAGTTGAGATGAGGATTACTTTTGCCAAAGATCAAATGGAGAATTTTTGAAGTCCTCTTGCCAAATTGATTTTTCCAAGCCACATATGTGTCCCTCTAACCTGTCAAAACCAAGGAGCAAAGCATCAATCAGTTTAACATGTTGAAGGTAGATACAAGCAAGAAAGAGATAAGCAAAGAATAGTTGGTGCAAAGACAAAACCACTCCGTGTTTAACCCAAAACGTCCTCCTCCAAGCTTGAAGGGCAAGCCTCCCCACCAATTCACACTTGTTGAAGAAGTCTTCTCCACCTGTAAAAAGATATGGCAAATATGCAAGATAGCTACAATAGATCCTCCAGTGCAATGGACAAAAGCATTTACAATCAAAACAACCAACATCCACTCCAACCCAAGCATGTACTCCAAAAGATAGAAATTTTATTCCAAGAGCCAAGAGCCAAAAATCTCTAGATGATTTTACAATGAGAGGCTCTCTCCTTAAATAGGATGGAGAGAGACCATAATCTTAACCACTTTTTACATGAGTGGCTAAGATTAAAAGATCAAAAGATCTAATCAATGGTTGCGATGAGCTCAATAATAAAATACATGGATCAACCATAAAATATAACCATAAGTGGACAAAATCGCCCTAGGAGAGGGGATCCCACCAAATCATGATGACAAAATATAACAATAAGCTTATGGTGGGTCCAAGGGGTAATTTTAGCCACCCTTGGTCAATCCCCATAGCACAATAATAATAAAATAATCATCAAAGTACCAAATCATGCCTTTGGACAAATCGTGGGCCTTAGGAGGCCTCATAAATCATCAGAAAATGTCATAAGTGATGAATGTGGGCCCCGATGAAGCTGAAACTGTTGGAGAAGGTGCGGAAGACATCACACTCATCATCACTAATCATCCCATGCCAAAACTTTGCCTCAGTAGCCCAAATTGAATTCCTTTGTAGCCATTTCTACCAATCCAAAACTGCCTCGAGAAGCGTGTACCTGCCCTAAACTGCCTCCTGGAGTGCCTGCACTGTCAAGGTGAGGCCACTAGTGTGTCCAGAAGGGGGGTAATATGGTTAAAACAAGTGGCTGGACCACCCCCTCCATCATCAGCGCCCTAGGTGAACCAAATAAAAATCATCTCTGCTCTGACAGGGTCTCCGACAGACCAAAACTACACTGGGACAACCTACTGAGGCTCAATCATTACTGTAACTGCCCGGAACTGAAAACAGACTGTCTCATTGGACTCAGAAGGTCCAAAACTATCCAAGATGTGTACTCATACACTATATGGATCTCTGCATGATCATATAACATATTCAATATACCAGAATAGGTGAAATAATAATAATTTGTAAATGATCAAATAATGCTGAAAACCATAAATCATCATCATAAACCTGTATCTGATGCATAGAACCATCATGTACATGTACATAGACCATATATCATCTATCTGAATCATCACAAGGTCCAACAATCTCATGTCCTGTGATTGACCTTGGTCAAACTAAGTTTGACCAGGTCAATATTGACCAAATATAACTCAGACTACCATCAAAAGCTGCTGCAAAGTGTCAAAGGTTAATGCATGCTCTACAACTCATTCAAATAGCAACTATAACAAAAAGTAATCATTACTAGCGATCTACCAACAAATATATAGTGTCATTAATTATTATTATGACTCAGACTAGACTTTCAAAATCATACTCACTTCATAGTTGTGATCAATTTGCTAGTGAAGGGTGAAGGCTAAAATAAACTGGTTAGGCCAAGGGGTGACTGACTGACTTAACATTGTGACACTTTGGATATGGGAAAGGGAATACACACCATAGTATATACTGAATGAGCAACAACACAGGGAATGGCGGTGTCTCACAAATGGATAAGTTGTTTAGAGAGTGCTTATTCAACTTAGGCATCATGTCTACATCAAGTTGATCCAGGTTCATTAAGATCATTCAATTTCATTTCATGGCCTTTTTGGCCTAAATAACCCTTCGGATCTCAGGTGTGCCAATAAGCACAACTAGTTGCAGCTTGCATCCAGGGCATGTTTTCATACATATATAAGGTCAGCAATTGTTTAGATATAGCTTTTAAGAACCATTGCTTTTTTGACCTTTCTTATACTCTTCGAGGAGTATTTTTAGCAGTTCATCGCTCTTACCAACTCATGGAGTTGTCATTCACTTGCCTCAAAACCCCATCCTCCAAGGACAAATGGGACAAATGATCAGGGACATCAAAAAAGTGATAATCAATTGGTTCTTCATCATTCCCCTCAGATGAGGGAAGGTGTGTTCCTTCATTGTTATTTGCCAAGGAGTGATGTGAGGTAAGCCTTGTCTTCCTCTTTCTGTGTTAAGGTCAACTAAGAAAAACCACTCATGTACTGTCCTAGGTATATATTCACCCCTTCTAATTCGATCAAAGTTAACCTCAGAAGTATTTAGTTGAGTAGTGGGTTCAGGTTGTTCAATGTGTGGCCCTACACTACTAGGTTGGTTCAAAGTCCTAAGTTCTTCCGACACTTCACCCCAAAGTGACTCAAGGTTTTCTTCCTAACAACAATAGCTCTTTCCCTTTCTTCCTCAGAAGAACTATCATCTCCAAATGATCTCCAAATATTCTCCTTTTCTGGACTAGGATCATCATTGTGGCCACCCATGACCATGAAGATACCTTCAGGTAATAACTCACCCTCACCAAAAGTGTTCCTCACACCATCCTCGTAATTCTCAAGATGACCATCATAAAATGGATCCTGGTACACCCTAACCAATGACCCATCAGAGTTGGGGATAGTAGCATATGATAAATCCATCTGAAGATGTCCCCCTAGCCCAACGGACCACTTCCTACAAAGGAGCATACCATAGGCTGGAGGGAGATCTATAACTACTATATCCATTAGCATGGATATGTCGGGGCATGAAAACAGTTCAGCTCTCAAGTTTTTAATCAAACCAAAGACTTTAACTGGTTTAGAGTCAATCCCACAAACGTTCCCATATGGCCTAGTTATCTTTAGTCCCATGGATTCCATGACTTGCAAAGGCATCACATTCATGGAGGTACCAGAATCCAACATACAATTATGAAGAAGGGTATCACCAATGCGAAGTGTAAGATAAAACGGTTGGTGACCACCATTCTTTCTCTCATATAAGGCAGTTTGGATGTTAATGGGAGGGTCCTCCTCTTCATCAACCATAACACTAGGTGCTAAGTTTTGAAAAGATGAACCTTCACCACTACTTGTGGCAGTCTCAGGGATATTTTCGAAAAACTCTACCACTTGCTCCTTTATTGATGGGATTTTCATTAACTCAGTGAGTGGGACGTTATGCATAACTTTGTCCAATTCTCTTTCAATGTTGATATCCGAGTCATACTTAGGAAGAGGGATTGGCTCACTCACTAGACTAGGCAGCTCACTGCTTCTCTTTTCACTGAAAGGTGTGGGCTTTTGGCCATCCTTTCTTCGTTGATAGGTTCTAGGAGGAACTTGACTACTACTACTAACTTGCTCAGTAGCATAAATGGGATAATTAGGGTTGGTTTCTTTTGTGGACTCTTCCTCATGATCAATCAAGACTCTTCCAAATTCCTTGTCAAACTCTAAGTTGTCAACCCAGTTAATGTTGTTTGGAGAATCAAGAGTATCATCACCTTGGGTGGGATACTCAGGCTCATCCAACCTGTGTTCTTCTGACCAGTTTATGATAGGAGGTTCAGGTGAAGTTTGGCCTACAGGGTTTCTTCTATCACCTTCATTAGGTTTCTTTTGTTGGTTCCAATAAGGTTTAGGGCCATAGGGCTACCTATACCTTTCCGCTTCTTTGTTCTTAGCCAGATCCCTAGCGAGGAGAGTTAAATTTTTCATCATTTCATGCATGCTCTCCATCATCTCACTGGGATCTTTACTAGGCTCTTTCCCCTTTCTAAACTTAAGCTCAAATCTAGAAGAAGAGGCACTGATTAGGTCAAAGAAATTTTGCTTCCCCAGGGAAGCAGCATTTGCTTCAGCCTTTCTAGCATTGTCTTGTGCCACTTTCAAGTCATTAGGATCTTTGTTTTACATGTTTTGCATGAGACAAGCAAATGCCAGTATTAACTAATAACCCATAACTGGTATATTAAACCGTATGATAAACCCCTGATTACAATACCGCAAACAGTAGGGAATGCTATGACCTAGGATTGTATCCAAAATGGCCATGTAACAAATAACAGAGTCAGTCATTACAAAATCCACATCACAATGTGGTCACAACAAAATTTATGACACCCCTATACTTGATGTCCTCCAAGATCTTCACTGCCTAATCTTGTTGAGTTGCCTGCTTGAGCCAAGTTGGTTGGCCTACCTAACAATGGTTGATTAGGTTGTGGCTGATTGCCTCCATATGATATCCAATTTGCTTCTTGTAGCCATCGAGGAATTGAGTAGCCACAGTTCACATTTGTGCTACTAACCCCTGTAGTAAGTGGAGCCCCCCGATAATCATACATACGATTAACACCTGCATTGGTAGGAATATCTAAAGTGGGCATGCGCACTTGTTGATAGCGGGGGACTTGGATGTTTAGGAGGTCTTGGAAACATGGTGTATGATCTGCAATATGTTTCAATGTGTTTGGCAACATCCTGCTTTCCTCGACTATGTGTGCATCAATGTCAACCCTTTCTGCCATCCCTTGTTCTTTTTGAAGCAATTGTTTAGCCTTTCTCAATTCCTTTTCCTGCCTTGCCAACTGTTTTGATGGTCCTTCTATCACACAACTTGTAGTTGTCCCTAAAGGTATCCCATCTGGGATGGTAGAGGAGATGGACAACTAAAGAGGTGACCCAAGAGATGCAACGGTTCCCAATGCAAGCTGGGTGTCACGATAACCGAGGCACTCTTCACTTTAGATCAAGACTAATCAAGATCAAGGGGGAGACCCTAGCCAATAAATGAAGGCTAGCTAACCCAAAGGGTCCTAGGGAAATGTGTAAGTTAGGTTACGGAAACCAATGAGTGAGTTAGATTAAGTGGACCCAAGAGTTTAAGTGTGGTTGAAGAGGCTTAAGAGTTGACAAGTGTTTCAACCAATGAATGACTAAGGCCACTTATGGAGCTCAAATGGATAGATCTAGTACCATGAAAATACACAAGTGGGGCCCACTCCTTAAAAGTGGAAAATAGTCCAAATGGGCCCACAAGTTAAAGTTAAGGGTGAGATGGCACTAAGGGGGATGCAATGATGTAGATCTATGGATCTAAGATGAATGAGGCAACACCCACATATGGGATCTAGCAAAAGAACACTAGCCCAAGGAGTGCGATTTACCCAAGGGAAACTAGTGCCTTAATTTGAGGGGGCAAATGGAGTCCAAATTTCACCAAAATGTAGATCGGGGTAGTTAAGGCAATTATCAAGATGGTTTTTAAATGGTATGCCCCAATATGAGCTAGATCTCCATAGATCTAAGACTGAAAATGCATCACCAAGTGACCCAAGTGGGGCTCAACCCTCAAAATGAGGAATGAGGCCCACAAGGTGAAAATCAACAAGGTGAAGCACTAGGGGTAGGTTATCATGGTGGATCTATCCAAATCAAGTGGGATCTCACATACCCATGTCAAGGAACTAGCCCAACTAGCTTCCCTCAAGGAATGTGAATTGCCTCAAGGAGGACTAGGTGCCTTGGGAAGTGGGTCAAATGGAGGCCAATCACTACCAAACTATAGATCCGAATTGCCCTGGATGCTATAGAGGTAGGTTTTCAATATTATCCCTAAAGGCTTGCTAGATCAAAGCAGATCTAGAAAAATAGAAAATGAGGGTTTTAATCACTGAGGGTTTTGTGATCTAAGAGAATAGATGGGTAGTGTTATCACATATATAGTAGCCGGGCTACCATACATTATTTTTCTGATTCCAGTACACTATTCAGCCAGTTCCCTTACATTGGAGATGCTGAGATGAGCATCTATATTGGATCACTATCAGATTTTGGACAGCAATTGTATTCCCCATGCCATGACTGAGTCTCAGGACACTCAGAGAGATGACCGATGTAGCCATTATACCATTTGTACAGAGCAGTCAATAGTGCCCAGAGTTGTAGTAGCAGTTTCAGAGGACATATGATGGTACAGGTGATGAGTATTCAGGTATATGACTCAGCAGGTATATCATTGTGTTATGGTTATATTGCTTTTATACTTATTCTTATAGCATGTCTTAGCACCTAGTGTCATGATCTGGTGATCATATAGATATGTGGACCTGGTTGATCTTTATATATATTTTATTGTCCCTACTCAAACTTAGAAGTTCACTATTCATACTCATTGGTTTTACCCTCCCTAGGGAGAATAGAGGTGATCATTCCACCATACCTTGGCTTGCTAGTGTTGGCTCCATTATTCATTGTCTTCATCCATCCATTACCTACCTTTTAGTTTATCACCCTGACTTACTACTTGACTAGTGACATGGAAGATCTTTTCCCCACTGCAGCCTCTGTATTGGATGAGCTTCCCTGTTTATTGTGTCTCGGCTCTGAGTTGGTGACAAAACTTACCTATGGTGAGTTGGAGTTCCTCGTGAATTCCCCCTAGTCACTAAAGTTGTGTTGGCTAAACCTGAAACTTCAAGTGCTGCCATGAATACAAAATCTGGAAAAATGAAATGCTATATCTTGTATGAAAAGCCCATTCATGCAATGTGTTTCTAAACACACATGAATGAAAGGCATGCCAAATGAAAATGGCCATGAAAATAAAATGTTATATCTTTTGAAAATGTAAATACCTAGGTAAACAAGCTATCTGTGACACACCTAGAAGTGCTCAGGTAAACAAGTGCCTTAAAAACAAACCTACAGTAGAAAGCCTAAAATAAATGTAAAATATATGCAATGTGTTTATAAACACACATAGATCAAAGGCTGTGGAAACTTCAGGCCCAAAAAGTAATGGAACTTAAATGCTATATCTAAATTATTGCTGGCCTCATTTGTATTATGGATTGTGCGCATCTGTTAAAGGTGAATAAACCCTCTTTAAACAACTTATCCATTTGTGAGACACCGCCATTCCTTGTGTTGTTGCTCATTCAGTATATACTATGGTGTGTATCCCCTTTTCCTTTGCCAAAGTGTCACAAAGTTAATTCAGTCAAATCATCCCTTAGCCTAGCCAGTTATTTTAGCCTTCACCCTTCACTAGCAAATTGATCACAGCTATGAAGTGAGTATGATCTTGAAAGTCTAATCTGAGTAATAATAATAATTAATGACATTATATATTTGGATTTAGATCGCCAGTAATGATTACTGTGTTATAATTGTTATTTAAATAAGTTGTAAAGCATGCATTAACCTTTGACACTTTGCAGCAGCTTCTGATGATGATCTGAGTTATATTTGGTCATGTTGACTTGGTCAAACCTAGTTTGACCAAGGTCAACCATAGGACATGAGATGGTTCGACCTTGTGATGATATGGATAGATGATATATGGTCTATATACATATATATGATGATTCTATGCAGGAGATACAGGTTTATGATGATGATTCATGGTTTACAGTAGTATTTGATCATTTACAGATTATTATTATTTGACCTGTTCCGGTATATTGGATATATTTTATGATCATACAGAGACTCATATGGTGTATGAGTACACATCTTGGATGGATTTGGACCTTTTGAGTCCAATGAGACAATTTGTTTTGAGTTCCGGGCACTTATAGTGATGATTTAGCCTCAGTAGGCTAACCCAGTGCAGTTTTGGTCTGTCGGAGACCCTGTCAGAGCAGAGAGGAGTTTTATTCGATTGAACTAGGGCGCTGTGCTTGGAGGGGGTGGTCCAGCCACTTGTTTTTACCATATTACCCCCCTCCCGGACACATTGGTGCCCTCACCTTGACAGCGTAGGCACTCTAGGAGGCAGTTTGGGGCAGTGTCACGCTTCCTGAGGCATTTCAGGATTGGTAGAAATGGCTATTGAGGAATTCGATTTGGGCTACTGAGGCAATGTCTTGGCATGGGATGATCAGTGATGATGGGTTGATGTATTCCACACCTCCTCCAGTAGTTTCAGCTTCATCGGGGCCCACATCCATCACTTATGGCACTTTCTGATGATTTCTGAGGTCTTTTGAGGCCTACGATTTGACCATAGAGGCACGATTTGGTATATTGATGACTTTTTATTATTATTGTGCTATGGGGATTGACCAAGGTTGGCTAAAATTACCCCTTGGACCCACCATAAGCTTCTTATTATATTTTGTCATCATGATTTGGTGGGATTTCCCTCTTCTAGGGCGATTTTGTCCACTTATGTTATATTTTATGAGTGATCCATGTATTTTATTGTTGAGCTAATCTCAACCATTTATTAGACATTTGTATCTTTTAATCTTAGCCACTTATTCAAAAAGTGGTTAGGATTTTGATGCCTCTCCTTCCTATTGAAAGGAGAGAGCTTCTCATTGTAAAGGGACTGGTGGCTCTGGATTATTGGAATAGAAAATTATTATTGCATCCATCTCCAGTGTTGTGGTGAATGTTTTTGGTGTTCGTTCGTTGGTTCTTCCTTTGCACTGAGTTATTGGAGATCTTGTTTTGCCATATCTTTTGTACCACGTTTTTGCATCTACAGGTGGAGGCCGATTTGCTTTGAGGAGGAGGTATTGGTAGGGGAAGACTCTCCTTACTTCTTCTTTGGATCTCTTCGTTGGTAACAGGGAGTATTACTGTCCCAGGACCTTCTATTCTATGTTATCATTGCATTTTACTTGTATTTCCTTTATACTTGACCTCTCTAATTGAAATCGATTTTCCTTGGATTGACAGGTAGAGGAGGGCGCACTTGTGGGTTAGGGCATCAATTTTGCAAGCAAAATCAAGAATTTCTCATTTGATCTCTACGGGAATCTTCCTCAACGTCAAAGCATCTCTCTTCATCACTCAGGTATGATCTCAAGGTAAGTTCTATCTCCATGATCTATCCACTTGTCTAAAACATTTAAAACCCTAATTAATCGAAACCCCATTTTTACATTTTTTCAGATCTATTGAGATCTAGTGGGTTGTTGGGTGTGATATTGAAAACCCACCTCTATAGCATCCAAGGCATCCCGGATCTATAGTTTGGTGAAGATTGGCCTCCATTTGACCCCCTTCCCAGGCCAACTTAGCCTCTCCAAGTGAGGTTGCACTCCTTGGGGAAGGTGAGTTACCCTAGATCCAGTTGATGGGTAGTTGAGATCCCACTTGATTATTGATCTACACATCCAATAACCTACCCCCAGATTGTCACTTTTTCTGATTTCTACCTTGTGGGCCCTATTCCATGTTTTAAGGGATTTAATCCCATTTTTTGAACCACTTGGTATCTTTAAACTCAAATCGAGTAAGATCAAGCCATCGGATTGCTTTGAAACTATAGATCCATATCCTCACTTGATCAACCTACTTGGATCTAAATTTTGGATGCCATTGGACTTGTCTTGATTAATTTATCCCACTTTTTAGCCTCCTTGGGTAAAGTCACACCACCTTGGAGAAGTGAGTTGGCCCACTTCCAGGACATGGGTACATGAGATTTTTGTGGATTTGGAACGGGCATAATTCAAAACCTAGGTCTAGTATGTCACTTTGTCAAATCTTGCCTTGGGGATAGCATTCCTTGTTTTAAGGGATTGTGGTCCACTTAGGTGAAACCTAGATCTAGACCTATTCATCCGTCAAGACTTTAATTGCCCACTTGTCTCATACAATAGGAGTTATCAATCACAAGTTAACTACACTTTGACTCCATTATCCCAATTCCCAAGGCACTGGTCTCTCTCCAAGTCAATTCGACTTTCCTAGATTGTTGGATTAACTTGTGGTTTGACCCTTATGTGGTGAACTAAACCCTTGGATGTCATCATGTATCATGATCAAGCTTGTCACTTGTACTAGTTAGCCCCAATTCAACCCCTACACTACCCTGCATTGGACACGGTTCCCAAGGCCGTGGATTTTGTCACCTTGAACTAGTACATCAATCCTGGATCCTATTTCACAAATCATAAGTCACTTTCACATCAATAATGAACCAAAGCTATACTCATTGAACCCCTCACTTGTCTTGTGACTTCATCCTAAGGTCTAGGATAAACCATACACCTTACTTCACTTAGAATTAACTTGATTTGGTGTCTTGGTTTTGATCTCTCCTGTTGGGAGTAGATCGGGTCTTCCCCTTTGTTGTCTGGGCTAGATAACATAAAGTGAAGGTTGCCTCGATTGGCGTGACAACCATATATTGGAGGTCGAGGTGATCGTGGTTGCACCTTTTGAGTTGCCCTTCCCTATTGCCATCCATGAGTGGATACATCCATAGGGGTAACTACAGTTTAGGTGATAACAGGTAGGATAGAAGAATTTCATACCTCATGGAACATACCTGGAACATGAAGATGGAGGTTGCTTATGACGAGGATTACATCCCACAAAGATCAAATGCCAAACTTGATGGAGCGCTTCTTGCCAACGTTTTGCCTCCTTCACCAATTCGGCCTGCCTATTCCTATCAATCAAGGACACAAAGATCAATCAATCAATCAAGATTGGAAGTAGATGCAAGCAAAAGAGATGAAGAAACATGAAATTGTTGGTACAAAGACAAAACAACTCCCCGTCACCCAAAACGACTTGTTGAAGCTTGTAGGGTAGGCCTCCCCACCAATACGCACTCCTCCAAAACGTCTTCTTTGCCTGCAAAAAGTGTTAGTGAAGATAAGATCCAAGATGGCCACCAATGTCTGTCAGTGCAGAGGAAGAAGCATTTAACCACCACAAGCATTCCAACTCCAAGATCCAAGATGCCCAAGAAAAGTATTTTTATTCCAATAGCCAAGAGCCAAAAATCTCTAGATAGCTTTTACAATAGGGGGGTCTCCTCCTTTTATAGGATAATAAAGACCAAAACCGTAAACCACAAAACCTCTTATTGAAACTAGTGGTTGAGATCAAAAGATACAACATAATAATCAATGGCTAAGATGAGCCTAACAATATATCACATGGATCACTTAAGTGAGGGTGACGTCATGCCTCAAAATTCTCTAAGGAGGGTGACGTCATGCCTCAAAGGGGGCTAAGTAACATGGGCCCACCATATATGACATGGACAAGACTCAAAAGACACATGGTGGGGCTAGGAGGTATCAATCCTTCACTAGCTCGTCCCCATGGCACAACAATATAAAATAATAGGACCATGACATGTCCAAATAAGACAAATGATCAAATCTTGTCCTCAGAATCTATCAGGGACATTCAGTAAAAGACCTCCTGTAACCACTGTGGACCCCACTGACTGATGCCAACTGATCTGGAAGATGGGGGGTTCACCATGGATGATCTTTGATAAGACCAAGTGCCAAAACCTTGCCTCAATTGCCCAATGCGAATTCCTCAGTGACCCTTTTGTTCCATTTTTTAATCCTCCTGAAAACCTTGAAAATGCCCAAAACTGCCACCCAGGGTGCATACGCTGTCAAACTGAGTGCACTAGGCTGTCTGGAAGGGGGGTATAATGGTAAAATCAAGTGGCTGGTCCACCACCTTCCTACACAACGCCCTAGGCAATGAGTGGCCTCCAAGGCCTTTGCTGGACAGGCTGAATCAACATGCCAAAACTGGTCAACAGGTGGATAACTTCTACTATCATCATCAGAAGTGCCCGGAACTGAAAGACAAGTGTCTCAATGGATCCAGAAGACCCTAATCTACTAGAAATGAGTACTCATACACCATGGGTTGACCTATGGGGCCAACTGTAGGGTCCACCATATCCTGACAGTGTAAAATATGATGATCTGGAAATAATAATAAAACTGATCAACAACATCAATCATCATCTGAGGCATATGTCCATCATATGGAATCATCAGTAAGTGCATGTGGGACCACAAATCATCATCCATAAGCATAAGTGGTCCATCTCATCACGGATCCTAAGAATGACCATGGTCAAACTAAGTTTGACTAGGTCACTATACAACCAAAGACTAGATTATAGCACAGACTAAGACATGTTCCTTTAATCATAGTCACAACTTAACTTAAAGTACAAACATCATTCAATGGTAGTTAATACATATATATTCCATTGTTATTTATAATTTACTTGCACAAAGCTTTAAAGACAAACTCATTCAATGGACATGGCCTAACTGCTAGCAAAGGGTGAAGGCTAAGAAGAAAAGGCTAGGCAAAAGGGGATGACTTGACCAACTTTTCTAAATAACACTTTGGATAGGGAAAAGGGGAGCTACACTCTGTGCTGGACAAAATAACAAAGGGAAGGGCAGTGCCTCACAAATGGATAAGTTGTTTAGAGAGTGTTTATTCAACTTAGGCATCATGTCTACATTAAGCTGATCTAGGTTCATTAGGATTATTCATTTTATTTCAATGGCCTTTTTGGCCTATATGACCCCTCTGGGATTTCACATGTGCTAACAAGCACAACTAATTGCAGCTTGCATCCGAAGCATATTTACATTCATAAGCTCAGCAAATAATAGATATAATTTTTGATTAATCATTGCTTTTTGGACCCCTTTATACCCTTCGCGGGGTATTTTTAGCAATTGGTTAAGAAACACATTCTAGAATTTTAAGTTCACAGGCTTTCATAATACATTTCCAATACAAGTAGTACATGTGCTTTCAGTTTTAGCCAACAACAACTCAAGTGACTAGGGGGAGTTCTGCACAATGCCAAACATCGGGACAACCGACCATAATGATTTAGGCATACAATCCAACTCACCGAAGGCAAGTTCTGTCACCAACTCAGAGCCGAGACACAAAACAAACATGGATGCGGTCCAACACAGAGGTAGAAAATGGGGAAGTCCTCCATATCAAGCAGTCAAGAAGGCAAGTCGAGGTGAAAGCCGAATAAGGAAGGCCATGGATGAGCGGAGTCAAGTGAAAGTGGTGTCTAAGCTAGCAGACAAAGATGTCAAGGAAGACCATGTTTATGCTCCTATAAGGGTAATGAAACCAATGGGTAGTGTCAGAAAACCTTAGTGTGGAAGTAATACATCCAATTTATATTTATAACATCATCCAAGATATTTCATTTCATTATTTAAATAGTACTGTCACATCATGAATCATGTACCAAGCCAATGCTATGAAGATGACTAAAACAACAAGATAATAATCCAGTATTAATAATCACAAGTCCATAGGTCACATCATATCATAATAATCATCTACAAATAACTCAAACACTGCTGCAATAATACAACTGGGCACTGAACTGGAACTGTATGGAACAAAGGGTCACATCGGTCATCAAATCTAAGCTCTCAAAGCTCAACCTTGGCACAAGGTCTAATCAATATCTAATACATATACTGCTCTGATCCATAAGTGATCTCAAATAACTCTACTCATCATAACTGATCTTTGTAAAAGCAAAGCTCTGGAAAGTGCAAATGTCTGCTCGGCAAGAATAGTAGCCCAACTACTATGGTGTGATAACAAATCCTTTTCTTGTCTTACTTTCACTCTTTCAAGCCATTCCTCTGCTTGAAGTTTTGCTGCAGCAATCCTCGCAACCTTCTTTTCTTTGTCTAAATCCTTGTTTTTCTGTTTTAAATCCCGGATTTCAAGGTTCTTCTGTTCAGACTCAACTAATAGTTTTATAGTCTTATGAGGTGAGTAACTGTGAAATTCGGCATAGACGAAGATTGTTTGTTGTTCCTTGCCTTCTTTTCGCTGACACTCTCTCTATTGGTAGCTTTAGGAACCGACCAAGCAACTGCCCCTTCGTTGACACTTGCTGCTCCTTGCTTGACACTTGCCTTTCAATATTTGGGTCAATATTCTGGACATCTAATTGAACCATATTGTCCTCTTCAGCTGGAACCTCATTATGTACAGTATTTTCTTCTAGATTTCCATTGTCCACAAAATAATGAACAATTTCATCGTCCAATTCTCTTGGTTGTGATGGCATGTTCATGCTTTCTTCATTGGTTCTTGAGACATTATGTTTGTCCATATTCATCATGGCTTCTTCCAGCCATGATGGTGGGGTTACTCGACTTGGCAAAGTCAATTGTCCATTGTTGCTTCCTGGAGCATGATCACCTACAACTATATTCATATCAACGTTGTCATTTCCAACTACATTCTCATTGACATTTGTATGATCAATAGTCATTAAGAATATCACATGCAGAAGTTGCAGGTGTTTCAGTTGGTCTAACAATCTCCATGTTAATGTCAATTGGTTCATTGTTATACTGTGTTTCACTTACATGTTCATCATCATCATCACCATGGAAGGGTCCTCCTTGAGAGAGGGATATCATATTATCAACAACAACAACATCTTCCTCTACTTCCACATCTTCTTGGCTATCAACATGTGCTTGGACATCCCCTTCTTCTTGACCATCCATATCAAATGCCTGGCTACAACTAGTATCATGCATAAGAGCATCAGAATTCAGCGGCCATATTCCAGTCCTCCTAAACCGAGCCTTGATATTTGAAGGTGTGAGAGCCCTTTTAAAGGCTTTACTTGCAAGCTCGGCTAGCTCAAACTTTTTTACCTCCACCCCTAGATTCTTTGCCATCCATGAAACTCGCTCACCCCTGAAATAGTTCTTGAAAGGCCCAAACACACTGACATCTAGGGGTTGCAATCTGTGAGTGGTATGAGCAGGTAGTGTCAACAGGTCGATGCCCAAATTGTTAGCCTCCTCAATTGTTTGCACAACAATGTGGCTTCCAAGTCCATCTAAAACCAGCAGGTGTCTATTTACAGTTGAGACACCGCCTAGTATAGATGCAACAAGGTGAGTAAGCCAATTCAAAAAGAGTTCTTTAGTCATCCATGCATGGGGATGTGCAACCATGCATGCACCTAGTTCACAATTTTGTATATAGTTTTTGAGTTGCGTTTTACCTTTAAATAGATAAAATCCAGGGATTGAAGCACCAATTGCATTGACACAACATAGAATAGTGATGCACTCCCTGCTCCTAGGCAAAATATTTGGCACATTATGGTTCCCTCTCTTGGCAATACCCGCATGCCAAAGTTCCTTGTTGCTTGTAAACCTGTTTCATCACAGTTCCATATATGGTCTGGAGCATAAGAATGTTTCTCGTATGCACTAGAAAGAGTGGCATAGAACTTAGACAGAATTGCAGGGTGTAGATTTAAAGCCCCATCTCTATCTAGGCCCTCGGCTGTACGTAACACAAGGTCTGGATGCCTTTTTTTAAACCCAAACCACCATGACTTACCAGGAAACCCATCTTTGAAGGGGTTTGGCCTCCCTGATAGATTTGAGCTACTATGGATTTTAGCTGTATCAACTCTAGCCCATGTGCCATTTGGGCCATCTCCTTACACCACTGAACCACCTCGGCCTCCTCGTCTTCACTCATAACTGTAAGAGGCCCTCTGTGCTTTGTATGTGTGATCCCATTTATCCAATAATGTACTGATGAGGTAGCAACCCCATGTTTTGTTGCCGCTGCGCGAATGGAATATCCATTAAACTCTATATCATCAATCGCAGCTAACATGTCTTGTTTTGTCTAGCCTCTTATTGCATTGATCTTCTTGGTTGAACTTGCACCTTGAACTGTGGTTGACGGTGGGACAACATCATCATCGACTACCACATGGCCATTCTCAACAACATTGCTAGGAGCATTGTTTGCATTTCCATGATCCACCCTCTCCTCATCTGATGAGGTGCATCATAACTGGGAACCGCTGCTCATTCACCTACTTGATCTCCTTGTACGGGCAACAATGCTAACACTTGCCATGGCTGCAACTACCTACAGATTTATGAGGCAAGTTTAGGAGGCAAGTTGATTATATAAGGGAAGCTGATTATACTAGAAAACTGGAAGTTGAAACTTGGAAAATATTAGTTGAAAAATTGAAGCTGATTATAATAGAAATGCAAATAACAATAATATTATGTAGTTACCTGATTATACTGTGCACACACTCTGTGATGGTATGTCTCCAGAGTAGTTTGAATGTCTAAAATGCAACTTCAATAAAGGTTTGAGGTTCTTTTATAGTTATTTGTTGTTGAATTCGATTGGTAACAAGGGTGGACATGGATTGCAATCTCTCAAATTTGAATATGTGTTCTGGATTGATTTAAATGTGATCCAATGGCTGGGAATTTATTATGGTTGATCCTTGTGCTTTCATCTGTTTAATGGATGCATTTAATGGGTAGGTGTCATTTATTGAGCACAGTGGGTTGAATTGTTGAACTACCATGTAGTTATTGCTGACATTCAATGACCTTTTGTTGCACAGGTATGAATGTGCCATTGGATATTTACCACCAGTAGATTTTGTGATGGCTCGAATAGAGATCCGTGGGGGTTGATTTGATGGGTACCTTGCCCTGGTGGAAAATACTATATGGGATATTTTGTAGTTCATCTTCTTTTGTATGTTCAAGCAGATCTATAGGTAGTTGCGACAAGATGTTTTGTACTCTTTTGAACATGAAGAGTATTTATGGACTGTTGTTGGCCCAGTCAATATATGGGCCGTTTTTGGACATAATTTAAAGTATTTATGCACTTAATATGAAGTATTTATGTTAAATATTTGAGTGTATTTATGTCATGTTTTGGTGGTTGTGTGGGACCAGTACTATGACAACTACTGGTCCCTGTTCAACAATAGACACCTCATCCCTAGTTCAAATTTTATATTTTTTTGTTTATCATTCAACTCATAATTTTTGCAATTTTTTGTAGCAAGGCCAAAGACACTTTTAGAGTGTTTTTTGGCCATTTTGATACTAATAGCGCTCGCTGATTTTCTGATATTTTAGCAGGTTTTGACATTTAAAGCGACCAAAATCTTGGATTTGGCCAGGCTTCCGTGGCCATTCGGGGAGCTTGTTCACCACCCTTGGCTTTCTATAATTTTTGTAAACTGCATTGGTACCGAATGATAAAAGACCAGCAGTACTTCTTCTATTCCTTTTGATGTAACAAAAAATAAAGAGAGCTTAGTAGGCTATTCCAGCACCTGCCCCCATCCCTCTAGGGGGGATTCACACATTTTTTAATTTTTTTCATTTTTTCTTCTTCGATTAGTTTATTTAAGTTGATAGTAATTAAATCGCATCACAAAGCACACAAACATCCTCAAAGGACATATTTAGATCTGATTTATTTATCTCATGTTTTGTGCTTTGTTTTACAATTGTTCCAACTAACCTTAATAAAATTGTTCCCTTTCTTTCTCGAAGTACTGCACCATTTTTTGGTGTGTGGAAAACAGATTCTTGGGCTTTAGATTAGTTTAATAACTCACATCTTAAATTTAAAATAAAATTAACAAACACTTGAAATCCAAAGTATGCTCTTGACTGCTACAACTTAGTCTGAACAATTGGGTCAATCAGAAAAGGACGTAGAGGAACTAGTATTAATAGGACAATCCTTCAACTTTTCAATCTTGAGAACTCGGGAGGTCGAGTGAGGCTAACTATAGAGTTAGCAGGCTGCCGTAAGAAGGTTCATCCTCGCCTAGTTGGACACTTGGTATAGCTGTCACAACGCCCAGTTCAAAGGAGCGATTCAGAGTTGGGCCAAACCAACAATCAACTCACTCTTTTAATACTCATTCATAATTTAAAACGAACAACGTTTCATGACACAACACAACAACAATCGCACTTACAATATCGACACTGGTCATCGTATATCATTTTTTGCTCAAGTTAAATCCATAAAATGTCGTATATATCTTTCAATGTCATGTGTTGTGGCACTTAAACTTAATTGCAATTGTTTCTTTGTTTCCGTATTTTCCATTTTCATCATTAACTCCTAGATGTGCTTTTTATCTTTAAGACTTTAATAGTTTAAAATCCATAGATTCATTTTAGAGGGACCACCCCCCTTGGCTTCGCTAGGAGTAGCCTAGACGAAGTAGTCGAGTAATCAGGTGACAACACTTACTCTGACTTCCCCCCAAGGACACACCGAGCAGCTTGAAGGTTTCCTACCACGTTCCTCCTAGGTGTGTATTAGGCGGAAACAAGTGGTAAACTGTTAGAGGAATTGGTATATAGGGATTTCCAGGTGGATGAGCAAAATGACATCTACCCCATAGACCAACTCAAATGGGATTTTCTCGGTTGATTTCTTCTTGGTTATTCTATCAGGCCATAAGGCGTATTTAAGAGTGTTCAATAATGTAAGAGTGGGACAAGGTTGAATACAGTCTCAAACCAAAAGAGCCAGGCACCAAACTCTGTAAGAATGATGGGCCAAGGTACCGTTTATTTGCATCTGATGATGCGACGAAACAGAAGGATTTGCACTCTCTCTGCTAAGGCCCATTCAAAGTTTAGAAGACAAGGCCCCAAACATATGAGTCATAGAGGTTTGTGGGCTGGATGAGAGTATCCATGAGAGACATCTTGGATGATATGTCATGAAAATGGTATGTAAAACATTGTCTCTAGAGAAGGGCTAAGAGTCCGTAGCCCTTGTTGACTTGGGGCTGAAAGGCATGATGTAGAATGAAACGAGGTCTTGTCAACTATACCCCCAAATAGGTATAGGTGCTAGTGATCTCAATCTCCTCCCCTCATAAGAAGTGATGAAAATCGGAGAGGACCTTCTTCGACCTGTTGAAGATCATGACCTTGGTTTTACCCATGTTGACTGTCAACTAATGAAGCTCATAGAAAAGGGCCTAGTCATCTAACTTTCTCTACAATCCTTTTAGAGATGAGGCCAAAAGGACCACATCATCATGGATGGGTAGGATAGAGATCAAGACCTAGTGGAGAAGACACCCATCTCTGTCCAGAATGTGCTCTTGTAAGAAGGACTCTAGTTCATCGGTCTAGATCCCAAATAAAGTAGGGGACCCCAATGATACTCCACTAGTATCCTGGAGGACCCCAATGATACTCATGATCAAATCTAATACCCCTTGTGCTATGAGAAGACGACTGAGAATTGACTCATATAATTGCATGATGGCGGTCATAAGGGTCTCGAAAATGTCAACATCTTTGAGCCTATAACAATGCATTCCTAAGGATGGAGTCAAATGCTTTCCGAAAGTCTAAAAAACAATAGTAAACTTTTGAGAGCAATGGTGTGCCTCCTCAATGATGGATCGAAGCATAAGGATGTTGTCAATGGTTTGGTGTGCCAATCTAAATCCAACCTTGCCTCTAACTCTAAGATGTCTCCGCTCAAGCTCCCTAGAAAGTTGCATGTGGATGATTGTAGCATAGACTTTTGAGAAAGTGTGACCAACCATGTGTTAATTTTCCATACCCTAGGTGACTGTTGTCCTATGCTTCTTTATTAAATGAATTGGATCTTGAATTTAATTCAATAACATAAGTAAAATTCTAAACATGCAACAATCACGTAGATAACTGGAAAATAGAAACAACAGAAACAATAATTTTTTTAGGTACATATGAAATTTGTTCTTCAATTTAGTCTTTCATTAAATGATCAAAACTTAGGACACTGTTATCACATATATAGTAGTCGGGCTACCATACATTTTTTGTCAGATTCCAATACATTATTCAGCCAGTTCCCTTACATTGAGATGCTGAGATGAGCATCTACTATTGATCACTATCAGATTTTGGACAACATATATATTCCCCATGCCATGACTGAGTCTCAGGACACTCAGAGAGAGGACCGATGTAGCTATTATACCATTTGTACAGAGCAGTCAGTAGTGCCCATAGTTACAGCAATAGTTTCAGAGGACAGATGATGGATCAGATTGATGAGCATTCAGGTATATGACTCAGCAGGTATATCATGGTGTTGTGGTTATATTGCTTTTATTTCCATTTTCTTAGCATGTCTTAGCACTTAGTATCATGATCTGGCGATCATATAGATATGTGGACTTGGTTATACTATATATATATCATACTTGTCCCTACTTAGACTTAGAAGTTCTTGGCCTATACTCATTGGTTTTATCCTCCCTAGGGAGAATAGAGGTGATCATTCCCGCCATACTTTGGCTTGCTAGTGTTGGTTTCATTACTCACTGTCTTCATCCATCCATGACTTGCCCAGTTTGATTCATTACCTTGACTTACTACTTGACTAATGGCATGGAGGACCTTCCCCCGCTGTAGCCTCTATATTGGATAAGCTTCCCTATTTATTGTGTCTCGGCTCTGAGTTGGTGACAAAACTTACGGATGGTGAGTTGGATTTCCTTGTGAATTCCCCCTAGTCACTAAAGATGTTGTTGGTTAAACCTGAAGCTCCTAGTGCTGCCATGAATACAAAATTTGGAAATGAAATGTTATATCTTGTATGAAAAGCCCATTCATGCAATGTGTTTCTAAGCACACATGAATGAAAGGCAAGCCAAATGAAAGTGGCTATGAAATATCAAATGTCATATCTTTTATGAAATGTAAAATACCTAGGTAAACAAGCTGTCTGTGACACACCTAGAAGTGCTCAGATAAACAAGTGCCTTAAAAACACACCTGCAGCAAAAAGCCTAAATAAATGTAAATCTATGCAATGTGTTTTTAAACACACATAGATCAAAGGCTATGGAAACTCTAGGCCCAAAAAGCAATGGAACTTAAACTCTATATCAAAAATATTGCTGGCCTCATTTATATTATGGATTGTGTGCATCTGTGTAAGGTGAATAAACCCTCTTTAAACAACTTATCCATTTGTGAGACACTGCCATCCCCTGTGTTGTTGCTTGTCCACTATATGCTATGGTGTGTACTCCCTTATCCATTGCCAAAGTGTCACAGTGTTAAGTTAGTAAGTCATTCCTTGACCTAGCCATGTCATTCTTAGCCTTCACCCTTCACTAGCAAATTGATCACAACTATGAAGTGAGTATGACCTTGAAAGTCTTGTCTGAGTAATTAATAATAATTAATGACATTATATTTGGTTTTAGATCGCTAGTAATGATTACTTCTTGTTATAATTGCTAATTGAATGGATTGTAAAGCATGTCTTAACCTTGGACACCTTGCAGCAGCTTGATGACAGTTTGAGTCATATTTTGGTCATGTTGACTTGGTCAAACCTCAGTTTGACCAAAAGTCAACCATAGGACATGAGGTGGCAGACCTCAGATGTTATAGATAGATGATATATGGTCTGGTACAGGTCACCATGGTGGGCTTATGCAGTGGTTTCAGGCTTATGATGATGATTTGTGCTTTTTAGCACTTTTACAGATTATTATTATTTGGTCTGTCGGATATGATGAGTATTTATTTTGGACCATGCAGAGGTTTATATGGTGTATGAGTACACATCTTAGATGGATTTGGACCTTCTGAGTCCAATGAGACAGTCTGTTTTCAGTTTCGGGCAGTTATAGTGATGATTGAGCCTCAGTTGGCTATCCTAGTGCAGTTTTGGTCTGTTGGAGGCCCTGTCAGAGCAGTGATGAGATTTTCTTGGTTCACCTAGGGCGTTGTGCATGGAGGGGGTGGTCTAGCCACTTGTTATTACCATATTACCCCCCCTCCTAAACTCATTGGTGAGCTCACCTTGACAGTGCAGGCACTCTAGGAGGCAGTTTGGGTAGTTTCATGCTTCTCGAGGCAGTCCAGAAATGGTAGAAATGACTACAAAGGAATTCGATTTGGGCTACTGAGGCAAAGTTATGGCATGGGATGATTAGTGATGATGAGTGGGATGTCTTCCACTCCTTCTCTAGCACTCTCAGCTTCATTGAGACCCGCATCCATCACTTATGGCATTTTTTGATGATTTCTGGAGCCTCCTAAGGCTCACGATTTGTCCATAGAGGCACGATTTGGTACTTTGATGATTATTTTATTGATATTGTGCTATGGGGATTGACCAAGGGTGTCTAAAATTACCCCTTGGACCCACCATAAGCTAAATCTATTATTTTATCATCATGATTTGGTGGGATCCCCTCTTCTAGGGTGAGTTTGTCCACATATTGTATTATTTTATTAGTGATCCATGTATTGTATTGTTGAGCTCATCTCAACCATTGATTAGATCTTTTGATCTTTTAATCTTAGCCACTCATTCAAAAAGTGGTTAGATTGTGGATTCTCTCCCTCCTATTTAAAGGAGAGAGCTTCTCATTGTAAAGGGGTCTTTGGCTCTTGGAATCTTGATATAGAAAACTTTCTTGTGGGAATTCCTATGGTCTTCTTTGCATCTAGTGTTCTTAGATGGTGATTGGAAAGTCTATTGCATCCTAGCATTTGGGTATTTGTGGTAAGATCTATCTTTTCTGGAAACTTTTGTCTTGTCTACAGGAGGGCGACTGCACTTGGGCGTTTTTGCAAGGCTTCTTCAACTCACTCCACTTGGCATTCGCTTGTATCATGGGGTTATCATTAGTATCATGATGATCTATGCTATCTTTCTGTTTTTTCTCGTGGCATTAGTCTTATCTCTTGTTCGCAATAAATCTGATATTGTTGACGTATAATGTGCAGGAGAGAGGGCGCATTGGCTTCCTTGGGCAAATCGACTTCATAGAAAACTACCTCTAATCACTCCAAATTGATCGGGTTTGCATAGATCATCATCATCAAGGCATCTACAAGGTTATCCAGGTAAGACCCACAGGTTTGTTCTTCTTTTCTTGGCTCCAATCCATTGACATAGTTACTTCATTGATAAAACCCTTAATTTACAAACCCTCATTTTACACTTTCTCAAATCTAGTAAGATCCACTTGGATTTTGGGCATAAAATTTAAAACCCACCTCTACAGTATCCACGGCAATTCGGATCTGTAGTTTGGTGAGGATTGGCCATCATTCGACCCACTTTCCAAGGCAAAGAAGCCTCTCCAAGGGAGGTTGCACTCCTTGGGAGAGGTGAGTTTGCAGGGATCTAGCACCTAGGTAGGTGAGATTCCACTTGATATGTAATCTACACATTCAATAACCTACCCCTAGTGTGTCACTTCAGTGATTTCTGCCTTGTGGGCCCCATTCCTCATTTTGAGGGTTGTGCCCCACTTGGGTCACTTTGTGGCATACTTCAATCTCAGATCTACTGAGATCCAGCCATTAGATTGTCCTGATCTTTTAGATCCACCTACCTCTATACCTCAACATTCCAGATTTGTAATTTGGTAGACATCTGACTCCATTTGGCCCATTTCCCAAGGCACTGATCTTTCTCCAAGCCCATTCGACTTTCTTGGATTGTTGAGTTTGCTTGTGGTTTGGTCCCTTTTTTGGTTGCTTGAGTACCTTGACACTGTCATATCCATCCATCAAGCTCACCTTTGGTACAGGTTAGCCCCAATTTGGTCCCTAACTACCCTGCATTGGACACGGTTCCCAAGGCAGTGGATTTTCTCATAATTGACTAGTACCCTAATCCTGGATCATATATCAAATATCATAAGTCACTCTCACATACATAATGGACCAAAGTTACACTGTCTAAATCCCTTGATCCAACTTATTACTCATCTTGTGACTTCATCCATAGATCTAGGGTTCACCATACACCTTACGTACTTCACCCACTCTTGATTTGATTTGGTGTTTTGGTTTGATCTCTCCTATAGGGAGTAGATCTGGGTCTCCCCCTTTGTTGTCTTGGGCTAGATAACATAAAGTGAAGATTGCCTCGATTAGCGTGACAACCATCCATTGGGAGTCGAGGCTATCTTGGTTGCACCTCTTTGGTTGCCCATCCCTTCTACCATCCATCTTGGATTCATCTCTAGGGGCACCTACAAGTTTGGTGATAACAGACACCTCAAAATGAGGTTTTTTTGCCTACTAGAAGAGAAAAACGACAAAACAAATATGAGAATTTGTTTCCCTTGATGCATCCGTACAACTGTATCAATCTGTATGGATCTGTCTGTATGGCTGTACAGGTTTGTACGGATCTATTTGTACACTATACAAAATTGTGTATGGTTGTACGAAATTACTGTTGGAACATATTTCTTTGACTTGCAATCCCTACAAATCGACCTTTTTGCTGCTACCCTGTTTTTCCCTCTTTACTTGGCCTCTTTCTTTTCCTCGGACAAAACTATCTTTGTGAAGAATGAATGTGTCTTTACCCTCTAGTTTGACCATCCTTTATACTTAGCTGAAGACCTCATCTATCAAAACCTTAATCTCATAGTGAGATCTCTGGTTGAGATTAGCCTAAATCACTAACGCATTAAAATGCACTTTATTAGACTCATCAACTAATTAAAAGTCTTTTACTTTATAAATAAAGTGAATTACAAAATAGATTTGACTTGGAAGACTTCATGCTTGTTTGATATAAAACCTTTGTGAAAGTTCCTATCCGAGCTACAAAACATCAACATTTCCTCTTAGCGAGGAAGGAATTCTGCACCAATCCAAGTTTGTCTCTAAATGCTTCAAAATTCTCTTTTTCTAAGGGCTTGGTCAAAGTATCAACAACTTGCTAATCTATGGTTACATACTGGAGCTTCACTGCTCCCTTCTGAATCTTGTCTTGAATGAAGTGATACCTGATCTCTATGTGCTTGGATTTGTCATGAAAAATTAGATTCTCGCAGAGCTTGATACAACTCTGATTATCACAGTAAATCACTGTGGGATCCAACTCCTGATCAAATAATCTTACTAGCAACTTGCAAAGCTAGTTGGCTTCACAACTTGCTGTACTTGTTTCCATATACTTTGCTTCTACTAAACTAAGTGCCACGAAAGTCTGCCTCCGACTGAACCAGGATATCATCGTTGATCCCAAGCTAAAGCAACACCTTGTGGTGCTCTTCCTGTCTGATGCATTGCTTGCCCAATCTGAGTCTGTATATCCATGCACCTTCACTTCACCTTCTCCATGATATCTCAGTCCATACTCCACTATGCCCCTAAACTATTTGAGCACAGTTTTTGTTGCTACCCAATGCTCTTGCCAGCTCCATGAACTAGCTCAAGGTGTTAACTGCAAAACATATATCTAGCCTAGTGTTGACCAGATACATCAAAGAACCTATTCGTTGGTTGTACAATGTGGGATCCCCCATATTTTAACTTGAAGTAGTGACCTTTAGATTAGTGATCATAGGCATAGCCATGGGCTTGCAGTCCTCCATTTGGAATCTCTTCAAGATCTCAACTGCATTAATTACCCTACTCAAGGAAAATCTCCCCTGGACTCTGCCAAACCTCCAACCCCAAGAGTAAATGCATCAAGCCAATGTCCTTCATCTCAAACTCAGCTTCCATATCTGCCTTGCACCCTGCAATGACCTTCCCAAAACCTGTGAGAAATAGTTCATCTACATATAGCACCAACTTCAGTAGATCAACCTCAACAAATATGAAATATAAGTTGGGATTTGCTTCACTTTGGTGAAGCCCATGCTCTATAGATGTCCATTGGTCTTGGTACCATGCTCTCGGTGCCTTTTGAGTCCATACAGGGCCTTTTTCAACTTGCACACATGGGACTCCTTCCATTGACCTCAAAACCCTCAGGCTGCTCATTGTACACTTCTTCCTCAATTATCCCATTGAGGAAAGCTGTCTTTACATCCATTTGATGTATCCTCCATCCTGTTATTGCACAAATTAGCACCCTTTTGATTAGGTCATTAGGGCCAGTGTTAAGATTGGCAACTTCTCAACAGATGCACCCACTGTCACCAAAATGCACTCTCCTCTCTCTTTAGGCATGCTTCTTTGGCCATGGGAGGCTTCCCGATTGTGGATAGAAGTAGCCCTGTAAGATGTAACAATGAGAACAACTCAACTAGCTCAACCCTCCTACTTGGATTAGTAAACCAGTTCCTTAATGGAGTCAATAAGATATTCAATAAATACTCAATGATTAGGAGGTTAGGAGCAATGTACTTGGTGCTATTTGCTACTAAGATATATCAATTAATTGCAGTATAAAACAACACCTTTAACTTTTATAAAATGTTGAATCAATCCTTGAAAACGATCACCATAAATACCTCTCGCCACTCACCAACTAAAGGTAATATTTGTATCCTTTGTTGTAGCTCAAAGCTGGTAAATGTCTGTTGCAATATATGGCTGTTAATTACTTCAGATATGAACCAACCTACAAAAATGGATGAATTGCTTGATTTGGCACTTCAAAAACCCCCAGGTCACCCATCAAGGCTCGGATATGAAGTACAAACCCTTTCCAACATCTAGGGTTTATCCCTTTGTCAAAAAAGGATCTGCAAAACTCTTCAAGCGGACCAGTGCCAGGGCTGAACCAGCCCCTAGGAGATCACATCACCCTAGTTTAGTGTTTCTACAAGCTGAAAAACAAACTTTTATGGATTTTTGAATAATATAAATAACTCAGAAAATAATAACAGCGGTAAATATTCTGGAATTTTGCAAGTAAATTCAATGCTAAATAAGCATGACAAAATAAATATTTTTTTGGATTTTTCAAAATTATTTAATTTTTGGGGTTTTTCTGTCTTATGATTTTTTTGTATTTTTTTCAATATAGTACAAGGAATTTTGTAAAATTTAATTGGTGAAGATGAGATAAATAGTCTTAGGTCTTATTCCATAGGGTAATGAGAAATCAAGGTTAACGTTTCCTCCTAAGAATTGGCAATTCAATATTTGAATGAACTAGGGCAAGGCAAAGAAACCCTAGATTGTGTTAACCTTTGACCCAGTTAGGGAAAACAAGATGCCAAGGCCCAAACAAGAGAGACCCTTCAAGAGGGATGTCTCACCAACAAGACTAAGCTATCATGCATAAAACCCTGAATTGCTCCTACCTTAGATGCCTCCAAGAGTGCAAGACAAGAGTTTCAAGATCTTACCACAATTGAGAGAGAAAAGGAGAAGAGAACAGCCTCAAGGATCCTTTCACCCTAGAATATCCTTAAAATAATGCAAAGAAACCTTCAATCATCAGATTTGTCCCTTATAAACCCTAGAAATGCTAAGAAAGGAGGTGTGCACCACTTAATTGGTCATATGCACAAGTAGAAATAAAAATTTAGCAATATTTGATCCCATGATCTTTGTTATGAATGAGAGGAGGGCGCTTTATTTATAAGGAAAGAAGGCTAATTTAACCCTACTCTTGGCCAACCTACCTAATTTGTCTTTAAAATGACTTTTAATGATTTTTTATGGTTCATCACGCACAATCCAAGGACTAAACCTCATAAAAGATAAAATAATGATAAAAATTGATGATATGCTTCAACATGATGAAATGTTTAGCTTGGGAGGAGGATATCATCCCCCATCTAACCCTAGCATGTGCCTTTTTCCCTCAATGCCCTCCTTCTTAGGTTGGTACGGCCATCAAAAGGCTTGCTTTCAATGTGGACAACTTGCTCTTTTTGACCAAGATGACTAAGAGGGAAGAATGATATAAGAAAATAAGGTCCAAGAGGGTTTGAATGAGGTGTACTAGAGCAGGTGTGACAACCCTTACAAGCACAATCACCTCTACAAAGCATAAAACCATGAGTGTGGCTACGAGATCCTAAGCCATGTGTCCCATTGGATTCATCCCAAGGTGCACCATATACCCACCGAGGGCATAAATACCCGACATGATGAGAAATTACCACCCACCAAGGGGTAATCAGCAGTGCCACAAGACCAATGCACCTTGAAATGAGGACCAAGAGGACCTGCCATGACCATGACCAAGGGTCTTGAGCCTTGCTTGAGCAACACTTTTACATAAAGAAATCCCCAACTTGGCCTTTTCTAATGGCAAAAAGGCCCCCCTCTTTGGCACATCTGGTAGGGTGCATTGCAAAGAATTTGGGGCGTAACAACTAGCTCCAACTACAGCACACACTCTTCTCTTAGAGTGCATGAGAACCTCATCAATCATCTCGTACCTGTAGACCTACACACACTTCAAACAACAAAGACATCAAATGCATCGAAGGAATACACATCCATCCTACCTTGTGCAAATCAAATATGAAATATATAAAAATAACACGACAAATGCAATGTAGTGGTAAAGCAAATGACACATCAAAATTCTTATGCAATCTACCTTCCTACTCTAAGCATGCTGACATAAACTAGTCAAGTAAAATCATACCATCAATGAAGCCACCTTAGCCTATCATTCATTCTTGGGATTCTTCCCTTGTCCAAGACAAAATCATGTCAATGATAAGCTGAGTAGATTTCATTACCTTTATCGGTACGATAGAAAAGGTCACGAACATGAATGCCTTTGTATTCTTGCCAAGAAGAAGGACCCCTTTCACAAGGCTCCCTTATCCAAGTTTGGATAGCGCTCAAGTACAACTTGCCTACAAGATGATCCTACTCTTCAAAACTTGTTTGTTGCCCCAAATGATTTTCAAAATCAACAAGAAGCACTAAAGATATGGCTAGAAAAGAGACCTCAAATCTTCGCTAGTAGAGAGCATATTTTGCTACTCTAACCCTACAATAGAACCACCTTCTTGTTGTCCAAAGCTTGCATTAGCCCTTGAGAAACACGATTGAGAATGATGATTGAAATCCAGCCTAAGAGAGAGTAAACATGGTTGTTCAACATCTGTGGTAGAAATCTCCATATGTAACCCTATATCATCATCAACGATGAGCAAGTATGGTTGAACCAAATCATGAGAGATCTCATCATGGGTAGGCTTTCTAAGGTCTACAAAATTTACAATTCCCTCGTTCGATGAACCATATATGGGTTGTCCAACAAATTTCAGATAATTCATACCCATATCATGCTCATCAAGAAAATGCACATCATTGTATCCATGGCAACCATTTTCATTAGCGAAAAGATCTTCAAGCCTGTCATCTTCAAAAGCAAAATAGTGAAGAAGGCTCACCAAACCTTCATCATAAGGAGAACCATCATCAACCATGGCTTTATCAACCATATCTTCAATATCCTTTTCAACGGGCAATGGCTCTTCAACATGATTTTCTTCATTTTCTTTCGATCTTCATGAATTTCTTTTACAAAACCTTCTTCATGTTGTTCCAAATATGCATAAAATTACGTCTTTGGTTGATCCAAATTGGGAACCTCTTCACTTATGCACAATTGGAAAAAATCATGGATAGCTTGCTCAGAACATGTGTGGCCCAAAGCCTCAAGTACAACACTTCCGACTCTTGAAGAATCATAGACGGGAGGGTCAAGAAACCTCCAATAATCATCGTCTTCTTCATCACGCAAAGGAATTCTACCATTTTCTTCCAAAAGGCCAAGAATCATAGGAATCTTCCAAACAATGGTAAGGAGAACTCACCATTTCGTCACTTTCTTCAATCAAGGCTTCTTGGTCTTCATGTTCTTCTTCAAGCTCGTTTTCTAGATCTTTTCCATTGACTTCCTTGGCCTTACTTTCTTTATCTTCTTCTTCAAAAGTACCATTTCCTTACAACTCTGACGAAGCGCACGATGACGACTGTCGGGTTGCCTTCCTGCCCAAGCGCCTAATGTGGTGCCACCCAATGTGGGCGCCCACCCTATTCCTTTCTCCCGCATGCCAACCGAAGGGTCTTTGGGCTCCCAAGTCGGGTTGCCTTGCCAAGTGCACTCGTTTAGGATTCTTGGGCCAAGCTCCCATGCCGAGTTTTCTGTTGTGTGGAGAGTTGGTTGAGGTGCCACTCACCAAGACCGTGACAACCATCCTCTTCAACCATAGGGCTTGAGACAAAATTCTCAACGAAAGATTCTTCAACAATGGCTTCTTCATGAGAGCTTTCTAAGGGTTGATCTTCGTCATGGGATTCTTGGACAATATCTTCATCTTCAAGCAATGGACTAGAAGCATCTTCTTCCTTCAAGTGTGGCCCGAAACCCTCTTCAACAATTTTTTGTGAATCATAGAATGCTTTGACTTCTTGAACTTTGGGTAGCCATTGATCAATGTTATTAAGGCACCAACGTTTACAAACTGCTTCCAAAAAGACTACAAAAGATGTAATTGTTCTCTTTCCATGACATTCATATCAATGCTTGGCATAATCCTTGAAGCCAAATGAGAAATAATCCATCATATCATTTTCATAAAGGATGCCATTATACCCTGAAAAATTGAAAAAGGTCTTCAAGCAATGGACTAGAAGCATCTTCATCCTTGGCTCCCTCTCCTTCCTTCAAGTGTGGTCTGGGACCCTCTTCAACATTTTTTTGTGAATCATAGAATGCTTTGACTTCTTGAACTTTGGGTAGCCATTGATCAATGTTATTAAGGCACCGACGTTTACAAACTGCTTCCAAAAAGACTACAAAAGATGTAATTGTTCTCTTTCCATGAAATTCATATCAATGCTTGGCATAATCCTTGAAGCCAAATGAGAAATAATCCATCATATCATTTTCATAAAGGATGCCATTATACCCCGCAAAATTGAAAAAGGTCGCAAGATAAACCAAACCTAAATCTCCATTGCTATGAAACTTTGGAGTGTCCCCTATAGCTACGTCCAGTTCTTCATGAGTGGGAGCCCAAGTATTTGAAAACTCTAAAGGGCCATAGATTTCAAGATGCCAATCAAGATATTCCCCAAAATCAGAATAAATGTTCATCATATCGAATAGAATGCTTCAATGGAGTCGCCAGGATGAATGTTTTCTTCATAATTGACGTATTTGTTCACCCTTTACACCCATTAGTGTCATAAATAGTTGAGGCCTCTGTCTTGAAATGCACGTCTTTGTTTTATTTTCTTCAATGGAGTCACCAGATAAGATCTGCCAAGTTAGTGTTCAACAATAATCTTATCGAAGTACAAAACAAAAAACTTACCTCAACTTCATGAAATGCTTTCTCACAAATGTCTGTCGTTCATGCCAAGGAGATTAGGCTTTGACCCTGCAATGCACTCAAACTGTTATGCACCAATCTTCAAGCGTCCCCGACAATGATGCCAAAAAAATGTTACCTAAGAGATGCACCCACTATCACCAAATTGCACTCTCCTCTCTCTTTAGGCTTGCTTCTTTGGCCACGTGAGGCTTCCCAAATGTGGATAGAAGAAGCCCTGTAAGATATAGCAATGAGAACAACTTTACTTCTAGCTAAACTCTCCTAATTGGATGAGTAAACCAGTGCTTTAATGGAGTCAATAAGATATTCAATAAATACTCAATGATTAGGAGGTTAGGAGCAATGTACTTGGTGTTATTTGCTACCAAGATATATAAATTAACTGCAGTATAAATCAACACCATTAACTTGTATAAAATGTTGAATCAAACCCTGAAAAAGATCACCATAAACACCTCTCGCCACTCACCAGCCAAAGGTAATATTTGTACCCCTTGTTGTAGCTCAATGTTAGTAAATGTTTGCTGCAATGTATGGCTGTTAATTACTTCAGATCTGAATCAGCCTGTAAAAAAAGATGAATGGCTTGATTTAGCACTTCAAAACCCCCCTATTTCACCCATTGAGGCTTGGAGATGAAGTACAAACCCTTTCCAACACCTAGGGCTTGTCCCTTTGTGACAAACGGACCTGCAAAATACTTCAACCAGACTTGTGCCAGGGCTGTACTGATCGCTAGGAGATGAAGTCACTCTCTTAGGGCTGACGCCATCCTAGTTTAGGGTTCTACAAGCCGCAAAACAAACTTCTTATGGATTTTTGAATAACATAAATAACTCAAAAAATTATAACAATGGTAAATATTTTGGAATTTGGCAAGTAAATTCAATGCTAAAAAAGCACAATGACAATCATTTTTTGGAGTTTTCCAAAAATATTTAATTTTTAGGGTTTTTCTATTTTTTTAATTTTTTGTATTTTTTTCAATATAGTACAAGGAATTTTGTAAAATGTAAATGGTGAAGATGAGGGATATAGACCTAGGTCTTATTCCACCGGGGAATGAGAAATTGGAGTTAATGTTCCTCCTAAGAATTGGCAATTCAATATTTGAATGAATTAGGGCAAGGCTAAGAAACCCTAGGTTGTGTTAGCTTTTGACCTAGTTAGGGCAAACAAGATGCCAAAGCCCAAACAAGAGAGATTCTTCAAGAGGAATGTCTCACCAATAAGACTAAGCTATCATGCATAAAACCCTAAATTACTCCTACCTTGGATGCCTCCGGCAGTGCAAGATAAGAGTTTCAATATCTTACCACAATTGAGAGAGAAAAAGAGAAGAGAAACAATCTCAAGAATCCTTTCACCTTGGAATAGCCTTGCAAGATTGTAAATAAACCTTCAAACACCAATATTTGTCCCTTAGAAACCCTAGAAATGCCAAGAAAGGAGGTGTGCACCACTTAATTTCTCATATACATAAGTAGGAATATAAATTCAATCATATTTGATCCCATGATCTTCGTTACAAACGAGAGGAGGGAACCTTATTTATAAGGAATGAAGGCTAACTTAAGCCTCCTCTAGGATGACCTACCAAATTTGTCTTTAAAATAATTGTTAATGAGTTTTTAGGGTTTGTCACCCACAATCCCGGGACTAAACTTCATAAAAGACAAAATAACTAAGTTGCAGGAAACGTCACCCCCCCTGCCGTCCCCATCGCGTTTCCTGAAGGAAACTCAGAAACCCGTATAGTACGGCTATGAAACGCGTTTCCGGGAGTGCTGACACGTTTCACGTGTAGGAAACCTGTTTCCTCCAAGAGGAAACCCGTTTCCATTTCGAATTTCTAAAAAAACTTAAACGTTTCCATTTTTTTTCCTCGCCCAACTTGTATTTTTAGTCGTTTTAATTTTTTTTAATGATAAACTAAACCCTAGGGTCTGGATGGATGCTTCTAGATGGCTTAGAGATGCTATAAGAAAACATCTCAATCCCATGACTCCTCACACAGCTCCCACGGCTCTCACACAGAGTTAGAGTTCACGGCTCCCTCTTCTAGCTCACAGTTAACTCACGGTGGTGGCATTTGCCAATGTTGCACGACTTGGACTCGGCAAAGACTCGGCTGGCATATGACTCGTCGACTCGGAAAAGACTCGGGACAGACTCGGCAAGACTCGTCAAATATGAAAAAAAATTAAAATATGGTAAATTTTGGGCAAAAAAAGAGGTTAATAGCATTTCAAATCCATATAAGTTATATTACTACAATCTATGCAATAATTCAGAATATTATCTCATAAACTATGATAATACAACATAACACAATCGATTTTTATATGCAAAAATTTAAATAGGGATCATAAACCATAAACGATAAACCATAGTGATTTAAAAACCATTTATTGATTTATAATATATATTGTATATAAATTATGTTATATATCATATAATGAGATATATTTAAGCTTATCCTTTAATGCATACACACACATATATACATTGACCAAATTTATGCATAAATTTATAATATACGGAACTTTATATTTAATACATTCATATAAAAGTTCGGTTAGATATAAATTTAAATTATATAATCGGTGAAAAATGTGTAACCTGTAAATAGCGAAAAACTAGTAAATTATAACGTCTAACCCTGCACTTTGTAATTCACTTTGACCTTCTGTAACTTAACCCTGCAATCATTCTAATTCGCGTCGACCTCCTTCCAGCATGCTTCATTTGTTCTTCTCGATGGGCAGGTCCTTCTAACTGAGCTAAAATGCTATTGTGTCCCACAAGTTTCATGTCGGTCCAGTTCCGTTCGATTTTTGAACTCGTGCGATCAATGTGCTCTGGTTACATGTTGCCCTCCTTATTGCCGCCCTCATATTTCATCATATTGCATCATATTACATGTCGCCCTCCTTATTTCTGAAATCCTTATTGCCGCCCTCCATTAGCAATCGATGATGGCCTACTGTGTTGACACCTCGAATAATCGTTGAACCTATGCCAAATTTGCATGAAGTTCAGCAAATCTTAACTTGTGCTTCGAAATTCACCTGAATTCAAATCTCAAGAATTAAATTCGTCGAATCCAGTGATTACGTTGACTGCCGAGTCCGAGCGAATAAGGCTGAGTTTGGGCCGAGCTTTTGCGATTTAGGGCGAGTTCCACGAGTTTCCCGATTTATGGCAAGTTCCACGAGTTCAGAACGAGTCTATTACGAGTAATCGGTTTGAGGGTTGACTCGTCCCTACTCGCGAGTATGGGGTGAGTGGTGCTTCATTGGCATTTGCTCTCATGGCTCCCTTTTCTAGCTGTTGGCTCCCTCACGGTGGTGGCATTGGCTCACAGCGTCACAGTTAGCTCACGGTGCTAGCCCCCTATTCCAGCTGTCGGCTCCCTCACGGTGGTGACATTCACTCACAGCCTCACGGTTAGCTCATGGTGCCAGCTCCCTCTTCCAGTCGTTGGCTCCCTCACGGTGGTGGCATTGGCTAACGGTTAGCTCACGGTGCCGGCTCCCTCTTCCAACTGCCAGCTCCCTCTTGCAACTGTCGGCTCCCTCATGGTGGTGGCATTGGCTCACGGTTAGCTCACGGTGTCGGCTCCCTCTTCCAACTGCCAGCTCCCTCTTGCAACTGCCGGCTCTTTTAGCTCATGGTGGAGAGATTCAAGTGCAGATTTGATGAGCAGCAAGGAAGATTTTACACTGTGGACTGTATTTTTTGCAGATTTTGGTGTTTTTGGCAGTGTTTTGGAGTAACTTCACCTACAGGAAAGAGTTTGAGGTGAGAAGCATGCTCTATACATGTTATTTGCTATTTTTTTTGTTTTTTCTCATGTAATATACTTCACATATCTATATTTAGATGGTAATTTTTTTTTAAATTTTTTTTGCAACAGCAATGGCTTCCAACCAAGCTCCTGCTTCAGCTCCTAATCCCAACAAGAGGGCTGAATACTATCCTCTTTGGGCTCGTGTTAAAAAAATTGCAAAATGTGGAGGTGGTGGCTCACGGGAATGGCGATGTACTTTGTGCAAATTGCAGTATAAGGGCTCTTACCCAAGAGTCAAAGCACATTTCTTGCATGAAACAGGAAAGGGTATTGAAGGTTGCCAAAAAACAAGTGACCCAGCTGATAGGAGGAAGTATTCAATTGAGCAAGATGAGGCTGATAGGCTTAAAAGAAGACATGACCAGCTTGCTAATTCTTCCGTTCAACCTCCAAACATTGAGCCAAGGATTGTGCTTGAAGCAAGGAAGAGGAAAGCAACTCAACAACAAGCACATCCATCAAAAAATACCAAAGGGACTTCTTCAATGAAAGCGAGCAGAATAGCCAAAATGGTGAATGTTCAAGGGAGAGAAGAAGCTGACACAAGGGTGGCTAGGGCCATCTATGCTTGTCGGATACCTTTCAATGTGGTTCGGTCTCCTTACTGGCATGATCTTGTGAGGGCAATTAACACAGCCCCTGCAGGGTACAAGGGGCCAAGGGTACAAGGGGCCGATTCGTTCTTTGTGGGGTAGCTCTGGAGTTACCGTAGTCTCAGATGGATGGACAGATACCAGGCGCAAGCCATTGATAAACATCATTGCCACTTCTCCAAAAGGAGCAATGTTTATAAAGGCTGAAGACTGTTTAGGGGAGGTGAAAGATGCTCAATTTATTGCTAATGTTTTAATTAAAGCTATTGAGCAAATAGGGCCTAAGAAGGTGGTGCAAGTTATCACGGATAATGCACCAGTTTGCAAAGCTGCAGGTTTAATTGTTGAGAGCAGGTTTGATCACATTTTTTGGACACCTTGCATTGTCCATAATCTGAATCTGATCTTAGAAGAGGTCGACAACAAAGTTCCATGGATCAAGGAACTCATAGGGCAAGCAAAGGAGATAGTTAAATTCATCACCAACCACCACCAATCTCAAGCCATATTTCAAGAGTACTCCAGATTGGAGTTGTTGAAAGTTGTCGAAACAAGATATGCCTCTAACTTCATCATGTTGCACCGCCTTGTTGAAGTGAAGCAACCATTAGTTTCTATGGTGGTGAGTCAACTTTGGGCTGAGTGGAGACAGGCAAATTCAGAACGGGGAACTACGGTGTGTAGATTGTGCCTTGATGAGGAGTGGTGGAGCAAGATAGATTTCCTGCCCAAGTTCACAACCCCTGCATTTGAGCTTCTTCGAAGCGCTGACAGAGACCGACCTTTCTTGGAAGAGGTATATGATGGCATGGATACCATGGTTGAGAAGACTATGGAAATCATTTCACAAGAGTCTCCTCAGCTTTTATTTGTTGAGGTTGGTTTTGTTGATTTGGTTCAGAAAATCATGGTTGACGGGTGGAACAGTGTCAACACTCTATTGCACACTTTAGCCCATGCCTTGAACCCAAGATTTTATGATGAACAACTCATTGCTCAAAGAAATGGGAAGAGGAACGCACCTCATCAGGATCGAGAGGTGGCTAATGGAGTGAAAAAGGTCCTTATGAGAATATTTCCGGCTCATCTACACAGGGAGGTGAAGGAAGAGTTTGCTAGTTTTGTCGCAGGATTGGATGATTTTTCAGATATATCAACTTTGGATGAGAGAAGCACCATGAATCCAGTCAGGTGGTGGATTTGTCATGGAGCAAATGGTGTGCATTTGCAAACACTTGCCATTCATGTTCTTTCACAGGTGGCAAGCTCTTCATCGACAAAAAGGAATTGGAGCACCTATGGTTTTTTTCATTCTGTGAAGCGCAATAGATTGGGTTCACAGAAGGCTGAGGATCTTGTTTATGTGCACTCCAACCTTCGCCTTGCATCTCGTAGGGGTCTAGAATATAGCAGTGTGCCTTCTAGAGAATGGGATGTGGATCCAGAATCCTCTGACTTGGACATCTCTCTTGCCACCCTGAATATTGAGGAACCTAGGAGTGGAGTTGGCCTTTCTTCTTCCACTCAACAATCCACTGTTGGGCGTGCTTCTTGTTCTATTTTTGAGGAGTATGAAGATGAGTCGGAGCCTGAGTATGATGACTACTAGTCTTTGAGCTTCAGCTCATGTTTTCTTTATATGTTCATTGTTCATGTTGATGTAGCATTGTACTTGTAGCCTCGTATATAAAGGCTGATTTTTGATATATATGTATTAGCAGCTTAGCCTCATTTATGAAGGTTGTTTTTTGGCTATTTCCACTTGCATTATGGAATCGTTTATGGGTAAAATGTGTTGTTTTTTGGATATTAATACTTGCATTATGGAATCACTTATGAAATTATGAGTAAAATCGTAAATATGATGTTACATGTATGACTATGACTATGATTTCTAATTTTGTTGAATTTATATATATATATATATATATATATCGTGTTTCCCCGTTTCCTAAATTTTGGGGGATCACGTTTCCTACGCGTCCCCGTTTCGGAAACTCGTCCCCGTTTCCCCGTTTCGTGCAACTTAGCAAAATAATGATAAAAATTGATGATATGCTTCAACATGATAAAACATTGAGCTTGGAAGGAGGACGTCATGCCCCATCTAACCCCAACATGTGTCTTTTGTCCTCAACGCCCTCCTTAAGTTGGTACGGCCTCCAAAAGGCTCGCTTTCAAGGTGGACGATATGCACTTTTTGACCAAGATGACCAAGAGGGAGGAGTGATATACCAAAATAAGGTCCAAGGAGGTATGAATGAGGTGTGCTAGAATGGGTGTGACAACCCTTACAAGCTCAATCACCTCTACAAAGCATAAAACCATAAGTGTGGCTAGGGGCTGCTAAGACATGTGCCCTAATGGATTCATCCCAAGGTGCACCAGATACCCACCCAGGGCATAAATGCTTGACATGATGAGAAATCACCACCCATCAAGGGGTAGTAAGCAGTGCCACAAGACCAGCACACCTTGAAATGAGAACCAAGAGGACCTGACATGACCATGACCAAGGGTCTCGAACCTTGCTAGACCAACACTCTTACATAAAGAAAGCCTCAACTTGGCCTTTTACAATGGCAAAAAGACCCCCCTCTTTGGCATATATGGCACATCTTGGCCTTTAACAACACCATGCTTTCTCCAATGGTCATCATTTTGACTAATTGCATATTCTTTATCATACCAGTTTTTCTTTGATTCTTCCATGTTCTAGGATGTGGAATGTTCTTAATGTTCTAATAGTTATGAAGAAAGACCATGGCCTATGAAAGGTCCACTTACTGTTTGTTTGATGCTAAGTAGGTTGAACACCAAAGATCTTTGTTGTTTCTATTTTGTGTTGTTTATTAAGGGCTTTAAGCACCGAAAGCATCTGCTACACACCTGAGAGGTTAGTCACCTGGAAATCCAGACCATAAAACATTCATTGCATGTTCAGCAATGTGGTGCTGGCAACTAATAGGAAGGAGTTTGAGGAACAAAAGAACATCCAAAAAAACTGCCAGGAGAAGATTTTGGGGTTTAAAAAGAATCAAATATGTTATAGAAACTCTGAAATATGGTGTTTCTAAACCGAATATTTGTCAAATGTTTGGACAATGGTTGTTTATGGACTACAAACTAAATTATAAACATTCCCACAAACAACCAATGAAAGGCAGGACGAAGATAGAATTAATTGAGAATATACCTTCCAAATTTTAGCTTTTAGCTTTTCACCAATACCTTTCATTTTGTATTTCTTTCCCCAGGTATTAGTTCTTGGTAATATAGCTTGGAATGATGATAACACATCATAAAGCTTCATGGTAGAGCTGCACACCATCATGCACCCATTTTGTATCTGTTAAAATATGATATGGCATTGAAAAACTGTCTTACTTCTTCAAATTAGAATATTATAGGCAGATTACTAAGATACAGAAGATAGTCCAGCGTCCAACTAAACGCAATGGCATTGCACAAGATTATTATATTTTAATTCTTCAAACTGCCTTTTGTTGGGCTTGTATGCAGGTAATATACCGAATCAAGCTTCCTGGTGATCCTATTCTTGGTGAGGGGAAGCCAGAAAATCAGAATCATGCCATTGTTTTCACTCGTGGAGAAGCTCTTCAAACAATCGATATGAACCAGGTATGGCTAATTTCCCTATTATTATCATATCTTATATATGTTGATTGTTTACTCAATGGATACCAAGTTCTAACTTTTCAACATATTGAAGGACAACTATCTAGAAGAAGCTTTCAAAATGCGAAACTTGCTTGAAGAATTTCTTAAGAAACATGGTGTACGATGCCCAACAATACTTGGCCTTAGGGAGCATATTTTTACAGGCAGGTTAGTTTCTTGTGGCATCAATGTTACACAGTTTCATAGGCTGAAGTTTTATGATATTTCAAAGAGAAGGGAGTTTAAATGGATGTGGAACAATGGAATTTTTTTCTCAATATTTTGAGAAATTTCAATTTAGCTGTATCAGACAAGACAATTATATACCTAGGAACTTAAAGTGGCAGTTTCACAAATGATTTTGTGTAGACCCTGCCAGATTCAATAATGTATTCTCTTTCTTGTGATCGTTGCAGTGTTTCGTCACTTGCTTGGTTCATGTCAAATCAAGAAACTAGTTTTGTTACCATTGGGCAACGACTGCTAGCAAGCCCACTTAAGTAAGCTCTCTAAAAAATTGTTGTTGATTAATTTCTTAACTTTATATTATTAATTAAGGATTGAAAACAAAATGTTTCATGATCATCCATAACCTGACAGCAGTTTTGACTGTTGCTGAAAAATATACTTCATGTAACTTAAAAAGTTATTGATATAGAAGTACAGAGCATTTTGTTACAACTCCTTATAATGTGTCTTATGCCGTTTGCTGTTGGTGAACTAGAAGTTTGTGGAAATTCATTTTATCTTTTTAAAGATATTATCATGTACATTTGTTTCTGTCATATCATTGTCTAAACTCTAAACTATAAAACATCAAGCCATGGAATACAGAAGTCAGAGAGGGACGAGATGGTGACAGTTGAAGTCTCGTTTGTGTAATACTGTTGAGATTTGGAAGTGTCCTTTTCTTTTCATTGCTTTTGGTGGGACTTTTGTTTTTGAAACTGATTGCAGCAATGTTGTGGTTCCATGGGAGTTCATAAAGATGGATCGTTCAAGAGTACCTTGGAGGGTCATTCGGAGGAAATACCACTCTGTTTTTCAAGTTTTTGCCAATTTATTCTTCTTTTTTCCTGAGTTTTCTTCCGAGTCATCTTTGCTGAGTTATTCCCAAGTCAGATTTTTTGTAACATCGATTAGAAGTAGTGCAAGCTATGACCATGCAATAAGCATATTTCAAGATTTTGTATGGTAGTGGAGGAGGTCAAAATGGAAGTTGAAGAGCTGGAAGATGAAATATCTACGTAACCATTGTATGTTGTAATTTTTGTATATTTGATATCTTATCTTCTTTTAAACAAACTGTGTAAATACTAAATAGTAAGGTCTCAACTAATAATATGAGGTAGTCGAGTGTTGCAACTGTACTTGCAGTTAATCAAAATCTGAAGCGTGTGTTTGCAATCTGTAATTGTGTGATGCTATTTACGTTGTGCGGAGTGATTCTTGTATTGTTGAGTTCTTTTATTGGATACATATTCTGTGGATCATCTTGCCTTGAATGAGGAAATGATAACATACTAGATAGTTATTGTAAGGCCAACATTCTCATACCTTACTCTTTTCCTCTTTTTGTGAGACTGCCACATTTCTCCTTCTATACAGTGTAATATATAGTGGCTTTTTTGTTTTCTAATTTGTCTGCACATCCTACTCTTTTCTGCTCTATTGCTTGCTTTTTTGGCCCATTTTTCTGCTATATGGCTTGTTTTTCTACCGTATGGCGTGCTTTTCTGGTGCTGTGCAGCCTGCACTTTTGGCATGTTCTTTTCTTCTGTATGGCATACCTCTTTGTTCTCTGAATTTTATGCTACACAGGCACAGACCTCTGTAACATGTAGGGCTGGTATGACTGACCTGTCCTTGCTATATCACCTGGACTTTACAGTCCTTCCACTGCTCCTTTGTCTTCTGTTGCTGTTACAGACCATGCATTTCTCTTCAATCTTCACTAGTATGGATGACTCCTGCGAACCATATTAGCATTGGGATCTGGATGTGTCTTCCTTTCATGAGAGCTAGTTCATATTGATCATAAGATTGTGATTAAGTACTAGATGAGGTTGCAGGCAAGTTTGTTCATGTTTTGTTTTTACTCATCTCCTCTTTCTTGTCCTTTAAGGGTGCGCTTTCATTATGGACATCCTGATGTATTTGATAGATTGTTTCACCTCACAAGAGGTGGGATAAGCAAAGCTTCAAAAGGTATCAACTTAAGTGAGGACATTTTTGCAGGTAGGTATTCTGTGAATTTTACTGTGCCCTTCATAATTATTTGCATTTAGATGTTATGATTGAATTACATATTCTTGCAGTGATAAATTGCTGCGAAGCACAGATGCATGGATGTATATAATACTATCATTTTTCTTGTAGGATTCAATTCTACACTACGGCAAGGAAATGTAACTCATCATGAATACATGCAAGTTGGTAAAGGCCGTGATGTGGGACTCAATCAAATATCACTATTTGAGGCCAAGGTGGCAAATGGGAATGGTGAACAAACTTTGAGTCGTGATATTTATAGACTTGGACACCGCTTTGACTTTTTCCGGATGATGTCCTGCTATTTCACTACGGTTGGGTTTTATTTCAGCTCCATGGTAGGGATAAATTGCACTCCTCTTTTCCCCTATTTCTAAAAGTTTTTTTTGTCATTCTAGTATGGTTTTGCGTCCCCATTTCAAATCATATGACAATAACTTGCATACATTATTTATTGGTCTGCAGATTAGCCTGATTTAGAAGGATTCTTATGAAAATAAAACAACTTAATCTGTAATATGTATTGCAGGTGACTGTACTTACAGTGTATGTTTTTCTTTATGGTCGATTGTATTTGGTTTTGAGTGGACTTGAAAAGGCATTGTTACATACAGCTACCGTACAACATAATTCTGCTCTGGAGGCAGCCCTTGCTTCACAATCAGTTGTTCAGCTTGGTATGTTAATGGCTTTACCTATGGTGATGGAGATTGGCCTAGAACAAGGATTCCGTAAAGCCTTAGGTGACTTGGTGGTCATGCAGCTGCAGCTGGCATCAGTTTTCTTTACTTTCTCTCTTGGGACAAAGACACATTATTATGGACGCACATTACTTCATGGTGGATCAAAATACAGACCTACTGGGCGTGGATTTGTTGTCTTTCATGCTAAGTTTGCAGATAATTACCGCTCCTATTCACGCAGTCACTTTGTTAAAGGACTTGAGTTGATGCTGCTCTTGATTGTGTACACTGTCTATAGCCAGTCATATCATAAAACTGTTCCCTATATCTTAATCACTTGTTCCATGTGGTTTATGGTTGGGACATGGCTATTTGCTCCTTTCCTGTTTAATCCTTCTGGATTCGAGTGGCAAAAGATTGTGGAAGACTGGACAGATTGGAATAAGTGGATCAACAACCGTGGAGGTATTGGTATGCCGCAGGATAAGAGTTGGGAATCCTGGTGGGATGAGGAACAGGATCATCTCAAGCATTCAGGATTGCGGGGACGGATTTTGGAGATATTGTTATCACTTAGATTTTTCCTCTATCAGTATGGATTGGTCTATCACCTAAACATTGCTCAAGAACACCGGAGTTTTCTGGTATAATTTGTGCATTTTCTAATCAGTTTCCGTTATTAATAAAATATGCTTCATCATTTATTAGAGTGAGCATAAGGGGACATGTTTTTTGGTATCTAATGAGTGCCTTATCCAAAAAATGCAGGTATATGGTCTATCGTGGCTTGTTATTGCAGTCGTTTTATTGGTATTGAAGGTAGACAATCCGCCTACTTAACATTTTTGTTTAATCTTACGAGTTAGGAAGTGAATAATTCCAAAATATGATTTTTCTGTATGGACGGCGTTCTTATTTTCCTTATTTTACAAAAAGCATTGCCATAAATTAATGATACGTCTCTTGCTCCAAATTGCTTGGAAATAGGTTTTGATATTTCTTTTGGCGAATCTTATGTGTATACTTTTTCTTTCAATTTTTGCATGCACAGACTGTATCCATGGGAAGGCGGAGGTTCAGTGCAGATTTTCAGCTCATGTTCCGGCTTCTGAAAGGGCTTCTTTTCATTGGTTTCTTATCAGTTCTTATTATTCTCATAGTTGTCTGTGGCTTAACCATAGCAGACTTGTTTACTTGTTTCCTTGCATTCATGCCTACTGGATGGGCTTTCCTGCAGGTAGTTAGCAACTTAGCATTGATGAAGTTGTGCCCTATATCTGTTAGCTGTTTCCAGTTGGATTGGAAATTGGTGTAGTTTATGCTTAATAGAAGATCTGGATTTTGTTTGTGTAGATTGCACTAGCCTGCAGGCCGCTATTTCATCACACTGGATTTTGGGATTCTATTCGTGCACTTGCTCGGAGTTATGAGTATGTAATGGGACTCCTACTTTTTATGCCAGTTGCTATATTGGCTTGGTTTCCATTTGTATCAGAGTTCCAGACGCGCCTACTCTTCAACCAGGCCTTCAGTAGAGGCTTGCAAATTTCACGTATTCTCACTGGTAGGAAATAAGATTAGTCATCTATAAGCAGAGTAATACACTACTCTACTCCTTCGTGTATGTCCATATGGTAAGATCCCATGTCTTATGTGGACAAGGCTTTTCAGCATTAATGTCCACCTAAGTCAAGAAATATATAGATAGTAGAGTGCAACATTCTTCTTATTGAAGGAAAGTAGTATCTTCACAATATTTCCAAATGCCTGATTTGACAACAATCATGATATGGAATTATATAATGTTGCTGGTGGATGAGCAAGAACGAATGCAACTCATTTATTTGATTTTAACAATTCCCATCCGATAATTATATGAAATATCAATGATGAAAGCAGCCAAGTAATTGGTGAAGTTGCTTGTACAATTGAGGTGACTGCTGGAATCAATTTTTCATTGTATGAAATATCAATAATGAAAGCAGCCAAGTAATTGGTGAAGTTGCTTGTACAATTGAGGTGACTACTGGAAGCAATTTTTGAATGTAAAATCATGCATTTCAAACATTATTTTTAACTTGTGACCATTTAACATCTTGGTAATATTGAAATTGAAAATAACTTATTAATCTTTACTGTAAATTATTTTTTATAGTTTCAATGTTAAAAGATGCAAGAGGAAATACCCTGATGTTATTAAATTCCATTTTATTAAACTAATATAAATCTATCTTAATTGTAGAAGTATTAAGCATTAAGATATATATATATATATATATATATATATATTTGGATTAGTTTCTTTATTTTGAGTAGACATAAGACACTATTCTTTTGAAATCATGGTGAGAATTTTTGGAGTAAAAAAACAAAATATATGTGTGTGTGTGTATGACTATCAAGAGAAACAAAAAGATACATTAAATTTATCATCAAAGCACATCATTTTCGGTAAAATTTTGCATAAGTGTACCAATTAATTGAAGAAGATATTATCTTTTGATGGAAGCAAAAGAAAATAGAGTCTCATGGTGAAAATCAAGGAAGATTCCCTCAAACTTTTAGAAAATTTGTAGATATTGTATTAAAAGTCCGTGGGCTTATTCAAGGGAAAAATGTCTGCATCGCTTTTTGCCCAACCTCCTATAAAAATCACAGAAACGCTGATCTAGCAAGCCAATTAATGCTTTCAAAATCAAATGTAATTGAAAATAACACGCTTCTTTTTTATGAGAAATATGAAATTAAGAACCTGCAACTATCTATTGATGATTATAAGGTCGTAGCTCAATTCAGTGTCATGTCAATGTATCAAGACACATTTGATATAATTTTAGGGTCACCTTGGATGGATACTTTAGGTATCGTCATGTTCAACACATGGAAAAGGTTTTTGACATTTCCTTGTATAAAGAAGAAAATCACATTTCAGGATGTTACAATGAAGTCAGATTCAGAAGTTGTCGTCTGAAGAGTTCAAAGATATCTCGAAGGTGATTTCACAAGAAGATCGTAAATCAATACAGAAGATGCAGAAGGAATTCGACAAAGTTATCGTGGCAAAAGAAGAGATCTTTCGTCTAAGAGATCATGGTAAAAAATTACTTATTCAAATCAAGAAGACAAAGGATAAAGCACAATGCAATCAAACGTTACAAGAAGAGAATCGATATCTTCAAAAAGAATTATCAGGAAAAGACGAAGAAAGAACCTCCTTAAAAAGGGCTAATCAAGAATCGTTAGAGCAAATAAAAAGCTTAAAATAAAGAGAGCGCAAAAATCAAGATAATCAAAATGAAGTCAATAAGCCAAACTATAAGGAAGAACTCTTACACTTAAGGAGACATAATCAAGACTGACTTACACAAACGAAGAAGCTAAAGATTGATAAATCATTGCAAGAAAGGGTAGAGCGACTTATTAACAAAGAATCAAAGGTAGGCAAAGAAACAATGATCGAAACTATTGAGGTAGCGACATCATTCGAGATAAAACTCCAGAACTTGGAAAAAGGAACAAGTACAGATCCAATCAATGTTCAAATTCCAGAAAACACTTATATTAAAAAGGTATAGACCAATAAATCGTCAGTAGCACCAAAATTTGAAGTTTCTGCAAACACTCCGCAAGAAACTCGAGTACAGTATCGTCATCCTAATCACAAGAGTCGTTATGATCGACGACAAAGTCAATAGGAAAATAAACAATATTATTCCTACAGACAAACTAACTACCACCTTGAAAGAGAGCAAAGATAAAATCGACAACTTGTATGGAAGCAGAAAATGAGAAGTTATATCTAAACAATCGATCAACAAACATTGAAGGTAGATCTTGGATGGACCACTTCACAAATGTTGCAACATTTTCACTCAATGTTTAAAAGAACATATCCTCTCATTTCGTCAAGTGTCGTAGCTACCAACACCGAAGATTATGAAAAGGTGTCACGAGCAAGAACAAGAGATACAAGTTTTCCATAATCATGCTTTGAGGACAAAACATTTATAAGAGGAAGGCAATGTTATGACTAAAAATATATATAAATAATAATTAATAGTAAATAAAGATAATAATAATTTCTAAAAGTTGCAACTCTTTATGAAGAGTTATTTGTGCCCTTCAAAAGACTATATACACGAGCTCTCCTATTTGTAATTTATCATCATCTCTTACTTATATATATATTTATTACACACTTGCTCATTTATGGACTATTTAGCCTATTTACATTGGGTATTTCTGCAGTGAACAAATTTTATTTGTTCCATATTTTATCACTTCTAACCCTATAAATACCTAATTAGTGTTTCTCTTCTCTACCATTCATTGTTGTTCCGAACTATCCCCCGATGATGGGTGGAGTGTCTAGACTCGAAACATAAAGAATATTTTGGTTTTTTGAAATAGTTTACTCCAGAAATACTCACCATAAGACACCATTTTTTTGTTTTTAATACATGTGATTAATCAATATTGTTCTTACTTACCACTTATCCTTTGGAAATTTGGGCATCCATAAAGCAAATCCCTTTAAAACCTTGAGAGAAGTCTTCATGAGTAAATCCACTCTATCATCTTGTCAAATTCTATTAATTTGTCCAATAGTTGAGGGAAGTTGGGGGGTGGACCCCAATATTAGATTAGTTTCCAATTATTTAAAAAAATATCTATAATTATCAAAGTAAATAATTTGATAAAGTGGCCATGTAGTACATCATGAAGCCTATAATTGTTGCGAGCATTAATATTAAATTAACATTCACATGTATTAAAGATTAAATAAGATGACAAAGTCTCCATTGAAATAAGTTCTCATGCATTACAACATGAAGTCCATAATTGTTAGATGAGAAAAATTTTAAGATTCCATACTTGTCATAAAGTGTAGAAACCCTTGACAAATTTTATTCTATCAATGTCAAATATAAAAATTTTGACAATGTTTTTATAAAAATATTCAAATTTCCTAGGATTTTATATAGTTTCTAAAAAAAATGGCGATTTATAAAGTAAAATAATTTTATCTTATAGAACAAATCGTTTTAGAAAAAGAGAAATTGTTGAATCTCTTTTTGAAAACAATACACGGAAAAATAGTTCATTGGTGAAATTTAGCCCCTAGAATTTTCTTTGATTTTTAGGACCACTGATATTGAATTAACATCCATATGTGATAGAAATAGGTATATATATGACATAAACTCATTTCTAGATTTTGAAATAAAGTGTATATTGAAAGTTTAAGTCCAATGTTCAACCCCTTTGGCTCAATTGTTCCGTTCCTCCTAACTAGCTCAGCTTCTTCCGTTCCCCCCTTTCGGGCCCTTCCTTTGGTTATAAAATATTATCGTAAAAACTATCCATATTGACTTCTTATCCAGCCAAGCATGCAGATTTTTAAAAGGTCTTTTTATGGATAGGGATGAAACATGATAGAGTGCAGTTTGTGGCCTAGTGTCTTAAATGTAAATGGGTTAAGGTAGAACACCGTCACTCTGTAGGTCTTTTACAACCTCATGAGATACTCTCAAGATTCACTTCAACATCACAATATGTATTCAAAATGATTTGTGCACATGTCAACTTTTCCTTGTACAATTACAAAATTTGTCTATTTTTTCATCCAATAGAAAATTATCTATCCAAATATTTCCAATCTCCAATCTCTATAAAGTTCTCAAATGTACAACTTTTAAGGGTAGGAGAAATCTGGATTGTCCTTAATTCCACAACTATGTGCCCTAAAAAAAGAACATTGCTATCATTACTAAAGAGTCATCCACTTATTACTTATAAGGCCAACAAGCATAATTAGTAGTCTATTTATTGCAAATTTTTGAAGATTTGTTCTCCAATAATTTCATTACCTATTCTCCTATAACTTCATTGCCTACAATATTCAAACATTGTGTGAGGCTCTCCACTCACATGGGTAAAGACATTAAATGCAAATTAAAAAAAATACTAAACAAGCATGGTTATTTCATAATATAAAATACGTTTATCAAATATAAAATACAACTAAAAGGCATGTTTACAATAGGGGTCAATCCACAACAACCCTTTTCAACGAACACGAGTAGGTGCATAGATCAAATTCAGCAAGTATACATATTTACACGAGGACGGTATCCACATCTACTCTCAACAAATCAACAAGTCCACAGATGAAACACATTATATCATTCATAATACATGTCTATATAATGAAGACATGATTCCATTAATATTTCGCATTGACTTAATAAAAAGTTCTCTAAACTCTTGATGCTAAGTTCTCACTAGTTTAATATGTAATTATACATATTTACATGAGGACGGTATCCACATCTACTCTCAACAAATCAACAAGTCCATAGATGAAACACATTATATCATTCATAATACATGTCTATATAATGAAGACATGATTCCATTAATATTTCGCATTGACCTAATAAAAAGTTCTCTAAACTCTTGATGCTAAGTTCTCACTAGTTTAATATGTAATTGTGCTCAATGTTCAACCATGGTGTCATCCCTACGAAATATTTTGAATTTGCTTGATAAAAAATTCATAGTACCCCTGTGTACAATTATGCTCAACATTCTACTACAATGTGTTGTCACAGTGAGTCTAGAAGGTTTTTGCTACTAAAGTAAGTCCACTTAATTTCTAGGTTCCCTAGCTACATTCTAGTTTTGTACTACAAGCACTATGTTCAATAGTTTACAAAGAAGATATATTTGAAGGATAAACCAAGACATGGATGATACCCTTAAGGGTGTCAAGGAAAATGGCTATTCCACTAGGACCATTGCTAAAAATAGTGTCATTCGATCCAACATTTTTACATATTCACTACAAGGCTCACTACCACAATAAGAAAGGGGACACCAACAACATTGAGAGAGGAAGAGGAGGATGGGTTTGTGTAATGGTGCAAGGACATAGTTGAACTAGGACATGGTCTTGAAATACTTCCACTCGATCGGATCCATTCAAGAATGGATTGTTGGGTAAGCCATGGTGGTTTGGGTTTAAGAAGAGATCCCTATATTTAGCAATGAGGACCATTGAGTAATTTGACAAAGATTGTGCAATTGACCTCAGACCTTCCTTTGTTTATGCATTTTATGATAACTTGTCTAAGGTGTGTGAAGCCAACCTCTATGGCCCACATTAAATTTTGAATTGTGACAAGACATGCTTGTAGGTAGGAAGATTTAATAATGTGATGGAATTGGAAAAAATATGCAATATAATTGGGCCCCATATAATTCTAGAGAGAGGAGAGTGGATCACTATACTTCATTGTGTGAATGTTGTTGGTTAGAGCATTCTATGGTTTTATATGTCAAACCGAAAAGACATCTTAAAAACCATATTGTTGGACGTGATCTAGGTGCATGTATGATAGGTCAAGCACATGCTTGTTTAAACAAAGAGTTAATTCTCAACCGGCTCCATCATTCACAAGTTTTGTATTGGGAGGATTTTCACTTGCAAATCATCACCTTCTCATTTTTTATGGGCATATACGTCACGCAGCAGTTACTATCATCCAAGAGCATATAGGTTTGGGTATTGATCTATTGCACTATGGGCTCACGCAAGCCACAAGCTTCAACGATTGAATGTAGGTGTTCTTTAACTATTCAAGACATAGTTCTTTAACTATTCAAGACATACTTCAAATTTAAGAGAGGGATATGGATAGCAAGGAATCATGACCATGAGATTATGAGTGTTGAATTCATTTAGTTCAGGAGAAAAGCACTACGAAAGACACTCACCATGCATAACCTAAAGTCAAATTTTAGGAAGACACACATTTGGCCCTTAAACCCCAATGCATTTTCCTAAAGTAGGTGCCCAAGTAAGACTTTCTAGGTTTCAACTCAAGAAGCAAGTGTTGTTGAGAAGACATTGAGGCTATATCGGGTATACAGGAGAAACATGTGCAAGTTATATCAACGAAAAAAAAAAAGGTTTCATCTCAAGAAGCAATGTCATTGAGAACATACTAATGCTATAATGGATAAAAGAGGAACTCGTGCAATATATGTCAACATAAATATAAGAAGAATTAAATCAAAGTGTGGAATTTCAAACAATGTCACAAGTTGATGAAATACAACAAGGTCCACTGAACGAGGAGCGACTCTCTATGCCTATAGGTTTTACCTCGCCACTTGGATAAATAAGGGTGTCATGAACCTTGAAATTAACATCAATTACAAGAATGAAGAGGTGGGGATTTCAATGCCATCCCCTCCATCCACCCTTAATTTAATTGAGATGGTACATTTTATGCAATGTGGAGATTGCAATGCAAAAGATGATCTTTCCTATTTGGGGGAAATGAGGATTTTCATGATGAAAACATACAAGAAGTGGATTGAAATCAATTAGATAATAGGGAACCATTAGGGATCCAAGAAATTGGATCCCGCTTTAAATTCCTTAAGTAGCTATTACAGAGGTGCATGAAAACCCAAGGACACAAGGTGATGGTGCAATTTGGTTCAATTGCCACTCAAAGCATAACTTTAGATCAATATATTCAAATTTTCATTGTTCAAGAGAAAAGCAAGAAAAAATCGGAATAGGTAAAGCAATGCAAGAAACAAGAGATAAAGGATAAGAAGGAAGCTCTTATTGCAACAATATAAAGGAAGGAGTAAGAAAAAAGGACAAGGAACTGCAATGTCACACAAAGTAACACCAATGAATTTTATAAAAGCAACATAAGAATATACAATGGAGCAAGAATAAATTTCAAGTGGAGGACATAAAATAGAAGGATTTCAAGAGAGAAAGGAGGGAGTTAGAAATGTAGAGGCATCTAAGCAATCCATCAAACCTTTTGCTAGATTAATAGCCAATCCTAATGGAAATGATGACCATCCTAAGCCCAACTTTGGCACTTTTCACAATGCTCTAGTGGCTAGCACTCCAAGAACTAGCTCTCAAGTTCCATGTACACTAATTGGAGAGCAAGCAATGAGTGGCCCTCCATCAACTCACATTGCGAACAACCCATGTATAGGCATTAACAATAAAGTGTTAAGCTCATTTCCTAGGTGGATGGAAAATTGGGGATAATTTGAATTGGTTGTGAGTCTATTTCAAATACAAAGTCTATTTTTTTATTCCAAGTCTATTTTTTATTTGAGGTGTGTTAATGTTTTAGGTAGCACAATGTAGGTTTTTCTCATTTTCAATATGAGTGGATGTTGGAGGGAAATCATGAGTGAATTTATATTTTTGTAATGGTTATCAAGCTTGGATGTTCGAATTTTTCCCAGGTATTTTATTTTCAATGACATTTTATTATTATTATAGTACAATGGTATATTAATATGTTGATATTGAGTTCCACATTGGTCAGTGATAGGTACAAATAAAATAAGCATAAATAGACCACAAAGTGACATTAAAAAAAATAGGAACTTGATTATTGACTTCAAATTCTTGTGATTGGAAAATGGATGATTAAGCTAATGAAAATATAGAAGCCACTAAAAATTACCTTGTCAATTCATAAACAACTAAAAATGAAAATGCTTGACATATCACAATTAAGCATTGGAAAGCAATGCTTGATGATCTGGATTTATGTGAGAGATGAAATGAAAGAGCATATATAGAACCACATACATAAAGATATTGCAGCAAACACGGTGATATAGTAAACTCAAATTCTATTAAGTGAATGAAACATAATAGACTGTAAAATAAAAGCAACTAGAATGGGGATAGCTTTATCTTTGAGAACTTAGAGATGTGGCGGCCACACTCATTCACCACAAGCTGATTACAAAAGGAGTCTGAAAGGCCCTTTTATCTTAAGCATGAGTGCAAAAACGCTAAACATCTAAAAACCTAACCTTAGGAGATGAACCGTAAAAGAATTTGCGGGCCCCGAGGTGGCCCTCCATCAACTCACTTGTGACCAACCCATGTATAGGCATTAACAATAAAGGGTTAAGATCATTTCCTAGGTGGATGGAAAATTGGGGATAATTTGAATTGGTCATGAGTCTATTTCAGATACCAAGTCTATTTTTTTATTCCAAGTCTATTTTTTATTTGAGGTATGTTAATGTTTTAGGTAGCACAATGTAGGTTTTTCTCATTTTCGATATGAGTGGATGTTGGAGGGAAATCATGAGTGAATTTATATTTTTGTAATGATTAACAAGCTTGGATGTTTGAATTTTTCCTAGGTATTTTATTTTCAATGACATTTTTTATTATTATATTACAATGGTATATACCTATGTTCATATTGACTTCCACATTGGTCAGTGGTAGCTACAAATAAAATAAGCATTAATAGACCACAAACTGACATTAAAAAAAATAGGAACTTGATTATTGACTTCAAATTCATGTGATTGGAAAATGGATGATTAAGCTAATGAAAATATAGAAGATACTAAAAATTACCTTGTCAATTCATAGACAACTAAAAATGAAAATGCCTAACATATCACAATTAAGCATTGGAAAGAAGTGGCTTGATGATCCAGATTTATGTGAGAGATGAAATGAAAAGCATATATAGAACCACATACATACATATATTGCAGCAAACACAGTGATACAATAAACTCAAATTCTATTAAGTGAATGAAACCGAACATACCATAAAATAAAAGCAACTAGGATGGGTTTAAACGAACATCTATTTTTTAATTACTTTTCATAATATTTTATTTTATGAACCAACATGGATTTGTTTTAAATACTTTTCATAATTTTTTATTTTATGAGCCGACATGAATTTTTTTAATTATTTTGTTAGTAACAAACGTTACATCACAAATGTTACAACATATCCCCCATACTGGGCTGTAGAGCACCTTGTTTCTCTCGATGCAATTATGTTACTTTAAACGATAAAGCAACAACTAATTTAAAGTTAAAAACTACTCAAGTCACTCCACCCAATAACTATTTTAAAGCAACATCTATTCTACTTACAAACATAGTGAACTTGCAACAAATCATTCTCAAATGCGAGATTGCACTCCAATAAATTATCTTAATGTGTAAATGGCATTGACGAATAGAGTTCATTTCCTCCATTTACTCATCCACACAAAACTTATAGTGTGGTCAATATATTTGGTAGTAGTCACATTATTTTTTTGAATGCTTTCTAAGTTTTCATGTTCATACCATCTTATAATACATATAGACAAAAGAGATTAGTTTTTTCTCAAATGCTTCTAATTGTCTATTAATGTGACAATTTGTACCAATACAAACTACATCCTCTTTTTTAATAAGAAAACTATCATCAAATTATTTTCTAGATTATATACCAAAACCATTTTGACAAATATCATAGAAACTAGAATAAACAAGGCAAGTTATGCACACTCATCAACAATTATAATAAGTATAGGGTAGTCAACATATAAAAACGTAACAAGGAAGGTAACACAAGCCAATGGTAAAATAATTTAATACACCATTGCATTTCACACTTGTGCATAATACAATATTTTTCTAGTTTTTTCCTTTACTTATAATCCCTATAAATATAGTTTAGCATAAAAATGTTTGAATTTTAACTAGATTAATAAGGAATTTTAACTACACTAATAAGGAAATGCCCAATTGACCTTGTATTTAGATCAATTTTGAAACCACCCTAGTTCATTTTAAAATGTAAGCCAACATGGGGACATTAAAAACGAATCAAAATGGAAAAGGAACAATGATAATTCACTAGACCTCAAATCGGATGGTCATTAAAAGAAAGGACTTATAAGCAACAATATTTAAACTTACAAATCAATGATCCAACTAGGACTCAATGAATGGAAAAGACACAAAGATCAATATTCTTAAGGGTAAATCGATCATGGTTGGAAAGTTGTGGGTCGAACTTGGTTGATGTGGCATCCTAACCTAGTAAATGAAATGTACAAAATAGAGGAAATTTGGGGCCTGGGATGATATAAACCTCCAAAAGGTCATGGTAATGACATTGGGAGTGACATGCTCCTCGTCCAAAAGTTCATTTCAAGCTCCCAAATCTCCAGAAATGGTCCCTATGCTTTTGGAATGTTTCCTACAAGTTATAAAGCTTTTGAAACTTAGGAAATGCCGACGATGAGTTCCCTAACTCTCACGAGTGGTTCCTGTGCAATTAAGTGTTTATCCCTCATCTCTTCAACAAATGAATTCCCTAAACATGGAAACATTTTTTTAGATAATATGAAACATGTACATGTATTTATTTGATATATGCAAATGTTAAGAGACATTCAATTGTGGATTTAATCAAAGTTGGAAAGGGATGCATGTGTGAGTTAAATCGGAATAGGTAAAGCAATTGCGGATTTAATCAAAGTTGGAAAGGGATGCATGTGTGAGTTAAATTGAAATAGGTAAAGCAATGCAAGAAACAAGAGATAAAGGATAATAAGGAAGCTCTTATTGCAACAATATTAAGGAAGGAGTAAGAAAAAAAGGACAAGGAACTGCAATGTCACACAAAGTAACACCAATGAATTTTATAAAAGCAACATAAGAACATACACTGGAGTAAGAATAAATTTCAAGTGGATGACATAAAATAGAAGGATTTCAAGAGAGCAAGAAGGGAGTTAGAAATGTAGAGGCATCTAAGCAATCCATCAAACCATTTGCTAGATTAATAGCCAATCCTAATGGAAATGATGACCATCCTAAGCCCAACTTTGGCACTTTTCACATTGCTGTAATGGCTAGCGCTCCAAGAACTAGCTCTCAAGTTCCATGTACACTAATTGGACAGCAAGCAATGAGTGGCCCTCCATCAACTCACATTGCGAACAACCCATGTATAGGCATTAACAATAAAGTGTTAAGCTCATTTCCTAGGTGGATGGAAAATTGGGGATAATTTGAATTGGTTGTGAGTCTATTTTTTTATTCCAAGTCTATTTTTTATTTGAGGTATGTTAATGTTGTAGGTAGCACAATGTAGGTTTTTCTCATTTTCGATATGAGTGGATGTTGGAGGGAAATCATGAGTGAATTTGTATTTTTGTAATGGTTATCAAGCTTGGATGTTCGAATTTTTCCCAGGTATTTTATTTTCAATGACATTTTATTATTATTATAGTACAATCGTATATTATTATGTTGATCTTGAGTTCCACATTGGTCAGTGATAGGTACAAATAAAATAAGCATTAATAGACCACAAAGTGACATTAAAAAAAATAGGAACTTGATTATTGACTTCAAATTCTTGTGATTGGAAAATGGATGATTAAGCTAATGAAAATATAGAAGCCACTAAAAATTACCTTGTTAATTCATAAACAACTAAAAATGAAAATGCTTGACATATCACAATTAAGCATTGGAAAGCAATGGCTTGATGATCTGGATTTATGTGAGAGATGAAATGAAAGAGATATATAGAACCACATACATAAAGATATTGCAGCAAACACAGTGATATAGTAAACTCAAATTCTATTAATTGAATGAAACATAATAGACTGTAAAATAAAAGCAACCAGAATGGGGATAGCTTTATCTTTGAGAACTTAGAGATGTGGCGGCTATGCTCATTCATCACAAGCTGATTACAAACGGAGTCTGAAAGGCCCTTTTATCTTAAGCATGAGGGAAAAAACCCTAAACATCTAAAACCCTAACCTTAGGAGATGAACCGTAAATAAATTTGCGGTCCCCGAGGTGGCCCTCCATCAACTCACTTGTGAACAACCCATGTATAGGCATTAACAATAATGGGTTAAGATCATTTCCTAGGTGGATGGAAAATTGGGGATAATTTGAATTGGTCGTGAGTCTATTTCATATACCAAGTCTATTTTTTATTTGAGGTATGTTAATGTTTCAGGTAGCACAATGTAGGTTTTTCTCATTTTCGATATGAGGGGATGTTGGAGGGAAATCATGAGTGAATTTATATTTTTGTAATGATTATCAAGCTTGGATGTTTGAATTTTTCGCATGTATTTTATTTTCAATGACATTTTATTATTATTATATTACAATGGTATGTTCCTATGTTCATATTGTGTTCCACATTGGTCAGTGGTAGCTACAAATAAAATAAGCATTAATAGACCACAAACTGACATTAAAAAAATAGGAACTTGATTATTGACTTCAAATTCATGTGATTGGAAAATGCATGATTAAGCTAATGAAAATATAGAAGATACTAAAAATTACCTTGTCAATTCATAGACAACTAAAAATGAAAATGCATGACATATCGCAATTAAGCATTGGAAAGTAGTGGCTTGATGATCCAGATTTATGTGAGAGATGAAATGAAAAGCATATATAGAACCACATACATACATATATTGCAGCAAACACAGTGATACAGTAAACTCAAATTCTATTAAGTGAATGAAACCGAACAGACTATAAAATAAAAACAACTAGAATGGGGATAGCTATATCTTTGAGAACTTAGAGATGTGGCAGCTACTCTCATTCATCACAAGATGATTACAAAAGGATTCCAAAGGGCCTTTTTATCTTAAGCATGAGGGAAAAAACCATAAACATCCAAAAACCTAACCCTAGGAGATGAACCATAAAAAGTTTTACGAGCCTAGAGGTGGTTAGTTGAGGTGTCAACTTCTCGTGGCATAACTTTGCATACGATATCCATTTAGGGTGCTTGGTAGCCCATTGGAAAGTTCTATCTGATAAGTACACATTTTTCCCATCCCAACATTCCTTAGGCTATGTTTGGATTGCGGTGTCACCAAAAAATGTCATTTAGGGCCTCAAAATTCCCCCAAAATTTTTGGACATGAAAATTCATAAAAAAATGCCAAATTGGAAATACTATTTTTAGCTAGTGGAATAGGCGGGTGGCCACCGATATCCATCTAGATCACTTGATCTAAAATAACACAAAGAACCAAGTATCGATATTCTAGTTCTTTCCAAACATACAAGGAGATTTCAAATGATTAAATGAGATTATAATGTATAAAAAGCTCAAAATTAAGGTTAGCACAATCTATCTTTGTTAAATAAAACTAAGCTAAGAACTTGATGGCATTCGTTTTCTCCTTTTTCACTTTATATTTGAAAATTATTTTGTATTTCAATAATGCTAATGGTTCTAAAATATAAATAAGCCAAGTTTGTGGCATTGAATCCCTAATTGTTGAATCCAAATGAACCCCTGACTATTAAAGCCATAAAAGAAAAGGCCAAGATTACTTCCACCCATCACTGCATTTTAAAAAGATTAAATAAAGATTAAATATCTGAATCATATATTGTAGCACTTATACATAGAAAATGAGCTACATGCTCACATTCCACCTTGGTAAAGAGATAAATATTACTAGCCAACAGAAGAAGAAGCAACCACTAAAAATGTGTATAAAAAATCCCAAATCTATCCACAGAGGAAGCTACTGAAATTACTCAAGCTAAAACTCTAAAAGTTGAAAAGACTAAATTAGTTTATCCACTTTGTATCCAAATTCCATCTGCAAAAGATGGTTATTGATGAAGCACTATTTCATGTGAGGAGAAAAACAACATGGTTAAATTCATAAAGCAAGATTATATAAATCCCCATATCCCATGAACATTATAAGAGTAAGAGTATATAGTGCTCGATGCGTAATTATTAAATTCCCTTGACATATAAACAATATACCTAAAATGACAATATATTAGCTCAATTTGTTAATGGAAATGATACAAATGTGTAGAATTCAATTTCCATGTAACTTGGCGTGCATACTCAAACAAGAAAGAAACAATGAACAAAAAATGAACTCCATTAGTGATAGTGATATGCACCATTGATTTATAACCAAAAAAACAACATGAATCAAATGATAGGAATCAACATATGAATAAATTGTAGTGCCCCTCCTCTAGATCCTTCCTGTTTAACCTGAAACTCAACCACTTGATACAAAAGAGATTAGAAAGCATAACGACTCGATAAATAAACTAAATAAATGAATAAACTAGCAAATTAAAACAAACCATAACCATAACCAGCAAAGCTCGTTTAACCATAGGCGAAGCAACCGTTAGCTCCGCCACCCAACCATAGGCTCATGCTTTCAGTCGCATGGCCTCCCCCGAGCTTTGGGTCGTAGAGCTCACACACGTTTTTCAGAAATCCAGCTTGGGTTTCCCTTCCCACCAGGATTTCTTAGCCAAACCCTTAGATAGCAGCAAGTCTTTGAGGCATTCGAAAATTACGACAATCGTCCAAATTATCGGCCTTTACCCATTCCCTAAGCCTTCCTTATAAAGGAAAATCTCCTGCGACACATGTCGCTTCATGCATAATTAAATATTTTTAATTAATTATTTAATTAAAACACTCACCCATCCAAGTGTCAGTTTCTCTGGGAAGTGCACCTACATCCCTAAGTTTGCTCTAGTTTGTCCCCCAGATATTTTAATCAACTTCTAGCTTTTAGTTGACTAGGTGTCTAATCTTAGGATTCTATTTTGCTTATAAATAATGATTTCTATTATTTTAAATGCTCAACAAAAACAACTATTCATGTGCAAATGTCTAAACTATTTTTTTTTTATGCATTTGCTAAGTAATAATCTAGAGTTATTCTCCTAAGTTTTTATGCAGTTTAATTTAACAATCAAACTCACTAGGATCACGGTGCCGCGCCGTTGGGCTCCTGGTTCCTTAACTTTAATTCTCTGACATGGCACCACTCCGTCGGGTCCAGTCATCCATGGTTTCCATTCCTTGGCATGGTACCGCATCGTTGGGTCCTTGCGTCCATTCTTTCATTTCTCGACAGGGTACCGCATCGTTGGGCCCTTCTGCCACCATATTTCCGTTTTGACTTGCGGGAATTATTGTAGGGATTTTAGGAATCGTTACCATCCATCCTCCGTCTACATGCTATCTAGGGACTAATGGCGCTGAGGAGTGAGTCCGTTCTCACTGCGCGCCCCTCAACTCGTACGTGACCAGCTCTGTCGTGGCCTACCTCGTACGCCCTCACGCATTCCTCTTGAGCAAGCGGATCAGTGCTTATCTGCTCATGCGTGGTATTCTTGTCAGAAGTCGACATCGTCGTCGCTCCCCCTGTGTGTGATTTACCCGTACTCTACGACCCTTCATATTCCTTTGTGTGTCCTTCGGTGAACCGTTTCACCTGTCGCTACACACATTTCTCACAACATAAATCATTATTTTATTGATTTACAATCAATCGTAATCATAAATATACTCAAAATAAAATCATAGGGTTATTTTATTAATGTTTCAAACAGTCGGGTGACTCAGTAGGTGCCCTCAATGTCTACAGTAGTCTAGGGGCACTACATACACCCCTACTTATTTAGAACTTCGTCCCGAAGTTCAAAATAAAAAAATGGAAAGTTATGACACATCTCAGTTGCGTCCTCCCAAATCGTAGAGCTAGGACTGTAACTGTCCTACTGCACTTTGACTTGATCAAACAGGGCTAATCATTAAGCAAGATGTAATCAATCAATTATCCCACTCCACATGTATAATTTAATTTCTTAATTCATTTATCAATTATTGTCGTCATTCCCATCTTCAGGTTTTCCTCAATCAGTTAAGACATAACAAGGCTCAAGAGACCATTATATCAAAGTTTTTCAGTCGGGTCACTCGACAGGTGCCCTTAAGGTCCACAGTCATTCTAGGGGCATTACATACACCCCCTCCTAAATAGAACTTCGTCTCGAAGTTAATTTTTTTTTGTTCTTGTACTTTCGATGCTAGGCATTATCTTTTTTTAATATTCTCATCCCCATGTCATTGTATTCTAGTTTTCTCCAATAATCATGGATATAAGCACAAGTGGTTAAAGTCATTAGCTCCAATATCATCTAGTATGGTTACAATACACCCTCAGGAACTTAATCGTAACTTCGTATCATATCAATCCGATAATACATTCCATAATTGTCAGTTCCAACTAGATTTTCTATATCTCTTATTCATTCACGAAGGTCCATGATGTCCAAATTTTCAACAAGCTCCATTGCATCAAAAGCCACCCAATAATTTATAAACATAACAAATCCAAACAAGGATTCAAATCTATTTGGTTATCCTCCTGAGAAGGTAAACATCATAAAATATTCGATAAGATATAATCACGGTTTTAACAAATCAGGAGAGACCCTCAAATTGCCCCAATCCAAATTCCATAAGACCACTTCCGAATCCCAAAATGTCGGTTCTCAATTCGATAGGATTCCTAGGGCCGGAACTTAACGATTTAGTCGAACATATTAAAATCTATCTGTTAGTCCTTTCATTAGTATCATCATTCGAGGTTAATGAGATTGTCACACCCTTACCTCATTTCATCATTCATGTCATCGTAAGACCACTTCGTTAGTTTCATCAATTCGTACAATGTTTGTTTTCTTAACCCCATCGAGTTTCATCTCGATGGCTACTTGTTGTTGAGGTCAGCTCGTCATACCGATCACATTGATATCTCATTTTCAAATTTTTAAGTTTGTTTCGCTCCCTCAACAATCTCTTAAAGTATCGTCAATCTGAGTATCTTGGTATCTTGTTAGTCAAAATTTATCGATTTTTTTCATCATATAGTAAATTCACCACATATATATCCATCTACTTGTCTACTCATCATGGCTATGTAGGAAAGTTTTAAATATCTCCGGTCTTTGTTCCTTTCTCTAGTTATCGATACAATCTCTAATCGACCATTTGCTTTCTTAGTTGGCATATTTTAGGCTCTTTATAATTGTTACTATTTCACTTGTTGTATATGTATTCAACAACAATGGCCAAGATCACCCATATTTCTTTCATGTAACCCAACCAACATTAGTTGATCTTAGTTAGCATCATGATTACATTTTAGCTAAGAGATCAATCTTTCCTAGTCACTTTCTTCCTTCTCTATAGTTAAGTATAACTATCATGTTTAAAACAATGTCTGAATTTCAAAATAAGAATTTACCCTTCCCAATTCAGTTCTTCACTACATACCTTAACCATTACTAAACTTATCTTACATGCCACCTCTCTCTTCTCATAATCCAAAGTATAATTAAATATTGGAGTGCCATTTACTTAGTATAATCTCAGATTTTTATAAACAACGTTATGCAAGGTTTTCTTCTCTTCCTAACTTAAGCACAGTTAAGATTCTATAATTCAAGTAAGTTTAACTTCTCTCTTTTCACAATTCAAAGCAAAATTACAAACTAGTAGTGCATACCCGCGAAGCCATCGCCTTGATTTCATAAAATAAGCATTTACAACCAATCTATAAAATTCTTGACGCATAACCCATCATCAAAGTATATGAACCCTGAATACCATTCAACTTACATACTAGCAAATTTAGAGGAGAATAATTATAACCTGTTCGAGAAGCTGGAAGTATCCTTGCCGAAGGAGAAGAAGTAAAACCGCAGATCTGATTTTTCCACGTCGATCTCCATGACTCACTGACGAAAGGTAGAGTCTCTCAACCTGAGCAAGTGAATTTTTTTTTCTTTTTTTTGTACTAACAACCTTCGTAGCAAGTGTATGTCATAAACTTAGCTTAGAAGACAATTATCACCATTCGTATCCGATCTTATTATAGAACAATAATTAGAATAACAATCATAACTCATGATTTAATTACTTAGCCATAACTAAATCATTTAATACACATATATTCTTCTCTTCTTTAGCTTACTAAAATCCATCTACACAATCATTCAAGTTTCCCATTCTATAAGATTCCTAATCACCTTACGACATGGCGTGAAGTTAAGATTGGTATTTTTCTTAGAAGTGAATCCTAGAACAAAATCAAGTAATACTTTGAAAACGCCGCAATACCATACTTCGAAAGAACAACCTTTTATCTTAGTTCCTAGTTACCCCTAACATTAAGGGAAAGTAATACAAGCATTACCCATGATCTTTCTAATCACACTTTCTTTCATAAGATGTAACCATAAGACTACTTGCTCCTCAAATGAAATGTAAAACATAAAAGTGCATTTCTATCGATATTTGTAGAGATTTGCTTAATATGTTTCAATCCTCATATTGCTACTATTAGCATAAGTCATTATATACATTTCTTCTCAATCAAGTAGAAAGGCACCTATCCTGCTTTCCATTCAAATGCTATTATAATATTTTTAAAATTGAAAATACATAACCCTTTTCCATCCAATTAGCAACCTATTTCAAATAAAGTAATTATAACATATGCACAATTTCAACATATTACAATATACTAATCACATCTCCTAGTATCTTTTTCAATTGGGATATTCTAATATAAATCTTCACCATTAAATGATCTAATTCTTTAAAATCAATATGCAGTCTATTTTAAATAAAGTGTGTGCAAGTAATCAATTTAAACATTTATTTAGTTTATTTATCGAGTCGTTATGCTTTCTAATCTCTTTTGTATCAAGTGGTTGAGTTTCAGGTTAAACAGGAAGGATCTAGAGGAGGGGCACTACATTTGGTATCAGAGCTGGTCGAGCCTTGAGGGCACCAGACTCATATTAGTATCTTTTTCAATTGGGATATTCTAATATAAATCTTCACCATTAAATGATCTAATTCTTTAAAATCAATATGCAGTCTATTTTAAATAAAGTGTGTGCAAGTAATCAATTTAAACATTTATTTATTTATTTTCTTATTTTCTTATTTACCCTTTTTTTTTCTTTTTCTTTTTTATAAAAAAAACACTCATATAATAATTTAAAGGTTGCATATTCTTCTTTATTCTATTTTAACTATGCATATTTGACACCTATTAAATTGCTACCTAAATTCAACTTCCTCTAATAATCTATATATGAATATACAATATATACTCTCATTTATTAACTTAATAAAAGATGCATGAAATCTCCATTTTAAAATCATTAAAATTTAGAATAAGAATTAGTGCACTTTTTCTTTCTACAACTTCAAACATAAATGCACCTTATGCATGTTAACTAATACAAGAGTTATTTTTTACTCAAATGGAACAAGCATAAATTATTCAATGTAAAAAGCTATTATTCATTCAAATGGAACAACATACTTTTAACTGATAAAAGAGTTATTCTTTACTCAAATGGAACAAGCATAAATTATTCAATATAATAGCTAATCTAGTGACACCTCATATTCTACCTACATACTCTAATAAGACTTATTTATCTTTTGAACATTGCACTCATATAAACCATTTATAATAACTATTTGAGAGACACATCATATTCCAATTGCATATTCTAATATGGTAATTACAAGTCTTATATATCCTTGAAACAATATATATATATTTATTATTTCGTAAACCATATCCAAATGATAGTATAATAATATCCAAATGATAATATAATAGTCATTAAAATTATTTTAATGAACGAGCTCTACTCATGCAAACTGTATGTATATATGTATGAATATAAAAGGTCTCTTTCTAAAATTTATTATAAGGATTTATAATACATAAGTTTACGAATTCATTTAAAGGAGGCTTGTAATTATCTAATCTTCTATAGTGTCCGTCACACCAATCGCTATAACTTTTCTGCTTTCCCCGTTTTTGTTTTTTTTAAGCCGACAGAGTAACCACATAGTCCGATCTTGCTGTCATCTTTAGTGCATATGAACGCCAAATAAGGATATGAATATCTACGGATTTTGTAGAACAATGCTGAACTAAAATATTAGAGCTCGGTGAGATGAGAGTATCGAACGGGTGACAGAGTTATGGATTCGTAGGATGACAAAATTTTCGAGCTCGTCGAGATGAGAGATGAAGGCGTAATACCTTATTAGGAAGCGTTCATAATCTGAAGGTTTCAGATCTCAAATGAATGGGAATTCAAATTAAGAATGGAGATAAACATAAAAGAAATTCGTATCCCTGATAAATTTACAGATGAAAAACGCCTCTCTTGACAGGTTAAAGCATAAGTTTACATAATCGATTTTATAGATAATGATACAAATGGAAAACGCCTCAAACAGTAGATCCCCACAGAGAAAATACAAATGCTGAATTGGAATGCTATGAAATTTGCAGTCAAACGCTAAGATTTAGATTCAGATCAAACGCCATGACCTAGAATTGGATCAACCCGATTTTAAAGAGCAATTTTAAAATCAACTTACCAGATCTGGAAAGAACGGTAATTCAGTAATTTTTCCTTCTTCTTGTTTTCATGCAGCAGAACACGCAGCATAGCATTTGAATTCTTCTGCAATTGAAATTAAATGCTCCAATTCGAAAACAGGGTTTTAAAATAAATAATTACAGAGTTTGAATAACACGGGCGTTGATAGATTGAAAACTTAATAATTATTTTCCCAATGGAATCGCACAGGTGTTGGCAGATTGAACTTAATAATCAATTTCCAAAATGAAAACGCACAGGCGTTGGCAGATTGACAACTTAATAATTATTTTCCAAGTGGGATTTGCACAGGTGTTGGCAGTTGAATCTTAATGATCATTTTCCAAATAAATCGCACAGGTGTCTTTCCTTAGATTTGGACGATTCTGGCAGTCGAAGTTGAAATACACGAATTCAAATATGCGTCTCATCAATAATGCATTGAGTTTTAGCAAGATTAGGTCCGCTGAAAGGAATTCGATCTCATGAACGGGGATTGTTAAAGTTTAAATAAAAACCTACTATGATTCTGGAAAACACCCTTCATCATGAAACACACAGAATTTCTAGTATCTTAAATAAAATTCGTGACACAATTTTGGAATGGCCTGCCTTCATCATGAAACACAGGGAATTTTTTTTTTTAAAACTCAAGTAAAATTCGTGATACAATTCTGGAGGTCGCCTTCATCATAAAACACAGAGCATTTTTAATAGCTCAGATCGACCTCAAGAAAACAACAACAATTCTGGAACACATAAAGGATGCAAACAGAGTTCTAATTCTTGGATCCAAATCGTCCCGATGAAAAAAATTATTCTGGAAACACATAAGCAATATACACAGGTTTTAAATAATTTTGAACCAAATTGATCTTGAAGGAATAAATCTGGAAACGTTGGTCAAATTAAAATGGATACAAGAGGATGTAATGATCAAACTACAATTCATATTACAAATTCTGGAACTTGTCATTCAATCCCGAATTTGGAAATACAGAGATTTTTCAAAGTTCGAGTGTCAATCAAGTGTAAGCAAGCAATTATAATTCGTTTTGTGGATCTTGGAAATACGCAACCATTTTGGGAATGGAATACCAAACGTAAGGTTTTAATGGACAGTTTTATAATTCATGTTAAGATCTTTGGAGACGATAATAACAGTTGGACTAATACGGATTTTAAAGAACAAAACACAAGTCAATCTGCTAGATATTAAAAGAAAATAGGATCAACGCAGGTTTTACAGAACAATTTAAAAAAATCAATTTATATTAGCCTGGAAACGCCTACGAACGCAGACATTTAAAGAGTAGTTGTAATTCGATGCATTGACCTGGAAACACCATTAAAAATGAAATACAGAATTTTATTAAATTCCAAATTAAACCTTAATGCAGAGAGACAAGGTTTCATTCAGCGATTTTAGATTCAAGTTTAATAATCTAAGTTTCAAGCCAGAGTCGTAGATCCAAAATCGATCTCAAATTAAAATTCAAGTCCAAGGCAAGATGCAGATCGGATTCGATCTTATGTTTGGAATCGCAGAGATTAGGGGGTACAGGGTCAGATTCGCACAACTGAAATCCTGGAATAGTGCAGGGGATAGCGAAATGTGGATCTCTGTCCTTATTGGGGTAGACGCAGAGACAAGATCAATTTGTAATTCAATTTATTGGAATTGGAAAAGTCAACAAAATGAGATCAACGCAGAGTATAAAAATCAAATGCAATTCAATCAATAGATCTGGAAACGTCCACAGTGATGGGATCGACACAGAGTTTTAAAATCAAATTGTAATCCAATTTATTAGAGTTGGAAACAACAATAAAATGGGATCAACGCAGAGCATAAAAATCGAAATGCATCACCGGCACTAAAACATTCAACAGATTTCGAAGGAAGTAGAGGGTTATTGAAACTCACAATAGCAGATCCTGGAAACGCCCACGGTTGAATTTACAAGAAATTATACAGATTTAAATTTCGAGTCGATTTAAAAGAAATCTTGGGTTCATCAGAAATTGGATATACAAATACTGTAATCGACCTTCCCATCGAGTCTCTCACATAACTCTTAACAATTAAAAGAAATATATATATAATAAGAAACAGAGTTATTATTTTGATGTACCAATCGAGTTTCATACAGAAACAGAGTTGTACATTCCTATTAACCAGATAGATTCATAAGCATAAGAAGAATGCAGAGATCAGAGTTTATTTCTTACAAAACCAGGTCGATATTTATTAAAGAAAATCGATATCCATCTCTATACAAAAAAAAATTAACTAAAAGAACAATGTACCTGATTCGGTGGTTGAATTTCAGATTGAGTAGATAGTTGTAGCTGCAGCTAAATCGACCATCCGATTTCAACCTTGACGAAGATACCGACAACCCCTTTGGTTGAAATATGAGTCTGGTGCCCTCAAGGCTCGACCAGCTCTGATACCGAATGTAGTGCCCCTCCTCTAGATCCTTCCTGTTTAACCTGAAACTCAACCACTTGATACAAAAGAGATTAGAAAGCATAACGACTCGATAAATAAACTAAATAAATGAATAAACTAGCAAATTAAAACAAACCATAACCATAACCAGCAAAGCTCGTTTAACCATAGGCGAAGCAATCGTTAGCTCCGCCACCCAACCATAGGCTCATGCTTTCAGTCGCATGGCCTCCCCCGAGCTTTGGGTCGTAGAGCTCACACACGTTTTTCAGAAATCCAGCTTGGGTTTCCCTTCCCACCAGGATTTCTTAGCCAAACCCTTAGATAGCAGCAAGTCTTTGAGGCATTCGAAAATTACGACAATCGTCCAAATTATCGGCCTTTACCCATTCCCTAAGCCTTCCTTATAAAGGAAAATCTCCTGCGACACATGTCGCTTCATGCATAATTAAATATTTTTAATTAATTATTTAATTAAAACACTCACCCATCCAAGTGTCAGTTTCTCTGGGAAGTGCACCTACATCCCTAAGTTTGCTCTAGTTTGTCCCCCAGATATTTTAATCAACTCCTAGCTTTTAGTTGACTAGGTGTCTAATCTTAGGATTCTATTTTGCTTATAAATAATGATTTCTATTATTTTAAATGCTCAACAAAAACAACTATTCATGTGCAAATGTCTAAACTATTTTTTTTTTATGCATTTGCTAAGTAATAATCTAGAGTTATTCTCCTAAGTTTTTATGCAGTTTAATTTAACAATCAAACTCACTAGGATCACGGTGCCGCGCCGTTGGGCTCCTGGTTCCTTAACTTTAATTCTCTGACATGGCACCACTCCGTCGGGTCCAGTCATCCATGGTTTCCATTCCTTGGCATGGTACCGCATCGTTGGGCCCTTGCGTCCATTCTTTCATTTCTCGACAGGGTACCGCATCGTTGGGCCCTTCTGCCACCATATTTCCGTTTTGACTTGCGGGAATTCTTGTAGGGATTTTAGGAATCGTTACCATCCATCCTCCGTCTACATGCTATCTAGGGACTAATGGCGCTGAGGAGTGAGTCCGTTCTCACTGCGCGCCCCTCAACTCGTACGTGACCAGCTCCGTCGTGGCCTACCTCGTACGCCCTCACGCATTCCTCTTGAGCAAGCGGATCAGTGCTTATCTGCTCATGCGTGGTATTCTTGTCAGAAGTCGACATCGTCGTCGCTCCCCCTATGTGTGATTTACCCGTACTCTACGACCCTTCATATTCCTTTGTGTGTCCTTCGGTGAACCGTTTCACCTGTCGCTACACACATTTCTCACAACATAAATCATTATTTTATTGATTTACAATCAATCGTAATCATAAATATACTCAAAATAAAATCATAGGGTTATTTTATTAATGTTTCAAACAGTCGGGTGACTCAGTAGGTGCCCTCAATGTCTACAGTAGTCTAGGGGCACTACATAAATACATCTATGATATCAAAATTTAATCAAAAGGACACTACCAATGAAGGTATCATGAATAATAGATGTTATGCTAAACTTGAAGTAACCACTCCAAAGAATAATGATATAATGGGAGGTTGTCTAAATAAATTCCTTTCACACATTACCCTCTGCTTATTAATTTACTTAGTTTTTACCTAATAACAATTATTTATGTTTTCAGATAGTGAACTATCATATGCATGTACTATTTGTAAATTCAAGCCCTTTTCATAAAGAGAATTCACTATATGTGATTAAAATCCTATATAATTTGACACATACAAACCAAATATTCCATAATCCAAAAATATAGGTTGAAGAAAACTTGCATGGTAAGTTATTTTATTTGTGTGCTTTAGAATGGACACATACTTCTTATGAGTACCAAAGAGGATCCACAAATACTAAAAATCATGCCTATTCTGGACGTAAAAATAGTCCGACTTTGTTATTACACCAGCATAGATCCATCTTAAACCCGTATCTATCAAGCACCGAGAAGGATCTCATTTCTTGAGGTGTATTTCTTTTTTTAAATTTAAATTCAAGAAATTTGATCTATCTTGATTGATAGATCTGGGTTTAAGTTTGAAGTTTTTATTTTATAAACGAACATCTATTTTTTAATTACTTTTCATAATATTTTATTTTATGAACCAGCATGGATTTTTTTTAAATACTTTTCATAATTTTTTATTTTATGAGCCGACATGAATTTTTTAAATTATTTTGTTAGTAACAAACGTTACAACATCTCCCCATACTGGGCTGTAGAGCACCTCGTTTCTCTCGATGCAATTATGTTACTTTAAATTATAAAGCAACAACTAATTTAAAGTTAAAAATTACTCAAGTCACTCCACCCAACAACTATTTTAAAGCAACATCTATTCTACTTACAAACATAGTGAACTTGCAACAAATCATTCTCAAATGCGAGATTGCACTCCAATAAATTATCTTAATGTGTAAATGGCATTGATGAATAGAGTTCATTTCCTCCATTTACTCATCCACACAAAACTTATAGTGTGGTCAATATATTTGGTAGTGGTCACATTATTTTTTTGGAATGCTTTCTAAATTTTCATGTTGATACCATCTTATAATACATATAGACAAAAGAGATTAGTTTTTTCTTAAATGCTTCTAACTGTCTATTAATGTGGCAATTTATACCAATACAAACTACATCCTCTTTTTTAATAAGAAAACTATCATCAAATTATTTTCTAGCTTATATACCAAAACCATTTTGACAAATATCATAGAAACTAGAATAAACAAGGCAAGTTATGCACACTCATCAACAATTATAATAAGTACAGGGTAGTCAACAAATAAAAACCTAACAAGGAAGGTAACACAAGCCAATGGTAAAAGAATTTAATAAACCATTGCATTTCACACTTGTGCATAATACAATATTTTTTTAGTTTTTTCCTTTACTTATAATCCCTATAAATATATTTTATCATAAAATGTTTGAATTTTAACTAGATTAATAAGGAATTTTAACTAGACTAATAAGGAAATGCCCAATTGACCTTGTATTTAGATCAATTTTGAAACCACCCTAGTTCATTTTAAAATGTAAGCCAACATGGGGCCATTAAAAACGAATCAAAATGGAAAAGGAACAATGATAATTCACTAGACCTCAAATTGGATGGTCGTTAAAACAAAGGACTTACAAGCAACAATATTTAAACTTACAAATCAATGATCCAACTAGGACTCAATGAATGGAAAAGACACAAAGATCAATATGCTTAAGGGTAAATCGATCATGGTTGGAAATTTGTGGGTCGAACTTGGTTGATGTGGCATCCTAACCTAGAAAATGAAATGTACAAAATAGAGGAAATTTGGGGCCTGGGATGATATAAACCTCCAAAAGGTCATGGTAATGACATTGGGAGTGACATGCTCCTCGTCCAAAAGTTCATGTCAAGCTCCCAAATCTCCAGAAATGGTCCCTATGCTTTTGGAATGTTTCCTACAAGTTATAAAGCTTTTGAAACTTAGGAAATGCCGATGATGAGTTCCCTAACTCTCACGAGTGGTTCCTGTGCAATTAAGTGTTTATCCCTCATCTCTTCAACAAATGAATTCCCTAAACATGGAAACATTTTTTTAGATAATATGAAACATGTACATGTATTTATTTGATATATGCAAATGTTAAAAGACATTCAATTGTGGATTTAATCAAAGTTGGAAAGGGATGCATGCGTGAGTTAAATATTTCTATGAATATGATGGTTATTGATGTCATTTGTTAAATAAAAGTGAAATGATAGGGTAGATTAGTTCATAACCTTGCTATTTCAAACCATTTTTACACACAAATATGACAGAGCTTTTAGAATTTACAAGACATTCGAAAGATGAGACATAATTGTAATTGAGCACAATTATATTAAGGTTTCTTATCTTGATCATGTGTTTGCATTTTCTTGGAAGGTTGGGAGAGGTGACACATGTGTCTTAGTTGTTGATGGTATCGCTCTGTGATTTCTCGATCATGTTATAAGTGTTTATCTATTAAAGTTAGATATTTTATTTTACTTTTATGATGTGGTTACTCTTATGTATATATTTGTGCTCAATCTTGGTAGGTCTTTAAAATATTAATTGCTATGTGACTTTGTATTGTTTTAAATATTTTTTTTATTTGTATTGAATAGCCATTCATTTACAACACTCATAAGTGATCATCTACAACACTCATAAGTGATCCATGATTGAATGCTTAGGGGAATCAATGAATCCACAACCACTACTACAATGCATTTATATTACATATACAAGTCCTATATTATGGTAAGACAAATACTAATGCTAATTAGTTATAGAAATGAACTATTACATCAACATACACAATTGGCACAAAGATCTTGGTAAATTATCAACTCCATGATTTCATTAATAGAATATGAGTTTGTACAACAATGATATAAACAACATGAGGTTTGATTCAACTAAAATCTACCTACTCACTAGCTCTACAACAACCACCAACAACACTTGATTACATTCAAACTAAGGTGTATAAATAATGCATGCTTGAGGGAGGTTTATACTAGATATGTTGATTTCTATATGGGTATCTATGAATTTTGATAAGGAGATTCAATAGAATTCCATCTTTCTAAAAGTTCATTTTCACAATTCTTATGAAGAGTACATTAGAGCATCAACCAAAAAACATTATGGTGCCTTGGGCTTGGTTCTCACAGTGTGGATATGATTGATACTCTTTTCCCACATGCTTCAAATTTTAGTTTAGTAAATGGCTCCTTTTCTGATAGGATCATTTTGCATTAATCTAGTAGGCAAGGTTTTCCATTGGATTTTTACTTGTATGTTGCATCAACAGATGCATTGTACCATCTATTAGAAGCGACCGATATCCATGGGTATCTCTTTTGAGAGTTTCTAATGTGGCCAATAACCATTTTGTTGATGGATCCCTTATCTTAGTTAAGCTAGATCATGCGTCATTTGATTCGACTAGAAATCACTTGGAAATATTTTTTTCTTCTTCAAGGGTTGTGGCAAGTGATTAAAAGTCCAAATTTTAGCTTACTATACTTAAGGATCCTCTAGACTAGATTCCTATAGATTGGAATTTTATTCTCCTGGGGATGATTTTTAGATATATCAAGATCCATTTTTCTATTGGTCTCTCTACTTTAGATATGTTGGATTTGTGTCTACAAGGATTTCAAGTGAATATTCAGTACTAGTAGTATAAATACTTCCCCTCTGTTGCAAGTTGACAATTGTGTCTAAATTCTCCAGATTCCCATGTTTACTATGCATCTTGTTTCTCCCTAACCACACTCAATTTGGTTAATTTGAGAAAAATTTGAGGGCTTTTCTTTGAGTCAAATATGGAGAGAGATGCTTAACAATGGTCCCTTGGCATGTATGTATCCTTCCAAATAATGAGGGTGGACTAGGTTTAATAGATGTAATAACTTCACTCGATACCTAGCGAACATGCCAATATGGAGCCGGAAACTACATGATCATTGTGTTGTTGAAATCCCTAGATTTTAATCTCTAAGAATCACAAGAAAAATTATTTTTACTATGCAAATATCTTTTGGGCTTGGAGTCTAGATCATATTAGATAGAGTGGAGAATGCTTGCATGAAAAAATGCCCTTATAATATCGGATAGGTTAAATCTTTTTGAGTTTCTGAAACCTTATTCCTTCATAAAAGAAATAGACAACAAAGATTTAGATGTTAGGACCTGTTTGGTGGGATTGGAGGTGGCCTTTTGATAAGCCAATTAATCTTTGTGATACCAAGAAACGTTATATCTCTTGTCATAAGTGAATGCTTATAGCCTTGATTTTGAACCCTAGATGAGTTTCTTTGGAACTTGAAATAACATGGATTGAAAGATTGCATAGTGTCATCCCTTAAGAATCTCATTTACACTTTTAGTTTTTGCATCTAATTATTTATCATGTGCTCTATTGAAGGAAAAATGTCACAAGAGTGAGCAATCCTCCTTGTTATCCTTGCTGGTTGCAACCGAGGAAACAATTGTAAGTGTTGATTAGTAGACCATACACCAATAGGCTAAAACAAAACTCAATAAATAACAATAAAATGAAAGATTAACAAGTGATCATAACATAAAAAGACAAAGGGTGAGTTAACTTCAACCATATAGTATTTTCCCAATGGAAAAGATTGTTTACAAATTGTGTCACCTAGAAGAATGTAGCTCCAATGGAACCCAACAATATCCCTTAGGGATGGGTCCTTTTGAACTCTCTCAATTGCTTGATAACTAACTTGGAATGATGAGGAGAAACACTTGCTTATTGGGGAAGACAAAGGAGATTTGAATTCCAAATGATGATAAGAAGGGGAATACAAAATTATCACTCAAGTCAATTCTTGTAGCATAACCTTTCCCTAAATTTCTCTTCTTGAATGCATGTGCATGTCTTTCTTTTATGGCCAAATGGAGGTATTGAAACATCTAGTTCCCAATGTGAATGCTCCATCCCATGAAGTGATCCTCCAAGTACAAGAAGGGGTCTATTGAATGTTCCCAATCATGTGAAGAGGCTCATTCAATTTTTTAGAGCCAAGGAATGCTACCGCGATCCTTGAATGCGGAGGGAAGGGATAGCGGTCCTATCATTGGTACAACTGTAGAGGTTTCGATATAATAGTCATGAAAATTTATGTGGGTTTCAAAACAAAAGTCGCACGATTATCCAAAATAATTAACTTTGATAATTAGAAGGTCCAATACTCATTGTAAATTGGATGAGGGTGATGCTATGAGTTGCATGTTGTATGTTGATGATGTTCTTCTGTAATATTGGCTGAAATGTCACATGTGTATGAAATTTAGGTGATAATAGATGCCCCCGGATCATTATTTGGATATATCAAACTTTTGATGGCATCCCATTGGTGTAAGTATTTCTTGCATTTTCTTTAGACTGTTGCATTCATGTAACCTTTTACATTTATTGATTGCCACAATTGGTTTTTTTTTTCCTTCAGCGGTACATTTAATGTATTCATATTTACAATATGAATTATGGGTAGTTTATAATCAACATAGGATGTTCATAAAGTGAAATCATTAAACTACCTTGTATTAACTTGCAGGGTATTTTTTAAGGATTCCAATAGCATACCTAAGTATATAGTAATCTAGGCGATTATTTTGGATTGAAAAATTCATATATATAGATAGGTAGGCGAAAGTTAAATATGAAACATACAATTTAGTACTAAAAATTGTAAATTTTAGTGAAAATAACAATAAAAAAACATATTTTATGTAAATATAGGTCATATTAAAGAGTAAAAATGACCAAATAATGAATTTATTTTTTGAAAAAAAAGCCCGAAAAATAGTCAATTGATGAAATTTCACCCCTAAAACAGACCCTGCTATTAAGCAATGTTTCCCACCAACAACATTATGAACATAGAGAATGCAATGGGTGGAAATATGTCATTATACCAATGCCATTTATTTAGTTATTGTAGAATCTTATTTTCTCTTATACAAAAATTCATTGCACTTATGGATTAAGAAGTATAATTATTTGGCAAATGAATGAAATCAATTGATTGATTGAACCTTGCCACAATTGGAATCAAACAAACTCACTTTGCGATCAATTATGTTATTTCTAAAAGGTATGGGTGTTAGAATGGTAATATCTCCCTCCATCTCTACCTGACTAAGTTTCAACTAGTTACCATTCTTGTTATGTTGATTAGAACTTCATAGCAAATTGTAGTTTGAACTAACTATTGTTTCAAGTTGAGTATCATTCACGTGCACTATTTTGAATAGCTCGCCAAGCAATCAATTAAGACAATATCCATACTTGATTCCATTTTCACAAATTTCAATCCTTGTAGAATTCAAGGAAGATTTGAAATCTGGATATGAAAATGCTACTAACTCTGCATTGAATTGACCATTTATTTTAGTGTAAATGGTTAGTGATGCAGAAGGGTTGTGTCAAACTGTATCAAAGTGAGGTTTGTAGCACTAAGACCTTGAGTGAAGCATTATATATGCCAAATATTATTCAATCTTTATTTCTAACTAAATTTCTGAATCTTAGATTGAGAGGCTACAAAGGTTTAGTGAAATGTAAGATGGAAGGTGATCAAGTGTTTTCCAACCTTACCGGAGAAGTGAGAATGGACGTTGGAAAATCATAATCCACTAGGCACATGAAATAAATGGAGACACGGGAAATGCTTGGAACAATGACAAATATGCAAGATGACAATAAGAAAATAATGAATATACATGAAAAGAAAATTGAAGTGAATCTTCAGCTATTGCAAAACTTGGTTGACCTACAAAATCAAGTAAAGGATATCTCAGTATCCATCATTAAGGGAGAGAACCAAGAATATTTAAGAAAAGGGGTCTCCAAAAAGAACTAGTAATCAAGAAGTGTTATTAGGAATATAATGGATCGACATTCACCTGTTCAAACAATTGGGAAACGTTATAAGGAAAAGGAAACATAGAGCAAATAAAAAACATTTCCAATAAGATGCCCAAAACCGAGGCAATATTAAGACCAATTACAAGGGGAACTTGGGAATATAAAACCTCCTAGTTTTGATGGAGAGAATGTAGGAGAAGATGTTGAATCTTGGCTGCTGTAAATGAGGAAGTATTTGCAACTACATAACTACTATGACAACTTGGAAGCTCATATAGATATATATAACCTTCAAGGGAAATCCTCTATTTGGTGGGAACAACTGAAGCAGGTAAAACATATAGATGAGAGGCATATTTCTTGGGATTTGTTTTTGAAATACTGTAAACGGAAGTACTTATCTCAACATTATTATGAACAGAAAATGGAAGAGTTCTTTAATTCAAACCGAGAAACATGACTATGGAAGAATATGAAAATAAATTTTTAGAATTGTTCAAGTACGTTGGTTTCATTCAATATTAGAAGAGTAAAATTTAGTGTTGTCTAAGTGGATTGGCAACATATTACAAGGACAAAATTACTTATGATGAACCAAGAACTTCAAAAGAAGCTATAAGAAAATCCAAATGCATGTACAAATAGAGTAAAGGGAGGTTGGACATACATAAGACTTGGAAGGGAAAGATAAAAGAAAAGCAAGATAAAAAGAGAAAGGGTTGTAATCCCTTTACTGCTAAAACTATACCAACTACTTACCTAGGAAATCATTTTTTCCAAGTGGATAAAAAATGGCTAAATCATGGGAAAGAGACCAAAGCCTCCCATCAAGTGTTGGGGTTGTAGAGGTGAACATTTGTTTTGAGTATGCCACCAAAAAGGTAACAAAGAGGAAACATTCATAATATAGAGGAAGCTAGAATAGTAGAGAATGTTGCGAGAAGTATACCTCACATATACAAAAATTTGGATAATATAGAAGCAGATCACCAATTGTCCATGATCGAAGTGGAAGGTATAATTGCTAAGTTTCCTATTTCAATTTTAATTGATTCTAGAGATCATTATAGTTATATCAATTCTAATATGATTGGTAGATGTCATTTAATAAGTAGAAATCTCCCTTAGGGGAGGATGGTGTTGTTAACTACAAATACAAAAGGTAGATCGCCTCAATGATTAAGGATTGTTGCTTAGACATGAATGTACTTCATACAAGAGAATATTTGGATGTTGTACCTCTTGGCTCATATGATGTTCTTATTGGGATGGATTAGCTAGATTCACATTTTTTGTTTTGGATTGCCATAACAAGACAAGATAATAAGAACTAAACTCTAGTAAAAGGAATCCCATGTCCTGTATCAATTCGACATATCTCATCCATGCAAATGAAAAAGGATTTCAAGAATGGTTTCTAATTGTATTCATCCCATGCTAAAGAAATAACAATGGATAAAAGACTAGAAATTGAAGATTATGCAGTGTTGCAGGAATTTGTTGACATATTCCAAGACATACCAGGATTACCCCAAAGAGAGATATCAGTTTCACTATTGATTTGGTACCAGGAGCTACCCTAGTATCCAATGCATCATACAAGATGTGAATACCTCATTTGAAGGAATTACAAATGGAACTTGAAGAATTGTTGAAGAAAGGGTACATATGCCACAATGTGTCTCCATCGGGGCACCTACCCTTTTTGTTAAGAAAAAAAATGGTACCTTGAGACTATGTATGGATTACAATTAGCTAAATAAGGCCACAGTAAAGAACAAGTATCCACTACCTTGAATTGACAACTTATTTCACCAGTTAAGAGGAGCCAAGGTCTTCTCTAAAATAGATTTGAGATTAGGTTGCCACCAGGTACAAATTAAATAGGAAGATATCAACAAGACCACTTTTAGAACCGAGTATGTGCACTGACAAGTTTACTATTTTTCCTTTTGGGTTCGTGAATGCGTCGACCACTTTTATGTGCTTAAGGAATGGTGTTTTCATAAATTATTTGGATAAGTTTATTATTGTGTTCTTGGATGACACACTCATCTATTCCAAGATAATGGAACAACATGAAGAGCATATGAGGATAACATTGCAGGTATTAAGGAAAACCAACTTTGTTGAATGCTGAGCAAATGTTCTTTTTAGTGAAAGTAAATTGTGTATCTGAGACATATCATTTCATGGGAGGGAGTAATAGTGGACCTTGTAAATATAAAATCCATACAAGAATGGCCTTCTCCAAGGAATATGTTGGAGGTAAGGTCTTTTATGGGATTGGAGGGTTACTACAAGAGATTCATTGAAGCTTTTTCAAGGACAGTATACCCAATAACATCTTTGCAAAAGAAAAGAGCGAAATTTAATTGGACTCAAAAATGCGAAGATAGTTTCCGAATCCTAAAGAAACTACTCACTTATTCTCCTATTTTAAAAATTGTCGATCCAAATAAAGAATATGTGGTATGCACATATGCATCCCTCGAAGGGCTTGGAGGAGTTTTCAATGCAGGAAGGCCATGCCATTTGTTATGAATCCAAGAAGTTGAAAGAACATGAAAAGAGTTATATCACGCATGATTTGAAGCTCGCTCCCATAGTAATGTGCTCAAAATGTGAAGACATTATCTTATGTGAAGTAGATTTGAGTTAAGAATGGATCAATATAGCTTGAAATGCTTGTTTGAGAAACCAAATCTGAATGCTCGTCAAGAGAGATGGATGGAATTCTGAAGTGAATTCAATTTTGAAATTAAGCATATCAAAGGAAAGAAGAGAAGAGTTGTCGATGCACTCAACATAAAGAATCAGGTCTCGCAGATGACAACCATCAACACCTGGAAATCAAATTTGAAAAGCAGATTGCTAAATGTCTTGGGTTTAGGTTAATATTATTATTTACAAATCAAGAAAGCATAGTAGCAAGGTAATGTACAAGATAAATACATGTATTACAACTTGGATTGGGATGAAGTCCTCATGTAAAAAACCAAGATTTGCATAATAGAAAATAATTAACTGAGGAAGACTATACTTAAAGAAATGGATGTTGACCCATATGCAGGTCATCTAGGATATCATAAAACTATTACAACAGTGAAGAAATAGTTATTTTGGTTAGGAATGAAGAAAATCATAACTAAGTTTATAAACATATGTCTTGAATGACAAAGAGTGAAAGCATAACATAGGCATCCAACAAGCCTATTGTATCCATTACCTATACTGGACTGGAAGTGAGATGTTGTGACCATCGTTTTTATCACTAACTTGCCACAAAAAGTAAAGCATCATGATTTTATAATGGTGGTAGTAGATAAACTAACAAATGATGCACAGTTCATACCTGTCAAATCAACTTACAAAGTAGCAAACACCGCAGATATTTACATGAAGGAGGTACCTAGATTAGATGGTGTTCCAAAATCCATTGCTTCCAATAAAGATTCCAATTCACCTCAAATTTTTGGAGGGGCCTCTTTAAGGAACTTGGAACCAAACTTAATTTTAGCACAACTTATCATCCTCAGACAGATGGAAAAACTGAAAGAGTTAACCAATTTATCAAAGACATGCTCATAAATTATGGAATGGACCAACCATCCAAATGGGAAGAATCCTTATACCTTATGGAATTCAAATATAACATTGGGTATCAAGATTCATTGAAAACGAGCCCAATCAAAGTCCCATATGGCAGAAAATGTAATATTCCGGTAAATTGGGACAAACCAATGGACAAAGTAATTATTGGCCCATAGATGTTAAAAGACATGGAGGAATAGATAGGTAAGATCAAACATAATTTAAAAGTGACAAATGACAGACAAAAAAACTATGCAGATAAAGGAAGATTGTTTAAGGAATCCCAGGTGGGATATCATGTGTTCTTGAAAGTAAAATCTAGAAAAAGCTCGTTGAGGTTAAGTAGTTGCAAAAAGTTGACAACTAGATTTTGTGGGCCTTTTGAGATTTTAGGTAGAATTGGACTAGTGGCTTATGAGATAGCGTTTCCTCCACGTGTGAAGGCTCATAATGTATTCCATGTTTCATTATTAAAGAAATATGCTCATGATCCTAATCATGTTATTGATTGGTCCTTGATTCAAGTGGAACCGGAATGAAAGTTTCAAGAACAACTAATTTGCATATTGGACCAGAAAATCAAAGTGCTCAGGAATAGGACCATAGGGAAGGTAAATGTCCAATGGACACATTATGTCCCCAAGGAAGCAACTTTGGAGATGGAAGACACTACGTAGACGAAGTATCCACATATGTTTTGAAAACTTTGATTGTAAAGAAACATTGTAAAATTTATATAGTGTATGAATATCGAGGACGGTGTTAATTTAAGGGGATGGTGAATGTAACACCCCAATTTTCCCTCCCTTATAATTTTTAATGTAAAGTGTAAAAGACAATGGGGCCTAGATAGGAACATATGTAATGCATTTTGATCTTTCAATTGATTTTTCCAGAAGTGAGTGAGAAGGACGTTGAAAAAATGGGGGCTATGAACCCACGAGAGGGAAAATGAAAGAGTAAGGGGGTTAAAGCCTTAGAGATCCTATCCATTACACTAGTCCCATGTATTGGATCCGGTTTGAATTTATTATTATTTACTTAAAACATTTGAGAGGAAGGCCTTGGGTTATGAAGCCTCGTTATGTAATTAAGTGGGTGAGGAGGGGTAGCTACATGTTGTTTTGGAAGGTGAAACATGGTACTCTTTTCCCATGCACCAAAAGGGCTCAGGAATTAGAAGAAAAGTTCATTATTTTGGAATTCGAGTGTGGGAGTATGGGAGTTGGTTGAACTTGTTAATCCTTGGGGAAATTCTAGGTTGAAATTGTTATTCCTAGTTGAAATTATGGATTGAAGGTGTGAACGAATACCCCTATCATTCTAACCATGGAACAATGTGCAATGATAGCATTCCCTAATGGATTGCTTGGTCAAAGAAGGGAATATATTGATATGTGTTGGAGAGGATGAAGAAGGGAAAGCTACTATTGGGGATTTTTAGGTGCTATGCAAGTGTGATGTTGATAGGAAAAGGTAAAAAAAACAATCTCTGTGTAAACCTATGAATTTTCCCCTTGTGGTTTCATAGCCTCGGCTCAGGGGTGGAATCCTTGCTGAGAGATTGAGGACCAGAGTGGCCTATGGTTGGGTGGAGAGTTCCTCATCCATAGTCATTCCAAAGAAAAATATCAAGTGAGTGAATTCTCTGTTTTTAAATAGTATGTTGATACAAATTGGAATTTGAATAAAAATGTTGTAGAGAATGTGTTAATATGTGTGGTTAATGGATTCCATGATGAAACCCGCAATTCATGCATGACTAATTTTGATTCCAGAACCCGTAAATTCATAAATAATCCATGAATGATTTCATTGAGATGGTTGGGAGTTTGTTGGGTCGATACCTCTGTTATTTTTATATAAACGTTGCTTGGCAATGCATGAACAAACTAAAGCTAAAAATCGTGGGTCACTGGAAATCCTTTCTTTAAATGTGCTTGTTGGGAATTTTACAAGCAAAATAATTCTAAAAATCATGGGTCCTTGGTAATCTACGTTTTAAATGTGTTTGTTGGGCGTATTATGAGCCAAATACTTGTGAAGAAACGTGGGATGATGTTATCCTTTGTTGTAATCATTTTTTTAATATTTTATTGGGCATATTGCTAGGCAATCATACTAAAAAAATAATTGGTATAACCTAAGCAAATATTTTCCTTTATTTTATATCCTGCTAGGGTGTAAACCAAACTGGGAATACCACCCAAAGCGACAAAAGATATTCTCTAAAATTCCATAGCCCTGGAATTCGCCCAACATTAATGAGTGACTCTGTAACTTCAATTTGTTTATTTCTATGATTAAATATATATATAAGTATAATTATATGAATGGAATGGCTTGTTGGTTGTCCAATTTTGGCATGTTTTTGGTGAAAGAATCGGTGCGTAGAATAGTTAATCTAATCCCTTATTTTGTTGCTATGGAAAAATAGTTTTTTTAATGAAAATTAATGACAACGATCAGCCTTCTCTCCCCGGCCTTTATTTTTCTTGTTCATAAAGCATTCATTGGTTTTTGAGGTATGGAAAGAAAATAGTTTTCTTGTTCATAAAATATCAAATAGGTTGGGTTGCTATTCTATCGTAATCAAACTATTTTGGATTCTATTCTAACCTTGCATTCTGAAAGCATGTGCGATGGTGTTTTTGAGTTAGAAAAATCTCCTCATTTTTACATGTACTCACTTGTATAAGCTTAATTTTGGTACAATATAGTCATTTTTTTGTTACTTGCCTATTTAAATATGTCTTGTTGTGGGTAAGTTTGTAGGATTAAAAATCATTCACCAACCACCAAGATGAATTGGGTTTAATCACACGAATAAGGAAAATGTAGCCCAGTTTTTAAGCTCGCTATTGGCATTTGTTAGGTTAGTTTCAATTCTTTTTTTTACATAATCTAGAACCATGATAAGACCTCCATCATACCTTTGCATAATAAAGATATAACCCTATAACCCTATATCATTATTTGGATATAGAAAACTATTGATGACATCCCATTGGGGTAAGTATTTCTTGCATTTTCTTTAGGTTGCATTCATGTAACCTTTTTCATTTACTGATTTCCACAATTAGGTATTTTCTTTTCCTTCAACAATACGTTAATGTATTCAGATTTACAATATGAATTCTAGGCAGTTTATAATCAGCATAGGAAGTTCAGAAAGTGAAATCATTAAACTACCTTATATTAAGCAATGCTTACCGCCAACAACATTATGAAAAAGTGTTGGAATGTGTAATGTGTCTAGTGATCACATTTATTTTTGTACAAGCATAGATAATTCATTCTGTAGACACAATGTGTCCTACCTAGAAGAAGAAAGCATAATACTCTTCATAACTCTCGAACTTATGAAAAAAGAGTTATCCCATATGCATCATGGAGTAAAATTCTCCTATTACCATTCTTTATATAAGAGAGGTCGAAAACTATTTACCCCACATGTATTATGGTATATGATCATCCATTCCTATAACATATGTAATAGAGGTGAAGGAGATCCATTTGGAACATTGGAAAGCCATTATGACATCTAGTCAAGATGGAAAGTGATGTGATGCTTATGTGGGGATTCCAAAGATTGTAAAAGTGAAAGTTTCACTGCAAAATAAAAAGATCAATCCTTCCATGTATGTTCCCCATTTGGGGTTTTACAATGTAAAAATGTTCCTCTCTCCTCCCTTTCCTTTCTTGCATATGTTATTGATTATTTGATACTTGTGTTGATAGAAGACTAGACTAGTAAGATTTTGGTTGTTGCTTTACATGTTAGTAATGTATTGTTGTATGTTAATGCATATTTCTGAATATTCTATCTTGTTGTAAGTTGTTCTTTTATTGTTTTTTGCTAAAGGTTTGCTTGATATGTAGGTAGGTGCTTCAAAGTTTTGTCATTGGTGAGTGTTTATCTTAATTTATTGGTATTAGATTCTTGTCTTTTTGCATTAGTTTTTAGCTTCTTAGTTTTAATCATCATGATTTAGAGATTGTTTATGTTCTTGAGTTACTTGCCACTAACTTTCTTGTTTGGAAGATGATTGGCATTTTCAAGAGCATGAATCTCTAAGAATATGGTGACAACTAGAAACCAATAGATGCCAAAGGGTTCGTTGTTTGGTGACCATATCTTTTTTCATCTATATGTGATATCAATTAGTTTGCATCCGGATTTGCTCAATCTTTATATGTTCTTGCAAACTAACTTTTTGTGTAAAAACAATTTCATGTTCTTCTATCTTTCATGTTTCATGTCTTGATTTTTCTTTGTCATTGTGGGCTTATCATGTTGATGTATGCTTTACTCTTGGAATTTCTTTCCTGCAGATTAGCTCTCTATTTGATTCACTTTCTCCACAGAGGTATTTGTGAAGAGTTGTGGGACGACTTGGTTATGCATATTCTTCCTATCTTGGGTTTCATAGCATATTGATGTTTCCATTTTTGGTCATTCGACATTGATTCTTGATAGTAGCAGGTGTCTTCTTCTTACACATTATTAAGGATCTGATTGCATTTTGTAATGGCTTCCTACATTGTTCCACTCTATAACTTACCTTTGACATCAACAAAGTTTGAAAATACCATATAATGCCACCTTATAGTTAAAATGCAATGTAATGAAAGGCCATCTTCTTCCTATAAAGTCAATATGATTGTCTGTGAACCACTTTTTCCAATGTATAATCCATCAGAGGTTTTTGTACACACAATGAGATCTACTACATAGTTCTTTCATCGTTCAGCTTGGATCAGGTGTTATTTCATGATCAGTTAGAAGTGGTTTCTATATTCATCAAATCCATGAGGCAAAGTTCGTTCATCTTCAAAACTTATTGGGAATTTTGGAAGTTGTCATCAAGGGGGAATGCCAATGTAATGGCATCTTCCTCCATTTTTGTTCTATCTCTCTCATCATCATTAAGGGGGAATGTTGGATTGTGTATGATGTCTAGTTAAATGTCGTGATGTCTAGCGGTCTAATTTATTATTGTACAAGCCTAGATAAGGTATTTTGTAGACACAATGAGTCCTACCTAGAAGAAGAAGGTATAATACTCTAACTCTCTAAACTTATGAAAAATGAGTTATTCCACATGCACCATGGAGTAAAATTCTCTTATTACCATTCCTCATATAAGAGAGGTGGAAAACTCTTTATCGCACATGTATTATGGGATATGATCGTCCATTCATCTAGAATATATAATAGAGGTGACAAAGACCCATTTAGAACATTGGAAAGTCATTGTGACATCTAGTCAAGATGGAATGTGATGTGATGATTATGTGGGGATGCCAAAGTTTTTAAAAATGAAAGTTTCATAAAGAATAAGAAGATAATTTCTTCCGTGGGTGTTTCCCCATGTGGGATTTTACCATGTAAAATTGTTCCTCTTTTCTCACTTTCCTTTCCTGCATATCTTGATTGATTATTTGATACTTTCGTTGATAGGAGACTAGACTAGTAAGATTTCAGTTATTGATTTATATGTTAGTAATACATTGTTGTATGTTAATGCATATTTATCAATATTCTATCAAATAGGGCCTGCAATGGGTGGAAATATGTTGTTAGACCAATGCCATTTATGTAGTTATCATAGAATATTTTTTACTCTTATACAACAATTCATTGCACTGATGGATCAAGAAGTATAATTCTTTGGAAAATGAATGAATTCAATTGATTGATTGAACCTTGCCACAATTGGCATCAAATGAATTGGATTTGTGATGAACTATTTTATTTCTAAGAAGTATGGGTGTTATATTGGTAATATATTCCTCCATCTCTGCCTGGCTAAGTTTCAACTAGTTACCATTCTTGTTGTGTGATTATAACTATATAGAAAATTGTAGTTTGAATTGATTATTGTTTCAAGTTGAATATAATTCATGTGTAATATTTTTAATAGCTTGCGAAGTAAGCAATTAAGACAATACCCTTACATGATTCCATTTTCACAAATTTTTTTCTTGTAGAATTCAAGGAATATTTGAAATTTAGTTATGAGAATGATGCTAACTCTGTGTTGAATTGACCTTTTATTTTACTACAAATAATTGGTAATATAGAAGGGTTGTGACAATTTGTGTTCCATTGTGCTCTTATTATGTACAAAAGAACCAGTAACGATGCCATTGAACATTTTAAAATGCACCTGAAAACATAGCAAAATGCTTTATTTAAACAAAACTTGTCGATGTGAGTCTGCTAATGGTGCATCCATACATTTTCTAGAGAATATACAAGTACATGATATTTTATATAAAAATTCACTCAATGTTGTGTTTATAATATTGAGAAGCAATAAAGGCAATGCCATATAGTATTATAGAGAGCATCAACAAGTGCGAGATATTTTTATAAACAACCCTCATTGGTGTGTTATAGTATTGAGAAGCATTGAGTATAGTGCCACTTAATATGACAAATAACACTTAACAAGCGCATTTTTTAAAAATTTTAATCTTTTATTGACACACTCAATGTAAAACAATGCACCACACAATCCAATGCAAGCTAAACAACTTGATTGCACCATGCAGAGCAATTTAATCCAAATTCTACATTTTAATTCACTAAAAATGTAAATGAGGTAAAAAAAAAATTCCCTAGTCTATTCCTTGTTGAGGAGGCATCGTTTCCACATAGATAAAAAATGAAAATTATGGTACCATTTTGCAAAACTAAAAAAAGAACCAAATCCACCAATGAAGTGAAGGACTTGAGGAATTTGACAACACAATAGCACTGACAATGTGGTGTTCAAGGGATGGTGAACACCTATTCTTGTATGGTTGAAAGCACTGAAGGAAAGGTACAAGTGAAGTGAAAGCACTAAAACCTCAGTCGTCCACCTCTGCTAGCAAACACTTTAAATGGATAGTGAAGACAATTTTGGAAGAGGTTCCATAAAAACCTCTGTTGGAAGGTGTTTTCCTTATAGTGAAAATTCGACCAAATCATCCTCATAGAGGTGGAACACTCCTCTAGAGACTAGGATATTATTACCACAGATGAGACCCACACAATCACCTAAAATCACTCACGAAATGTGCCCTAGTATTAAGCAATAATAAACTCCAAAGATAGAATTTTCTCAAAATAACGACACACCTTAAACTAAAGCAAACTTTCTCTTAACTGAAAATTGTAGATGTAGGCTCAAGTGAAAAAAATTCTACTAGGCCATGTATAGTAGCGATCTGGGCTACACAAAGGTTTGATGAAACCTCCTTCACAACTATGCCCTAGGTCATAGTCAACTTACTAAAAATGGAAACGTCTAGAATAGGGTTCCCTGGGATTCCAAAAAAAGAAAATATATCCCATGTGGGGCCCACCTAAAGTATTCTATAATATGCCAAAATGCATATGAACCTTGAAAATCAAACTTCTCAAAATGACCTAAAATTTCACCCTAATGATGTGCCCCATACTAGTCTCCTAACATATGATCCACCTTTTGAAAAAGTAAACATCCTCATTTTAACCAAAAGTTCAAAATATTAGATCATCATCAAATTTCACCCCCATATTTTACTAAATACTATGTATCCAAAAATGTGTTTTAGAATAAAAGTCATTTTTTAGTCCTAGGTTTAATCAAGTTTGACTAGATCTAACCAAGGCCTTGACCACCTTGGACTGCCACCAAATTGCAACCACATGCATATCTCTCGAAAGGGTATTCAATATGCAATCATATTCAAGAAATATAAGATTTATAAAAATAGAAAATTTCCAAAATTGTGCATCTTGAAACTCTGAAAATATCCATATTTTATATAACTACCAACTAAGTGCTCATAGTTGTCATTAGATGTAAAAAAATTATAAGTTTCTAAAAAAGAAACTTCTAAATATATTCAACTTGGGAATATGAGAATCCCCATATGGTCATTTACATCCTCTCATACATAATCCAAAATGTGCATGTCACTTGTATGCATAGGGCCACCTACTAAAAATAGCTCTAAAGGAACCCACTATAAACAACATTGAATATGTGAAGAAAACCTATCCATATTTCTACTAATATGAATGTGACATGTTCTCTAGATATATTTGTTAATGTGAACCACTTACTAAGAGCTTGTTCAATCCTTATCCTTTAACAATAAGGATTCACAATCATGTGCCAAGTATAATTTTAGCACTCACAAATTGTTGATGGAAAACGATGGACTAACCAATTAATTCATCCTAGAATGTATCTCAAACCATCCCTTGTTGAATGCCCAATACATATTTTGGAAAAAAATCCATTTCGAGATTTAACAATATCAGAAGAACATAATTTCAATTCAATCTCCATCTTGTTTTTCATTTTAATTCTCTATGAAAATTTCTAAGTCTCTTTTCAAAGAAGAAATTTCTAAGAATTCTAATCATGCCTACTCTTGACCTTACCTCAAAAGGTATTCAGACTTGAACAACATTTCCCTTGTCACCTTATGGAATACTAGAAATTATCCCTTACAATTAACAATTGATATGTTTGTCACAAATCTTACAAAGGATTCATTAGGCTATATACGTGTATGATGATAAGCATTTGTATGGAAAAAAATTATCCATATCTATCCAATATTCATTGATAATCAAGACATCAATAACATATTCAATTTCTTGAATTAATTTTCCCAATCTAGAAATTAGTTTGGCAAACTTATTACTCAGTCACCTGCAATTTCTTGACCAAAAATGACAAACCTAAAAGCAACAAAATGAGTTATGAATCCCTAATACCAAATTCAAATAGGTCCATAGTTTTTTCAAACAAACAAAATGTTCATCCTCATTCCTGCAAGAACTGAATAAAGGGTTATAACCTCTTCTAGGAGAGAAACTCCCTCACTAATTTTAGTTAGAACTAGTAGACCCTCCTAAAGTAGTAATGCCTCTTTGGAAAGCTTATTTTCCTTCTCATTAAGTTCTCTAAATACATGTTGAAAGGAGACAAATACATGTTTATTACCTAATTGATTTTATACATGATTAATAGAAGTATGTTTTCCAACTTGTTTTTCCCCTTTGCCTACACAATCACGAGCTTCGAATTCTTCATGATATGAAGACTAGTTTACCTCTATTGGATGCACTTTAGCAGCAACATAAAGCACACAGTTCATCCTCGATATGTATAGCTTATGCAAAAGTAGATTTGAGATAAATATAATGATTTTCTATCAAGAATAGTATGCTTCATGTTCCAAAAATATCTAGGGGTCCTTGACTTTCTCCATCAAAGTATCTGGAGGGATTTTGGATTTCCTATATCTAGGAGCTTAACATTCAAGGATTCTTTACATTCTTAGGTTTCCAAACTCCTCAAATAAGCACAAATAACTTCATGGCAACTTGTATTGCAAGCATCTCTTTTCTTTGGAATTCCAATTGATTTCTTGCTCGCCATAGTGCCCATGCAATAGAACAAGGTAGTTCTTTGAGACTATTTTATCCTTGTACTAACCTTTAAACAATAAAAAATATTCATTTTTCAATTTGAAAGCATCACATGAAACTTCTTTTGTGTAAGGACACTGCACCAATAGGTAATATATTGAATCATCATTGTTATTGCAAAGAACACACCTCCTAGAACCCTGCCATGTCCATCGTCCTAGGTAAGAACTTTGTTGGATAGAGCACCATAAAAATATCATGTTTTATAAAGAATTGTTCAACTTCCAAATTGTCTTCAATCAACACTTATTTTCTTTGTATTCATTATATTCCATCCTAACCTTATATCCTAGCTTCGATATGTAATTTCCTAAATATTTGTTCATTGACCATATAAGTTCATCATCTTTGTCATTTAGTTTAATAGTAGTGTTTTTAAGGTTGAAAATATATTGCTTACATTCCTATGTTACCCCCCTTGGATATCTAACTTAGTGTTGTTTTCCATCCTTGATTCCATATGGAGATAGAACCTTGATTTGTTGCATCGCCTAAACTATACATATGCAATTAAGGACTAGCGAGTCTAAAATTGCTTGACCGACCCTGACAAGGATCCTGCATTATTCTTACTCCATTCTCATTTCCTACCTTCCACACCAATACTTTCCCTAGTATTGGGAATGCTTTCACTAGAGCCTTCCAAGTAACAAAATATCCTTCATAGGCCTTCAACACTTTTCTAATCCAATCCTCCAATGACCAAAGTGCTATATATTTTGCATGTTAAATTAATGTAACTTCAAAGAATATTCTACTTGTACTTTATTATTGTAATTCCGTCAGGGATGTTTTTCCTCTATTTGGAGATGTCATTATTATATTTGGTCATGTAAAAGTCATGAGGTTAAACCTCCATTATAAGTCGGGTCGTTAGTACCCAAAAGAATATAATATAAATATTATATTGAGTCTTTCTAGATAGGTTGGCCCAATTAGGTTATTGGGGCCGACCTAGTTGGATTAAAAGTTAAGTGAAGAGTAAAGTATAAATAGAGAGTGAGTTCCTCTCATTTGTACATTCACTCACTTGTGCAATTCGCATTAGAGGAGAAAGAGAGAGATTTGCGAAGGAGAAGGAGGAGTGGCTTGAGTCCAGAGTTTGGTCTTTTTGTCTCTCTTATTTGTGAGACATATTTTTGGGGCATTGTACTTGATCATCTATATTGAGGAAGTTCTTGCTGGGTTTTCTTCCCCTTGAGGGTTTCCCAGGATAAATAGTTTTGTGCTTTGTGATTGTGTATCTTTCAGAGATCCTTATTATGTTGCTATTGTGAATAATGTATTGAATGCTAATGAATTTTCAATATATTCTATGGTATCATATAATCTTAACATGGTATCAGAGCTAGACTGAAAAGAGCAGCTTTCACTAGGGTAAATATCTCTCTCTTTCTCCGGAAACTAGTCATCTTGGAATTTTCACTATAAATCACTTTTGGAGAAGGTTCAGGATTTGAAACTTGGAAATGCGGAAGATGAAAGGTTCATGTCCCTTGTGTGTGAGTTTCAGCCTCATATTCGATGTACTTTAGGAGATATGATCCATGCAAATAAGGGTTCCAACCTCCTCCATAATTCAATTTTAAACAGGTGACCTAAGGAGAAATGCTATATCTCGGGCTAGGAAGATCCAAATCGAATTTAGTAATATGTTCCAGAAATTGCACAGACTGTATTTTCTCAGGTGAGAGTTTCCGAACCCGAATATGAAACATTGACACGTGGAAGTCCGTACAAGTTCGCTATAATGAAAAAGTCCATAAACAAGTCATAATGGGAAACTTAGCATAAGTTCCAACTGTTGAATCCAATCATGCTCTAACCTATGGGGTTGGATAGAGGATAGATCATACTATCACGAGATGAAGTTTCAGACCTTGAGGAGCATATATTTAGGATAACATCAGAATTAAGACTCAACAAATCTGCAGTAGAAATTGAAGAAACTAGGGAATCAAGTTTTTGGAAGATCTGCTCATGGATTAGGGAGAAAGAGTACTTTGCTCAACTCATCTTGAGAAGGAACATCTTTTCATCCAGTTAGTTCTTCAAGATCCCGAAGTTGAAAAATTAGGGTTTCTCTGTCAAACTCGAGGTCAAGGTAGAAGCAGTTTTCAGAAGGACAACTTTACTAGAAGATAGAAGAACCTCTTATCTATCTCAGCATTGGATAAGAAGGGATGTAGTTGTGATTGAAGAAGGAGGGACACAAAGAGTCCATTCCAGTAATCCATGCAAGAAGACTAGGATAAGAGGAGATCCTACCAAACAAACAAAGATAAGTATTTCAATTGTCATTTCTATCAAATTGTTTAAATGATAGTGTCCAGCTGTGTACACATTTATTTAGGGTGTGTGTTATGCATTGATATGCATGTGATGGGTAAGTAGCCTATGGTTCTATACAACATTCCATTGCTACTTATCTAGAGTGAAACCTCTTTGCTGACATATTGGGAGTAGTGCACACTCTTAATAATGTCCTGGTAGAGATGGAAGGCATCTAGAAAGTTACCATGTGAATGTGGGGTATGAATAAATGTTGTGTTATTGATAGCATTATGACAGTGTGACTTATGCTTTATGCATATGTTTTGGAAACTATGAAGTGTTTCTAACCATTCTATTGAATTTGACTTGTAGGAAGTATCGTACAACGATCACCTACAAATGAGAATGATGTGACTTGTTCTGTAGAACAAGTGACAATGGTTGTCCAGTGTTTATTCATATTCCAAAAGAGAAAGGAACCAAGTAGGATCCTTCTGGAAAGAAAGGAATCTTGGTTGGATACTGTGAGGTCTCAAAGGCCTTCAGGATATATATACCAGGCTATCATCACATGGAGATTAGTAGGGATGTAACATTTGATGAAGATGCAGCCCTCAAGAAGTCCAAAAAGTGCGAGCATGAAGAAGTATATGAAGAAGATGTAGCTTCCAGAGTTACAAAAGTGGCACCCTCTCCCTTTGATGAGACTCCAGAAGATCATGATATGTTGGAGCCCCAAGAACCTACATCAATGCCTATATCTTGCAATATAAAACCAGATTGGGTTCGTGAAATTATTCAAAATGCTGAGAAGTATGGAGCTCCAAAAGGCTCCACAAGAGAAAGCAAGAGGCCAAAGCCATTTTCCAGTTATGTGGCTTTGATGTGAGATCTTGTAAACAAAGAACCTACTTGCTTCGAAGAGGCCATTCAAAAGAAATAATGGGTAGAAGCTATGACGGAAGAATACCAGTCAATAATGAAGAATGATGTATGGGACATAGTTCCCAAACCATAAGGTAAATGTGTGGTATCTTCCAAATGGATATACAAGATAAAACATGTTGTAGATGGAAGTATTGAGAAATACAAAGCTAGGTTTGTGGCTCGAGGATTCTCTCAAAAGGAAGGAATTGATTATGAGGAAACATTTGCTCCTGTAGCAAGGTACACTTCAATTTGAACGATCATGGCACTTGCAGCCATGATAAAGTGGAAGTTACACCAGATGGATGTGAAAACAGATTTCCTGAATGGTGTTATTGAGGAGGAAGTGTACATAGAACAACCATAAGGTTTTGAGGTTGAAAACAAAGAGACACATGTCTGCAAATTGAAGGAGGCTCTGTATGGGTTGAAGCAAGCTCCAAGAGCTCGGTATGGAAGAATTGATAGTTTTTTTATGAGCTTGGGCTTTACTAAGAGTAAATTTGATCCTATCCTTTACTTCAAGGTTATGGATGATGAACCAGTCATATTATTGCTATGTGTGGATGAATTGTTCCTGATAGGTAATGAGAAGAGAATCTCAAAGTGCAAAGAGAAGCTTGTTATTTTCTAGGTCTCAAGGTATGGCAGAGCCCAAAGGGAATCTTCCTTAATCAAGGGAAGTATGCAGTGGAAATCTTGAAAATATTTGATATGTTAGAGTGCAAAGCCTTGGCCACACCCATGGATACCAACTTGAAGTTATTATATGACACTTCGTCAGAATTAGTGGATGTGACTCTATACAGGCGGATTATTTGGTCGCTGATGTATCTGCCGAATACAAGGCCAAATATATGCTTTGTTGTGAACACCTTGAGTTAGTACCTAGTTGAGCCTAGATGGGTGCACATTGTAGCTACAAAGCATGTGATGAGGTTCCTAAAAGGTACAATAGAATATGGTCTCAATTATACCCGAGATCATGAGTTCAAGCTGTATGGTTATACAGATTCCGATTGGGATGGAAGTGTCTAAGACAGGAAGAGCACTTCATCAGGTGGATGTTACAGTCTGGGGTCAGCCATGATCTCATGGCTAAGCAAGAAGCATCCCAGTGTGGCTCTTAGCACTACAAAGGCAGAGTATATTGCAAATTGTTCTGCGAGTTGTGAATCCATATGGCTTCAGAATTTGTTATTAGGTCTGTTTGATCTGGAATTGGATACCACAGTGATTCTATGTGATAACCAGAGTTGTATAAAAATGACAGAGAACCCTGTGTTCCATGAGAGGTCAAAACACGTAGAAATACAGTATTTATCATCTGTGATATGATGCAGAGGGTAGCTATAAAGCTCCAGTACATGAGCACGGATGAGCAAGTTGTAGATGTGTTGACTAAGCCTCTGTCTCGATTGAAGTTTGAGCACTTCTGTGACAAGCTTGATATAGTCCGAAAGGGGGAGTAGTGCTGATGATATTGTGGGATTGATCATCCCTAGACAGAGATTGTCTTAAATGTTGATCCCGAGTTGCATTGGGATTGATCATCCCTAGACAGAGATTGTCTTAAATGTTGATCCTAACTTACAGTGGGATCGATCATCCCTAGACAGAGATGTCTTAAATGATTGTGTTGGGTTCGATCGTCCCTAGACAGAGATGTCTTAAATGACTGTGTTGGGTCCGATCATCCCTAGAAAAAGATGTCTTAAATGATTGTGTTGCGTCCGATCATCCCTAGACATAGATGTCTTAAATGATTGTGTTGGGTCCGATCATCCCTAGACAAAGACAATCTTAAATGATTGTGTTGGGTCCTATCATCCCTAGACAAAGATGTCTTAAATGATTGTGTTGGGTCCGATCATCCCTAGACCAAGATGTCTTAAATGATTGTGTTGGGTCCGATCATCCCTAGACAGAGATAGTCTTAAATGATTGTGTTGGGTATGATAATCCCTAGATAGAGATAGTCTTAAATGACTGTGGTGGGATTGATAATCCCTAGACAGAGATTCTAAGTTCTGAAAGCAAGGATAGTCTTAAATGTTGATCCAGTGTGGGACTTGATCCCTGTTCCAAAAGGAAGGATCACCATATTTGTTTGGACTGAATCCCGAGTTTCGAAAGGAAGGATTGTCCACGATCCCTAGTTTTGAAAGGAAGGATCAAGTGTGTTGCAGGTGATGCTCGTGATGATGTCACAGTACTGAAGATGAGAATGCTCCAGTGCTACAGACGATGAGGTTCCAGGATGCTCCAGTGCTACAGATGATGTTCCAATGCTGAAGATGAGGATGCTTCAGTGATGCGGTTCCAGTGTTGAAGATGAGGATGCTCCAGTGCTGCAGATGATGATGTTCCAGTGCTAAAGATGAGGATGCTCCAGTGCTGCAGATGATGATGTTCCAGTGCTGAAGATGAGGATGCTCCAGTGCTGCAGATGATGATGTTCCAGTGCTGAAGATGAGGACGCTTCAGTGTTGTAGTTCCATTGCTGAAGATGAGGATGCTCCAGTGTTGTTGATGATGATGTTGAAGAACTTCCAATGATTTATAGATGTATCAAACGATGTTGTTGTTGATTCCCTCCTCCCTCTGATGATGTTGTGTAGAGTTACACATGCAGATGTTGTTGTCAGTAGAATACCTTCTTGTTATGGGGGAGTGTTAAATTAATGTAACTTCAAAGAATATTCTACTTGTACTTTATTATTGTAATTCCATTGGGGATGTTTTTTCCTCCATTAGGAGATTCCATTATTATACTCGGTCAGGTAAAAGTCATGAGGTTAAACCTCCATTGTAAGTCGGGTCGTTAGTACCCAAAAGAATATAATATAAATATTATATTGAGTCTTTCTAGAGAGGTTGACCCAATTAGGTTATTGGGGCCGACCTAGATGGATTCCAAGTTAAGTGAAAAGTAAAGTATAAATAGAGAGTGAGTTCCTCTCATTTGTACATTCACTCACTTGTGCAATTTGCATTAGAGGAGAAAGAGAGAGATCTGCGAAGGAGAAGGAGGAGTGGCTTGAGTCCAGAGTTTGGTCTTTTTGTCTCTCTTATTTGTGAGACATATTTTTGGGGCATTGTACTTGATCATCTATATTGAGGAAGTTCTTACTGGGTTTTCTTCCCCTTGAGGGTTTCCCAGGATAAATTGTTTTGTGCTTTGTGATTGTGTATCTTTCAGAGATCCTTATTATGTTTCTATTGTGAACAATGTATTGAATGCTAATGAATTTTCAATATAGTCTATGGTAGCATATAATCTTAACATTGCATACATTACTTTTCCCCATAGAGCTTCAGTTTTCATCATTCTCCATAGACTTTTCGTAGAAAAATTGCTTGTTTCAAATAGAACATGTTATACAACTTGACAAGAAATTTATACTAAAACCGAGAACTCTAGCCATAAAAACTCATATTTTTGCATAAAAAACACCAAAAAACAACCCCAAATCAAAAAGTGGTGCTACCGGTAGCACCACTTTTTGATTTGAGGTAAAAAATATAGAAATGAACCAAAACAATCCTTATTGTTTTTTACAAAAACCTTAAAATCAATCCCTAAATTGAAAATTAATGCTACCGGTCGCACACTTTTTGTAAAAATGGCAGTATTATATCATTGTATCATAATTTAAAATTGTATTTATTAAATGTCTTAGTAACACTATATAAATCTAGCATTGAGTTAAACACAAATTATTAAAGAAAATACTTCACCACACTTTTCATATAAAATAAAGGGATTTATGATATTATTCATAATAAAACTATAGATTAAACCATAAAATATAGAAGTTATGATATTTGGGGGAACAAGGGAGAAAGAGGAAATGTAGTATAATCTAAAACGACAACTATTTATAAAGAACAAGAACTCGAGTTATATTTTTTTTTCCACCAAAAACAACCTCAAAATGAAACACGGTGATATCGTTGTAATCGAAACCCTAAACCGACCCTCAGATTGAAAAATTGACCCCCTAAAAAAAAAATTAAAAATATGAAAATTAAAAACTGTAAAATTTATTAAAATAATTTAAAAACCAAATTAAAAAAAAATAAAAAATAAAAATAGAACCTTACCCAAAAACCTATAAAACAAAAAATTTAAAAAATAAATACAAAAATATAAAAACAAATTCTAAAAAAAAAAAAATCACAAATTTAAGAACAGAAAACCAAAAAAAAGCATTAAAATCAAATTCTATTTATTTTTATTTTTTCTTAAATTTTTTCAAATTATTTATTTTTAATTTAAAAGATAATTTAATTAAAATATTTGAAAAAAAACTTAAAATAATCAATTTAAAACAAATAAAAAAAAATTGTAAACATTATAGAAAATTTAAACTAAAAAAAGAAAAAAATTATAAAACTATTAAAAAAATATTAAAAAAAAAAACAAAAAAATTAACCATCCCTACCTCCCTATGCTTCCCGCCGCCCCCACCTCCTCTCCTTCGCCCCTCTCGCCGCCCCCACCTCCTCTTCTCCCTCTCATCCCCCTTCCCCCTCCCCTCTCCCCCCTTCCCTCTCCCCCCTTCCCTCCACCCTTGCGCCCCCACGCCCTCCCCTCTCCCTCCTTCCATCCACCCCTATGCCCTCGTGCCCTCCCCTCTCCCCCCTTCCCTCCACCCCCATGCCCCCCTGCACCCTCCCTCCTCCCCCCTCCTCGCTACCTGCATGCTTCCCATCCATCCCTCCTGCAAGGTGGCGTGATTCTGAGAACCACGCCACTGGGGCGCCGCTCCTTCTTCCGCCCAAGCGCCGCCTCTACCTGGTGGCGCGATTCTCAGAATCGCGCCACCCCGCGGGAGATTTGGATGGGAAACATGCGGGCGACGGGGAGGGGGAGTGGGGCAGAGGGTGGAGGAAGGAGGGCATGGGGGGCGTGGGGGTGGAGGGAAGGGGGGAGAGGAGAGGGCACAGGGGCGCGGGGGTGGATGGAAGGGGGGAGAGGGGAGGGCGTGGGGGCGTGGGGGTGGAGGGAAGGGGGGACAAGGGAGGGGGAAGGGGGAGGAGAGGGAGGGGAGGAGAGGAGGTGGGGGCAGCGGGAGGGGCGTAGGAGAGGAGGTGGGGGTGGAGGGAGGAGAGAAGGGGATGGGTGCGGGAGGGGTAGGGAGGTAGGGGAGCGGAGAGGGTATAGGGGTTGGGGGCAAGAGGGGAATGTTTTTGTTTTTAATAATTTTTAATTTTTAATTTTTTTAAAATACAAAATTTTTTTATATGTTTTTAATTTTTAATTTTTTCAATAGTTTTCAATTTTTTTTTTTTAAATTTAGTTATAAATTTTAAATTTTGTTTTTTTGAAATTTTGTTTTATTTAATTTTTGTTTTGTTTTGCTTTGTATTTTTTTGTTGGAGTGTTTTTTCATATTTAAAAATAAAATAAAAAATTATTTAGTTATATACATAGAAAATGTTTAAAATGCATTAAAAAAACATTGAAATGACTTTTTTTTTCATTTTTTTTACAAATTTGCTCATAAAATAATAAAAAAAACTTCAAAAATACATATATTTTTCATTCTAAATTGTTTGTAAAAGTTAAAAAATTTATAAAAAAATGTGTATTTTTCATTATAACTAGCTACTAAATGTAGATTTTTTTGTAAACTTTGAAAAAACACCCTTGTAAATAAAAGTTATAGTTTTCTTATGACCAAGAAGTTTCAAAATCACAAAAAAATGGCTGAAAATGAAAAATGGTGCTACCAGTATACACACTTTCTGAAATGGGGGCAAAAACAGCTACTAAAATTGACCATAAAAAAACGAGAACAATGTCAAGTTCTTGTCAAGTTGTATAACATGTTATAGATGTATATAGGCTTAAGGCCCCACCCTCCTTCCTCTTTTGGCTTTGCAAATTTTTTCCACCTAACTATGGGTATACTTTCCTTGTCTCTTTTCCCTATCCATAGGAAGCTAAAGACCTTTTCCCTTTTATTTTCCAACATTCCAATTGGTATGTAAGCTAAAGATAGCCAATAAACATGTATTCATTCCAACAATGATTTCACTAATGTCTGTGCACCTCACCTTGATAACCACCCATAACATCAATTAGTTACCCTCCCTCCATTTTTTTCATAAATTCAATTCCAATATTTAAATTTGTAGTCACTAGGTTTAAGATAAAACTCAAGCTCTTTTATTCCATTATCAAAAGGAAAGGATGTAAAAGATAATATTTGTGAACATTGTCTATCTAATTCTTCCCAAAATCCATTAAATAAAATTGAGAACTTGTCGACATTCACCTCCATCATCGTAAATTTTCTATATAGATCCAAAATTTCCTTATACTTTGCAGATTCATGTATTTATCCTAAGCTAAACATATTGACATTAATACAAATAGTAAATGAGACAAAGCTAGGGAATCCCCATCTTGATGCATATGATAATACTTTATATTTTTCAAGTTGTTACCATCCTACTTAACCCTTCATCAATCAATACAAAAACAAAGGCGGACATTAGGCATCCCTACCTCATACCCCTCGTAGCATAGAAAAACTTGGATGATGAACCATTTATAAAAACAACAAATGAAGTCGAGGATATGCACACCATTATCTAGCTAACCACTTGAATTTGCATCCCTATTTGGATCAATATTAACCAGAGATAAAGCCACTTGACTTTGTCATAATACTTGGCCAAGTCTAATTTCATCACCATTGTTGGAATTTTTTAAACTTTAATTGTACGTTAAACCTTCTTGTGATGTTCCCATCACATCATGAATTTTTCAATTATGAAGAAATTTGAATCTTTGTTATCGTTTTGTACATAGATTGCATAGAGAGATAGGTCTATAATCATCAAAATTTTATGGAACATTTTTCTTTGGAATCAAAGCTAGAAATGTGCATTCAAAACACCAAGTACTTTCCTTGAAACTCTAGATTATCCAATTACTCTTAACAACTCTTCTTCCTAAAAGTCATAGAAATCCAAGTATTATGTTGTATGTCTATCTATACCTAGAATGTTGACCTTTTAAAAAGAATGTAAGATTGATTTAAGTTCTTATTTTGTTCCGTAGTCCCTTTGTCACCAACTTAAGGATATATCTCATTCTATTTGATTAGATTACTTCTACTAATGTATTTTGGGAGTTAAAAATTGTAGACACTTTATCTAAAGATGGTCAACAGTTGTTGGAAGGGAAATTAGTCACCAGGAGCTTAAAAATGGGACCTTGAGTGTGTTAGGGAATTCCTCTTAAACACTTATTTTATTCTTTTTGAGGGATATCTTGATTTTATTATATCATATTTGTGATATTTTTGGGTTTAGCATGGCCTCTAGGTTTTATTTTAAAAGGGCACTATGCATTTGATGATATGAAATCGACCTATTGATGATAGAACTATTTGGGATTATGAGACTTGTTTTTTAATATAAAAAATCTAATTTTTCTAGTCAAAAACTAGTTAGAGTCATTTTAATTTTCTTTTGAAGTTCTTTGTCACTTTCTTTTTTTCATATAAAGTGCCATGTGCACATAAACAATGTGTTTTTCATTCTATGCTAAAATTAAAAAAAAATATGATTTTTTTCCTTGGAAAAAGTTGTTATATTGTTCCCTCCACTTCTAAATCCTCATTGTGTTCATCAATCAATCGGGGAAAGAAGGAAGCTACTCTTAGAATCTCTTCTTTGTCATATCTAGAGGGTTCTTGAAATAGACTTTTGAAGTGATTTACTCCATTTGCAATTTCTATTAAAGAAAGTTATACATTGTGTGCCTTCCTTCTTCCTTATCTCTCATATAGTGTTTATATCATCTCTATGTTTTGCATAATTATGGAATAATTTAATATTTTCATCCCCTATGCCAAAAAAATATCCTTGCTTTTCAATCTCTACTTTACTTCATCTTGTTCCAACAAATTCCTTTTACTCCCTGTAACAATTCTAATTTAGTATTTTCTTCCTTCTATGAACATGCCTCCTTTATTCCTATCAAACAAGAACTTTATCTATTCCTCAATCTCTATAAGTCCTTTTGAGTATTTTAGGTTTTCTTGTAAACCCAATCTACCACTTTTTTTTTTAAACAATTTTTCTACAGACTAGTACATTATTGACTCTCTAGATTTTGGTTTGAATTTCTTCTAGTTTTGAATAACAATGTCTCTAAATCCTTCTCCTTTGAGAGGTTTATGCTCTTTATTTTCCATTTGGAGCAAAATAGGTAATGATCAAAGCCACCTCCTCCTCTCTATGAATTTTATATATTTGTGTCTAGAATCTTCTCTACTACCAAGAATCTATCCAACTATTTAGGTACATCACCCTACCACTTCTAAAGTTCCTCTAAGTAGAAACCATCTCAATGGGTTCCACATTACAAATCCCTAGGTCCTCAAATGCAATAGAAGTAATCAACCCAAGGATGATGTAAATCCTCCCCCCATATTTATCTCAACTTTACTATCATATTTAAATCACCTCCCAAAATAATATTGTTATCTTTAACCATACCATCACTTTAAAATTGTCCCATAAGAACTTTATATCTCCATAGGGACCATAAAGATTATTAATTCAAAACACTTTCCCTAGTTACTTTGACCTACAAATGTTTTGGATAATAAAATACGAAATGATAAATTGATGATTTCCATTGATTCTTTCCATCTTGTTACAATGCCTCCCAACCTTCCATTTGAATCTAATGAAAAAAAGGATCGTTCTTTTAGAAAATAGGATAATATAACCACTACTTTCTTCCTCTCACACATTGTTTATTAAATCATTATTACTTTTGGTTTGTAATTGGTGAACAATCTTTTGAGGGCTATATTCTTATAGATATGCCCTATCGCTCTCACATTTAAGGAAGGAATTGTCATGGTTTTACCCCATCAAAGACACTTTCTACTCTAAGGGCCCCCTTAATGGTCATTTGGTTACCTTCTTTAACCTCTCTTTTAGCTTTCTTATTGCTACTGATAAGTAGAATTTTCATCTAACTATAGAAGTGTATCCAAGGTCTAAGGCCAAACCTCCCTTAGTGCCCACCTCTTCTTTATGAGCATTGTCCTTCCTAAGTCTAAGTTTATATTAAGGTGGATTCATCCCTTCTAGATATAGAATTATTTCCTCCAACTCTAGATTTAGAACTAATCATTAAGGAAAATTCTTTTAAGTTTTCAAACCCCTTTTAACCCAAGATGGACCCTTAGGTGCATCACGGGGGGTTCAATCAGTGAACTTGTTACATAGCACGATCGTTCGCATAATATTAAATAATATCCCTAATTTTACTAAATATTGGAAAATTCCTCCTGAACGTTTATTGTTGAACCCCCCTCCCAATATGCCTTTCCAATTAATAAAACCCCTAGTTTCACTAGATATTGTATGTATCCACTTTTATCAACCCATTTTTAATACCCCCATTATATCATATTATCAAGTTGTAACAAACAGGATCCTAGCTAACACACCTTAGTATAAGAAAACATGATGCTAAATAAAATAATAGCATACTGCTAATAATGATCCCACCAGAATTGCAAGGATGAATGATCAATTTGTAGTGTTGGATAGTGGAAGACCCAATGAAATAGTACTGGGAAGCGAAAATGCGTAAAAGGAAATCTAGTCAAGAGATCAACATAACAAAGAATATAAAAGGCTGATAGTCCAATAGTTAGTGCAATGCTTACAAAATATGAGAATTTCATATGTTTCACATCATAGTCTGCCAATCTACCAATTTTATATCATGTAAATATAAGTATAGCCATAGAGAGCTCATGTTTTCTATAAGATTAATAAATTAAACTCCATAAAAATTCAAAAGTGAAACCCTTTGATGTATGGACTCCCCTACCTTCCTATCAAAACAAACATCATTGATGTTTGAACCCACATGAACATAGCAAAATTCCTTACTTTCCAATAACACCATATGATCATGTGCATCGCTTGGATTTGGGTCATTCACAAGATGCAATGAATTTCCTCCACTTCCTCTACATTTATTTTTGCAATTAAGGGAATTAACAACATTTAGTTACCTTTTCTTGGGTTATATCTTTTTTTTTACAAGAGAGGGACAAATCTCCATTGTTAGGTTTCAAGCATGCAATAGTTATAAAGATACACAAATGGTGAAACTTATATGATTCCGTTTCATGGTAACAATAACACATAGGGTATGTAAATAAGGATTTAGATCTTCACTTATGTTCATGTCAGTTTCAATACAATATTAAGATGGATGCCTTGCATATAAGAATTGAAATTACAATTATGAATGTGCCAAATATAACTCAATCTAACTATTCCTAACGTGCAATGTGAAAATGTTAAATAAGAATACACAAAGTTGAAAGAAATAATTAGTCAAGAAAGATTGATATAAATTTTCTTGGTTCTAGTGAGCCAAGAAAGATTGATCTCACTTTTCTTGGTTGTCATGGAGCAAGTTTTTATTGAATCTCAATACCCAACCTAAAAAATGAAGAGTTAGATCTTTTACTCGAATGCCTACAAAAAATACAATACAATTGTTCAACCCCAGAACTCCCAATTAGCTACATCTCTTAACTTAAAGATGAAAAAAAATATAAAATCAATTCAAACCAAGACTAAATAAGCTATTAAATGAGTATTTCTCAAGGCCAATAATCCAAAGAGACTTCCATCGATATTATCATTGGTACACTATTATCATATTTATGCAAAACTTAGGATCATAAGCAATATCAAATAAAAATGGAGGGTCCTTAAGATTTACGTGGGTATGAATTGATCCCATGATTTGGAGGTATGAATCCATCCCATGATTTGGAGGTTATTCCTCAGCCCACCAAAATAAAATAACCCCCAATATTTATATCACTATGTCAAATTAAAAACCCCCTTGACCCCTTAATACGAGGCAATATATTTTTGAGGTTTTTCAGAGTATTCAAACCCCCAATATGAATGGACGTGATATGATATTTCCTTGATAGTGAACCCCCCATGAGGTGCATTTTCTAATACAATAGGGATTTTGGGTTCTTCCCTTTGATCTACAACATCTAGGTCCCTATCCAAAGAAGGGCTCAAAGATAGGAACTCCTTTAACATAAATTCATCTAGTGTACCTATCTCTAAAATAATAGAGAGCAAAGATAACAATAATTATTGTTCTTACCTTCTTCTTTTTTTCAGTGTCTCACTTGGTCTTTCATTTATTGAGCCTTTTACCATATTCCCCATATTCAATTCTTCATTTTTGTCTCTTAAAATTTCCTCAAAGCTATTCTTCCTTAATTCCTTTCATGCTCCCTTTGATGTGGCTTCCTAGTGCTCGTAATAAATCAATCATCATGGTGCCAATCAATTGCCTTTGCAAATAAGCACACTTTTATGCATTAAAACAACCATTTACACCATCCATCGTGGCCCAAGTTTTCATGGAACAAATTTTTAAGTTACATAGCATGCCAACTTCTGTTGTTTTTTATTGGGAACCTTTACATTCACAAGCAAATTTTGGCAAGAGTTATTTAAACTTCAGGGTACCCAATTGAAACTCAGCACAGCCTATCATCCCCAAAGGGATGGTCAAACAGAACTGGTCAATAAGTGCTTGGAAACCAATTTCAGATGCTTCACATTATAAAGGACACATTAGAGGGCACAATGGATTCCTCTTGTTGAATGTTGGTATAATACTACTTATCAAGGAGCTACCAAAATGCCCATATGAAGCAATGTATGGCCAGAAACACTTGCCTATGGTTTTCTATTTACCGGGCATGACCAAGGTCCATGCAATAGATAGCAAAGCCGATGTGAGAAAAGAGAACCTCAGAATCATTTTTATGCGCAGTAGATGTGAGAAAAGAGAACCGCATAATCGCCTTTTATATGCAGATTTTCGCCCACAAATTTATACTCGAGGATATCATTGTATTCATAGTTTACAATTGTTGTAGAGTTATAGACTCATCTTTTAGGTTTTGATTATCATCACCTTAAGAATAGTTAAATTAAATGGTAGACTCTTATTTTTAGGCTTTGATTATCATCACCTTAAGAATGCTAGCATTTGGGGTTACTTTGAAAATGTTTACACCATGCTTGGGGGTGCTTCTAGTGATGTGAGGTGCAAGGTATGTTGATTACCTTCAGTTGTACCATGATGGACATACACATTGGAGAACTTTTACTCATGGATTGTTGGACATTGTATTGATGCTTATGTGGCGCACTTACTTGGAGCATTGGAGACCTAGTAGGCATGCTAACATTATTCATGGTACGCACATGGAGAGGTTGGTTGCTTGCTTGGAGGACAATTCACTCAGAAGGAGTGTTGGGCATCTTGGAAGAGGGCACTGAGAGTAGATGGCATTGGGACACATGGTTGTTTGCATGGAGGCTTGCACTTGACTTGATGATGCTCGGATTGAGGAGTGATCATGTAGATGAGGTGGACTGGGAGGTACACATGGATTAGAAAGGAGAATTGAAGCTTTAAAGGCCTTTGGAGGAGGAGCACTGAACACATCTCATGGAGTGCTCAACCTTGGACCCTTGCTTGTTGGGCATGCATGCCTTGGAGCTTAACATGTGTCACCTATAGTTGGAGAACTTCACATTTGGGCTTATCTAGTGTGTAGATAGGTTTATTACTGTGACTTAGGTCCATTTGTTATTGTTGGTCTCCCTCACCTTTCAAATAAAGAAAGGGAGGAGAGAATCTTGATCATATTCATTTTTTCCCATTCTTGTAATCAAATGCTTGTGTTAGAGGTGTGAGAGAGCGAACTAATCTCTTTGTACTTCTTCTTCATTGTATTTGTTCTCTTTGTCTTGAGTGCTAGGGTCCTTGAGGGAATTCAAGATACAACTAGGGTGAGGGTTTTGCCTTAAGAAGTCAAGGAAGCTAGGGTTTTGGATAAACCCTAAGGAACACTTCATTTTGTAGTTATTGTAAGAAAAGAAGACTAGGGCTTTGTGGCATTTGGAAACCCCAGTGCTACTTGGAGTGCTTGATGTGGAGAAGTTAGAGGGATACTACCTTACACATTTGTGTGATGCAAGTGAAGGTGCCAAGGAAAGCTTGCTGGTGTGTATGTTAACTTGTTGAGGGAGCAACCAACTTTGGTTAGGAGTGATTCCTAGCTAGGAGGAGTTGGTGGCTAGGGTTTTCTTATTGTTTCCCTAACTAAGTATTGGATATCTTGACTTGTACCAGTTTGTACAAATTCATTTTGTGTACTTGTACTTCATCTTTAATATATATATGAAGTGTTCCAGCTGTAAAAACTTTGAGTAAGCATATTTGAACTTTGGATGATGTTATATTCATTATTGAGTAGATTCTAGCACTAGTTATACTGTTCATCTAACATAACATTGAGCATTCTTTGTTAAGTGATTGTGTAATGTCCCTTTTTAATAATTTGGGAAATTTGCAATTTTTGGTCAAATTCGAACCTTGGACTAGTGATGACTCAAGTGATTCCAAATGACCCCTAAGGATTTCGAATTGGGTATAAGAGTGTTTTAAGGGTATTAGGACATAAAAATGAAGTTAATGGGTGGTTAGACACTAGCCAAAGACTTATGAAACCTTCATTTCAATTCAGGATAAAATGGGAAAATTACTAGTAATATCGATATTCAAATCCCCAAGGGTAGAGGTCACTAATGGCTTCCCAAATGCAGTATTAACCTCCCAAATTTTAGAACAAATACATGGATTAGTTAAATGACTTCAATGGGAACCCAAATTCATCATTAATCGGTTCCTAAAGGCTATTGCAACTCCCATAATATAGATATTTGCAAACATGTTCATTACATAGGGGGAAATGTGAGAAAAACATTGTAACCTGCTATGAAATTTGAGATAAATGCCCCAAGGGCCTACATAAGGAATATGATACTTATTTGGTACATTAATGGCTTTCCAAACAGCACTAAAACCATAGACATTGACTGAAACAAATTGGTACAAAACAACTTCAAACCCTTACAACAAGATATGTGGGAAAATGGCACCATTCCCAAATAGTTTGGCATTTACTCATAGTTTCACTTGGAGATTCGACCTGAGGTTCATTTGAGAATCAAATACATAGTGTATACATTATATTACAAATAAATGAACCCCATTGGACTTCCCCAAAAATATCAGCATCTCACCATATACGCCATTCCTCCAAGAGTAAGAATATAAAGAGAAAAGAGAGAGAGAGAGATGTGGTAACAAGTTGAAGGAGAGATGGTCACGAGCAGCACTGGAACTTAAACCTGTTAAAAAATGTCTCCATACAGATCCATTGAGAGCTCTGAATGGCCTCTCCATCAACCAACTAGGATGGGAATCTTGCACCCTCAAAATTGGTTCTAAGGCAAGAAGGATAAGCATCCACCTTGCAAGGACAAGCTAAGCTCTCCAATTTTTTTCAAATGAGAAATGATCAAAAGCTGGTCTCCTTCTTTCTTCTTGTCTTTTATTAACCACCCAAGGCCTCCAAGGCTCGAATCCCCTCCAAGAGCTTCTTCACAGCTTGAATTAGGGAGAGATTCCCATGAGTGCCACTTGTCCAACATATCCTAGCCTTCCTCTTCCATCAATTCGAATGGGGGGAATATTTCACTGCCATAACTCCCTTGTGCATCCTCTTGGAGGATATTTTTATCCCTGAAATATCATATAGGTTAGATGTCAACAATCAGGTTTGATCTTTGTCGTAAGTGTCATAGAATCTTCATCATTGTTGTCATAGAAGCTAGGGAATCTAGCCCAAGTGTCACAAAACCTCTAAGATGCCTATTCCTCTTCCATGGGATTTACTCTTCCACTCTAATTCGACCCTCATTGAATCATGCCAAGTATAATGCCTATCCAACTCCCCCAATAACATTAGACTCCACCTTGGATTTGAATGGGTGATAATAGGATGCCATGTGGCATGGAGAATCTTGCCTTCTGTGGGTCCCACACCACCTATGCGCTCTCATGACCAAGTGCCACCTTATTTTCTTAGTATTAATATTTATTTGGCCCCTTTTAATGTATATTTGTCAATCTAATGTCCATTTGGGGTCTTATACCTCCCTTATTCCAAGTCTAAATGTTTCCACCCCAACTTAGGGAACCAGTGAATTGGTGGAATTTTCCCTTCATGTGATTTATTTGGATGGGGACATTATAGTCCTCCCCACCCAAGATTGCTTTCCCTTAAGCAATTCTAAATTGGTATGCTGCAAAATTTCTTCCTCTTCCCATGTGGCATCCTCACTTGGCAAATCTTTCCATTGTACCAAATATTCTCTTATGGTTATGCTCCTTAGTTTTCTTTCTCTTGTCTTCAAAAAAATTCTAGAATGAGTATGAGTTGTCCTTCATCATCTAATGGAGTGAATGTTTCTGAAATAGCAATTTGCTAACCAATAGCCTTCGTAAGGCATGAAACATGAAATACATTGTGGATTTTGCTACCTTCCGGAACTTCTATCTCATAAGCTACCTCCCCAACCTTTCGAACTATCTTGTATGGACCATAAAACCTTGGTTTAAGATTTTATGATCCTTTCCATTTTAAGTTGTTTTCTTATATGGTTGCAGCCTCAAATAAACCAAATCATTCACTTGAAAAGATATTTCCTTCCTATGTTTATCCACATACTGCTTTTGTTGATTTTGGGAAACCTACAAATTGTCTTTTAAAAGCTTCAAAATATCTTGACTTTCCTCAACCCAATCTTTAGCTTTTGGAGCTTTACTATCACCAAAAATATGATCAAAAAAGGTGAGTGCTTCATAAACATAAAGTGTTTTGAAAGGAGACATGCCAATGGACATATGGAAAGTAGTATTGTAGCAAAACTCACCCAAATGTAGCCGTTTAACCCATGTTTTTTACTGCTCACCAACATAGTTTCTCAAGTACCCCTCCAACCATTGGTTCACCCTTTATGTTTGACCATCAATTTGAGGATGATGTCTTGTGCTAGGATTAATTGAGTGCCCAGCAACTTGAAGAGTTCTTGCCAATAATCACTCATAAATATGTTATCCCTGTCACTCACAATGTTTTTGGGAAGTACATTCAATCTGAAAATATCTCTAAAGAATAGATCATCTACTTGTGCAACAGTAAAAGATGATGTAATAGCAAAGAAATGAGCAAATTTGGTGAGTCTATCCACCACAACATAAATGCAATCCTTACCAAAAGCCTTGGGAAAACCTGTGATGAAATCCATTGAGATGCTTTCCCATTTTTGTTTTGGAATGGGGAATGGTTGTAAGAGACTAGCAGGATGTGTGTGTTCAACTTTGTTTTGCTAACATATCTTGCATTCATTCACATAATTTAAAACATATTACTTCAACCCTTTCCAAGAGAACCTTTGTCTTAATTGCCTATATGTTTTAAAGAAACCAGGATGGCTTGCTAAAGGAGAATCATGAACTTCCTTCAAGATCTTGTGCTTTAAGTTCGAACCATGAACTAAGTATATTCCATCTTTATAGTAGATTAGGCCATTCAATATCTTGTATCTATCATCTCCTTTGACCCCATCTAACAAATCACAAGCAAATCTATCTTTGGCATACTCTACTATTAGCACATCTTTCTAATCTTTTGAAATGTCCATAAGGGAAAATGAAGGTCTCCTAGACAATGCATCTACTACAATATTATTCTTCCCTTTTACATATTCAATGTCAAAATCAAAATCTTGGACCTCACTTACCCATTTTTGTTGCCTTTCATTGAGATATTTTTGTGTAAGGAAATTCTTTAAATTGTTATGATCAGTTTTGACCACAAACTTGTTCCCCACCAGATATTGTCTAAACTTGGCTAAGGCATGCATGATGGCTAACATTTATTTATCATATATGGAGTAGAGCCTTTCATGTGGCTGCAATTTTCTTCTCTCAAAAGATATGGGGTGTTGATTTTGCTTTAGGATCGCCCCTATGCCTTCCCATGATGCATCACATTCCAAAACAAATGGTTTAGAAAAATCCGGTAATGCAAGTATTGGACAACTACACATTACCTCTTTCATTCTTTGGAAATCCTTTTTAGCCTCTTCATCCCATTTGAAAGCATCCTTCTTGGTCAAATCAATAAGGGGAGCAGTTAGTTTGGAAAACCCCTTCACAAACTTCCTATAGTAAGTGCATATCCCAATAAAGCCTCTCAATTCAGTGATGTTCTTGGGTGATGGCCATTCAAGAATAGCCTTTATTTTCTCCAAGTGCACCTTTACCCCATCTTGCCCAATTATGTGCCCAAGATCCAATTCTTTCAACCCAAACTCACACTTGGACAGCTTAGCAAACAAATATTGTTCATGCAAGATTTTCAATACAACTTCTAAATGGTGCAAATGTTCCTCCCATGTCTTACTGTAAATCAAAATATCATCAAAGAAAACCAAAACAAAATTACGGAGCTGCTTGCAAAATATTTTTTTCATGCATTATTGGAAGGTTGTTAGAGCAATTGTCAGACCAAAAGGCATGACAAGAAATTCGAAATGACCATATTGACCTCTGAAAGCAATTTTCTGCACATCCGCCTCCTTCATTCAAATCTGATGGTAACCAGCTCTAAGATCAATTTTGGAAAAGAACTTTTCTCTAAATATCTCATCCATGAGCTCATCTATCCGAGGGATGGGATATCTGTTCTTTATTGGCTTCTTGTTTAATGCTCTGAAATCAATGCACATCCTTAAGGTTCCATCCTTTTTCTTCACCAAAACAACTGAAGAAGCATAGGGACTTGAGCTTGGTATAATGAGCTCCAATTCCAAGAGCTCTTGAATACCCTTCTCAATCTCATTTCTAAACCTTTTTGGATGTCTATATGGTGGTATTTGTATAGGTGAAGTAGCCACCTCCAAAATAATGGTATGCTCAACTCCTCTGTCAGGTGGCCTTCTAGGAGGAAGGTCTACAAAAACCCTTTCATACTTGTGTAGTAGTTTCCTTATCTCCCTTGGATGTTCTACTATATTTATGTTTGGCTTGGGGGAAGTGATGAAACATTCGTCAGCCCATTCAATGTCCCCATGTCTCAATATGGACCTCATACTATGGGAAGACACCACTTGGTTCGGATAGGTGTGCATTCCTCTCACTACCTTTTGTTTTTCTTCTGAATCCTTGAGCTTCATTTCAGGTATTTGGTAGTTCACTATATGTTCTCCTATAGAGTTGTAACATCCCGAATTTTCATAAAAAATTAAAATTTTTTATAATAGCATTAATTAAGATAATAATAATTGCGGAAATAATAAATGAGATTATGACTGCATTAATTGTAAAGTTGTTAATACTAAACATGCTTTAATTTATGTTTTAATAGCAATATGATAATGACAGTTTAACACATAATTAGTAATTATGATTATGATACATATGTACTAAATGATCGAAAATATGGTACGATAATTTTCTGTTGCAAAGATACTAACAGTTTGACTTTGTTGCATAAGGGTGTCCTACGAGGTACCCTGGAGCTTACTTAGCTGCAACACTAAAGCATATTGAATGTCCTATGTGCAGACGACAGGTAAGAGCAAAGTACGTGTATAGTTTAGTCAGTTGCAGGTTGTGAGGAAGAAAATCGAGCAAGGGTTTTGCAAAGTCGGCGAGCTTTCATTTTGGTAAGATCTGGGTCTTCCAAAGCCTCGTAGGTGCTTTGTGACTGTGGTTGATGAGGTTTCAAGGGTTGTGTAGCTGGTCCTGCTGTGACTCGTCGTGGTTGTTATTTGAAGAAATTCGAAGCACTGTTTAGTAATCCAATATTGTTTGTTGCTGCGACTCTCGTTTGATTATGTAAAACCTTAATACTTATATCCATCAATTTGGGAAACGTTAAACTCATTTATGCCGAAGGTTTAAGAACTTGTTTCAAAGTTTGATTTTGGGGCTCTCCCTGTTATGATTTGGTTGTGAAAATCATGTTGTAATTTATTTTTCTGAGAACATAGAGTTCGTTTTAACAAGAATGGAACTTGTGTTGGTTTAAGCCATTGAGCCACGACCTGTTTGTTTAATTTATAAGAATGATATAAGGAGCCGAGGCTCGTTTATATTGAATACAAAGCTCCCTTCTTCGGCAATTGAATAAATTTGCTAACTGTTTCTGTGTAGAAATCGTCTATGTTAACAAACGTATTGTTGTAGGTTGTCAATGTCATTTTCGTTCTATACTTAGGTTATGTGAAACTTGTCTCAGATGATAGCTCTGTAATAAAAAACGTTTGAATGGTATTTAATTCGTTGATGATGGAGACAGCAGGTCAAACCCTGGTTCGTGTTTGGTCTTTGGAAAATGATAAATATAATATATAATTAATTTCATAATAGTCCTTAAATGTAGTAGGGTTTGTACTGTAGAATAATGTGGATATAATATACGTTTTTATGATACCATGTATAATTAATAGGGATATAAAACAAAACGATCTTAGGTTTATATAGTGATACAATACAGTGATTAGAAAACAAATTTAGAGATTATATTAATTCTAAAATGATTGTAAATGTGGCTATTCTAACTGTGAATGATGTAAGAAAATACAGTGTGTGATATAGAATGACTGTGTGATTGTTTGCATTTGCAGCATGTGAATGATGATAATAATACTGTTTATTTTGAAGCTATGATATAATATGATTTGTCAATTTACATTTGAATACTACGTCAACTAATGGAATGAACAAACTATAATATATATATACAGATAAGAGAACAATACTTATATTTTATGAAACAATGCAGTAATTTAGGACATTCTAGATATTATACAGTAAGTTTTATTATTGTTAAATATAGGGAAAAACAATAAAAAAAACATAAATCAATCACTGTACTATCTATTCGAATCAATGGAATTTGCCTATCTTCTAATCTACTTTTAATTTGCGTATCTATACTAGAGTATGATGCACAAACAACATGTGGAAAAATATAGATATTGGTTTATTGATTCCAATTCATCATTAAACTTTAACATTTAGAATTTAAACAAATCTAGCATTTAATTCTTTTTTGAAAACAGAAAACCAAAAAATACTAACTATACAGAAACATAATTACTAACTGAGAATAAGTAGAAAATTTGTAGAACCTGGATAAACCTGTAGGGAAATAAACAACCCAAGAAGACTGTTCCACCCAACCAATTCCTGAAAACAGTCAAGTACTGTCTTAGGACCCCCAAGCCTATTCACTGAACCACCAGGAGGAAGAAACTCTAGGAATTAGGACTTCTTCTTGTAGTAGCAAATAACATCTGAATCTTCAATAGCTAGTAGTCCAATAGACCTGCACCAGCATCTCTAGTTCTTCTCAGCAATATGCAAACTCAAGATTGCACTCACAACTAACCTCCCTATTCGAATCTCTCAGTGATCACCTGATGCACATGAGGAAAATATTCTGCAGAAATATTGATTAAGAGTTTCCTGCTCAATTCGAATTTGCCTTCTATAGGCTACCTAGGCTTTTTCAGATGTTACTAGGTCATTAAATGAGCTTCCTACTCACTCCCTCCACCTGGGGGTTAATGCCACATTTTTAGGGGTAGTTGTCCCATAACCAACAGCTAGTGGTGTGATGCAACTGCTGCCATTTGTCCCATACCTTCCAACAACTTCCATTCCTCCTAGTGGATCAGTGAACACTCATTTAACAGTCCCCTTGGGTGTTTGTCTCCTAATTAATTTATTTAAATAATAATATTCAGTAATTACATTCATCCTTGATCACAACTGATCATAATTACAAAACTTTGTAATTAAATTTAACATAAAGTATTTTGCAAATAAAATAATAATTTTCAAAAATTTGGGTAGGTGACATACACCCCCCCTTAAGTCTCAACATCGTCCTTGATGTTGGTTAATTACTCCTTGAGTGTTCCTGAAACAGAGTTGGGTATGCTGCCTGCATACTACTCTCCAACTCCTGGGTTGCCTCTTCTAGGCTAAGGTGCTTCCATTGCACCTTCACTTGCCCAATGCTGCGATTCCGGAGAATAGTTTCCCTCCTTTCGAGGATACAATCCGGTTCCACCGAAAAATCTCCGTCTTGTCCCACCTGTACATCATTCCAATTTACAACATGAGTAGTATCATGCACATATTTCTTTAAAAATGATATATGAAAAACATTATGTATTTTTAAGTTTGGTGGCAAAGCCAATTGGTATGCCACTGCTCCAACCTTAAACAATATTTCAAAAGGATTGCAATACCTGGGTGCCAACTTGGCACAGCTCCCCAATTTCAGTGAACTCTTTTTTGGTCTTACCTTGAGGAATACATGTTCACCAACCTGGAACTCTTTATGAGTTCTTTTTTAATCTGCTTGACTTTTTTGCCTATCTTGGGCAGCTTTTAAATGTCCTTGCACCTGTTTCATAATTAGTTCTAACTCCTACAATAATTCAGGTCCTAAAACAACTCTATTTACTGGATCATTCCATGAAACAAGTGTATTACATTTCCTACCATAAAGAATTTCAAAAGGACTAAGTCTGGCCGATGCATGATAATGATTATTATAAGCAAATTCTGCTAAGTGCAAGTAATCTTCCCACTTACCAGGCTGATCCTTAACATACATTCTTAATAAATCTTCTAAAACTTGATTTACCCTTTCTGTCTGTCCATCCGTCTATGGATGAAATGCTGTAATTTAAATTTGTGTTCAACCCCTTAAACAGTGACCTCCAGAAGTTTCCTATAAACTTCGAGTCACGATCTGAAATTATTACTTTAGGTATTCCATGTAGTCTAAAAATATGTTTCATAAAGATCTCTGCAATATCTGGAGCTTTATGAGTAGTCTTTACGGGTATGAAATGTGTTGCCTTGTTGAGTTTGTCCACTACCACCGTGATTGAATCATGTTGTTTTTGATTTTTAGGTAATCCTGTAATAAAGTCTATGCTGACCACTTCCCATTTCCAACTTGGTATCGGTAATGGTTGCAACAATCCAGCAGGATGTTGGTGTTCAACCTTCACTTTTTGACAATCCAAACATTTAGCTATGTACTCTGCTACTTCATCCTTCATTCTGGGCCAATAATATTCTTTTCTCAACATAGTAATGGTCTTTTGATAACTTGGATGACCTGAATAGTGACTTTTATGCATCTCATTTAATATCAGAAATTTTATTTCTGGTATGTTTGGTACATACAATCTGTTTTTAAACAGTAATATACCGTTTTCCTTCATGCTGAAATCTGCCATACAATTTTCAGAATTGTTGTTTGCTGTCTTTTCCTTCATTTTTCTGTATTCTTCATCTGTTTCACTCTTTTCCAGAATCTGATTTTCCAAATCAGTTGAATAAGTACTGATTGCTTAAATGAAATTTAGTTTTGCCTTATGATTCAAGGCATCTGCAACCTTGTTCTCCTTCCCTTTAATATGCTGAATTTCGAAATCATACTCACTTAAGAACGTCAACCATCTAGCTTGCCTAGCGTTCAGGTTTGTCTAATCTAATAAATATTTCAAACCCATGTTATCTATCAATAATGTAAATTTCCTGCCAATAAGGTGGTGAGGCCACATTTTTAAGGCATGAATAACTTCCAATAACTCTAAATCATAGGTAGAGTAGTTATTTTCATGTACTTTCAGCTTTCTAGATTCATATGCCACCGCATGCCCTTCCTGTGTCAGGACTCCGCTGAGCCCGTCATTGCATGTGTCTGTACAAACTACAAAATCCTTGTTGGGGTCTGCTATCCTCAAGATAGGTGTTGTCGTCAATAGTTCCTTTAATTTCTTAAAACTATCAGCACATCTCTAATCCCAAACAAATTTCTTCCCTTTCTTCTACAAGGAAGTTATGGGGTTGGCAATTTTTGAAAACTTCTCTATAAACTTTCTGTAATACCCCGTAATGCCCATAAATGATCTTACATCCGACACATCTTTAGGAACCGGCCAGTCATTAATGGCCCTTATCTTGTCGGGGTCAACTGAGATTCCTTCTGTTGAAATTATGTGTCCTAAATACTGAATTTTGTCCTTGTGGAAGTCACACTTACTAAACTTGGTGTATAGTTGATGATCTCGTAGTACTTGTAAGATAATCCGTAAATGTTCATCATGCTCTTCTTTACTTTTTGAATACACTAAAATGTTGTCTATAAATACAATAGCAAACTTGTCTAAGTATTTATGTAGAATATTATTCATCATACGCATAAATACAACCAGGGTATTAGTCAAGCCAAATGGCATGACTACGAACTCGTAGTGTCCATACCGAGTTCGGAAAGCTGTCTTGAAAATATCTTCATCCTTAACCCGTACTTGATGATATCCTGATCTTAAATCAATCTTTGAAAATATAGTTGCTCCATGCAGCTGATCGAATAGATCATCTATGCGGGGCAACGGATATCTGTTCTTGATTGTCATCTTATTAAGCTGGCGATAATCTATGCACAGTCTTAAGGTTCCATCTTTCTTCTTAACGAAGAAGACAGGTGCTCCCCAAGGAGACACGCTGGGTCTTATATAATTCTTATCAATCAGTTCCTTCAACTGTGATTTTAATTCGTTTAACTATAGTATGTTCATTCTGTATGGGGCTTTAGAATTTGGTACAGCTCCCGGTATTAACTCTATGGTAAAATCTAAATCTCTTTTGGGAGGTAATCCTGGAATCTCCTCAGGAAATACATCTTTAAAATCTTTTAGGACAGGTATGTCCTCTAATTTCAGTTTGTCCTCTTTGCCCATGAACTCATCATTTACCACATTTACTGCAAACATTTGGCATCCTTTCCTAACTGCCCTCTTAACTTGCATGGCTGAAATCTGTCTAAGGGTTACCTTCCTTGGGATGCCTTTTATTTCTACAGTTTTCCCCTCGTCATTTAAACATGTAAAATTTTTTCCATAACAGTCCAGGATGACATGATGGGCTTCTAACCAGTCCATCCCAACTATAATATCATACGAACCTAAAGGTAAAATATTCAACTTGATTTGTGTTTGTAAATTATTCATGGACAAAACACAGTTTTCTATAAAATCTGATACTTTTCTCTTTGTTCCAGTTGCTAGTCTAACTAGCCAAGATTTACTAAACTTTTCAGTTTTAAATTTAAGACTTTCCACAATGTCAGGTGCTATATAACTTAAGCTAGCACCTGGATCAATTAAAACAGTAACAGGATGATCATGTAGCATACCTTCGATCTCTACCATGGAGATTTGATGATCTGCTTTCCTGTTGTCAAGTGCTGCATTGATTTTGGGCATTTCCCTTGCCACATCTTCAACCGTAGGTTCAGTCTGAATAGAGTTAATGTTGTTAGTCTTTCACTTCCTCAAGGGACATTCTGATGCGTAATGAGGACCTTGGCATTCAAAACATTTGATAGGTGTCTTTGGCTCACTAATTCTGGCATTATTAGGTGCATTTCTGGTTGCTGTAGAATTCTATTGTGAATTGTTTCTGGAATTGTTCCCTTGATGATTTCGATTCTGGAAATTTTTCCTTTGAAATCCAGAATTTCCATTGAATCTGAAATTTTTCTTTTTCTGTTCAAAATTGTTGGGATTATGATTTTTCCAGTTTGACATTTCCTCTCTTTTCCGATTTGTGTCATAACAGAAAACTGCCTTTCTCATTGCCTCTTCCAAGGTCTTAGGACTGTCGTACTCGATTCTGTCCTTAATATTGAAAGGTAAACAACTCAAGTACCTTTGAATTTTTGGTTTCTCTTCTATGATGTATGGTACATATCTTAGTAAGTTCAGAAACTTACTGTTCATTTCCTTCATGTTCATACCTCCCAGCTTCAAATCGTAGAACTCTTTGGATTTTTCTTCATAGTACTGTTCAGACAAGTACTTCTTTTTAAAGTATCGTTTAAAGGTACACCAGCTGACATCTTTATCTTTGATGCCTTTTACTCGTTTGATGTCTTGCCACCAAATATCCGCTTTTCCGGTCAAGTTATATATAGCCATTTTTGCCTTTAAAGACTCTGAATAGTTATAAATCTGGAAGTATTTCTTCATACCGGATAGCCAAGCTTCAGCTGTCTCTCCCTTCTCATTTTCTCCATTGAAAGTTGGAGGTCTAATCTTTTTGAACTCCCCAGAAATCTGCTCATATTCCTTTTGACTTTTCTTTCTGGGTTTGAAATCTCCTTCACTGCTATCACTGGTGTAGTTACGTTTCTTTTTGCGTGTTTCAATAGCATCCCCTGATGAGGTTGAACTGTCGTTCACCTTGCTGATTTTCATTTTCTTGTTTTTATCATCATGAGGCAGATCCTCAACTCTGGAAATATCTTCATTATCTTTTTCTTGTTCCTCAGTTTGACTCTGTTCAAACAGCACTTGGTTTAATTGCTCTTGTGCTTGCAGAATCCTTTCATTGTCTTGTTTCACCGATCTGATTTCTGCTTTTAACTCATGAAAGGCACGTAACAGTTCTGTCGAACTGTTATTTAGTTCACCGTGACCTTCTGCTACATAGTGTTGTCCCGAACTGTGACTGTTTGGTTGAAACCTATCGTCTAATTGTTCAGCTGAGTTCTCCATACCTGTAACTGAAAATGATTTCTAGATAGCATAGTAATTAAAATTTCAAATTAGTACAATTTTCTGCTGTATAATATTTTCTGCTGCGTGTGTTTGGACCTCTTTCAGGCCTAGTGTTCGAATCTGAGCTTTGATACCACATGTAACATCCCGAATTTTCATAAAAATTTAAAATTTTTGATAACAACATTAATTAAGATAATAATAATTGCAGAAATAATAAATGAGATTATGACAGCATTAATTGTAAAGTTGTTAGTACTAAACATGCTTTAATTTTTGTTTTAAAAGCAATATGATAATGACAGTTTAACACATAATTAGTAATTATGATTATGATACATATGTACTAAATGATTGGAAATATGATGCGATAATTTTCTTGCAAAGATACTAACAGTTTGAATTTGCTGCATAAGGGTGTCCTACGAGGTACCCTGGAGCTTACTTAGCTGCAACGCTAAATCATATTGAATGTCCTATGTGCAGACGACAGGTAAGAGCGAAGTACGTGTATAGTTCAGTTTCAACGTCATGATATATAAAATGTTATAAGTTCTGTTGCGACTCATAAAAAATGTACAAGTATGAATTGCATAGCTATAACTATTGTCTTTCAGATGTACATCTTACAATTCCACAATATTATAACAGAGTCACCTATGTGCATCATCAAGCTGATGGTTTTGTTGCCGTAATCCTCGTCGTTGATATAGTTGGCTTTGTCGTCTTAAGATATTAAGTACTTGTGAAAATTAGCGTCGTGTTTGTATTGTCAAATGCTTTGTGATAAGAGTTCATGATAAGATGTTCAAGACCACTGCATGGTTTTTGTACTTGTTATAACTCAATGGTCTTATTGAAATTCAAAGTGTAAACTCCTATATTTATTTAATTTTTGTTTATTTTATAACGATGAAAATAATAGAGACCAAGGTTATTATGCTAACCTTAAAAGTCATAAAGAGTTCTAGTCATAAAGTAGATCAAAATTATTCAATATATGATTGAAACTTCACCTTAATAAGGTGGTATGAAATCTATGCTTGATACATAGCTTAGATCTTAATCCTAGTACCCTAAATGTGATTTTAAAGCTTTAAACTATTAGCTATATAAATCAATGTTTATAAACTTGAACTTTATCACACAACCATATCATTTCTAATATCCAAACTATCTATATATCGAAATTTCGATCATAACTTTGATCCATAACTACTATATATTAAACGATATTGTTATTACTTGGAAACTATATTGTGAATTTATGCACTGACATGAAATCAATGTTGACAAGATTCGAGGTTACAGTCATTAATATGACATGGTATCAAGCTACGGTGAAGATCATGTCTTGATCCTGCATTAATAACTCAGTTCACAACTCAGCATATGTGGGGGTTATTACAAATCCACGTATTTGAAAAGTCGATGTATTATTAGCCGAATCGACCTCTGTGTGATGATTTCTAATGCACTCCTCTGAGCTGGTTGTTGTTCGATCCTTTGGGTGCCAAAATGGCATTGCCATGCTTGATCAATGGGTTAGGCATTACATTCATCCTTGATCACAACTGATCATAATTACAAAACATTGTAATTAAATTTAACATAAAGTATTTTGCAAATAAAATAATAATTTTCAAAAATTTGGGTAGGTGACAAGAGTACAACCATTGTAATTCCAAAACCACATTTGTATTAGCAACATCCACCACATAGAAGCTATCAGAAAATGTGTAATTTCCTATGGTAAGTTGTAGCTTTGGAATCCATGTGGTGCATTCCATATAATTGTTACCTGAAATGATGACTGTGAACCCTTCGAATGATTCAGTGGGTAACTTTCTCCTCTCCACCAAGGCTGCATCAATGAAGTTATGATTTGCTCCTCCATCTACCTATACCGAAATGTTTTGCCCTCGTACCACTCCCTTGCATCGAATGGTGTGAAAACGAGGCACTTCTGAAAGCACTTCCATTCTTTCTTTTTCGGGTGATGGATGATCTTCTTTTGTTGTGTCATATCCCTCTTCTTGGGATGAAGGTTCTTCTTCTTCCTCCATGTCCCCTTCATCATCAGAAAATAATTCAATGAATTGTGCTTTCCCCTTAGCACATTTATTCCCTAGTACCCATGGTTGAAAGCATGTGTAACATAGTTTCTTTCTTCTGAGTTCTTCCTTGCTTGGTCCCTCTTTCTTGTCCTTCCCAAATGAATATTTTTGCCATGGTTTCTTGTCAAATCTGAAAGTGGAAGGAAAATTGGGCTTGGGAGGATACCTTGTCTTGGGTAACACATTTTGCAGATCTCTTGCCAAGTTCATCACATCTTTCAAGAAGTAGGTTTCTGAGCTTTAACTAAACCTTTCAAAAGTTCAACCAATGCTTCAGTAAAGAGCAATACCAATCAAACCATAGATATATAAACCATCTTAACTGATAGTTTTTGGAATTCCAACATGTACTCCTCAGGGGTTCGAGTTTGCTTCAACTGTGCTAGTTCCTTGAAAGACATTTCGGGGTCTTTTTTCTCAAATATTTCCAATAACCTGTTAACAAACTCTTCATATGATGTGACCTAATCATGTCCCAAGGTTTTAAGTCCATGGAATTTATTTTATTTGTGTGCTTTAGAATGGACACATACTTCTTATGAGTAACAAAGAGGATCCGCAAATACTAAAAATCATGCCTATTCCGGAAGTAAAATAAGTCCAACATGAAAGTTGGTTATTACATTATGCTACTTTAAATGATAAAGCAACAACTAATTTAAAGTTAAAAACTACTAAAGTCACTCCACCCAACAACTATTTTAAAGCAACATCTATTCTACTTACAAACATAGTGAACTTGCAACAAATCATTCTCAAATGCAAGAGACTTCACTCCAATAAATTATCTTGATGTGTAAATGGCATTGACGAATAGAGTTCATTGCCTCCATTTACTCATCCACACAAAACTTATAATGTGGTCAATATATTTGGTAGTAGTCACATTATTTTCTTTGAATGATTTCTAAATTTTCATGCACTGATAACATCTTGTAATGCATATAGACAAAAGAGATTAGTTTTTTTCTTAAATGCTTATAATTGTCTAGTAATGTGACAATTTATACCAATACAAACTACATCCTCTTTTTCACTATGAAAACTATCATCAAACTATTTTCTAGCTTATATACCAAAACCATTTTTGACAAATATCATAGAAACTAGAATAAACAAGGCAAGTTATGCACACGCATCAACAATTATAATAAGTAGAGGGTATTCAACATATAAAAACCTAACAAGAAAGGTAACACAAGCCAATGGTGAAAGAATTTAATAAACCATTGCATTTCACACTTGTGCATAATACAATATTTTTTTAGTTTATTCCTTTACTTATAAGCCCTATAAATATATTTGATCATAAAATTGTTTGAATTTTAACTAGATTAATAAGGAAATGCCCAATTGACTTGTTTTTAGATAAATTTTGAAACCACCCTAATCCATTTTAAAATGTAAACCAACATGGGGCCATTAAAAACGAATCAAAATGGAAAAATGAACAATGATAATTCACTAGACCTCAAACGGGATGGTCGTTAAACAAAGGACTTGAATCTTGATATACGTATGGAAAATCAAGCAACAATAATTAAACTTACAAATCAATGATCCAACTAGGACTTAATGAATGAAAAAGACACAAAGATCAATATTCTTAAGGGTAAATCAATCATGGTTGGAAATTTGTGGGTCGAACTTGGTTGATGTGGCATCCTAACCTAGCAAATGAAATGTACAAAATAGAGGAAATTTGGGCCCTGTGATGATATAAACCTCCAAAAGGTCATGGTAATGACATTGGGAGTGACATGCTCCTCATCCAAAAGTTCATGTCAAGCTCCCAAATATCCAGGAATGGTCCCCACGCTTTTGGAATGTTTCCTACAAGTTATAAACCTTTTGAAACTTAGGAAATGTTGATAATGAGTTCCCTAACTTTGATGAGTGGTTCCTGTGCAATTAAGTGTTTATCCCTCATCTCTTCAACAAATGAATTCCCTAAACATGGAAAGATTTTTTAGATAATATGAAACATGTACATGTATTTATTTGATATATGCAAATGTTAAAAGACATTCAATTGTGGATTTAATCAAAGTTGGAAAGGGATGCATGTGTGAGTTAAATATTTATATGAATATGATGGTTATTGATGTCATTTGTTAAATAAAAGTGAAATGATAGGGTAGATTAGTTCATAACCTTGCTATTTGTATCCTTCCAAATAATAAGGGCGGACTAGGTTTAATAGATGTAACCTCTAAAGGTAGAGTTCTTGTGGAAAAATATGTGGTTAGAAACTTGGATGGTAAAGATCCATTGCATGTTGTTTCTAAAAAAGCTTTTACAAGTGCAACATAATCCCAACGTGAGGATATTTTTATCTATGTGATCTTATTGTGCCTTTCCACATGTTTAAAATATAAGGCTCTTTCATTATGAGAAGTATTATGGAAGTCTGGGGGTGGTATATAGGAACCTATGTTGAAAAATATCTGGTAATAACTTCAGTCAATACCTAGCAAACATGCCAATCTGGAGCTAGAAACTACATGATCATTGTGTTGTTGAAATCCCTAGATTTTAATCTCTACAAATCATAAGAAAAAATATTTTTACTATGCAAATATCTTTTGGGCTTGGAGTCTAGATCATATAAGATAGAGTGGAGAATGCTTGCTTCACAAAATGCCCTTATAATATCTGATAGGTTAAATCTTTTTGAGTTTTTGAAACCTTATTCCTTCAGAAAAGAAATAGAAAATAAAGATTTAGATGTTGGGACCTGTTTGGTGAGATTGGAGTTGTCCTTTTGGTAAGCAAATTAATCTTTGTGATACCAAGAAATGTTATATCTCTCGTCATAAGTGAATTCTTATAGCCTCGATTTTCAACCCTAGATGAGTTTCTTTGGAACTTGAAATAACATGGATTGAAAGATTGCATAGTGTCATTCCTTAAGAATCTCATTTACACTTTGAATTTTTGCATCTAATTATTTATCATGTGCTATGTTGAGGTGAAAATGTCACAAGAGTGAGCAATCCTCCTTTCTATCCTTGCAGGTTGCAACCAAGGAAACAATTGTAAGTGTTGATTAGTAGACCATACACTAATAGGCTAAAACATAACTCAATAAATAACAATAAAATGAAAGATTAACAAGTGATCATAACATAAAAAGACAAAGGGTGAGTTTACTTCAACCATATAGTATTTTCCCAATGAAAAATCTTGTTTACAAATTGTGTCACCTGGAAGAATGTAGCTCCAATGGAACCCAACAATATCCCTTAGGGATGGGTCCTTTTGAACTCTCTCAATTGCTTGATAACTAACTTGGAATGATGAGGAGAAACACTTGCTTATTGGGGAAGACAAAGGAGATTTGAATTCCAAATGATGATAAGAAGGGGAATAAAAAGTGATCACTCAAATAAATTCTTGCAACATGAACTTTCCCTAAATTTCTCTTCGTGAATGCATGCGCATGGATTCCTTTTATGGCCAAATGGAGGTATTGAAACATCTAGTTCCCAATGTGAATGCTCCATCCCACGAAGTGGTCCTCCAAGTACAAGAAGGGGCCTATTGAATGTTCCCAAGCATGTGAAGAGGCTCATTCAATTTTTTGGATCCAATGAATGCTATTGTGATCCTTGATTGTGGAGGAAAGGGATAGTGGTCCTGTCATTGGTACAACTGTAGAGGTTTCGATATAATAGTCGCAAAAAATTTTGTGGGTTTGAAAACAAAAGTCGCATGATTATCCAAAATAATTAACTTTGATAATTATAAGGTTCAATACTCATTGTAAATTTGATGAGGATGATGCTATGAGTTGCATGTTGTATGTTGATGACGTTCTTCTGCAATATTGGTTGAAATGTCACACGTGTATGAAATTTAGGTGATAACAAATGCCCTCAGATCATTATTTGGATATAGCAAAATTTTGATGACATCCCATTGGTGTAAGTATTTCTTGCATTTTCTTTAGACTGTTGCATTCATGTAACCTTTTACACTTATTGATTGCCACAATTGGGTATTTTGTTTCTCCTTTAGCAGTACATTTAATGTATTAAGATTTACAATATGAATCATGGGTAGTTTATAATCAACACAGGATGTTCAGAAAGTGAAATCATTAAACTACCTTGTATTAACTTGCAGGGTATTTTTTGAGGATTCCAATACTATACCTAAGTATATAGTATTCTAGGCGACTATTTTGGATTGAAAAAATCATATATAAATATATATAGGTAGGTGAAAGTTAAAAATGAAACATACAATTTACTACTAAAAATTGTAAATTTTGGTGAATATAACAATAAAAAAACATATTTATGTAAATATAGGTCATATTAGACAGGTAAAAATGACCAAATAATGAATTTATTTTTTGAAAAAAAAAACCCAGAAATTAATCAGTAGATGAAATTTCACCCCTAAAAAATACCCTTCTATTAAGCAATGTTTCCCACCAACAACATTATGAACATAGGGAATGCAATAGGTGGAAATATGTCGTTAGACCAATGCCATTTATGTAGTTACTGTAGAATCTTAATTTCTCTTATACAACAATTCATTGCATTTATGGATCAAGAAGTATAATTTTTTGGCAAATGAATGAAATCAATTGATTGATTGAACCTTGGCACAATTGGCATCAAACAAACTCACTTTGCGATGAACTATGTTATTTCTAAGAGGTATGGGTGTTAGAATGGTAATATCTCCCTCCATCTCTACCTGACTAAGTTTCAACTAGTTACCATTCTTGTTATGTTGATTAGAACTACATAGGAAATTGTAGTTTGAATTGACTGTTGTTTCAAGTCGAGTATCATTCACATGCAATATTTTTAATAGCTTGCCAAGCAAGTAATTAAGACAATATCCATACGTGATTCCATTTTCACAAATTTTAATCCTTGTAGAATTCAAGGATGATTTGAAATCTGATTATGAAAATGCTACTAACTCAGTGTTGAATTGACCATTTATTTTAGTGTAAACAGTTGTGACAAACTGTATCAGAGCGAGGTTTGAAGCACAAAGACCTTGAGTGAAGCATTATATATGCCAAATATTATTCAATCTCTATTTCTAACTAAATTTTTGAATCTTAAATTGAGAGGGTACAAAGGTTTAGTGAAATGTAAGAATGAAGGTGATCAAGTGTTTTCCAACCTTACCGGAGAAGTGAGAATGGGCGTTGGAAAATCATAATCCACTAGGCACATGAAAGAAATGGAGACACGAGAAATACTTCGAACAATGAAAAATACGCAAGATGACAATAAGAAAATAATGAATATATATGAAAAGCAAATTGAAGTGAATCTTCAGCTATTGCAAAACTTGGTTGACCTACAAAATCAAGTAAAGGATGTCTCAGTATCCATCATTAAGGGAGAGAACCGAGAATATTTAAGATAAGGGGTCTCAGAAAAGAACTAGTACTCAAGAAGTGTTATTAGGAATATAATGGATCGGCATTCACCTGTTCAAACAACTGGGAAACATTATAAGGAAAAGGAAACATAGAGCAAATAAAAAAACATTTCCAATAAGATGCCAAAAACTGAGGCAATATTAAGACCAATTACAAGGGGAACTTGGGAATATAAAATCTCCTAGTTTTGATGGAGAGAAGGTAGGAGAAGATGTTGAATCTTGGATGCTGGAAATGGGGAAGTATTTGCAACTACATAACTACTCTGACAACTTGGAAGCTCAGATAGATATATATAACCTTCAAGGTAAATCCTCTATTTGGTGGGAACAATTGAAGCAGGTAAAACATATAGATGCGAGGCAAATTTATTGGGATTTTTTTTTTTAAATACTGTAAACGGAAATACTTATATCAACATTCTTATGAACAGAAAATGAAAGAGTTCTTTGAATTCAAACCGGGAAACATGACTATGGAAGAATATGAAAATAAATTTTTAGAATTGTTGAGGTACGTTGGTTTCATTCAAGATTAGAAGAGTAAAATTTAGTGTTTTCTAGGTGGATTGACAACATATTACAAGGACAAAATTAATTATGATGAACCGAGAACTTTAGAAGAAGCTATAAGAAAATCCAAATGCATGTACAAATAGAGTAAAGAGAGGTTGGACATACATAAGACTTGGAAGGGAAAGATAAAATAAAATCAAGATAAAAAGAGAAAGGGTTCTAATCCCTTTACTACTAAAACTAAACCAACTACTTACCTATGAAATCATTTTTTTCCAAGTGGATAAAAAATGGCTAAATCATGGGAAAGAGACCAAAACCTCCCATCAAGTGTTGGGTTTGTAGAGGTGAACATTGTTTTTGAGTCTGTGACCAAAAAGGTAACAAAGGGGCCAACATTCATAATATCCAGGAAGCTAGAATAGTAGAGAATGTGGCCAGAAGTATACCTCGCATATACGTAAATTTGGATAACATAGAAGTAGATCACCAATCATCCATGATCGAAGTGGAAGGTATAATTGCTAAGTTTCCTATTTAGATTTTAATTGATTTTAGATATAATCATAGTTATATCAATTCTAATATGATTGGGAGATGTCATTTAGTAAGCATAAATCTCCCTTAGGTGAGGATGGTGTAGTTAACTACAAATACAAAAGGTAGATCACCTCAATGACTAAGGATTGTTGCTTAGACATGAATGGACTTCAGACAAGAGTAGATTTGGAATTTGTACCTATTGGATCATATGATGTTCTTATTGGGATGGATTATATAGATTCACATTTTGTTTTTTTGGATTGCCATAACAAGAGAATTACTTGTTTGGATGAGGATAAGAACCAAACTCTAGTAAAAGGCATCCCATGTATTGTATCAATTTGACATATCTCAGCCATGCAAATGAAAAAATATTTCAAGAAGGGTTTCCAATTTTATTTAGCCCATGTTGAACAAATGACAATGGATAAAGGACTAGATATAGAAGATTATGCAGTGTTGCAGTAATTTGTTGACATCTTCCAAGACATACCAGGATTACCCCCAAAGAGACATATCAGTTTCACTATTGATTTGGTACCAGGAGCTACCCTAGTATCCAATGCATCATACAAGATGGCAATACCTCATTTGAAGGAATTACAAATGGAACTTGAAGAATTGTTGAAGAAAAGGTACACATTTCCCAATGTGTCGCCATGGGGGACCTTCCCTTTTTGTTAAGAAAAAAATGGTACCTTGAGACTATGTATGGATTACAATAAGCTAAATAAGGCCACAGTAAAGAACAAGTATCCACTACCTAGAATTGACAACTTATTTCACCAGTTAAGAGGAGCCAAGGTCTTCTATAAAATAGATTTGAGATTAGGTTACCACCATGTACAAATTAAAGAGGAAGATATCAACAAGACCACTTTTAGAACCGGGTATGGGCACTACAAGTTTACTATTTTTCCTTTTGGGTTCATGAATGTGCCGACCACTTTTATGTGCTTAAGGAATGGTGTTTTCATAAATTATTTGGATAAGTTTATTATTGTGTTCTTCGATGGCACACTCATATATTCCAAGATAGTGGAAGAGCATGAAGATCATATGAGGATAACATTTAAGGTATTAAGGAAAACCATCTTTGTGCACAGTTGAGCAAATATTCTTTTTAGTGAAAGTAAATTTTGTAACTAAGACATTATCATTTCATGGGAGGGAGTAATGGTGGACCTTGTAAATATAAAATCCATACAAGAATGGCCTACTCCGCGGAATATGTTCGAGGTAAGGTCTTTTATGGCATTGGTGGGTTACTACAGGAGATTCATTGAAGCTTTTTCAAGGATCTAATACCCAATAGCATCTTTGCAAAAGAAAGGAGTGAAATTTAATTGGAATAAAAAATGTGAAGTCAATTTTCTAATCCTAAAGAAACTACTCACTTATTCTCCTATTTTAAAAATTGTCGATCCAAATAAATAATATGTTGTATGCACATATGCATCCCTCGAAGGGCTTGGAGGAGTTTTCAATGCAGGAAGGCCATGTCATTTGTTATGAATCTAGGAAGTTGAAAGAACACAAAAAGAATTATACCACACATGATTTGCAGCTCACTCCCATAGTCATGTGCTCAAAATGTGAAGACATTATCTTATGGGCAGTAGATTTGAGTTAAGAATGGATCAATATAGCTTGAAATGCTTGCTTGAGCAACCAAATCTGAATGCTCGTCAAGAGAGATGGATGGAATTTTGAAGTGAATTCAATTTTGAAATGA